>CAWUFW010006137.1:0-600000 GCA_963921515.1 Calotriton arnoldi | reverse complement strand
ATGTCCCAGCTTTTAGGAAAATGTTCACTCCCAGAGCGTTTTGCTCTCGGGAGCCAGCATGACATCTGTTTTGTGTCACCTTTCACTTTCGCGGCCGTGGCTTTCTTTGTGGTCCCATTTATTACTTGCTGCTTTGGCTTTCTCTGGGCTGAGCTCTCGCGCTTCCCGGAGCCTTGTTTACTCTTTCCTGGCACTGATTTTAAGCTTAATTTGTAAGTGGACCAATAAGCAGAAATTATCTTCGCTATCCCTCTACCTTCTCCACACCCTCGCTCGTCTTTTTAAGCAGAAATTAAACCTATGCTGCTATTTAGTGTTCGTGCGTTCTGAAGAGCTTCATCCTCTCCGCATGTCAGAACGTTTTTTAAAATCAAATCATGGCGAGTTTAAGGCGTTGCGTCTTTCCCTTGACACAAGTTTTGCTTGTTTACTGACAAAGCCTTTTATTGCTTTTGCCTGCTTCAGTTCTTGTTTACAAAAAGGGATGTGTGGTTTTACATGTCCGTTTTAATTCGACGAATAGGTTGAAAGGTACTACCTTCCTCGGAGCCTGTGGTGCTGTGATGAGCCTGACGTTAAAGCCCCGTCTTGAAACCCCTGATGGTTTTTTACTTAGCACAACAGTGTTGGTGTACATTACAGCAGCAGGGGACGGGTCTTTATCAACAACTCAAAGGCCACCAGCAGCTCAACTGTACATGTTGCACCCGAATGGGTGGTCGTAAACTAGAAATGCCTTCTGCTTTACTGTCCTTATCGGAGAGAGACACCAGAGTTCGAGACCTAGACTTTGATCTGTTAAGACTCAGAGCTTGACACTCTCCAGTCATACACAATAGGGCCTTGATTTCCAGCGCTCTAGGTTTCTCTAGGTCCGACATGGGATGTGCCTGACAAGGGCTGCGCAGGCGTTGGATGTGGTAGTGGCTTGACCGAGTGCGCAGGGTGCAGAATTCAATACATAAATATAATTTGTACAGAATATTCAGCCAAGAATTACCTTGTATGACTATATAAACATACATGACAGTGGCTATAAGCCCTCGTATGCAAGGAAAGGGTCCGGGCGTTCTAAAAACCCAAAATAAGTTGTTCCAAGTCCTTTCATCATTTGTCTGTCTTGGGTATTCTCCTATGTTGAGGTGAATATGCCTTCTATTGGTAAAACATAATTAATATATAGTACACGGGATGGATTTGCCATTGAGGCCTCTAGGGTGTCTTCAACGATAAATACAACACTGAATGCATTGCCGAGAATACTGCAATTTATGTTAATACTGAAGTGGGTATTGAGGTTATTTCCCCTGAAAGTGAATTTACTGTCGGTGTGGAACTCTTTTTCCCAGCTGATATAACAGATTTGATAAATATGCAGTTTATATGAGAACCCGGGCTGTTCCTAATCAGGGAAGGATATAAAAACAAGCATTGGCATAGCCAATAGGTCTCACCTTTGGGACCTTATAAGTATTTAGTTTTGCAGTACAATATCCTTGATGCAACAACATCAACTGTTGCATGGCTAAACACTTATAAGGTCCCAAAGGCGAGACCTATTGGCTATGCCAATGCTTGTTTTAAAAAGGTTTGTATTCGAAAGTAAATGTATTACATTGTATAAGAATTCTGTACTTTAAATTGATGACAATTATTTGTTGTACAGAAAGGTTTTTAATATAACAAACCCATTTAAAATGACCAAAAAAGCAAAATAAGAAGTAAGAACAAATCATAGTGCCCAAAGCACCAACTCATAGTTTGTTTCTATTTCACCTACTTCTCAAAAGGAAGTGTATAAAGGGACTGCCATGTCCTTAGATATGATCAGTCATTCTAACCTCATCAACATATATTTAATACTTTCATCTGTGTCTATTCTATTGCTTCTCTGCTGATAATTCTAACAAGCAACAGCACATCCAGGCACTATCTTCCAAGCATACACATTCCTATTCCCTTCCCCACCCATACACTTCAACTGCTCCGACACTGCTCTTGCAACACTACCCTTGCACACTTAATTCACTCATGCACTCATCATTCATTGATGCGCTCATTCACTCATCTAGTCAACCATCCTTCTAGGAGCTCAATCGCTTGTGAATCCATACGTATTGAGCTCCATCCGTTCATCTGCATTCGCCATAGAAATGTCAAAAACTTCTGGCTTTGCTTGTGTTTGCTTCTCATTAACACTCAAAATTACAAATCCACAAAATCAACTGTGGTCAGTGGGGACTGGGTGCAGAGTGTGACCACACTCTGAGGCCAAGCTGATTTAGAAACAAAAACAAACTCTGCAGAGATACATTTGTTTAAGCAGGGCATTACCCCTACCTCCCTCGTCCTCGTTCCAGTCATTACGACATAAGGTGATGTCACCTCATGTCATAATGACTGTGATGAGGACGAGATGGACTAAGGGTAATGAAGATTACCAGTAAGTAACCGGGGCATTATCCCTACATCCCTCGTCCTCGTCCCAGTCATTACGGCATGAGGTGACGTTACCTCATGTCATAATGACTGTCACGAGGACGAGATGGACTAAGGGTAATGAAGATTACCGGTAAGTAACCGGGGCAATACTAGGCAGTAAAGATAGACTACAAATCAAAATCAGCTCTAGCTAAAATGTTCGCTGCTGTGCGGAAGGAGAACGCAATTCTAGGTAAGCAACGACTATTGTAAATACAGTTTTAAACTGCTTTTAAACCCTCATATATTGTCAAATCTTTTGTAGCACAAAACTTGAATTTTTACTTGCTTTTATCATACTTACCTGTGGTTACTCTTGACCCTCGACGTTAGTCCTAGCCCTGTTCCGCCGCGGCTGTTGGTGTTGTTTGAGCGGAGGCCGGGACTTAGCTTCTTCACACACTTCCGGTCACGGAAGTTGGCGGACCAGCCTCAGCGGTTCTCTGCCTATTTCAATCACATGCTGCAGATGGCGCGCAGCATAAGCAGGCAGAGGCAAGGTCTGTACAGCGTTCGCTGCTGTGCGGAAGGAGAACGCAATTCTAGGCAAGCAACGACTAGTGTAAATACAGTTTTAAACTGCTTTTAAATCCTCATATATTGTCAAATCTTCTGTAGCACAAAACTTGAATTTTTACTTGGTTTTATCATACTTACCTGTGGTTACTCTTGAACCTCGACGTTAGTCCTAGCCCTGTTCCGCCGCGGCTGTTGGTGCCGTTTGAGCGGAGGGCAGGACTTAGCTTCTTCATACACTTCCGGTCACGGAAGTTGGCGGACCAGCCTCGGCGGCTCTCTGCCTATTTTAATCGCATGCTGCTGCGGACACGCAGCATAAGCAGGCAGCAGCAAGGTCTGTACAGCGCTCGCTGCTGTGCGGAAGGAGAACGCAATTCTAGGCAAGCAACGACTAGTGTAAATACAGTTTTAAGCTGCTTTTAAACCCTCATATATTGTCAAATCTTTTGTAGCACAAAACTTGAATTTTTACTTGCTTTTATCATACTTACCTGTGGTTACTCTTGACCCTCGACGTTAGTCCTAGCCCTGTTCCGTCACAGCTGTTGGTGCTGTTTGAGCAGAGGGTGGGACTTAGCTTCTTCACACACTTCCGTCACGGAAGTTGGCAAACCAGCCTCGGCGGTTCTCTGCCTATTTTAATCGCATGCGGCAGCGGATGCGCAGCATAAGCAGGCAGCGGCAAGGTCTGTACAGTGCTCGCTGCTGTGCGGAAGGAGAACGCAATTCTAGGTAAGCAACGACAAGTGTAAATACAGTTTTAAACTGCTTTTAAACCCTCATATATTGTCAAATCTTTTGTAGCACAAACCTTGAATTTTTACTTGCTTTTATCATACTTACCTGTGGTTACTCTTGACCCTCGACGTTAGTCCTAGCCCTGTTCCGTCCCAGCTGTTGGTGCTGTTTGAACGGAGGGCGGGACTTAGCTTCTTCACACACTTCCGTCACGGAAGTTGGCAGACCAGCCTCGGCAGTTCTCTGCCTATTTCAATCACATGCTGCAGATGACACGCAGCATAAGCAGGCAGCGGCAAGGTCTGTACAGCGTTCGCTGCTGTGCGGAAGGAGAACACAATTCTACGCAAGCAACGACTAGTGTAAATACAGTTTTAAACTGCTTTTAAATCCTCATATATTGTCAAATCTTCTGTAGCACAAAACTAGAATTTTTACTTGGTTTTATCATACTTACCTGTGGTTACTCTTGACCCTCGACGTTAGTCCTAGCCCTGTTCTGCCACAGCTCTTGCTGCTGTTTGAGCAGAGGGCGGGACTTAGCTTCTTCACACACTTCCGTCACGGAAGTTGGCAGACCAGCCTCGGCGGCTCTCTGCCTATTTTAATCGCATGCGGTAGCGGATGCGCAGCATAAGCAGGCACCGGCAAGGTCTTACAGTGCTCGCTGTTGTGCGGAAGGATAACGCAATTCTAGGCAAGCAACGACTAGTGTAAATACAGTTTTAAACTGCTTTTAAATCCTCATATATTGTCAAATCTTCTGTAGCACAAAACTTGAATTTTTACTTGGTTTTATCATACTTACCTGTGGTTACTCTTGAACCTCGACGTTAGTCCTAGCCCTGTTCCGCCGCGGCTGTTGGTGCCGTTTGAGCGGAGGGCAGGACTTAGCTTCTTTATACACTTCCGGTCACCGAAGTTGGCGGACCAGCCTCGGCGGCTCTCTGCCTATTTTAATCGCATGCTGCTGCGGACACGCAGCATAAGCAGGCAGCAGCAAGGTCTGTACAGCGCTCGCTGCTGTGCGGAAGGAGAACGCAATTCTAGGCAAGCAATGACTAGTGTAAATACAGTTTTAAACTGCTTTTAAACCCTCATATATTGTCAAATCTTTTGTAGCACAAAACCTGAATTTTTACTTGCTTTTATCATACTTACCTGTGGTTACTCTTGACCCTCGACGTTAGCCCTAGCCCTGTTCTGCCGCGGCTGTTGGTGCCGTTTGAGCGGAGGGCGGGACTTAGCTTCTTCAAAAACTTCCAGTCACGGAAGTTGGCGGACCAGCCTCGGCGGCTCTCTGCCTATTTTAATCGCATGCTGCAGTGGACACGCAGCATAAGCAGGCAGCGGCAAGGTCTGTACAGCGCTCGCTGCTGTGCGGAAGGAGAACGCAATTCTAGGCAAGCAACGACTAGTGTAAATACAGTTTTAAACTGCTTTTAAACCCTGATATATTGTCAAATCTTTTGTAGCACAAAACGTGAATTTTTACTTGCTTTTATCATACTTACTGTTGGACTTGGCCCTTTTTGGCTAAAGTTCCCTAAACTTTTTGCCTTCCCCCTAGACCTTTTTTCTGAAATGGTGTTGCCAACTTAGATGCTTTGGGCACTTTGCCACTGCTGATCAGTGTCAAAGTGCAAGTGCTCCCTGTGTAAAGTGTAATGGTAATTGGTTGTCCATAATTGGCATGGTTGTCTTACTAGTAAAGTCCCTAGTAAAGTGCACTATGTGTGCCAGGGCTAGTAATACAAATACTGCTCGTGGGCCTGCAGCACTAATTGTGCCACCCACATAAGTAGCCCCCAAAGAGAGAACTCAGACCTGCCACTGCAGGGCCTGCGCGCAGTTTGCTAACTGCCATGTTGTCATGACAAGTGCACCCACTTGCCAGACCTTACCCTTCCGTTTCCATGCACATCAGACACCCCTATAGTAGGCCCAAGGTACCCCCCTGGGCAGGGTGCAGTGTCTGTGAAAGGTAGGACATGTACTGAGGTTTGTACCATGTCCTAACAGTGAAATACTCTCCATTTCGGTTGTCACTGTTGCAAGGCCATCTTCCCCATAGGACAGAATGGGGAAGGCTGTGTAATATGTTTCCAGCCTATCTTTCCATAGGTTTAAGATGGAGAGGTGAAGTTTAGTGTGCCTGAGCTCACAATTTAATAGCACATCTTTTTGTGAAGGTGGTTTTTGAATTGTGTGTTTAGAAACCACGCTTTTAGAAGTGGCTGTTTTTTTTGTTCTAACAATTCTGTGTGTCTCTGCCTGGTTGTGGATTGACTGTCTGGATTTGAATGTGATGGGATCTGGGAAATGTCTTGACCCAGGGGAGGAGTAGGTGAGACAGCCACGGTTGACCTGCATCTGGAGTGTAGGGGGGAGTAGTAGCCCCTGGAGGTGAAGAGGCCTGGGCTGCTGCCATAAAACAAAGGCTCCATCTCCTGCTGAGTGATTGAAGATCCAGACCCCCTCTATCAAAGGATGAAGGTGTCACTGGCAGGGAGACACCCAGAACTGGTTTGGACAGGGGTCAGTGCCCCCTGAACACAAAGACTTCAAAGACATTTAGGGGTATAACTATGAGAGCTGAAACCCCTGGACTTTAGACTGATATCCATTTTGAAAAAGGATTGAACCTACTTGGTGCTCAAGAGGAACCTCTGCCAAAGAAGAACAGCTGAAGAGACTGAAGAGAAGGGCTGCCCTTGCTATGTGTTCTGGGGCTGGCCTGCAGTTTGCTGGTTTGACTAAGGAGAGGACAAGGGACTTTGCTGTGTGCTGTGTCCCCCTGCTTGTGAGGACTTTGCTGTGTGCTGTGTCCTGAAGTAGCATGTCTCCAAGGGCCCGAGGAGAGCTGGCTCCCTGTTGTGGAAACTCAGGAACATAAAAGTTTCCAAGTGTGTCTCAGCGACGCTGTGTGCGTGTGCTTTTTTCAGCCTGTGACCTTCGTAAGAACTGCCTTGTGATCGTGTGCACCCGGAGTCCAAGTGAGTCTCAGCGACGCTGTGTGCGTGTGCTTCGTGCAGCCTGAGACCTTCGTGAGGATTGCCCTGTGATTGTGTGCACCCGGAGCTCAAGTGAGTCTCAGCAACGCTGTGTGCGTGTGCCCTGTTGCGGTCTGAGACTTTCGTGAGAAATTGCACAGCGTGGCCAGAACTGCTGTGATCGTCATTGCCATCGGACCAGACCGGCATCCCCAGAGGAGCTGTGAGAAGTCGCTGCCGCCGGCCCGAGCCTGCCTTTGCCAAGGAGAGACCTCGAACCATCCCCGTAGGGGGTCCGAGTTCCACTGCCCAAGATCAACGAAGTCGCACCAGAGGCCCAAGCCGCGAGGAGAGGAGAGTGAGATTGCACCCCTAGGTAACGCTCAGCGAGCGTGCGTGTGTCGCCGCCTGGGGTGGGGTGCGGGCTACGAGAGAAACGCTCTCGGCCTTTCCCATCTTTGCAGCGCGAGCACCCGCTCAAGCCCGTATCGCGGCCCGTACTTGCAGAGGAGTGGCAGTACCGGGGCCGGAGTGTGGAGCTGCACTTTGTTTTCCATTATAACAGTGTTGGGGGCATATTTTTGCAGTAGCTGACCGCGAGTCAGTAAGAGTGGCATAGAGACCATCCAGAGCACCGCGAGCAGTGCTGGAGCACATTATTTTTGCATTACGAACTGCCTGATTGTTGCATTACGAACTGCCTAATTTTTGCATTACGAACTGCCTGATTGTTGCATTACGAATTGCATTATTTTTGCATTACGAACTGCCTGACTGTTGCATTACGAATTGCATTATTTTTGCATTAGGAACTGCCTGATTGTTGCATTACGAATTGCATTATTTTTACATTACAAAGTGCCTGATTCTTGCATTACGAACTGCATAGCATTGCATTAGGACTGCATTGGATCATCGAGAATTGTTCATTAATACTGCAAGAACCTACCAGTGCGTGCTGGCCTAATAACCGGCAAGTTGAAATATTACAAATACGCATATGTTGGATTTTTATCGTGTGGTCTCATCGTATATCTTTTTTATAAACATATAATTGTTTTTTTATGAAACTCGTGTGGAGTCCATTTGTGGTGTTATCCCTGTGTCACTGAGAGTGTGGTTGCAAATACTTTACACATTTGCCTTGGAGATAAGCCTGGCTGCTCGTGCCAAGCTACCGAGGGGGTGAGCAGGGGCTATCTGAGAAGATGTCCTTCCTTTCCCTGACTTAGAAGCAAGGGTCCCTATTTGGACTAAGGTACCTACCTCAGCCAACTAGAGACCCCCAGTTCTAACACTTACCTGTGGTTACTCTTGACACTCGACGTTAGTCCTAGCCCTGTTCTGCCGCGGCTGTTGGTGCCGTTTGAGCGGAGGGCGGGACTTAGCTTCTTCACACACTTCTGGTCACGGAAGTTGGTGGACCAGCCTCGGCGGCTCTCTGCCTATTTCAATTGCATGCTGCAGCGGGCACCAAAGGCAAGCCCGTCTGCGCCCGTCCACGCACTGACCGCGCACAGCGCCAGCCACTATGACGGCTTCTACCGAGATGACTACGGCAGATTTAGATGCCAGTACTCAAAGGAAGCCTTGCTACAATTTAGACCCACAGGTAATCCCTGCCCGGGTGATCTCTTTGATCCTCAACTGAGTTCAGGTGAAAAACACTGCCTTCCTTGCTCCAACGTGTTTCACCTTCTTTCGCTGTCACAAGCAAGACAATGGTGTTTTACTCAAAGAACTCCAGAACAGAGACAGATAAAAACTCGCTGCGCACTTCTGAACACAAGATCTCTTGCCAAAAAAGCTTTGGCTTTCCATGACTTCAGGGATGAGCATTAAATTGATTTGGCCTTTGTTACAGAAACCTGGGCCGATGTCTTCTCTGAACCCGATCTCCTAGGGGTTTTAAAATCCTCAGGAAAGACAGAGTAGGGAAAAGAGGAGGAGGCATAGCGCTAATAGCCAGAAATGGTTTCAAAACAAGGTTTAAACCAATCTTAGATAACACAGAGTGTGAAGCAGCTATTTTTAAAATCGGGCTTGATAGTCAGAACACTTTTAATGGCACATTACTTTATCGTCCACCTAAAACTAAAACTAGCTTTCTAAATTCAATAGGTCAACGTCTGGTGAACAAAGCAGACCAGTCCAATTTCTCTATTTTGGGTGACTTCAACTTCCACATGGAAAATAGTGCAGACAGGGATACTGAAGCCCTTATTGATCATATGGCCAGTGCAGGACTTAGTCAGTTGGTCAAAGGGGCCACACACTCGGTCGGGCATTGCTTGGATGGGATCTTTTCGGATCATCCCAACCTAGTATGGACCAGAGCATTGCCACTAATCTGGTCTGATCACAAGGCAATTATGTTTGAAATTGCCCTGCCGCCTAAAATGCCCCCTAAACCCTCTAATAAAGCTATCAGCTTTCGACCCTGGAACAAGGTAAAAGTAGAAGAGCTAAACAAAGTGCTCACCAATTCCCTACAGTCTGACCCCTCAGACCTGGACGAGGCGGTGATGAGCTATCACTCCTGGGTGGACTACGCAGGCCAGCAGCTGGCTCCACTAACTACTCTGAGATCAGTCAGACAATCTTCGTCAGAACCATGGTTCAAAGAGTCTTTGAGAACACAAAAACAAATATGCAGAAGACTAGAAAGGAAGTGGAGGCTAGATAGCGATGCTCAGCCCGAAACAGACTATATACTAGCCATCCAAACATATAAAAACCTTATCCTGAAGGCAAAGTCAGCGTACTTCAAGGAAAAAATAGAAGCAGCCAATGGCTGCTCTAAAATACTATTTTCTACTATTAAAAAACTCTCCAAACTCCCAGAATTCCAAGATCATGAAAGAAGCCAACAATTTTGCAATAAGCTAGCAGACTCTTTCCAACAAAAGGTTAAACAGGTCTTCGATGCATTTTAGCCCCAATCAAACCAATCCTCGTTGCCCCACAAGAACTCGGTGATAGTTCTGGATCTCACTGAAACCCGGTTAGCTCCTCCATACCTACTTTCTCATCCTTTCCGCCCATCACTCTTGACCAGATTACCAAACTAATTCTCTTAGTAAAATCCGGATCTCCCCTCGACCCATGCCCACCGAAAATTCTTCATTCAGTTCCCGAGATCATAGCCTCTTCACTCTGGCCTATCTTCAATCATATAGTCTCCTCAGGGTGCTTCCCCACTGAATGGAAGAAAGCCTCCATTCTGCCACTTTTGAAGAAATCCAATCTGGATCCTAAGGATCCCTCTAATTATAGACCCATCTCTAGGTTCCCTTTCCTGGCAAAGATAATAGAGAGGTTTCTAAAGGAAGAATTATCCACTTTTGTTTTGGATGGTGACATCTTGGACCCTTCACAATACGGATTCCGGGCCCATCACAGCACCGAACTAGCACTAAAAACGGCCACGGAAGAGCTTTGGCAAACTCTTGATGGGGGGGAGCGCCACACTTATCCTGTTAGATCTCTCATTGGCTTTTGACACGGTCAACCACGATGTGTTGGTTGACTGCCTTGCTTCGCTGGGAATCAGGGATAAAGCGCTCCTCCTGCTCAGTTCCTTCCTGTCTAATAGATCTGAAATGGTGGCTCACGATGCATTTGTTTCCCCGGCTTTTTCACTCCCAAGTGAAGTTCCGCAGGGTTCATTCTTGATCCCCACGCTTTTTAACCTGTATGTCACTCCCGTGGCTAAGCTAATAAGAAACTACGGTTTCACCCTGGTGTTCTATGTGGATGAGCGCTAGTGGGTCAGTGCGGGGCCAGATTCTTAACCTTTGTTTTTAACCTTGCTCTCATTTTGCTGCTTGCATTTCATTTTTTAACTTTGTTCTAACTTGCTGCTCGCATTTCACTTTCGTAATTTTAGTTAGCACTATTTGCACACACTGTTTTTTAAAATAATCGTTAGCTTATCCAAGTGTATTACAGTATTCATTTTGCTCGTACCTTACTGATTGCTTGTACGCCGGTCCCCAGTCCGCCGCGGCTCCTTGTGCCGATTGTAGCGGAGGGACGCAGCTCCTCCCCTGCCTCACTACTTCCGGGGGAATCCCCATTAAAGCACCATGTGGGAGTGGACTAGCAGCGGACGCGTGCAGCGGGCGCGCCGCTGGCATGCCCAAGGTGCGCCTAAGGTAAGCCTGTCTGCGCCCGTCCGCACCCAGCCGTCGCCAGGAGCCAGAACCCCTGCCCTTTCTAATCTTCAATCTAAACAAAATCTGAAATACACCTATTCTAGTCTTAGGCTTAAAGCACTTAGAGGGGCCTGCGCTTCCTGCTGCCCTAACAAGGCGCCAGTAGCATTGGAGAGAAGTTTTGCTTGCATAAAGTGCCAGTTTAATAGCCTCACCTCTTCATCAATTAATGATGGACTAGATAACGGGAACAAAATACATTCCTTTGCGGCTAATAAGGCCCAGCCACATTATATAGGTCCTTCTGATCGGGACTGGCATTGCCTCCTGTTGAACGTCAGATCTCTTCCTAAACATGCCATTGAGATTTGGAACTTACTTTCATCAGGGCCCATAGATCTATGCTTTTTAACAGAAACCTGGCTGAAGCCCAGTTACTCCCCCGCCATTACGGCGGCCATCCCCGCAGGCTACCGAATCCACAAATGCGATAGATTAGCCAAGATAGGTGGGGGAATAGCAATAGTACATAAGGAATCAATCAAGGTTTCCATTACAGAACATCATAGTGATACCAAACTAGAAATCATGGTATTTAGGATGGATTCACCTACCCACCATTGTTGGAAAGGGGCCCTAGTTTACCGCCCCCCAGGTCCCCTCATGAACTTCTCAGTTCGACTTATGGAAATGATTGCCCCTCATATTATCTCCTCTAACAATTTCCTCTTACTTGGAGATTTTAATGTCCACAGTGAAATCTCCTGTAATGCAGAGGCTTCTACATTTTTATCGGATTTAGTTTCCCTTGGTCTGAAACAGATCAACACCGGCCCCACCCATTTAGCGGGACATACCCTCGATCTTATTCTGACTACTACCCCTAACATATATTGCGAGGCTCCTTGCCCCTTACCTGGACCGATCATTCTCTACTTCGCTTCCACATAAAAGAGGGCAGAGCCTTCGCTACTTCTATGGCATCTTCACGTAGCTGGCGAAGACAGTGGCATAAAATAACGCCAGACCATTTTTCGAACATCCTTTCTAGTAGTACACATTCGGTGACCGAAAACATTGAAAAAAACCTAGCTAACTATAATGCTCTAGTTACTTCCACACTTGACCAACTAGCCCCCTTAATATTCCTCCCCTCTAAATCGAACAGAGCACAAGTGACTTGGTTCTCTCCTATTCTACGGGAAGAAAAAAGCCACAGTAGAAAGCTAGAAAGGTGCTGGCGGCTTTCTCATAGTGCAACTGATAAAGAAGCCTATAAGCTCTGCTTGACTCGCTACCATAAAAATATAAAAAAGGCTCGCAAGACACACATTGAGTCCCAGCTGAATCAGGCAGGAAATTCCCCAAAGGAGCTTTTCCGCATTCTAATTTCATTCATCAACTCTAAGGCATGCCATAACGATGTAACTCCCTCACAGGACCTATGTGATAAACTGGCTAAGCACTTCACTCAGAAAATTGAAGACATCTATGACAGTATTATTAAAGATAAAGATCTCCAACTAACTAACACTGTATTTCATCTACCTCACCCTAACCCCGCAAACTTTTAGATTGCTTCCCCCCTCTAACCATAGACACAGTGGAGTCCCTCATGAAAACAGTCAAATCTGGCTCTCCCCAGGAAGTTTTACCTGCCAAGACTTCCATGCTGCTTCATAAACAGCTGGCTCCATTGATCTGCTCTATCCTTAACTCCTCATTGACCTCGGGCACACTTCCTTCCGAATGGAAAGCTGCCCAAATAATACCAATCCGGAAAAAATCCAATGCTCTTCAGGAAGATCTATCTAATTACTGCCCTATCTCCTTGTTGCCTTACTTGAGTAAACTCCTGGAGAAACATGTGAGTCATCATCTCTCTGATTTCATGGAGTCAACCGGGGGTTTAGATTCTTCCCAGTCGGGTTTATGCCCCAGATTTAGTACAGAGACAGCTTTAGTTGCAGTCACAGACAACCTCTGACATTTCCTAGATAAGGGACAAGCGGTACTGTTAGTGCTGCTGGATTTGTCAGCAGCATTTGACACGATATCCCATACTATTCTTCTATCCAGACTAAGAAATGTTGGTATTCAAGATCAAGCTTATCTGTGGCTGGCTAATTTCCTAAATAACCGCACCCAAACTGTCACTTTAGGTACTTTCCAATCCTCTACATCAAAGCTGACTAAAGGTGTGCCCCAGGGATCCTGCCTGAGCCCCACGTTGTTTAACATTTATGTGGCCCCCCTGGCAGATCTACTGAGGACCCTGGGCTTCATCCCTATTTCCTATGCGGATGACACCCAGCTGCTAATGGCATTTGACAGAAATTCTGCTAACAGTAAGTCGGCCTTCTCTGAAGGTATGAAGGCAATTTCGGAATGGATGAGAAACAGCTTTCTCCAGTTAAATGCCAGCAAAACGGAAATCATGCTCTTTGGAGAGGCACCCTTACTATGGTCCCCAGATTGGTGGCCCACCAATTTAGGTCTTGCTCCTACTCCTAAGGCAGTGGTGAAAAATGTAGGCGTGGATCTAGATTTGAAACTCTCGATGGAAACACAAGTTTCAGCCACAGTGGGTACCTGCTTCTTTACATTAAGTCTTTTGAGAAAGGCTTTTCCTTTTCTCCCTCTTACAGTCAGGAAAACTCTGCTACAGCCCTTGTGGCAAGTCGTCTTGACTACTGTAATGCCCTCCTGTTTGCAGCCTCTGAAGCATCACTCAATAGACTTCAGGTGGTTCAAAATACTGCCGCACGTCTGGTGTCCAATTCCCCAGCTAGAACCGCTTCCTTACCTCTACTCCAGCGACTCCATTGGTTGCCTGTTCGGAAACGGATCCGTTTTAAAATCTGCTGTCTAGTACACAAGGCACTCCACGGCAAAGCCCCCAGTTATCTTAGTGATAGTCTCACGCGCCATCAGCCCTCCAGAACACTCCGGTCTGGATCAAAATCTCTCCTTGTTGTTCCCCGGATAAAGAAATCACGCACTGGGGGGAAGGCATTTTACTATCTTGCCCCCTCATACTGGAATCAACTTCCACTTCACCTTCGTGAATGTACCAACTATCTCCAATTTCGACGACTTCTCAAAACCGCACTTTTTCAATCCCCTTCGATGACCCTGTAATCCCCCTCATTTACCCGACACTGACTTCTAGGCACCACTATAGCGCGGAGATACCCCTTGGTGGTGATTCGGACGCTCTACAAGACACATAAATAAATAAATAAATAAATGACACGTAGATCATTGTGTCAATCAACAGCTCGTCCACTAATACTGCGTCTCATTTCAAAGACTGCATGGGCCACATAGGAAAATGGATGCAGGATAACTGCTTAAAACTTAATTCATCAAAAACGGAAGTTATGCTCTTTGGCAACCCGTCCCTGATTTGGTCAGATAGTTGGTGGCCCAATCACATGGGCCCCCTTCCGACACCTGCTGACAAAGTTAAAAATCTCAGGGTCTTCTTTGACACTAAGCTGTCCTTCGAAACTCAGATCAATCATACTACAGCAGCATGCTTTTTTATTCTCAAAATATTGAAAAAAGTACTTCCGTTTTTCCCATTTGAGCTAAGGAAAACAGTGGTCACAGCGTTAATTGCATCCAGGCTGGACTACTGTAACACCCTATTTACCAGTGCGAGAAAGCGCAGTATACACAAACTTCAGATGACTCAAAATGCTGCAGCAAGAGTCCTGTTGGGCTCTCTTGCTATGATTCGGTCTCCAGGGCTCTCACAGAGCTACACTGGTTGCCCATCAGCAAACATATTCAATTCAAAGCATTATGCATAGCTCTTAAAGCTAGACACAGCCTTTGTCCGTGGCAACTGTCTCAATTTTTCAAATCATACACTCCAGCCAGGCCACTCAGATCGTCAGATAGTGGTAATTTGATTATCCCCAATGCACACAAAGCAAAATGGGGAGGAAAAAGCTTTGCCTACACCACCACCAAACTCTGGAATTCCCTTCCTATATCCCTAAAAAAAAAGAATCCAAGTTGCTTAAATTCAGGAAGGGTTTAAAAACCTGGCTATATTAGGGCACCTCTACTGTAATACTCAATTAAGCGCCTAGACACCTCCGGGTATATGCAGCGCTATACAAATTCTTCATTTCATTTCATTTCTAACCAGCCCCACAGTACAAGAATGGTTGGATCATGGCAGCCCATCCGGCTCTAAAAGCAAACCCATTGCTTGCAGCATAGCTGGGACAGATTAGAGGGGCAGAATGACCAGTCCGGTCTTGCTAGGCAACCTTATATGGTGCCCCCAGTTATCTGGCAAAAGGGGCTTATTACACAAGAAACTTTATAAATGGCTCATTAGTAGAGGAGGAGAGGCAATTAAATATAACTTCCCCTAGGTGGGAAATTGTCCTTGCATCAACCACGGTGAAAGTCATTGCAACATACCTCTAAATAATTCCTTCACAATGTTGAGAGCAGAGCTAAGAATAAATTCCAGTGGGTAGTCAATGCAATGATAACCATATATTAAATTCAGCAGTGACGGAATCTGCACACAATAATGTTATTTCTTTCCAGTAAGGAAAGGTGTCGGCATTGGCACTGATATGTCATTCTTGGAGACAGACCATCTGACAATCGTATTTTAAATAACGGCAGAGATAAATGTGTGATTGATTTTATGTTCTCTGTTTCATGTCTGGTGGGAAGTGTCTTTCATTGCGTTTAATTGAAAAACTTGGGCCCAGATTAGAAAGCTATGCATATCGGTGTACCTACATTTCCAGTCAAATATGGCACTTTTTACAGCCAGATGTCCACAAAAGGAGCACCAGCATGTGAAAATGGTGTGATGATGACGCTGTGATTAGCCTTGAGATTCTGTGAACACTCAAAAACGTTTGGGGCTTATTTATGAGCCCTTTGCGCCGCCGTTGCGTCACATTTTGTGATGCTGCGGTGGCGTAAAAAATATGCCACATTGCGCCTTATTGTGCCATATTTACAAAGTGACACATCAAGGCAGATGCGTCACTTTGTGAACCCCTGCGCTACATTATACCTGCGTCAGGTATAATGTATGCAGGGTGGGCGTTTCCCCGCAAAAAAGGCTTGTAGAAGGGTCGCAGTGAAATCTATGAGATTTCACTGCGGCACTTCTAGGACACCACTGCGTCAAATCCTTACGCCTGCCTCACAGCAGGCGTGAGACTGACACAGGCCCTTTCACATGAGGCTTGCCCCATGTGAAAGGACACATTGCTGGAGTTGCGTCTGTTTTCAGACACACCTCAGCAATGTGTCACTTTTGCGCCTACAGATACAGAGCTTCTCAGAGAGGTACATTTGCAGGAGTATGCAGGGAGACTGCTCCGGAGTATGTAGGGTAGGAGCACTCCGAAGCGCCCAGGGTCCCCCTACCACTGGGACCATGCTCAAATGCCCCACTCTCACCACTGCTGCTGGGAATGGGGAAGATCTGCGGACTTTGGAACTGTCCCTTCCACCTCTCCTCTCTTGACCTGGGGGCGAGCTGGAGGATGAGGCGGACGGCGTTTCCCAGCAACACCTTGACTGGTGCTCTTGATGGAACTTTGACGATGCCCCCTGGGTGGAAACCATAACTGTCTGTACTTACCGCGGTGCCCGAGCAACCTTGGCTGATGCCCGGTGGAGCTGTCCTATGCAGCTGTAGAGGAGTTTGGCTCTGGTTCACCCCTCGGCCGGCACCTACCCAGCCGGACATCGGACATTGTTTTCCTCCCCCCCCATTGTGTTTCCTACCTGCATTCCTTACCCCTGTTTACCATTCCCCCTCTACCTTTTCACTCCCCATAAGACGTGTTTACGCGCTAATAACTCACATTATTGTGTAATTCTCATGGTTTTTTAGTTTTTTTCTCCTATGTCTATACCTGTCTATGTTATTATGTAACCTGTAACTCACTGATCCTCATGTAAAGCGCTCTGATACCTCCGGGTCTAGCCAGCGCTATATAAAACTTTGCAAATAAGATACGTCAGGAATACTGACGTATCTGTAAATCCTTGCGACATGGAGTGCCATTCAGTATATACGGCGCATCCATGATGTCGCAAGGAGGGCGCACTGAAAAGTGTTGCATTGCTGTTTTCACGCAGCGATGCAACACTTTTCATAAATAAGGCCCTTTGAGTTTATTTACATTAACAAACTTCTCTCTGACCCCTTCCCACCGTGGAAATGGTCAGAGATTTACTCCAACAAAAAATGCAAGTAATTTCACTTCTCTGGCAGAAAGTGGAACAGAATATCTCCATATTTCATGGGCGTGAATGGTAAGGGGCTTTCCCATAGGGAAATAGTTCTGCTTAGGAAGAGAAATATGCGTTGGGGAAATGACAGCTGTCACATGACATTCCCAGTAGTACACCTGTAAAGCTGTTGCTGGCACAACTTTCTAGATTTACTACTAGGAATATTTATGAATTTGCAAAAGTTGTATGCTTACATCTGCCTTGGAATACACGCACAGGTATAAACATACAACGCATTTTTGTGAAGCGGGCCCCAAGACTTTCAAATACATAGATCTATGTTTCCTGGTGAAATTATTTTAATGATAAAGTTATGACAATGCAATACTTTTCATAAAATCCATGCATATGCTAGTTGTAGTCAAAAAGCGCAGACAGATTGCACAGCCTGGTGACCGCATTATGAAACATACACAAGCATTAAAACTTCTTCCCAGATATCTCAGTTATGTATTGTTTGGGTTCACATTCAGACGGTTTTCCTCCATCCAGGCTGCTAACTGACTAGGTGCGTTGTCCACTACCTACCTGTTCTCACCTGCCTAACCTGAATGACAGCTCAGAACTGGGCATTATTATCGTACTGATGACACCACAGATTGTGCATCAAGATGATGTGACTCAAGGGCATTGTCAACATCTTGAATCTTGAACAGCCATGTACTTTGTGCTATCCTCTTATTGTATGATATGGGAATGTGTAAATTAAGCAGCCATGACCATTGACATTGTAATCCCGCTTCCCTTCCCGATGAGTCCCGGATGGAAGCAGGAAGCACACATGCTCCTTTAAGCCAATCAGGATGCTGTCACCATGACAGCGATACCAAAGGGGATGATGGATGTCACCATGACAGCAGCATCGTGATTGGTCTGAGTGCCGTGGTTCAGATCTCAGATGGGAACTATGAACCTGTGACAGGCAATGTGGAGAACATGCAAAGTGTGCATGACTGTGTGGCCGGCCCAAGACGGCTGGCCAAACCACCATGAACACTTAGAAAGTGTCCCAACCACTCCTCCCCCTCCTCTATGAGCATCCCAGCCTCGCCCTGCAAAAGTGCCTCAGCAGGGAAAAATAAAATGATAATGACATTGTGTTAGTATCATATTCTTTTTCCTTTTTTGCACTGCTGAAAAGCAATGGGGCGATGCTCCTCCGCCTTAGTGAAGGAGCCGCCACTGAATTTATACCTCGGTGTTCCAAGCTACATCCTAAGTGCTCTTAGAAACGGTAGAATCCTGCTGCACTAGTGGTTTCTGCACTTGATTCCCATGTCATTCTTTTTTGGACCGTTTCTCACTTGAAAGATTCACAAGTTTTCTGCTGTTGAATTTTCCGGGTGGAGGTGGGAGACACCAGTAATGAAATGCGCTGGGAGCTTTCCGGATTAACTTGGCTGAGAAATGTTCCCAGGCACCACAAAGAAATGCTTATTCGTGGTTATGAAAGCCAATAACAACAAAGGTCTCATTCTTTGGCATTATTTAAAAAAAAAAACAATCAATTTTAAGAAACACAACAAAGACATGATTATAAGAAAATGGAAATATTACTGGCTGAGTGAAACATCTGCTTCTGTTATTGCCTCATCCAGTTTCCGCAGAAGGATAAAACCTTGTGTTTCATGGCACGTGCATTTGGCGCTATCCCACTCACAGCGTCTTTTCCTAAGTCATGCTATGACATAAAAATGTGTCAAGGGATGACTCCGTGGGGTTACATACACTGCAAACGTGCAAAAACAACATGCACACAAGAGAGATGACAGATGCAGCCCCTGTTTGACTTTTGTTCGTTTTTCCACCTATTCCTTATTTTGAACATCTCCTGTGGCAGTTCAGTGTCCTTTGCTTAGGCCTTGTGTGAGCGCCAAGGAAAAAGCAATTGTGTGTGACACTTTTCTCTGCATTCAGTGCCATCTATAACTTGATGGTAGAGTTTCTCGATGCACCATATTCTGATCCCTACCACCTTTATACGTGTCTTCATATCATTACAGGTTTCACCTCAAAGTGTGCCTATTTTATTCTTGTATTTGTATTATTTTCATATTTTAAGTGCAAAACACTGTTACCATAACATAGCGCTGTACAAATTAAAGTTTAAAACTATAAGAATCAGAATACTATATAAAACACAATAGAAAAATGTAAAAGTACAGAACTTTATCATTAACTATACGACTACCGAAAAAAATAACACTGTGAAAAACACAATACAAAATCTACAGAACAGTGTACTATCATTAACTATACAATTGCAAAATGAACTGAATAAAAATAGAAATAGTTTGTAAAGCAGAATGCAAAAATAAAAAAGTGCAGAAAAATTGCGATCATAAACTATTCAAATATAGAGTACACTGGTATGCTTTTACATTTTTATAACACTGTGTTTGTGAAACAGTCAAACTTTTACAATCAATGAATTTGCAAAATATTCTTTAGTGGCTGTTATTCAGGGGTCCCGAACCAAAGAACACCCTGGGACATATTTATTAGCAAATGACGCAGTGCAGCACTGCAAGCCATCTTGCTGCTCCGAGCTGCGTCATTAGGAAAGTGCAGGGATGCGTCATATTTACAGCAATATGTCGCATCCCTGAGCTGCCCTCTGTGCTGGCGCACAATTGGCTGCCTAATGCCAACCCAGGCATCCTTGCACCATGGAGCAAGGGTATCTGCTTTGCAGAGATGATTGTTTTTGTGCAGGAAGGTACACCTTCCTGCCCAAAAACAATAGATGATTGCGTTTTCCTCTTTCTATGTGTGCTGCAGAATGGAGCACATGTAGAAAGAACAAAAAATAAGGAGAAATAAAGGTATTTCTCCTCGTTGCGCCACTTTAATGCTTCCCCGGCGAGGCGGTAAAATCTGATGCATTCCCAGGTGTATGAAACATTGTAAATCTGGGAATGCATCAGAATCCATGGTTGTTGCGTGGGAACATGGAACGTCCCTTTCACCCAGAGTATAGCGTTAAAGGGAGCCATATTTACAAGGCAGTGAAAAGCCACACAGGGTGGCTTTGCATGGCCTTGTAAATATGGCTCAGCATTGTGCGCCATCGGAGAGTCAAAAAAAGTGATGCTCCGGTGGCAGAGGGGCCTTGCCCATATGCCCCCTGACTTCTATACATTGTCTGACCACCAGAGACATACGCCCATTGAACAACATAATCTTCCTAAACACAATTAATAAACTAATAGATCAAGCAACTTAGTTTGAGGTAGGAGGTCATAATTGCAGGTGCCAACCACCAACAGGGAGGGGGGGGTGCAGTATAGGGTTTAGAGAAGCCATTGAGTATTTGAAGACACCAATGAGGACAGAGTTACACTAACCAGATGTTAAAAGGTTAATGCCTGGAGTACTGATTTCTAATACTCCACTGAGATGAAACGTTTTGTCAGTTTTATCAGCAAATGAAGCTGGATATCTCATTACTGATATCATTGACTCTTGAGGATTGATCTAGGCTGAATCAATGGTGAGTGCAGTAACCTTGTGTAGAACATTAACCTGGAAAAGCACCATTCATACCTGATTAACACCAAATAATCTGAAATGCGATGAGGTACCTAAGTAACAAATCAGAATACCTCTATCTCCTGGGGATTCAACTGAAGGTGATGTTCTTCCATTCATTCAGTGGTGATTTAAATGCAGACACTCAGGAGCTTAACGCCTTTTATTAATGACATTCTTAGACAACATTGTATGCTGTCCACATATTGGAAGCTTGGATGGTCATAGTTCTAAGCAGGACTTCCAGCAACTTAACATACAAATTCAAAATTAAAGTCACCATATTTTACTGTGTGGGGCATTTAAGGGAATAGGATCCAGAGCCAAGCCAAACTCACTGCCTGAGTAATGCAACAGGAAGGAGGCACACTGGTCTGCATCTAAACCATTCAGGTCTCCATGATGTTTACCACAATCTTATAGTTAGTTGCATCAATTTATGCTAAGCAATCCCACTGCATTGATAGATTAATGTTTCCACTATTCGCAGTGCAAAGAGCATTTTCAAGAACAAGAGGAGTGCTTGTCTCCGTACTGTATTGTGCTAAAGTCCCAGGCACTGGTGATCCCAGCAAAGGTATTATCGACCACACATCTATTTATTTGAGTGGTCAGTTACAGCTTCCATATGATTCCTCAACAGTGCAGCGAGCACAAGGTAAATCATTTTATTTATTTATTTACTTACTTTACTCCTGCCCGTCGTATGTCCGACTCCACTACCCTCCCACCCAGCCCGTCCCCCGCCCACCGCGCCGCAGCACTCCTCTGCGAGCCGCCATTGTAACTATTCTATATCTAATTTTATGCTAGCAAGAAACGATTCACAGTCACATGTTTTGGTGTTATCATTGGAATTTCCAATCCATGTTCCTGCGTGTTTCTGTCATAATTTCTTTTCCAGTTGCTTAGTTTTGTGTGTCTGTGTTCCTCAGCGCTTTGTGTTTCCACACCCACTGGCTTTTCTCACCTTTTGGTAGCGTGGCTGTGATAATCAAATCATTCTTAGGCAATAAATCCACATTGAAATCAATAAGCTAATGAAAGAGGTAGAAGATAGGAGGACAGCCAGAGGTTGGTAGTTAATGAGAGGAATGGTACTTACTTTAGACACAAACATCTATTGGTAAAGCATCTTAGATTGTGGACTGGTTCACAAAACAGTTTTGTTTGGTATTATTTTATGTCCTTGGTGGTAAGTTAAAGCAGTGCTTACTCCAAACACTTTTATCATTGTTTTAAGAAAATAGGATTCTAGTGGTGGTAATGTGTGGCAAAAACGTTTGTGTATATGTTTTGTGAGACATTTTTGTTGCAATAACTTTATGTTCTGTCATTTTGTGTGCTGCTTTGCATTTGTGCTGCACTGTCATAATGTGATTTTGTTGTAGTGTTATGTTGTGTTTTGACTGTTTGTTGAGATACATTGTATAGTTTAATTGTTTTGTTATGCTGGTGTGTTATTTTTTTCTGTTTACTTGAGATGTACGAACACATGCTACTAGATTTGGAGCACAAGTCTTGAAAGTTTGTGTGCAAGCAACATTTTCCACTGTCTAAGTGATAAAATTGTGCTGGTCCAGCATTTCAGTTAATTGAAAATAAACCAGTCCCCCAAAACTGTGGCAGAGACTTCATACTAACTTTGTGCTCCTGGTGCTTACTTTAAGTGATATGAGCCCATGGGTCTGAACTGAAAACATGGAGTCTGTCCAACTGGTAGCAAAAACATGAACTATAAGTTGAGGTCTTAGTAGACATGCGTACACTGCACAACTTATTTCATAGTATTCTCTTGTCTTGAAGACTAGAGGGTGGTTGTCCAAGACTCCTTTCACTATTTATCAGTGTTTGTATACTGTATATAGACTTTGGAATTGTTCATATTTTAGACCCTGTAAGGAAGCAGATGTGAGTTCCCTGCACCATATACAGTTTAGAGTGGATGGCTTCTGCCACTACACATGTATTCCATATAGGGCCCTGATGAAGATTGCACAATCCATCTAAGTGTGTTCTGTTTACCGAAACGCGTGTCGGTGCAATCCTGTTCTGTTATTTTTCCCTTTTATTGTGAGCACAAGCTTTAGGTTCAAATGATGTATGTTTTGTCTCTTAACCAAAAAAAAGGAAAACAATTATTTATATGTATAAACTTGTCCATGGATGTTAGTAATATATGGGGCTAGTGATACTATACTGGAATATTCCTGTTTTTAATATCTGGAATGTATGGTTTCTTCTAGCATTAGTGGGTATGAGTGACTTGAATTGTGAGGATATGGCTGTGTTTTCTTTATTTTTCTGTCTCTGAACATGTAGTGAGCTCACATAGTATTTGTATATATTTTTGTGAAAATTGATTAATGTAAAATTTCAGAATAATTTAGATTGTGAAAATAAATTATAAACAGAACTGGTCTGACTTATGGTTTTAAATTTCGTATAAATGTTCCTTTTCTCAAATAATTTGGAGAAACCAGTGCTTCGTTTTATTGTGAGTGTTTTACCCCCCGGGTTGCTTCTCCTTATTTATATTTCAGGGGTCCTCTTCTCTCCTGACCCCTCTATACATCCTGCAGAGCCCCCCAATCATTTTAGGTTGCGCCACTGTGGCACTCATACACTTGGCGGAAGTCATCATGTGCAAACACTGTTTTTTGTCTTAGTAGAAGTACTGAAATAATGCCACTTTCAAGAGTCTAAATGATGTTTATAGTTAGATTGAAATGCTTAAAGACATGCATTTTTCCTACAATTTCTTAATGTTCAGGTTCTTTCTTCCTCAGTGTAGCTATAAAAATGCTAAATTGTCTGGGATTAGTATTAGTGAAAGGGCAGGAATCCAGGTTTCCAGGTGTGCACTCACATTGTGTAGTTGAGTATCAGCTGTGTATTGGTCAATGATTATGTCATTTACTCACAGTAGTAGACATTCTGGTTGCATGAAAATGTTGGAAACAGTGGTGGCAGACTTGATTCTTGAGGTACTCTACCTTCTAGATGGAAGTTGGGATCTACCTTTTATCTATTAGTGAAATGTAGCAAATGACCATCTTTTGTGTGGTATACCCCCGGATTATTGCTGTAACTGTTTTTGCTGGCTGTAGAACTCTGTGCACATTACCTCTGCTAACCAGAGTCAAAGTGCCTGTGCGCCGCTTATCAACATGATGGCATTGGTATACCCTTGTTTGTCATATTTAACTTACCTATAACTTCCTAGTACCTAGCACAAAGTGTATGCAGGGCCTGTAAGTTAAATGCCACTAATGGACTGCAGCACCCATTTTGCCATCCAATACAATGACAGCGTAAAACAAGGCTTCAGGTCTACCATTGTAGCCTGACTAAAGCACCTTTTAAACTGCAATTCAACCTGTCAAAAAGAACCCTTTTAACAGGCATAGCCCTCCTTTTACATATTAAGTCACCCATAAGTAGTTCTTACTGCCCATAAGGTAGGGTGTATGGTATTTAAAAGAGAGACATGTAAATGAAATTCATTGTTAAACATGTCCTTGCAGGGAAAACCCGCAAAAGCTTTTTTCCTTGTAGCAAGACTGGCTGACTCCAAGGGAAACAATGGGATGCAATTGTAAAGTTAATAATGCTATCTCCGGCTAGGAAACAACTACACATTTTATTTTTGGACGCCTTGTAATATTTATTAAAAGCCTGAATCACTGGTGAAGTTAAATGTTTAATAAATATTATGGAAAGGTATTGTTACAAAATAACCTTCTCCCTGCCTAAAGCCTGTGGAAGCTAATTTGTATTAGCCTCCAGCTTCAGCCCTTTAGTGCTTAGCCCTGACTGAGGTGTGAAGACTGCTCCCAGAGCAGGAGACAAAGGCTTGGGTGTAGGATGGGGTTTCTGTCCCTCTGACAGGATGACCTCAACTTAATTATCTTCAAAGGGGCCTCGCCTATCAGAAGCATATGTTAGGTGACACCTGCATGTGCTCCTTCTTTGCTTCCCCAGTCAGCCAGACTCCAGTCCCAATAAGGAGGGAGCTGCCCTCAGAACTGTTTTGAAATGACCACCGAAGAGGGGTTGCTCATTTCCCTGTTTACACTTCTCGGGTGGGTACACATGCTCTGCATAAGGGGAGAAGGTTTTCACCGTCTTGGATTTAGGCAGAGAGGGGCACCGTGGCATTGTTTACAACAGGACACAGAGTAAATGCTGCAAAAGTGGGGAGGGTAACCCCTAGAACCTTTTACCCCATTTGTTAGTAAGGAGTCAGGAGTCACCCTCACCCACAGTCTGGTGCCAGGCATAAATGTGGCACCCACAGTACGTCCTCAAAAAACGTCTGTACCTGCAGAAGTCCAGAAGAGGACTGAACCTGATGTCGAATATCTGAAAAGAGCCCTGAATTACTGCTCTCCTCTTGTATTCATGACAGAGAATTGGACGCAAAGGGTCATAAGGCTGGCCTCCTGTTAACAACAAGCTACAAGAGGTACTTCCTGCAACTGCCCAACTGACCACTTCCACCTGGAAATGCCAGGAACCCTGCTGTAGCTTCTGCAGGAGTGAGTCTTGACACCCAAAGTGATGTTCCTGAGGTCCTGGAACCTTAGACTGTGTCAAAGTATACTCTTTCTAATATCCTGAGAAACCTGTGAAATAAAAACCTTTTGGCTGCAAAGTCCTCCGGAGGAGTGGGACAAACTTGACAAGCTGATCCGATGAAGGTGTGTTGCCGCTGGGCTGAAGATTCAGGTTTCCCTACTCTGGGCTTTTCCACAGCAGCAAATCCAGTTCAGCTGAACCTCACAGAGATGGTATCCAGCCGCGGTGAACCCTCGTTGGCTACAGCCTGCAGCAGTGCCCTGCTGGAGGAATTCGATGTCCAAAAAAAGTGACTCAGTGTCAATGCCGATACCTACACCAGGCGAAGGCCCCAAACATATGCAGCAGCAGAGGAACCTTCCTAGGGCATACAATTCTAAATTCTCCCACTTGGAGCTTTCCCATCAAAAGTCAGTGACTTCACCAGGACCTTGTCTGATGGCTATCCGACCTCCTGGAACCGTTCTTGGCCACGGCCTGCTGCTTTGCCCCACTGAAGCATATGGACTTTCATTTCAGAGTAAGTCCTAAGGTAAAACTTCCGGCCTAGTTTCTATAGCTGACCCGTTCTCCATAGTGGTCAACCTCAAACCACACCTAGACCCTGATCTACCTTGACCAGTTGACTCCAGTTGGCGCTTAACACTTTTTGGTATTTTTTTTACTCTTAAACTTTAAAAAATATCTACAGTTCTCCTTATTGGATTGTTGCCATGCTATTGTCATTTTCTTTATTAAAAATGTAATTGGTTTGGAATTTTTCTTTTATTGTGCTTTGGCTTTATTACTGTTTTAGTACTCCATAAATACTTTACACATTACCTCTGGGTTAAGCCTCTCTCTGCTCTGTGCCATGTCTACCAGGAAGGGAGTTTAGCTCAGGTTAAGTTAGTGACTTTTGTGGTTCACCCTGACAAGGATTGTGATTATTGCTTAAGGTAGGCCATCATACACCTTAACTAATACCCCAAATTCTTTCCATGAACCTAAAAAGTACATGCCCTTCAGGGTCCATGCACATCCAGAACATGTGAAATAGGGTGCCCTAATCAACCATGTTGAAAACCACTGGGAGATCTAATAGAATTTCTATCTCTCTTTTCCCAACATAAGAAGTATGTCATTTAACTAATAAACTCCGAAAGAGTGGCAATTTGCATCTTGGTCGAAAGCCTGATTGGTAGTTGTTTAACAATTTGCGTGTCCACTGTGTGTCTCAGTTACATTTTACTTATGCATTTTAAATTATTTTACACAGGACCGGTAGCTTAAAATGGGGCATACAATTTCAGGGTCCTAATCTTGTTTACTTAAAAGGAAAACATGCACCATCATTAGTTGGCCATGTAAATTACGTGTGAGAAAGATGTGTTGTTTATTCTGGCGATGATTTCACTTGTTATGGTGATGAATTTGCTTCATCCATTCAGTCGGTATGGTGTAAGTTGTGAACGTTGATGATTTGATTTCAGACAGTATTCTTAGAAACTTTGTATATTGATCAGTATAGATTCTGACTAAGTTTGTATAATTTGCTGTGAGATGAGATTGATGCTCTACGTGTTCTACTTCACAGCAGTTTAATTTTTGATGTTCAAGATTTTCACATTAATTAATTGCATTTTTCAGTTGTTTCAGTGGTATTTGTTTTTGAGTGTTTGGGTATTCGTTTAGCACAATTTTAACTCTCTTTGTTTAGATTTAACTTTTTTGTGTGTGTATTTGCTTTTCCATTTTTACATAGGGAGCTCTCAAATTGATAAGTGCTAAGGTATTGCTTACTGGAGTAGATTTGCTAAATCAATAATGTCCTTTAGCTGTAGAAAGTGGCTGAAGTTCTTTTTTTTAGGTTGCTCAGGCCTTACCACCATAAGGAGAGCTTTTAGTATGAATGTTATTGCAGCCTGTTCTGACCAGGCCTCTTTAGATGTTTGTGTATAATTATCTTGTTTTACTTATTAAGAATTATGTCTAAAAGCTGCCTCTCCATGAGTAGGAAATATAAAGTGCTGGAAAAGATGAGCTAGTTCTAAGTGCTCTGAATGACAGATTGCCTTTATCCAGTAAATATTGAAATCACTTACATAGATGTTTGAGAGTTGACTATTAGAGTGTTAGACCAGGCACCATTGGTGTGGGTCTCCCCTGCATTTTTTGCCTTTGCCTCCTGTGTTTTTGCTATGTGTTGGACTCCATTTTTGCTGGTCTAGGTGCTTTGGGCACTTTGCCACTGCTGTTCAGTGCCAAAGTGCAAGTGCTCCTTGTAAATAGTTGTCATGGATTAGTGAATCTATGATTGACATATTTGATTTACTTGTCAGACCATAGTACAGTGCACTGTGTGTGCCCAGGGCCTGCAAATCAAATGCTGCTAGTGGGCTGCAGCACTGATTGTGCCACCCACAGAAGCAGCCTGTAAAATGTGACTCTGGCCTGCCATTGCAGAGCCTGTGGTCAGTCTGGGACTGCCATGTCGACTTGGCAAGTGCACACACTTGCCAGTCCCCAAACCTTCCCTTTTCTATATATTAGTCACCCCTAAGGTAGGCACAAAGTACCCCTGTGGGCTGGGTGCATTGTATGTGAAAGGTAGGACATGCCCTGATGTGTGTGGCATGTCCTGATAGTGAAATACTGCCAATTTCGTTTTTCACTATTGCAAGGCTACCTGCTCCCATAGGACAGAGTGGGGAGTTTGTTTATAACACCTTAGAAACATAACTGGCCCTGGGAACAGGGTAGAAAAATAAAGTTTAGTATGCCTGAACTCAGAATGTTAAAATGCATCTTTTAGTGAGGATGATTTTTACATTCTGTGTTTGAAAATACCACTTTTAGAAAGTAGGTATTTTCTTGCCTAACCATCCAGTGCGCCTCTGCTAGGTTTGTGTATTGCATGTCTGGCTTTTGGATGACAAGGGCTGGAGAGGGGCAGTGGCTCCAGAAGTCTGATGAGTCAGGGCTGGGCTGAATAGACCTGGGCTGCATTTAGAGTAGGGGGAGGAGATTTCCTTTCACCTGCATGGGCCTGGTCTGCCTTCAACAATGCTGTCTCCACCTCCTGCCAGGAAGCTGCACCAGTGAAGACAGAACTGATTTTGGCTGGGTACAGACACTCTCTGCCTTCAGAGAAAAAAGGATTTTGTGGTTTAAATATTGGGGCCCAGACCCCAGAACTTTAGATCACTTCTGGGAAATCAAGAGGAACCTTTGCCAAGGAGAAGAGCCGGAGAAGTTGAGGAGGAATACTGCCCCTGTGCTGTTTGCTGTCTGGTGTTGGCCTGCAGTGGCTACTTGCTGCCAGGAAAGGAGAAAAGTACTTTGCTGTTTGCTTTGCCACCTGCTTGAAGAAAAAGATCTCCAAGGGCTTGAAACTGAGCTTGCCTCCTGTTCTGAAGTCTCAGGGACACAAAGACTTCATCCCTTCTGTCTCTCTGCATCTGGAACTGCTGTTTCAGCTGCCACAGAAGGAAATTGCAACACCGACGCCGGCGAGTGACGCCGTAACCTGCACCGAAGCTGTGGGCACCGCTCGTGAAGAGCACGACGCACCGCCCCAACTTGCACCGTAGGCCCGACGCCTGCTGACGCCATGCCGCATTGACTCCGAAGCCGTCATCAAGGCCGCTGCCAGCACCGGAGCCGAGGACACCGCTCGTGGCGTCCACAACGCAACGTCCCGACTCGCACCTCAGCCCCGACTTCACCGACGCTGGTGCTTCCTCCACGCGGAGCCGATCCTCAGAGTGGGTGACTCCTGAATCCATCGACATCGCACCGTCGTAAGGAACCAACACCTCACCGCCATGGTGACGTCACCTCCCCGACACAGTAAGGAACCGACGTCTCACCTCCCCTGCACCGCAGTAAGGAACAGAGGCTTCACCTCCCCTGGGGTCGTAAGGAACCGATGCCGCAGGCACCAACGAAGCATCACCTCCCCGACGCCGCGCACCGTCATTACTTTCATCAATTCCAAAGTACTGTTCTTTGGGGGTCTGCTTGACTCCGGGCCCGACGCCGCGCTCCTCGCGGTCGGCGCCGTACTTTGGGATTTTCATCTGTCACGACGTCGTAATAACTCCAGGTGGAGTTATTTGTTGCTAGAAACTTTATTTGAGTGAATAACCTATTTTTAAGGATATCTTGTTAGCTGTATTGTGGATTTTTGTCGTTTGGTCTTGTTTTGGTTTAGATAAAGATTACTTATTTGTTTCTAAACTGGTGTGGTGTCCATTTGTAGTGTTTTCACTGTATTACTATATGTGTTCACAAATGCTTTACACACTGCCTCTGAGATAAGCCTGTCTGCTCGTGCCAAGCTACCAAGGAGGTGAGCAGGGGTTATTTTAGGAGTGTATCCCCCTTACCCTGACTAGAAGCAAGGGTCCGTATTTGGACAAAGGTACCTACCTCTGCCAACTAGAGACCCCCATTTCTAACATTTATGGTCAGCGGTGAGGATCTGGACTTGCATTTGTGACTTACGTACAGTGATTGGTCTACACTATTAGTATAGTGCAGACCATTACGCAAACACGTACATTTGGTAGAGTTGTTTTTCCTGGGAATTTTTTGCATCTTGAGAACTGCCAATTTTCACCATGAGTAAACCAGCATCCATTGCATCTGTGGATTTTGCATTTGAAGAAGAGAGGGTTGATACCTACACAGTGCCACAACTCAAAGCTGTCTGCAAAAAATTAAAAATCTCTGTGAGTGGCCTCACCAGAAAGGAGGACTACCAAAAGGCGCTGAGGGCCTGGTTGGAAACTAGGAATGCCAGTGAGCATCCTGAAGAGCCTATGGTGGAGGGAGAGAATTTAGGTGGGCAGCAGGAGGGGCTGTTGGGCCTGACTGTGGGGAAGTTGCCTTCTAGGGTGTGCAGCAGTATGTCTTCAAAGGGTTTGTCTCCAGAGGAGTTGGAGGACAGGGAGAGAAGCAGAGTGCATGAATTGGAGCTTGCTAAGCTCAAACTGGGGAGCCAGGGTGACTTAGAGAATAAGAGGTTGGAGTTGGAGAGCAAGAAATTGGCCATGGAGGAAAAGAAGATGCTTTTAGAGCATGAGAGAGGATTGAGGGAGTTGGATCTGAAAGCAAAGAGTTTAGAGCTCAATCCCTCTGGTGGCAGCACACCATCAGTGCCTGGGGAAGGAAAGGTATACATTCCCAAAGATGTTATCAAAGATTTCATGAAGCATGAGGACATTGGGCAGTGGTTTAAGGTCTATGAAGTAGCGATGAGGTCCCACTGGGTCCCTGAGAGAGATTGGGGAGCAGGGTTGTGGGGCCGCTTCATCAGTGAAGGCAGGGAGACATTGATAGCTTTGCCCACTGAGGATCAGATATCCTATGCCCCCATGAAGGAAGCCTTGCTAGCCAGGTATGGATTGACCCCAGAGCTTTATAGGCAGAAATGTAGGAACTGCAAGAAGCTGGAGTCAAGTACTTGGGTGGAGTATGTGTCCTATTTTTGCAGAGCACTGGATGGTTGGGTGAAGGGTAGCAAGGTGAATGATTTGCAGGGGCTCTATGATTTGGTTGCATGGGAGCACTTGTCAGATAATTGTTTTCCAGAGCTACGCCAGCACTTGATTGACAGTAAGCTGACTGATCCCAGAAAGCTTGCAGTGGAGGCGGACCGCTGGGTCAGCACCAGGGTCCAAAAGGGTCGTGTGGGAGACTCCCCCAAAGGTGGGCAGGGTCCCCAGCAGAAGAGTGGGGGAGACAAAGGTAAACAGAAGGAGTTCCAAAAAGGGCCCCAAAGTAATCACCAAGGGACCCAAGGTAAGGGTTCCCAGCCTCCCACTGAGAAGAAACCATGGGTCCTGAGAGGTAAGCCTGTTCAGAGGGGTCCCAAGACCTGTTTTAGTTGTAGTCAGGTGGGCCACTTCCTGGGGGATCCTAAGTGTCCCAAACTGGTTACCACCGCACCCACTGGTGCACCGCCCTGGGAACTGGCTAGTGTAGCCTTGGGGGAGGAGTTGGATGCCCAAGGTGGGTGGGGTCCCGCAGAGATGTCCCTGGTCTCTTTAGGAGACAGTGAGATGGTCCCTAGGGCTCCTCTGTCTGATAACACTAAAAAGTACAAGCAGTGGGTGACCATCAATTGCCATAGTGTGAAGGCTCTGAGAGACACCGGAGCCAGTGTGACAGCTGTCAGTTATCAGCTGGTGTCTGAAGAGCAGGTGGTCCCCAAACCATTCTACCCAGTAGTTGCCGCTGACAATTCAGAGTGCCTCTGCAAAGGGGCACAGGTTCCCTTTGAGTGGGGGGGTCTCAGGTACCTTGAAAGTAGCTGTGATGCCAGCCATGCCTGTTGACTGTCTGCTAGGCAATGATTTGGAGAGCTCCCCTTGGGCTAAGGTGGAGCTTAGGTCTCATTTGGAGATGTTGGGTCTGCCTGAGTGGGCATGCGTGACTACTCGGTCCATGGCAGCCGGTAAGGGCATTCAAGAGGACCTGGAGCCTGAAAGAGTGGCCCAGGTGCCTGCCAGAAAGAGAAGAGGCAGGGGGCATGGGAAACCGGCCCCCGAAGTTCCCACGGTCCAGGAGGAAGCAAACCTTGAGGGGGATGCCCTGGAGCCTACAGGGGAACAAGTGGCTGAACTGGGGGACCTGCCTGAGCTGACCCATTGGCAGCAGAAAGGAGGCCCCTCCAGGGAAGAATTCTGCCAGGAGCAGCAGACGTGCTCTTCTCTTATTGGTTTGCGGTAGCAGGCTGCAAACCAGGCAGCAGATGATCAGTTTGCATAACATTGGATATACTGAGAGAATGGTCTCCTGTATAGCGAGCCTAAGGTTAGTGGGCCTGGGTCAGCCTGTGTGCTGGTGGTACCCCAGCGCTTCAGAGCCTTCCTACTGGGTCTGGCTCATGATGTGCCTTTGGCAGGACATTTGGGGCAAGACAAGACCTATGACAGGCTTGTCACCCACTTTTACTGGCCCCAGATGTGCAAGCACTCTGATACTCATTGTAGGTCTTGCCAGACTTGCCAGGCAAGTGGTAAGAGTGGGAGGAAATGTAAGACTCCTCTCCAAACTTTCCCTGTAGTCAGTGCCCGCTTTGAGAGGGTGGGTATTGACATTTTGGGGCCTCTGGGGCCAGGTTCATCCTGGTCTTGGTGGGCCATGCCACCCGGTACCCGGAAGCCATCCTTCTCCGAACTGTGACGGCCCCCGTGGTGGGTCGTGCGTTGATGGGGATTTTCTCCCGTGTGGTGTTCCCCAGAGAGGTGGTGTCTGACCGTGGCACCAACTTCATATCGAAGTATATGAAGTCCCTGTGGCAGGAGTGTGGTGTTACATACACGTTCACCACTCCTTACCACCCCCAAGGTAATGGGCTGGTTGAGAGATTCAACCGGACCCTAAAGGGCATAATTATGGGTCTTGGTGAACCCATGAGGCGTAAGTGGGATGTCCTCTTACCCTGCCTTTTGTTTGCTTACAGAGAGGTGCCCCAGAAGTCCTTAGGGTTCAGTCCCTTTGAGCTGCTGTACAGCCATCCTGTAAGAAGACCTCTGAGTCTGGTGAAAGAAGGCTGGGAGAAAGCTCCCAGTAAACCTCCCCAGGATGTATATAGCTACATGCTGGCCTTCAGAAACCAGACTAAGCGCTTCAGACAACTTGCTCAGGTGAATCTGGAAGCCAGCCAGGAGGAGATGAAACGCTGGTATGATCAGAATGCCACTCTGATCGAGTTTCAGCCTGGACAAAAAGCATGGATCATGGCCCCAGTGGAGCCTTGTGTGCTCCAGGATAAGTGGACCGGACCATTTGAGGTGGTGGAGTGCAAGAGTGACGTCACCTACTTGGTGGATTTGCAGTCTCCCATGAACCCTTTGCGGGTCCTGCATGTGAACCGCCTGAAGCCCCACTTGGAGAGGTCCGAAGTGGGCATGCTCCTAGCAACAGATGCTGGGATGGAGGAGGAGACTGAGCCTCTTCCTGACCTCCTGTCTGCAAAGGAGCACAATGGGTCAGTAGACGGTGTATCACTCTCCCTGCCCTGACTTCTGAACAGCAGAGTGACTGTCGCCAACTGTTGGGACAGTTTTCTGATCTGTTCTCCCTGAACCCCGGTGTCACTCAGTGGTGTGTCCATGATGTGGATACTGGGGATAGTCCTCACTTAAAACATAAGATTTACAGAGTGACTGACAGGGTCAGAGCTTGCATCAAGGAGGAGGTCTCCAAGATGTTAGCGCTAGGGGTGATTGAGCCCTCAGAGAGCCCTTGGGCCAGCCCAGTGGTCTTGGTCCCGAAGGCTGCCGCACCCGGTGCCACACCAGAACTCTGGTTCTGTGTGGATTACCGAGGGCTCAATTTAGTCACCGGGACTGATGCGCACCCCATCCCCAGAGCTGATGAGCTCATCGATTGGTTGGGGGCTGCCCGGTACCTCAGTACGTTTGACTTAATGTCTGGGTACTGGCAGATCGCCTTAACTGATGGGGCAAGAGAGAGGTCCGCCTTCTCCACACCAGATGGGCACTACCAATTCCAGGTGATACCCTTTGGGATGAAGAATGCCCCTGCCACCGTTCAGAGGTTGGTCAACCAGGTGTTGGTTGGGCTGGAGGATTTCAGTGCCGCCTACCTGGACGACATTGCAGTGTTCAGTGCCACTGAACATCTGCACCACCTCTGGGAAGTGATGAAGGCGCTGCGGAGGGCAGGCCTCATGATCAAGGCAAGCAAATGCCAGATCGGGCAGGGTTCTGTGGTGTACTTGAGACACCAGGTAGGGAGCGGCCAAGTGGCGCCCCTACAGCCAAAGATTGATACCATTCTGGCTTGGGAACCCCCATGACTCAGACAGAGGTGAGAACCTTTTTAAGACTCACAGGGTATTACAGGAGATTTGCCAAGGGGTATGGCACCATTGTTGCCCCCTTGACAGAGCTGACTTCCAGGAAGCAGCCCAAGAAAGTAAATTGGACTGACGCCGGCCAGAAGGCTTTTGATGCCCTGAAATATGCCTTGTGCACAGCACCCGTGCTTAAGGCACCCAACTTCTCAGAAGAGTTCTTTGTGCAGACAGATGCTGCAGAGCATGGTGTGTGGGCTGTGCTCTCACAGCTGAATGAAGAGGGCCTAGACCAACCTGTAGCCTTTATTAGTAAGAGGTTACTTCACGGGAACAGAGGTGGAGTGCGATTGAGCATGAGGCATTTGCTGTGGTCTGGGCGCTGAAGAAGCTGAGGCCATACTTGTTTGGGACTCACTTCTGGGTTCAGACAGACCACAGGCCCCTCAGGTGGTTGATGCAAATGAGGCGTGAGAATCCAAAGTTGTTGAGGTGGTCCATTTCCGTACAGGGGATGTACTTCTCGGTGGAACACCGCCCTGGTACAGAACACGCCAATGCTGATGGTCTGTCCAGAATTTTCTGCCTTAGTGAAGAGAACTCCCAAGAGGATGGGTAGTTCTCCCCACATTTCAGCTGGAGGGGACACGTGTTAGACCTGGCACCATTGGCGTGGGTCTCCCCTGCATTTTTTGCCTTTGCCTCCTGTGTTTTTGCTATGTATTGGACTCCATTTTTGCTGGTCTAGATGCTTTGGGCACTTTGCCACTGCACTGATTGTGCCACCCACAGAAGCAGCCTGTAAAATGTGACTCTGGCCTGCCATTGCAGAGTCTGTGGACAGTCTGGGACTGCCATGTCAACTTGGTAAGTGCACACACTTGCCAGTCCCCAAACCTTCCTTTTTCTACATATTAGTCACCCCTAAGGTAGGCCCAAGGTACCCCTGTGGGCAAGGTGCATTGTATGTGAAAGGTAGGACATGCCCTGATGTGTGTGGCATGTCCTGATAGTGAAATACTGCCAATTTCGTTTTTCACTATTGCAAGGCTACCTGCTCCCATTGGACAGAATGGGGAGTTTGTTTATAACATCTTATAACTGGCCCTGGGAACAGGGTAGAAAAATAAAGTTTAGCTTGCCTGAACTCAGAATGTTAAAATGCATCTTTTGGTGAGGATGATTTTTACATTCTGTGTTTGAAAATACCACTTTTAGAAAGTAGGTATTTTCTTGCCTAACCATCCAGTGCGCCTCTGCTAGGTTTGTGTATTGCATGTCTGGCTTTTGGATGACAGGGGCTGGAGAGGGGCAGTGGCTCCAGAAGTCTGATGAGTCAGGGCTGGGCTGAATAGACCTGGGCTGCATTTAGAGTAGGGGGAGGAGATTTCCTTTCACCTGCATGGGCCTGGTCTGCCTTCAACAATGCTGTCTCCACCTCCTGCCAGGAAGCTGTACCAGTGAATACAGAACTGGTTTTGGCTGGGTACAGACACTCTCTGCCTTCAGAGAACAAAGGATTTTGTGGTATAAATATTGGGGCCTAGACCCCAGAACTTTAGATCACTTCTGGGAAATCAAGAGGAACCTTTGCCAAGGAGAAGAGCCGGAGAAGCTGAGGAGGAATACTGCCCCTCTGCTGTTTGCTGTCTGGAGTTGGCCTGCAGTGGCTACTTGCTGCCAAGGAAAGGAGAAAAGGACTTTGCTGTTTGCTTTGCCACCTGCTTGAAGAAAAAGATCTCCAAGGGCTTGAAACTGAGCTTGCCTCCTGTTCTGAAGTCTCAGGGACGCAAAGACTTCATCCCTTCTGTCTCTCTGCATCTGGAACTGCTGTTTCAGCTGCCACAGAAGGAAATTGCAACACCGACGCCGGCGAGCGACGCCGTAACCTGCACCGAAGCCGTGGGCACCGCTCGTGAAGAGCACGACACACCGCCCCGACTTACACCGTAGGCCCGACGCCTGCTGACGCTGTGCCGCATTGACTCCGAAGCCGTCATCAAGGCCGCTGCCTGCACCGGAGCCGAGGACACCGCTCGTGACGTCCACGACGCAACGTCCCGACTCGCACCTCAGCCCCGACTTCACCGATGCCGGTGCTTCATCAACGCGGAGCCAATCCTCAACGTGGGTGACTCCTGAATCCATCGACATCGCACCGTCGTAAGGAACCGATGCCTCAGCGCCATTGTGACATCACCTCCCCGACACAGTAAGGAACCAACGTCTCACCTCCCCTGCACCACAGTAAGGAACAGAGGCTTCACCTCCCCTGGGGTTGTAAGGAACCGATTCCGCAGGCGCCAACGAAGCATCACCTCCCGACGCTGTGCACCGTCGTTGCTTTCATCAGTTCGAAGGTACTGTTCTTTGGGGGTCTGCTTGACTCCGGGCCCGACGCCGCGCACCTCGCGGTCGGCACCGTACTTTGGGATTATCATCTGTCACGACGTCGTAATAACTCCAGGTGGAGTTATTTGTTGCTAGAAACTTTATTTAAGTGAATAACCTATTTTTAAGGATATCTTGATAGCTGTGGTGTGGATTTTTGTCGTTTGGTCTTGTTTTGGTTTAGATAAAGATTACATATTTATTTCTAAACTGGTGTGGTGTCCATTTGTAGCGTTTTCACTGTATTACTGTATGTGTTCACAAATACTTTACACACTGCCTCTGAGATAAGCCTGTCTGCTCGTGCCAAGCTACCAAGGGGGTGAGCAGGGGTTATTTTAGGAGTGTATCCCCCTTACCCTGACTAGAAGCAAGGGTCCCTATTTGGACAAAGGTATCTACCTCTGCCAGCTAGAGACCACCATTTCTAACATAGAGGATACACAAGTCTGTTATTTTGGAGATGAAGGGGAAGAGAAGTGGATTATCATTCTCATAGAAAAAGTCCAGTAGGTCTTCAATTCTTTACAAAAGTCAGTGTGAAGTATGCCAAGTGAGGGTTAGTTCTTTTTACAAGATGCTTCTGATAGGCATGTTTTACGCTCTGACACAATATTTTATTGGGTACCATTTATGAGTTTTGCATATTTAACAACGGGCACAATGTAGGCAGTGGCACACTGATTCTGTTGGGGGGGGGGTGCAACATTTCTTCAGTGGTACAAAAATCGTTTTTTATTCATTGCTTGTCATGTGAAGCCTGCCTGCCACCTTGCAGCCACTTCACAAAGAAAGGCGGAAATTATTTCTCTCAAAGGACACTTTGGTTGTAGCATTGTCACTTAGAAGTTTATAGGAACGAGAAGGAATGAGGGGGCAAAACGTAACTGTAGAATTACTAGACAGCGCTGTTTGTGATGTATGTTCATTTATTGAGGCAGAGGGAGATACAATTATTTGCCTGGAATCACAATAATGCATGAATGCTCAATCGCCATCTTGCCTGGTTCACAGGAGGTTAAATCACTCATCCTTGACCTTCAATGACTCACAGGGTGTGCACATTGGCCCTTAGCCCCTCAGCTGCCTTCTAATTTCCGTTGAGAAGTAAAAGAAAGAGCAACGAGTGAAACTATGAAAGTTAGCATGTTTCTAAAGAGCTGCTGCTGCCTTCATGGCCCCTGTGAACAAGAATAACACGGGGAGTGCCTTGGGTTCCTAAGGGCAAGCTGGTGGTACGGGGTCAGGCTGTAATTCAGAACTAGCCCTGCATTTCACTGCGTAAGCGATGTTAGCAAGTGACCCGAGTCCTTTCCAGTAGATTGGAAGTAGGAGGGGTGCTCTCGCCCCTCCAACAAAAAAGTTTGAAAAAGTGTGTCCAAACAGTATATGTTACAGACCAATTATTCAAGTATTGTGCCAAAATTCCACATACATTACTGGCAGTTTAGAATAGGAACTAACATGAAATTGTAAAAATACAGCAACTCACAGTAACTATGAGCAATATTTTTCCAAAACAACCTAGATCATGTATGTGCCCTTAAAGAAACTGTGTGCCAGGTTCAAAAACAAGTGGATAAGTGGATTATAGCTTATTTACCTGACTACTTCTCAGAATGAGCCTGTCAGCTGTGATAATCCGTGCTTAGAAAGGCCATTGCTGGTCACGGTGACAGGAAAGAGCTCACTTTGCCAATGGCCTGCTCAGAGTGCCAGAGCTACTTACTGTTAAGGGTGCTGTGACTAAGGTAGGCAGTATACCTATTACATAGTTTCAGGTCTCAAACCTTAGTGTTCTCAGTTAGGCTGTGGATACTGTTATAACACGATTGTTCACATTGCCCTGCTATGAGAAGCAATTGTTGCCATGTCAAGTTCTACATTATTGTGTACTGTACTTATATCACACTATCAAGTCACAAGGAGGCATTTAAAGCACAAGTGTCGTGACAGAATACACATCTCCCCTTACCTTATGTCAGTCGCGGCTGGCATGGCTCGCGGGTGGGGGGCGAGGGGTCGTGCGCAAGGGGGGCTTAATTTAATAATAATAAAAAAAATTAAACATACCTTTCCGCCGGCCGGGTCCCGCGTCTTCTTTGCTCCTGCTCTCCTGCTCACAGGAACAGGAAGCAGAAGCAGGCAGCCAGGCTCCCTCCCCTAAGCCAATCACAACGCAGCAGTAGCGGTCCGTGGTAAGAGTGCTGGCCGGGCGGTGACGTGGGGTGGGGGGTAGTAAACCACGGATTACGGCCGAATACAGGTAAGTAAGTAACTGAAAGTTATTACCATTTTATGTTTTTGCTTCTCGCACTGCAAGAAAGCAGTGGGGCAACGCTCCTCCGCCCTAGTGGAGGAGCCGCCCCTGCCTTATGTAAGACATCATTTTCATGTCAGGATCCTGGCTTTCCCAGTACATATAACACCATTTTCCTCCCACAATCTATATTTTTAGGTCTGGATTTAGTGAAGTCCTTTTGATTTTATTAAAATGATAAGGCTACTATTCTTACTTATAGTGGCTTAACAACAGCTCTCTTCATCCATTGGCCTCATTTTATGTCATTCAGATTTTAATTCTGCCCACTATAGCATACAGCATACAGCATGGAGTCTGCACACTTCAACCATTGGCTAACTTCATTGTGACTCACAGCATTCTGTCCTTTGACAAGGAACACATTCACACACAAAACAGTTCCCTTCAGTGCCAGGGACTACTATGGCAATGTATGCTTTTTGAGACAAAACATATTTTTGCTTTTAGGCCATGTTATTATAGATTTATGACATCACAAAACAAGCAATGACAAAGTAAAAAGGCTGGAAATCAACATCAGACATACTGGCTTTGCAAATGTGGGTTCTGTTCTGTAATGCACCATTATTAGCATGCACAGTGCACAGGTTTGGACAACACGTCATCATGCCAGAATCCAGCCTGCATGGATATTTGTTATACCATTGTCACACTGACATCAAATCAACTGCTCTGATACTTAAAAATCCTATTGCAATGCCAGCACAATTTACTGCATGCTACTTAATTAGACCTGCACAGCACCTCAATAGCTTACCTCCTATGTACAAATGACTTCCACAATGGCTCCTGGGGCCACATCCACCGACACCAGACAGCAGCCATCATTCCCATGTCAAGTTCTGCAGTACTTCTAATTTGTGGGGGCATCCTTTTAGAAAGCGCCTGCTTAAAATGTTGCATGTATGCACTCTAGCACCATTTCACAGGTCACTTCTTGATAGGACCTATTAAAATGAGCTTAGTGCACATAGTGCTGCTTTGCCTCAGTGGAGTCAGTGAGCTAATCAGTTCACTGTGGGCACTGGATCACGGTTCTATCCAAAATGAGGCAGTGGCCACTTTGAGGACTAGATCTAGGCTTCTCATCCACTCGTAAAACCAGCTCGCTAATTTGCAGCTCAGCGTAGAATGCCCAAATGAGCTGTCCGTCATTGCGGGAGACACTGCAGCTATTTCTCCTGTTGAAAAAACCTTGTTTCTTGTGCATTAAATCTACCATTTGAGTTGAAGAGATCTAGAGCAGTGGTTCTTAACCTGTAGTCTGGGAACCCATGGGGGTCAGAAAGCCTACTCAGGGGTCTGTGATTGCTTAGAAAATGAAATGTTGTTAACAGATTATTAAAGTGTGTATAAACAAAGAAGCAAACCGTAAACTTTTAGATTTGAAATCCTTCTGTAAATGTGAGGGAATTTGAAGCTGAAGACTAAAAATAAATTGGTTTTCTTACATTCATACATGGGAGCAATGTAAGTACATCAAACAGGGTATGGACGATAGATGGCCTCAATTGAATCTAGAAAAGCTTCAACCTACCCTTTACATTTGTTTGTAAACTAAATAAAATATTTCATCATATGTGCATTTGTTTGATGGATGCTTGTTTCCATATTTTTGTGTATTATTTTGCAGCTCACATCACCAAAAATGCTCAGGCTGGGGTCCTCAGATTATAATAATGATTAAGTGGGAGTCCACGGAAGTCAGAAAGTTTAAGAACCACTGATCTAGAGGAATGTATTAAGGTCTGCCTTGCATGTAAGTGATATTGGGGGATGTGCCATACCCCTCCCTTAGGTGCTCCATGATCTTTCAGTGAAGCATGATTGTGCATATATAAAGCAAGTGCTAAAATTATATGGGAGACTGAAAGCTTGAAAATACAGCGTATTTACCATCTGTACTATACTTGTGTTACATTTGTGTAATAAATATTATTACATGTTCATTGTGAAGTGATGCTTTATTTTGAACATTGTAACAGTGTAAAACAGTTAATGATTTATTGAAAAACCCAATAAAAAATAATTTGAAATGATGGTGCATATATGGAGCATTGTTTGTCAGTCGCAGGTCTAGACTGCAGGACGAAAGTTGCATTCAAATCTGGAGCAGCCATTTTATTGTCCCCGGAGTCTGTAACCCTTTGGGGCCTGTTTTAGAAGGCCCATGGCCGCTGCTAGAGCCTCTGTCCCTCTCTCCAACTCCCAAGGGTTAATTAAAGCAGACACAGCCGGGGCATGAGAGAGAAAGGGGAAGGTGAGGGAAAGAGAGTGATAGGAAAAAGAAAGCGGGCTGCAGAAAGATCAGAGAGGCGCAGAAGAGAAAATGAAGGTAAGAGACACAGAATGGATGGATGGGGAGAAAGAGTGAGTGACTGTGAGAGAGAGAGAGACGGAGATGAAGAGAGAAAGAGTCGAGAGAGAGACAGAAAGTGAGAGAGGGAAGGAAGGAATGAAGGACGGGGGTGTGGACCTCGTTTGAACTTTTTTTTTCCAGACATGCTTAGTTCGCTTTCTGGCTCAGGTTGTATTTGAACTCCCTCGCACCCTCTCACCCATTCATGTTGCAAACCGCATCTCATTCGCATTGGTGGGCCCCTTCAGGCAGCTTGTTGTTTCTGCCTCTGCAGAAGGGCACTACTTGAGAGAGGTGGTGCATGCTGGGACTGCTGGCGCGAGCCCAGTTCATTTTACCTGCTGAAATGAGGGAATGAAAGAACATCCGTGATCTTTTGTTTTGCCAAGAATGCAGTCAGTGCTCTTTTTTAGAGGACCAGCAATGTAATGTGGTATTTTGCCTTCTTTGTGCTAGTTCAAAGCATTGTCGTCATAGAAAACTGCTAAATAATGAGTACTTGTGACAGGTCTTCGGTTGTTTTGTTGTTTATTCTCTTCTTGTGGCCTATACCCGCACAGATGGATTTTCTGGCATTCGTAAATACAAATGAAAGTGTCCACACGCAATGTTATATAATATTTGTTTCTCATGTTCTGGAGAGATTTGCAGAAGTAGGCAGCACACATAGTTCTTGGGAGTGGAAAACACTGGTTTATGTTTAGCATCTCATTGATGTGGCCTTTAAAAATGTCATTCTTCTTGCAAAATAATTGGCATAAAAGCCATGGACAACACATAGAGAGAGGACTGTCCATTTCTAAGCACCAACAAGCTGCTTGAACTCCCATCTTCAGATGAGCCTCTTCCTGAGTCACTTGACCAAACAGCATAGACATGTGTGTGGCAGGATGGCGCCTTTCTCCCGCAAGACCCAGCAAGGAACAAATTACTAAAGCAGTCTGTGGATAGTATATGCTAACTGATGGCACTGTGGTCGTTTCTGGTACGACTGCAGTCGTAACTCTGTGTAAATTAACCCTTTGACTGTTTTTTTGTGTATCTCTATGCCGGAGATTTTTCTTTTTTGTTCCAAACTATTTAGGGCCTTTAAACACGTACTTCTTTTGTCACTTTGTGCACCCATACAACCTATTTTTTTTTCAGGACGTACAGGGCTAGATATTGGTGCACACCCCACATCAATATCTCATTGTGTTCCGAAGCTGAAGTGAAAAATGTGGAGATGTTTCCATTTTGCACATATTTGCTCAATATTTTCTTGCATTTCTCAAATGGAAAAACATGAATCCTGAAATGCTATCAATTAAAATGTTGCCTTGAATGTTTGGAGTCAGGACATTCCAAATATCTGTGGGTTTTCCTAGGGATTGTTGTCTGCCAAATCAATTATGTAATATTAGTGCAGATAACTACATTGTGACAGAAACTATATATTTTCTAATTCTGTTCTACCTAAGAAATCTATTGCCAAGCTGGGCCTCCCTTGTCCTGACTGGCCGGCTGGTTTAACACACTGAAAAATGAATTTTGTCAGATATTTAGCATTTTTTTCCAAAACATGGTAATTCACTTCCGTCTTCCTCAAAGAAAAACAAATCTCTGTCAAAGATTGACCCACATCTGTGTTCTTCCATGTCTCTTGAGCATGGGAGTATTATAAATACATGGGTTTTCTATGAGTTAGCAGTGTCCACAGGCAATAAACTGGATGCAATGCATTTGGGAAATTTGGAAAGCAAAGAGTGGCGTAGCTGGGGAGGCAGTCCGCTCCGCATGACACTTTTTGGGGGGCAGCAGCGAGAGCAAGGTAAGTTTTATTTTTTTTCAATTCTCCCTTGCCCCGTCTGTCACCTCCCCCCGCTCTTCGTCGCCTGACACCAGCACCCCCTGCTCTTTGTCGCCAGCACCACCTCCACCCCCTCCAACCTCCTCCGCTCTTACCTGCTCTGTCACTTGGAAGCAAACTCAGGAATCGACCCGGATGGCAAATGCTCTAGCTACGCAACTGAAAGTGAAATACTAGTTTAGGGTATCTGTCTTTGGTCACAAGCATCAGTCCGGGGCCCTGTTCAATCACACTGCAACCATATATTTTCCATCTCTACACATCTTAGTATTTCTATCACTGAGTGCCACACCTCATTGCCATGATTGGCTGGCTGAACGAATACTGTGAACATCACATTTTTTAGATTTTTAGCATTTTTTTAACAACATGGTAGTTCCCATCAGTTTACCTCACACAGGAATATATCCCTACCAAAACCTGACCCCAATCTTTGCAGCACTCCAAAGCATGGGAATACCAGACATGTATAGCTTTTCAATGGGATTTGGGTTGCTTACCTGTGATAAAATGGATGCAAAGCATTTGGGATAATTGTCAAAGGAAAGTGAAATGCCATGTTAGGGTATTTGTCTTTTGGCTTCAGCTATTACCCCTGAACTGTATGGAAACATACTACAACTATGTATTTTTCCAATTTACACATCTCAAGGATTCTATAGCTGGTTGCCAGATTTCCCTCGTCTTGTTTGGCTGGCCAGAAAAATGCGCTTGACTAAAACTTTTCAGATTTTTGGTAATTTCCTCCAGACATCCATACACAGAAGCCTATCTCTTCCAAGCCTTTTGATGTACCCAAAGGTGGTAGACTAGGTGCAATTACTTTGGCAAAATTGGAAAAGCAACTGAAAGCGAAATGAGGTTTTAGAGTACCAGTCTTAAGAACACACTAAACATGACGTTTGTCAGATTTGTAGCATTTTTTCCAAAACATGGTAGTTCCTTTCAGTCTTCCTCATGCAGAAACATATCTCTGTCGAGACGTCCCCCAACCTGTGTTGCTCATGGTGCCCTGAGTGTAGGGGCATCAAACATGTGTAGGTTTTTCACAGGTTCAGGCAAAATTATATTTTAGGGTACCTGTTTTTGGTTGCAATTATAATGCCAGGGCTGCTTGTTAACATACACATATATATTTTGAAAATGTACACCTCTAAAGGTTTTGTCAAGAACTGGACTCAGTGTACACTTGTTCAGTTTCCTTCTTTATTTCCCATGGAAAGGCCAATTCTTTCCAGCATACAAAGCGCTACCCTGCGCAATATTAAAAACGTGAATCATGTCAGGTTGTAGTGGGAGACTAATGTTGACATGTAGAATGTTTCTTTGTGATGTGATTCTAATACGTGGTCGGTGTGAGCGTGCTCTGGGATTCGATCGGCGGTTGTCAGTTGCCGAACGGATCTCAGAGAGTGCGCTGCTCCTGGCCGTGACTGAAGCTATTACAATAAATCTTCTTGCGGAATATCTCCAAGTTTCCAGAGTGTCTATTTCACGACCTTTTGACTACTTCACAGGTGTCTCATTAAGAGGGTGTTATATAGAAGGAAAAATATTAAGGTATAATCCCCCTTGGCAATCTGATAATGCTTGCTTGAAAATGGAGAATTTGGTTGCAGTAGGTAAAGGACACCTAACATGACCTGACATCAAGAAGAGAGAAGAGTCCACTAAAGAAACCCAAAGAAGAATCCAAGTGGAATCCGGCTGCAAAAAGGCAAGAATGAGCTACAAAAATATTGATCAAGTGGGTGATGAATGCGATGATAAATAGGAAACAAATGCGTTGTGATGAATATTCCTGTCATGGTTGCCTCTCTTCTATATGATTTAAACAGGAACTACCATCACAACAAAGACTCATATTTCATCTTGGATTGGGAACTTCCAATAGAGTCCCCTGGACAATCCACCATATTAGAAAGGGTTGTTCAATCGCCAGCCCACCACACCTCTTCTTTCAGAAACATTGCGCTGGCTGAACACATGAAGAAGAAGACCAACTTTGACATCCTTTTCCTTCTTCTAAACTTCTTAGACTCATCACTGCCCATGCCATCTAATGCATTCCACTGCTTGTGCAACGCTCTTCTGGGTGACTGCGATTAAACAGTCACCAGCAACTTCCAGGCTGCAAAGATGCCCAGCTAACTCTGTGACAACTAACAGGGTCCACAGTACAAGCACAGTATTTCTCTATCCACTCACATTCTCTGGTAAGTTCTAGGCAGAGTTGTGGCAGTATGACCCCTTCTAAAATTCTGGGTTTACTAGCATGACTTTGAAAGAAATGGCAAACCAAAAAGGTTGCATGAAAAACAAGATCGTTTACTAGATGGATGGACTTTCCAGTGAATCAAGAATCGAGACGGCCTGTAAAAATCCTAGAGTCACAAACCTTTTGGACTTTATATTCTGGTTGTCCTTGTACCATAATTGACAGAGGTTCCAATGCAAGCTGATAATAATATTCTGGAATATATGGCTTGAACTGTGCAGAATGAAAGGTAGAATGAATATTCCAATCCCAATGCAATTTCATACAGGGCTGATCCGATGTTTAGTAACAAATGCACTAAAGAAGGGCAAGGATCAAAGACAGGAACATGAAACAAGTGGGTGACGAACAAGGAAAAAAATAGGGAATTAATGCATTGTGATGCATCTTCCCGTCATGTCTGCCTCCATTATATATGATTTAAAACGGTACTAACATCTCAGGAAATAAATCATAGTTCATCTTGGATTGGGAACTTCTAATAGTGTTGACTAGAAAATCCACAAAATGGTAGTCCATTCCTCTTCCTTCAGAATGATGACAGTGAGGATGTGTGTCCAGTAACATCGTCTGGTTGTGCAGTGCATACACTATGATCCTGTAAGCTTGGGCAGCTGCTGGAAAGTGCCTTAAAGCAAGATGCTGGTTTAGGGTACCTGTCTTTTGATCACAGGTATCACCCCTGGGCTGTAAAGGGATAAAGCACAACCAAATATTTTCAAGATCTACACATCCAGAAATTTCGATTACTGGGTGCCAGACGTCCATTGCGCTGATTAATAAGCTGGGACAATGCATTGAACTTGACATTTGTAACATTTTCAACATTTTATTTCCAGAATCATAGTAATTCCTTCAGTTTTCGTCAAGCAGGAAGACATCCCTGCTAAGGCTTGGCACACATCTGTGTTCCTCTGGATCTCTTGATTGGGTAGTGCCAGTTATGAATGGTCTTTCAAAGCAATCCAGAGACAGGTCACTAGGGAATGGTTTTGGTGGAGGAGCTTCTATAGTAGATATCTGTAGCATTTGTCTCTAGGGTCAGCTAGCACCTAAAGAAGTCCACGTAGCCCAGAGATTTCTAACAAATAGAAGCCCAGGCAAATCCCGAGTAATGTGGCTTGTATGAATCCAGCACATTTGATTACCGAGAATGCCCTACAAATGTAGTATGGGTTCAAAAGCTCTAGTTTCTTCAATTTCTTCAAATCCTTTTGCTAATGACCCAACATCCAACGTTTCCACAGCTCTCTTGATAAACATGGTACCCTATATGTGTGCTTGGGCCTACTGCCTGGGACAGAAATAGGCCAAACCTTCGACCATGTGAAGACCACATTGACCGTATTCTGACTTCCATGGTCACAGTTTTGGGCCTGTTCTTGTCCACTACAATAGGCATTCCCACACGTCAGGTAGTGCTTTCATTAGTAGAATTGTGGGAATACTTGGTGGTGGCTGTTGGCCACAAATTCTAGAATGTCCAGCCACAGAAATGTGAGGGAATCCTGTTATTTAAACTAAAGGTTGACATTTGCAGGACATTCTGGGTAACAAATAGTAGTAGCATCCACATTAGCCACGCAGACCTTCATCAAGAGTTTAGGTTTCTGAAATGTCTGGGGTTGGTAGGCTTCCCTAAGTGAAGGATGACCCCGGACAAACATGTGCAGCTACCCAGGTCCCAAAAATAAAATTAATTACGTCTTCCTTGTGCTTTCCACCATTGCATTCTTGGTCCTTTTCTTTCACAGACATTAGGTCTAACCACGTTTGAGCCACCACATACTGTTTGAATTTTTTCACAGCTGTTTGCCTGTAGAGGAACAAAGTTCCAGGGGCCATTTTAATGTTTTCTTAGTCTAAGAAAAAACCCAAACAGTTGTGTAGCTCCTTGCTGGGGCACAGACACACAGCTCCTCCCTCTCAGACATGGACAGATAAGCATTCTGAATCAATGGAGCTTTATGAAATGAACTAGGACGTTGCAATTGTAAGGAAAAGAATGAGAAACAATTGTAGTCCCTCCCTTTCCAATCCCCGCCTCCTGGATAATTTCTTCTATTTCTGAGATGGGAGAAGTAATTGATAGGGAATGTGGAGGAACTGGGCTGCTCTTCCCACCCTATCTACCAACTTCCTCCCACCACACCTCCAGAGAAAGTAAAGTGGGCTGCTGGAAATGGCTAGGCAGGGCGGGGAATATTTATAGCTGCTCTTAGCCCTTTCCGTAACCCCACCCACATGCTTGATCTTTGTATGGACATGAGAAGCATTAGGGAATTGCTCTGGGGTCTGTTTGATATGTGATTGACATTGCGCATGATGTCATATGAATATTGATGACACAGCCCAGATATGAGCTCTGGGCTGCAGCATTCAGGGCAATTTTCCAAGGTTATGCATTTCAAATTTAATTGCTAGTGTAGTTGCAATGTTGCGTAGCTACATAATTGTCAAGACGTTCACATCGCCCCCACACTCTCCTTAGCCCCTCTCTACGTCTCTCCCTCCCTTTCCTTCGCACGTTTTCCTCTGGTCTCTCCACATCCGTCTGCTCTCTTTCTCTCACTTCTCAGATGCCAGACTTGTGATGGCAAGGTTAAATTCTTTATTGAAATATTGGTGTTTTTTTGCTCCATTTTTCTTTTTCTTCCTTTGATACTGTCATCTTGTACTCCCCGCCTATCATTTACCTCATCTGCTTTGGGAGGCAAACATCCGCAAAGACAAGAGGATTACGTATGACTTCACTGACGAGAACCAATGTGGTAGTCTTATCCCTGGAGAGTTTCATGGTATTTATTTATCATTTGAAAAAGCAGCTGTTTGAGACACACATTAACAAGACAGTACAGATGTCCTTACCATTCTTGAAGGGATGAACATTCCTGAGTACTGAAGCAAGTGCAATTTTGTAGGCTGACAATTTGTTAAATCCAAAATTAACTGTGTATTTTTTCCCAAACTGTCTAATCACATAAATTCACAGTTCAGTCACTGAGGAGAGGTTTAGTGACAGGCCCCTAGTCTCAGATGTGACCTGTCCCTTTTGTATCCCAATACTGTAATACCATGTGCTTAAAACAAGGATGATGGATGTTGTAGCAAGTTTTACTTGGAAAATAGTTTGCTGAGGCATTTTAAAACCTTACAATTTATCACAATTAATTGATTCCTCCAGTTGTTTAAAAAGCATAGATACTATTCACACAAAAAACATTGTAAAACGTGCAAATTAAAGTATGCAGTAGAACTGTGTGGTTGTTACAATTGAGTAGGGTATGAAGACGCACATGGTGGAAGACATATGAAACGCACTTGGAATGGTTACTACATTTATTAGTGATGTGCGAGGGGTAGACTGGCAAAAAGCATTGGAAAAGGTTGGTGATCAGTGACAACTCTATGACACTTGTGGGGGTTCCCATCATTTGAATTGGATGTCCAACAACATGTCTCCTGGCACGCCCAATAGCGGGATCTAAATTAACAACCAGGTCAGACTAACCTTAGGGCAATCATGCAGTGTCCGAGGGGCTGGTCTGATAGATCAGTGGGTGGGCCAGTTTTTAGAGGTTTGCTGGTCGGTTTTTACTGTTGATTGTACCAAAAGCATTGCCTGTAGCAAGCACAAATGCATGCAACCTCCCATACCTTGCAAACACCTATACAACATGCCTTTACATGTTAAGCACTGACCTGTTTGCAAATCTGAGCCACTTTTATTTTGGATCCCAAGGCATATTTTCTGCCCCAGTCCAACTTAATCTCTGCATGCAGCAACTGGATTTTAGTTGGCTTTCACACCGAGCATTAAGGAGTAAAACTGGGATGTGGTGAATTCTCTTTTAGAGATTGATGGTTCAATGCACAACATCAGCGTCTACAAGTGTAGCGATAGACACTCAGGTTGGATGTATGACACTATATCAAGGTCGATAATAACTTGCACTAATATTGCATCTAAGGCATCACCTACCACTACATCATGCTAAATTTAATAATCATTATTCTAACCTCCATATCTACATACCTAGACCTGCTATGCAGTTTTTAGGTGGGTGCACTTTTATTGTTGTGAAATAAAATGTACATAATATTGTGGGGTACAGCTTCAGAGTGTTTAAGATAAGATGGAGGAGTAATGAGTAGGCTACTGTTAAGGTTTAAATTAATTTCAGGAGTGCATACCAACAGAAAAGGATGGTTTTAATACTGGAAAAATACATAAAAGGGATTGATGAATTTACAGCTTCTGTGATCCAGCATGCCTATTCTGTTTGACAGTACAGAAGAGTATTCTTGGAAGCACAGTGAGGTTGCATAGTTTACCAGTTCAAAACATAACACCGACCATGTCCCATTCTGCAGGAGCGTGGGTGGTTTGGAGCATCCTAGAGTAGAATTCTCAACACAAGAATACAACAGTTTTTTTCTGAATTTGAGGAGATTACAAATTAGGTCCATGGTAGTGGGATTTAGAAAGCATGCCAGCGGTGGTGGTTTGTGCCTGCCAATGCTCAACACAAGAATAAAACAGTTTTCTTCTGAATTTGAGGAGATTACAAATTAAGTCCATGGTAGTGAGACTCAGAAAGCATGTCATGCTGTTCTAGGCAGCGGTGGTGTTTTGTGCATGTCTGTATCAAACTGCTGAAGCACGAGCCAAATTAACAGTGATAGATGGAGATGGTAGGAAAAGCTCTGGTAAACGGCCTCTTGCAGTCCAGTGCAGGAGCTTTTGTGCCATACTGGCACACCCATACAGAAAGGAATGACCCTCTGGCCACTTTCCACCTCCCTCAGGCAGGATAACAGAATCTCTTAAAATTATTCCCAGCGCAAATTAATGAATATTACCCCTGTGCACTCCATCTGTCTAGACTATGTGCATGGGCTGCTGTTTACCTACCTGGACACAGGCATCACATATATATTATCCAGAGAAACTCATTATTCTCTTGCACATCTTTATAACAGAATTGCATTAAAAATTTACAATGAGCTGCACCTTCCACGACTTACATCTCCTTGTAATATCTTGAATCATCAGGCCTTCATTCAAAATTACATACAAAACTAAATTTATTTCTGCACTTTTGCACACTCATCAGTCCACAAAATACTCCTATCTGATAATCATAGTAGATAGAGCATAACAATCCCCTGCATCATCACAAGCTTCAACACAGGCTAAAAAACAATGACCTAAGTACTAAAAAAGCACTGTACACTAAACAGTGTTGCAGTGGACTCAACAACTAATGCCACCTTCCTCAGGATAACGATTTCCTTTTAGATCTGTAATATAATTCATATGTCTCACTAATTTCTTACATAATGAAAATATACCACTTTTTGTTTATTTTTTAATTAAGGCCTGACTTCCATGTGTGGCTACACACACCAGGTGGCTAGTACATCTCACAGCATGACCAACACCATTTAAACATCATTACTAACACTGATTTCAACTTAATGATTCTGCACAACTTCCATCATTTAGTGTTATCTATAATTAACTGCCATGTGGACTTTACACCTAATTTTAAGCTGCTTTTGTTTTACTTCAGGTACAACAAAATTGGGAAACCCAATCATCCCCCACGACACTGGGTACAAATGTATAACCACAAATCGCCCTCAATTTTTGCAATCTTGGTGATCGGGTTTGGTAGCAGGCTAGTGCTGTTTTCTTGACCCTAAACACATATGTAGTGTGGTTCAATAAATACAATCTTTGTCAGCACTGTCCGGGACCATATCTGGAACACAGTCAGGGACTTGGGCAAGGACTGGTGGCTGGGTAGAACAAGCATTTGCAATGCAATAGGTCTCGCATTTGCGAGAGTTTAAGCTATTGGCATGTAATGACAATGCCTTTCATTTATCTGTTTTGATAATTAACATATAAATAAAAGGCATCTGTTATTTACAATGCCAATAGCTCACACGCTTGTAAATGGGAGACCTATTTCACTTTAAAGAAGCATCCGCCATTGTCCCGGGCTGTTTGGAAGTGAAAGTGCGCATGGTGCGCTGAATGTTGCAGGAAAGCATGTCGTGCTTGCAGTAAGAGAAACTCATTAAAGAAAATAGTGCTTACAGACTAAATAAGACATAGGGGCCGATTCCGATTCGGGACGGAAATCTCTCCGACCGAGCCGGACCCGGAGAGATATCCGACCGAATCGGACCCGTGCAGCCCGACCGAACGAGTACGATGCGCATGTATGCCATCGGACTCGAAGTCGGTCGGACTCCCATTGAAGTCAATGGGAGCCTGTCGTCACAACGCGTACGCTGGCTCCCATTGACTCAATGGGTGCGATGCGGACAAGGGCGCCCCCTACAGCGTGTACGCGGCGAGCGATTCACGCCGTACACGCACAGGTAGGGGGACCTATGGGTCCCCCTGTGTGCGACTCCGCACGGCTACGCGTACAGGGGTCCGACACGGACCCCAAAGTACGGCTCCGACAGCTCTTTCGAGCCGGAGTGCGCGGCTCGGTCGGACTGCTCGCGGCACGCATCGTACTTACCCGGCCGGGGAACGTCTCCATTGCGCGGTGCGAGTCGTGTCCGTGCGAGTCGGTCGGGGCGGTTAGACCCGGGATCGAGTCGGTCGGAGCGGGTGGGACGCCCGGACGAGTCGGTCGGCGAATACGCATCATACTCGCTCGCCCGGACGCGCGTACGAATCGGTCGGGAAATAGGGCTCCGAATCGGATCCGGTTAAGCCGAATCCGATTCGGAGCCCTACCGGCCGAGATCAGAATCGGCCCCATGGTGTGTAACAACAGAAGTAAAAGGGCCAGTCCTCATAGGAGGTTACAAATGAAGACAAAGCGGTACAAAGGAGGGACTAACAAGCCTATTAACGAATCAGAAGCCAGCATGTACAAAGGACAATGACACAAGCCAATGAAAAATATTTGCGGAGAAGGGTGGAGCTTCAAGTCCATACTCAAATACAGCATGCCTCGCAGAGCAGCGTTTGCGCTGCCCAGGCTCGACCTAAAAAGAAAGCAGAAACTGGAGTACAGCGGGGCTAGGATTACACAGAGAGTCAGAGGAGAAAGGGGATTCAAAGGGGACGCCTGCACAAGGGAGCATGATGGTACAGACTCAGAAAGGACAGGCACTCATGAGGCAATTTAGCATTTAGAATAACTAACATCCAGGACAGACGTACAAGACATATATATATAACAACATTAACAATAAAGGGAATGTGGGGTATGGCACTCGGAAGCTTCACACTGTAAGACTGAAGCTCAGTAAGTTCCTCACCCACAATTTCTGTTACAGATACTGACTGCAAATACCCACATATAGGATATACATGCAAATGCAGGGTCTGTGGAGCTGATACCTATGGTGATGCTATAAATGTAACTCAAAGACAATACTCACAGTAGATGAGAAACACCACCTAGGTTGTCAGTTCTGCCCATGGATCCTGGAGATCAAACAGGAACAAGCAAGGCGGTAACAGCAAGGGGTGTAGAACTAAACACAAGCACGATAGACAGGGAGCTAGCAAGGAGGAGTGCTTAACAGGAAAGGAGGGACAACAAAGGGCACGCTTGGCAGAAAGCTAGTAACAAACATACAAGGAAACTAGAAGCAAGACAGCAGGAAAAGGAAGACAGCAAACTAGGAACAGGAATAAAGGTAACGGGAAGACAAGCAGGGTCTGGGAAAAGGTAAACACAGCAGGAGAGAGGCTACAAAGGTGCACTAGAGTAGTGCTGGTTCAGGAACCAAAGCTTGGTCACCGGAACACAGCTACAATGACCAACCCTGGACTGAAGGCAGTTGAGGCTTAAAAGAGCTCCCAGTAATCACATGCATCAGGTGTAAGCTGGCTAGCAGCAGCCACCCACAGGTGAGCTGAATTCCTCCACCCATCCTTTGCCTGCTGGGGTGGAGACGAAGCAGTGAGCAGGAAATTCTCGGTAATAGAGTTTCAAGCATGATCAGGCTGGATTCAAGAATGAGCAGGCTGGCTTCCACAAAACCCGACATGGATTGGGAATGGATGGCAATTTCCAAAAAGCATCCAATTGGCTAGAAGTCAGTATATGCATGCAGGGTAGGGTCCGGAAGCTTATTAGAACACTGGAAAGTCCCACAATTGGGCCCCCTGCTGTGGGGCCCGAAAGCGCAGGGAGCGAATTGTGACAATCATATGCTTATGTAAAAGAAGTACACCTAACATAACTTATTTGAAAATGCATAATTGATGTAGTTATTGATATTCTGTTCATTTGAATTGATTCATCAGTGGGTTTAGATATTTTCTATACTTTATCCCCCAAACAAGTAACTAATTGTTTTACTTCTAGCTTACTGGCTACATATAACCTCTTACTAAGAAAACATCAAATAGTAAGTCGATGCCTTAGATTTAGGGGAATCTCAGACTATTTGATTGCCAGTTTGTTTTTACCCTTGATGTTAGCACTTATCTTAATAAGCCATAATTTAAGACAACTCTATGAGCAGCATTCAACCTTTTCGTCAAAATTCTTTCCTTCAAGGTCATGGTAGTCTAATTCTACAAGAGACATACTCACTTACCACTTCCGGTTCATATTTACATTGTCTGTCCCATTTTACAGGCTAAACTTTATTGATTCCACGATACCATCCCCGCTTAAAGGACTTCTCAATCTCACTTTCCTCTCAGCAATTAGTTAACTCAAGTCAGATTTCAGTCATCAGAAACTGTACATTCCGCACTGAAATAAAATATTGATGCTGCGCTGCCTCTTGCTGTTTTATAGCATATATTCCCCCTCCTAATCTTCAGTGATGAAAACAGCTAAGCACATCAAATTCCCGCAGCCAGCTAGTCGGAAGCGTGCCCAGCAGGAGCTTTGCCACACAGCCTGTAATCAAAGTCAACTTGGTTAACACTCTAACCCCACAGTTGTGGTGTGCCAAGAGCTAATCAGATCAAAGGAAGTCTTCCTGACCTTGCTTGTGTAACTGACTGACTGCCTCCGTAGCGGAGCTTAGGCCTGATAGGGGAGACACAGCAGACGGTGAGTTTTTACCACTGTCATATAAAAATTAATCAGCCACGGCCACACACATTGTTACCGATAAAATAGAGCCTTGAACATGATTTGCATACACACTATGCCAGAAATGCGCTATCAAATGCTAGTGCCATAACTTAATATATATATGCAAGTGTAGACCCAACATCTGTGCAATGTTTACACGCCTTTAATCGATTATGAATCACTCACTTAATTCTTTTTCTATTAATATGATGCTTAAATGCAGAAAGAAAGAAGAAATGGAGAATGTTGAAGAACTTCCCAATATGCCCCAGTAGAGATTCCTGCTGAATCTATCCCTGGAGCTCTGAACATCTGTGTTTACAACTTTAAACCAGACTTGAACAAGCTTCATCATTCGAGGGTTGTTAAGAATACCAAATGTCATTGGGTAATAATAATATTTGTAAATCCCCTAAGAAATGTAGACCTTGAGATGCTGAAGGAACAGTTAAACAGCTTGTATCGCTGTATGCTCAGGCCTCTCATATAGTTATAAATTGCACCCTGTTGCTTGCTTAGAGGTTCGAACAGCTGTCGACTTTAACCAACAGTTGTGAATCCTGTATTGCATGAATACCACGAAACATCTTCTGTGCTGCTTGAAATACTTATATTCAAATTAGGTGTATGTGCTGTACATGGTTTTCTGCAGTTATGGATTTGTTAAAGAACAAGTCCATCACTACAATATCTTTTCTGGGAGAGTTCTTTGAAATGAATGCAGACAGTTAATTGCAACATTTAATTTCTTCTAATTGTCAAGTTTTTATTCAGGGTGTAGCCTTACGACTGTCATTCTATTTAATTCGTATGCAATCCCGCACAGGGGAAAAAAGTTAAAGTGGAGTCAAAAAAAGATGTGTTTTCCTATTTTTCAAAGGAAAGTTTGCAAAAACTACTGAGCGCATGTATGCCAAATTTGGACTGGGAGTAGAACTTCCCACAGAAAGTATACTTTTGTATAAATCCATTCATTTCCCAACTTGAGCCTGTGGTTTCCGGTGCTCGCCACCGGCACTTAATTGCCAGCACGGGCACGTAATTGCTGGAACTTCACTTATGACAGCTGCCACATGATGGCGCTGTTTTTGCAATTTAAAGATGAGCAGAAAAACAGTTTTTAGTTAATTCAATATACATTAAAAACAACTAATACCAGCCAATCATGCTATTCTTAAAGCTTTGGCAGCCTCGAACAGTCTGAATTGTCACACTTGTAGCAGTGTGATGGTTAGTAGTTGTGTTAGTACAGTGGCAATTTGTGATGCAAACTGCGGTGGCCTCCTGAAGAGGGCCCCGGCACTTATTTTCTTACAAATTAAGCACTAAATCCACTCTATGGGGCATATTCTCAAGGACTTATTGCCGAGTTAGCGGCACTTTATCGCAGCCAAAGTGGTGATAGATTTATCGCCCTATTCACAAGCTGGTGCTAACAGCCGATATCACCAGTTTTCCTGCGATAGCAGCCGCAAAGAACAACGCCACGGATGACACCGGCAACTAACGCTAATGAGATGCAGAGTAGGCGTTCCTGTGCAAAAAGCCGCGAAAACACCACTTCGCAATATTCTCTACGACCAGCCAGATCGGCGATAAGATCACAAAACAGGCGATAAGGCGCGTTAGCAGCCGGGATTTAACACCTGCTCCTACCTGGTGTTAAGACGGACGACGACCTGCACCACAAAAGGGAGCCCAGACCAGAGCCACACCTGAAGAACAACAGATGCCATGGAGCTACTGATCATGCAGCTCGGAGCCCCAAGAGGGCCACAACACCCACCTCCACCACACCCAGGCCCGCCACCCCCCAAACCCATATACTGCTGGTGTCTGGAGTGTAGTGAACAGTGGACGCAACCATGTTACCCCAGGCAGTGGGGAAGATCGTGCAAATGTAGCTCGTTACGTCCCCCCCTGTAAGCGTGAGCGGAGTGGGCTGGCCCGGCGTACGCCAGGCCAGCGTAGGGGTGTGAAGAAAAAACACGTTGCGCCGGGTGTGGTTCTCTTCTGGAATGGCCAACGTGTCTGACAGGGCGGCGCCTCTCAGCCCGCCACGAGGCCGACGCCGTGAGCGGCGGTGCCTGCGATCCTGTGCGCCTGCTGCACCCCAGGCCTCTTGTCCCCAGACCCGTCTTGCCCGCCCCTGCGCAACCAGGCCTCACTGCTCACCTGCCGACACCGGCCTGTGTCAAAGAGGGCCCACCACGTGCCAGTGCAAGCTTCAAGCCCGAGGCCCGCGACCTTGGCAGCCTCCTCAGACCATCACGGCCTCCGCGACACAGGCCTCCAGCACTCCTTTCTCGTTGACGTACTCCACCGCTGCCTCCGGCCTACACTGCGGTCCAGTAGGTCACACATTTGGAACTGAGTCTTGATTATTCAATGGCCGAGTTCATATCATTGTACGCAAGGAGAGGAGTAAGAGGAAGACGCTGTTCAGTCCGGAGGGAAAAAGGATCATCCTCATGGAGGTGATCGAACAGTACCAACAACTGCTCTGGTGCCACTAACTCTGTACATCGCAAGCCAACGACACATGGCTGTGGGCCCCTGCTGACCGCTGCCTCCGGCATACACTGCGGTCAAGTAGGTCACACATTTGGAACTGAGTTCTGATTTATTTATGGCAGAGTTTATACCATTGTACAGGCCCCATCGCAGACTGCATCCCCTTTCAGCTCTGGTGCCACTAACTCTGTGCCACGAAATTCATGGACACTCTCTGGTTGAACTTTGGTGGCGTCTCAGTCAATGGCCTGGGGGTTGTCTTCATCATCATGTGGCTGGTACTGACTTGGTGTTAAAGATGAGTCTGTAGCATTCATCTCCTCCATATTGCCTGTTTCTGCTTGGTTCTGCCCTCTGCATCATGCCCTGGAAGAACACGTTCCACTGTCCCCCGAAACACTCCGCGACATTCACCTTCGACATCGACGAAAACCCGCTCAGCTCTCGTGGCCCTACCTCAGTGCACCGCAAGTCACCGTCCTGTGGCGGTGTGCCTGTGCCGGCCTCACTGCATCCGGGGCCACTAAGACTGTGCAGCACAAATCATGGACCCTGTCTGATTTAATATTGGATGGCCTCTGAGTCGATGGCCTGGGGGTCATCAACGCCATGTGTCTGTGGCCCTGCGCTGACCGCTGCCTCCGGCCTCAACTGCAGTCCACCAGGGCTCACACATCAAATCGAGTCCTGACCTGCCCGGACGACGCATCACCACTGGCTACACACGCCACCACCGCCAGGACCACCTCCAACCAACAACTGCCAGAGTCGGAAGAGTCTTACAGCCAGACTACCAGAGTTGCTCACACCTGTCTTGGATGCCATCATCAGCTTGATACCCTGCTCAGATCTTCAGGTGCCACTAACTCAGTGCACCACAACTCATGGACCCTGTCTGATTGAGTCTTGTGCTGTGTACAGCGGACACAACCATGTCACCACAGGCAGTGGGTAAGACCTTGGACATGTAGCTTTGTCGTCCCCCCTTAATACGTAAGAGGGGTGGACTGGGCCGGCGTACGCAAGAACAGCGTAGGGGTGTGAATTATTATCCCTGGGCTCTGGGCGTGGTTCATTTCTGGGCTGGACAGGAGACCAACTGATGCGTGTGTCTCTGTTGCAGTGTCTGCGCAACACGGCCCGCAATCGACAATGTTGCAATGTTGCATGCACCCGGATGGCGCCCACGCACGAAGGGATTGTACAAGGAGCACAAGGCTGCTCGGGCTCTTGGCTCATGCATGCCAACTATTGTGTGTGTATCGACATTGGTGCACCATAAGCCTAAGGCCTAGCCTCAATTGCAGCGCGATAGCCGCATAACATTTCAAGAATGCAAGCAGTAGTCAGACTAACATTAGGGATGAAAGCTCCATTGTCTCAATACATAATGTGGAAGGACATCTGCACCTCCGACCTTGGTCTTGCATGCGGCAGGCACCCCCTGAGAGAGATACCATGGCAGATGATGACGTCTCCCACACTACACACAGCGCTAATGAAAGACAAACGTATCCACACCCCACACACAGAAGTTCTTGCTCGAGGTACTCTTCCATGGAATGCCCTTGACACTTACGTACACAGCAACCCATACGTCCAAACGTTGCACACACATACGACTCATTGCTCCGAGCTGTGGCATATCCTCCACATAACTGCCGCAGGTCAGAAGAGTGCCGGTTCTACGAGAGCCACCAACGCAATGGCAGAACATCCCGGGCACATGCACGACGCCTGTCACGTGGAACTGTACCGTGACCAAATGCTGCCTGTTAGTGTCTGATGCATTGTTCTGCATGTTGTGGCCCTTGTCTTGCCCGTACTGACACGCACATGCTAATAAAGTCTACGCAACTCCACTAGTGTTCAACTGTGATGTGTGTTGATTAGAATGACAAATCGTGTGCCTCAATGAGCATTGTCCGTACACAGGGAGGGACTGACTGATGCATTTCACTGAGGGGTGAGTCCCTATTGCCAGCTCCACCTCTGTGAGACAGACGTAGTGGTTGGGATAGTTGCTGATAGACCTGTGCTCTTACGTGTCATCAGCAATGTGAGTATGGTGTCCATATTCTTGCCATGTGGATCAATGTGATCCATCACTACAGGCTGTGTCCACCCAGTTGAGTGTGAGTAGGTATGCGAAGAGATGTTCTGTTGTCAAATGTGATGGTGGACACTACTTTAGGCCTGCCAACGACTTTAACATCTCATACCCAGCCCTATTTCTAACATTGCGTGGGGCAAAGCTGAGAAATTGCGCAATTGTTGTTTCAGAGCAATGAGGCCACAGCTAGTGCACACATTCCCAGTCATCTCACTTCCTATGTGTGTCACGGTCACACATGCGCATTGCTTTCATTTCCCAGGGTGTACCTTTTTGGGCAATCAATGTCCTTACATTCATCCATACTTTCATACTTGATCGATTATGGACATGACACATCTGTGTGAATTTGAATGATTTATTCACATTCGGTGGAGTGTCGGAGCTGGAGCAGTACATGGCCATGCAGACCCCACATTACATTGTAGCCCAGTGGAGGGCCAGCCAGAGACATTTAGGGATTGACAAGTACATCGGAGGAGGAAGAGTACAGTCCACAGTCTGATTGCTGTGTCATTGGTAAGCAAACAAGTTATGGCAGTCCATGTTGAGGTCCAAGGTGAGTCTCGCAGAGTGTTTCGGGGGACAGTGGGAGGTGTTGTTACAGGGCATGATGTAGAGGGCAGAACCAAGCTGAAACAGGGCATATGGCGGAGAAGAATGCTACTGGCTCCTTCTTACTACAAAGGTGGAATCACCCGCATCTTCGTCCTCTATGTCATCTGTCTGACATGTGGGTGCTGATGTTTGGTCTGCAGCAATGTGTGCCACTGACACATCTGGGGCCGGAGATGTGTGTGTAGAAGTACCAGCAGTATTCATCAGCAACTGCCTTAGTGGCAGCAATGCGATGATGGGGATGTGCAGGGCATGGAAGATCCCAACAACTTTTCGCTGGTGTGCATCGGTGGCAGTCATTCTTTCCGCATGCATCCGCTCCATGGTCTCCATTATCCTCAGCATCTGTGCCAACTCTCGGCTGACATCGCTGAGGCCACTCTGACTAGACAGTTGTTCTCCACTCAGAGTCATGACTCCAGCGATGTCGGGCATGGATTGTTGGACATCATGGAGCGAACTGTGGGTGGCCGTTAGGGAGTGTAAGTGGTCCCTGATGGGACTTAGACACCCACGTATGGCATCTAGTTTGGCTGCCATGAGGTCGAACCCCACCCGCACCTGTTCAGCCACCTCCTTCTGGCAGTCTAACACATGGCCTTGGAATGCGATGTGTTCTTCGGTGAGGTGCTGGGAGCCAGGCGTGTTGGTGGGTGCTTCTTGCTGCATGGTCTGTGCAGGGGGTGGGGTCTCCTGGATGCAGCTGGGCTGCCCTGCTCCTGGAAGTGGCTTGCCGTAGCTGTCCATGAGCTGTTGTAGGGCATCGGTGTCGAAGGTGTAGAGGTCCTCTTCATCATCACTGATGAGTTGTCTGGTCTGCTCTGCAGGAGGTGTGGATTGTCCCTCTGCAAAGTGAAGGGGAGATGCATTTTGACATTGTGTTGACATGTATGTTGACGCATTGTTCAAGTTTACATACAGACTGCATGGCAATGTACATTGTGACTGTTTGGGAGGAGCTGACTTTTTGATGCGGGACAGTCGACATTTGAACTACATCACGGATGTGTGGTTGTACACGTACATCATCATCTCACAGTTTCCTGCTATGCCAGATGTGATTGTCCAGTTTCTACGCACAAGCGGAACCAGTTGTGTCCTCTGTTCTGTAGTGAGAGTGTTGCACTTTGTACCACATTGTCGTCAATGATGATATGCTGTTATTGCTTTGTGTGTGTGCTGCATTGTGGGAGAGTCGCCCCTGCAGCTGTGATTTTGCTGCCCCTTATCCCTTTGAGGCGGTGTGCCTCTGACTTCTGTGCTTCTACAGTGCTGGGATGTTGCAGACTTGGCTAATTTTGGCTCTAGTTCGGATTTTGGACTCCTTGGAATGGTTAATCCCAGATGTGTTGTTGGCGTCAGGGGTTGTTTGTGCACATGGATGTGTCAGAGTGTGACCTGCTCCTTTTACGGATGTGCTCCACACTCAGCCTCCTCAGTGTCGTGGCGTGCACCATGTCATGATAATTGGACTGCAGCCATGCTGTTCGTCATGCAGTGTCACTTGCATTGTCAGTGTGGCTCACAGACACGCAGCTTTGCTGGTTTAGACACGTGTGCATGGGTTGGTTGTGAGATTGGTGCTGTGTGGGGAGGGACCCCTTTGTGCCCATAGTAGACGGGGGCCTACCTGCTGTTTGATTGTGTGCTGCAGTGTGCCAAGGGGATCAGGGACATGATCCAGAGTCATTGTGGGTGTGCAGTGTGCTCTACTTAATTGTGCATGTGTGCCATTGTGCCTATCTCCCCCAGTCCCCCCAGTCCCTGTTCGGTACTCACCCTGGTGCGGTTGTGTCAGGTCATGTCGAGCAGTGTCCGGACCCCCAACTCCTGCCACTGTCTCCCCACTGATGACTGTGGCCACCATTGCCTCCATCTCGTCCAGCTCCTGGTGTTCCGCTGGAGTGCCACTTCCAATCTGCATTGGTGCCTGATGGTTGTCAGCGAGTTTCTTCTTGGTTTTGCGCTTCGCATCATTCCAGCGCCTCTTGACCTCTCCAATTGTCCTCCTCCTCACTCCGACTGCATTCACCTTGTCCAGGATGGACTGCCATATTGCATTTTTGTTTGCCAATGACAAGTTGGAGGTGACGAACAGTTGTTGGTGGTGTTCTGTCACCTCCGTGATGATGATCCTGTTTTCCTGCGGACTGAACCTCGTCTTCCTCGTCTTCTTCTCCTTGCCCTTCCGTGACCCCGAGGTCCCAGGATGGTCCTCCTGGGGGCTTGTGGGGTTCTGGTCGTCCTCTGTACTTGCTCCGGCTTCCTCCATGGTGCTACGCAGTTTTAATTAATTTGTTTGTGTTTTTCGGTGCTTTTATAGTGCATTTTCTCGCATGACGCGTGGGAATTGCCGGCCTGTCGCTGGTTATCGCTGGTTTTTTTATCACGTTTGGCCACATCGCAACTTTTTTCGCGTTCGTGTTTCGCGTTTTTTTCGGCGTTGCGTTAATCTTAACGCAGTCATTTGGCGCGTTGTCGTGAGACTATTGCATGGTGCTGCAGGGTTGAGAATACAACGTTAACACAGCGTTATTTTCCCGCGATAGACTGCGATGTGCAAAGTTGCGTTAAGCTAATTTTGCGATAATTATCACACGTTCTTGAGACTATCCCCCTATAGGTTTTGAAACATTTGTGTTACATAAAAGTGCTGAGTGGTCCAGAGAGGTTTAACACTGTTGTTTCTACATTATTTTTGTCTTCTAAAGCTCCATGTACCAGGTTCGCAAAGCCCCGAGATCTCTCTGTGTATGCTAATCTGGTGCAAGGGTCTATGAAACTTCTAAATTAAATTAAAATAAAATAAAAAGTAAAACAATTAATAAATTAAAAACACAGAGGTTTGTCCATACACAGCAGTTGGGCACAAATCAACCGCTGCCATGCACAGCAAAAGGCTGTGTGCAACCGGGGTTGTCAATCCAAGGGGGGGGACAAAGTCCCAGCTAAAGTCTAGACTCAGAGCAGGGACAGCACCCTTGGAGGTTGACTCACCCACCACGGTACTTGGTCAAAGGCCAAACAGAGTGCAGATTGGGTACATTTTTGATGAATGCAGTACAATTTTAAAACCCAAAGAAATTAAGAAAAACAAGACAGTTAAAGGATTACTATTATTCAGAATACTTGTAAATTTATGTATGTGTCAAGTGGAGCGGCATGGGTTAGACTGGAGTGGCATGTTGTACAGTGGAGTGGCATGTCATAGAGTGGAGTGGTGTGGAGTGTCATAGAGTGGATTGGAATGTTGTAGAGTGGAGTTGGTTGTCGTAAAATGGAGAGGGGTCTCATAGAGTGGAGTGAAATGTCATAGAGTGGAGTGGTGTGCCACATAGTGGAGTTGAGTGGCATGTTGCGTCGATGAGTATTGTTTAAACAGATGTAGTATGTAAAAAGCTGAATGGATTTAGATTTAATTTGTCAGAAATATAGACTATGGGGGTGTAAAGGGTTCTTTTTGTGATACGATCTACATTTTTTCAGTAGTTTTAAAGTTATAGGGCCTGATTCACAATGTACGCAACTCTACTCTATGAGACACCACTCCTCTTTACCACACGCCACTCCACTCTATGGATGCCACTTCACTCTACACTACTCCACACTATGCACCTTCACTCTGTGACACTGTGGCACATGCCACTGTGTAACATGCCAATCCACTCTATGCCACTCCACTGTACAACATACCACTGCACTCTACGACACATCACTCCACTGTAAAACACTCCATGCAACTCCATTCTACGACACTCCACTCTACTCTACGACATGCAACTCCACTCTACACACTTCACTCTACGAGATCCCACTTCACTCTACACCACTCCAATGTATGCCCCTCCACTCTAAGACACTGTACGATATGCCACTGTATGACATGCCACTCCACTTTATTGTACTACACACCACTGCACTCTGCGCCACTCTACAACACCCTACTTCACTGTATTTCCCTCAACTGTATGCCACTCTACTCCACTCTACGACATGCTACAACACACCACTCCACCCTACAATACCCCACTCCACTGTACAACATGCCACTCCACTCTATGACGCTCCACTCTGCGACACTCCATGACATGCCACTCCACTGTAGTATATGCATCTCTACTCTACGACATGACACTCCATTCTACGGCAACCCACTCTATGCCACTGTCCGATACTGTTCTCCACTCTCTGACACTCTACGCTCCTCCACTCTGCAATACTGTACTCCACTCCATGCCACTCTGCGACACTGTACTCCACTCTATACCACTGTACAACACTTTACTCCACTCTACAACACTCTATGCAACTCCCTGTACACACGGCACTCCATTTTAATTCACTCTACTCTATGACACACTATTGCACTATACTCCACTGTACTACACTACTCCACTCTACACCATGCCACCTTACACCTTTGTATGCCATTCCACTCCACAACACTATGCTACTTCACTCTAACACACTCTACAACATGCCACTCCACTCTCTGCCATTCCACCATACAACAGCCTACTCCACTCTATGCCCTTCTGATGTACACCATTCTACTCCTCTTGAAAACACTGTACGACACGCTACTCCTATATACGACACACGGCTCATCTGTACAACTCTCCACTCTACTCCACTGTACAATGCACCACTCCACTCTACGAAATGCCACTCAACTGTACACCACTCCACTTTATGCCACTCCAGTGAGCACCACTCTGCTCTACGCCACTATTATTCAGAATACTTGTAAATTTATGTATGTGTCAAGTGGAGCGGCATGGGTTAGACTGGAGTGGCATGTTGTACAGTGGAGTGGCATGTCATAGAGTGGAGTGGTGTGGAGTGTCATAGAGTGGATTGGAATGTCGTAGAGTGGAGTTGGTTGTCGTAAAATGGAGAGGGGTCTCATAGAGTGGAGTGAAATGTCATAGAGTGGAGTGGTGTGCCACATAGTGGAGTTGAGTGGCATGTTGCGTCGATGAGTATTGGTTAAACAGATGTAGTATGTAAAAAGCTGAATGGATTTAGATTTAATTTGTCAGAAATATAGACTATGGGGGTGTAAAGGGTCCTTTTTGGGATACGATCTACATTTTTTCAGTAGTTTTAAAGTTATAGGGCCTGATTCACAATGTACGCAACTCTACTCTAAGAGACACCACTCCTCTTTACCACACGCCACTCCACTCTATGGATGCCACTTCACTCTACACTACTCCACACTATGCACCTTCACTCTGAGACACTGTGGCACATGCCACTGTGTATCATGCCAATCCACTCTATGCCACTCCACTGTACAACATACCACTGCACTCTACGACACATCACTCCACTGTAAAACACTCCATGCAACTCCATTCTACGACACTCCACTCTACTCTACGACATGCAACTCCACTCTACACACTTCACTCTACGAGATCCCACTTCACTCTACACCACTCCAATGTATGCCCCTCCACTCTAAGACACTGTACGATATGCCACTGTATGACATGCCACTCCACTTTATTGTACTACACACCACTGCACTCTGCGCCACTCTACAACACCCTACTTCACTGTATTTCCCTCAACTGTATGCCACTCTACTCCACTCTACGACATGCTACAACACACCACTCCACCCTACAATACCCCACTCCACTGTACAACATGCCACTCCACTCTATGACGCTCCACTCTGCGACACTCCATGACATGCCACTCCACTGTAGTATATGCATCTCTACTCTACGACATGACACTCCATTCTACGGCAACCCACTCTATGCCACTGTCCGATACTGTTCTCCACTCTCTGACACTTTACGCTCCTCCACTCTGCAATACTGTACTCCACTCCATGCCACTCTGCGACACTGTACTCCACTCTATACCACTGTACGACACTTTACTCCACTCTACAACACTCTATGCAACTCCCTGTACACACGGCACTCCATTTTAATTCACTCTACTCTATGACACACTATTGCACTATACTCCACTGTACTACACTACTCCACTCTACACCATGCCACCTTACACCTTTGTATGCCATTCCACTCCACAACACTATGCTACTTCACTCTAACACACTCTACAACATGCCACTCCACTCTCTGCCATTCCACCATACAACAGCCTACTCCACTCTATGCCCTTCTGATGTACACCATTCTACTCCTCTTGAAAACACTGTACGACACGCTACTCCTATATACGACACACGGCTCATCTGTACAACTCTCCACTCTACTCCACTGTACAATGCACCACTCCACTCTACGAAATGCCACTCAACTGTACACCACTCCACTTTATGCCACTCCAGTGAGCACCACTCTGCTCTACGCCACTCCACTTTACTCTACACAACGACACTCTACGACGCAACACTTTTTGCCACAACACTCTATTTTACAACACTCATTGACAGAACACTGTACAACAATCCACTTATGCTTCTCAACTGTATGCCACTCCAGTGTACTCCACTTAACTACATGCCACTCCATCCTATCACACGCCACGCCACTGTGCCATATGCCACAGCCCTGTGCGACACTGCACTTCACTCTACAACAATCCAAGCCAGTGAGCTCTGCGACACACCACTCCATTGTATGAGACACCACTCCACTCTACCATATGCCACTCCATTCTACAGCTCTCCACTTTACACCCCTCCTATCTAAGACATTCAACTAAACGGCACTCTATGACATGCCACTCTACTCTACTCAATGACATGTCACTACAGTCTATACCACTCCAATCTACTCTACGACATGCCACCTTACTATACGCCACTTCCCTCTACCCCATGTCACTCTATTGCCACTCCACTCTATGACACTCCACTCTACGCTTTTCCACTGTACGCTATGACACTGTACGACACGACACTGTACACTACAACAGTCAAAGTCACAACACTGTATGCCACAACACTCTACAACACAACACTCTATGACACTCCACTCTATGTCACTTCACTGTATGCTACGTCACTCTACTCCACTCTATGCTACTCCACTCTATGACACTGTACGATACTGTACTCCAGTCTATGACCCTCTGTGCAAGTCCCTCTATGCCACTCCATGCCACTTTACTCCACTCTACGACACACTTCATTCTAATCCCCTCTACTCACCTACTCCACTCTACACCACTCTACTCTATGCTATTCCACTTTAACACTCTGCATTACATGCCACTCTATGACACACAACTCCACTCTACTCCATGACATGCCACTCCACTCTACACCACTCCACTCTTCAAGACTCTATTCCACTGTATGTCCCTACGCTCTACCCCAATTTTGACACACCACTCTACTGTACAACACTCCACTCCATTTTACTCCACTGCGACTACAACACTCTACTCCACTCTATGCCCCAGTACTCTATGTCACTCTACTTCACTTTATGACACTGTATGAGCCACCACTCCCCCTCACTCTGACACGCCACTCCAATCTATGACACACCATTTCACTGTACAGCACACCACTCCACTCTATGACACTCCACTCCATTCTGCGACACTCCAAGCTGCTCCACTGTATGACACACCACTCTAAGACACTGTACGACCCACCACTCTTTGACACATCACTCCACTCTACTGCTAGACAAACAGCAAAATAGCTTTCAATGTAATGAAGTTAAAAACCTCGGTTTGAGCAATGGGGAATCAAACTCAGAAACAATGGTCGCTGTGGGTACCCATTAATATTACTGTCGAAAAATCCAGCAGTCTTTCCATAAAGCAAACGCATCGATGCTTCATCACGACCAATGTTGATGGAGGTGGGCACCTGATTGGAACCTAAAAAAGAACCTCCTCGATACTCAGAAGCGCAATAGGAAAAACCATGCCCTCTCTAGATTCAGAGGATGCCAATAGGGACCCGATTAGATTTGCAGGGATTTCGACTCAAAGCGACTGTCTTGGCTGCCAGCAATACTACAGCAGACAATCATAAAAAGAACCACGATCAATAATCCCTCCTTAAAAATACATTCATGGAATATAGGGGGACTAGGCCCACAAATTGCAGATTCAGACGTCATAAACTATTGGAATACATTTCAAATAATAATGCATCAAGAAACATGGGCCTTACATCCAGTTCTGGTACCTGGCTATGTTTCCTGTGATAAACCAGCAGCAAAGTTATCACTCTTTGGACATTCATTGGGGGGAGGAGGCTAGCAATTCACATCTCTGCTTCAATAAATGGATTGTATGAAGTTATTCCCACAAACCATCTATGTCTGCTGATTATAGAAATAATGAAGTGGAACCCTGAAATCAACACCCGCTACTATTAATAAACGCTTATGGTCACCCAAATGCAAAAGCAAAGGCAGAAACAACAAAAGAAATCGTGGAGACAATAGTAGCGCTAACAAAAAGAAACCCGCAATCTAAAATATTCCTATCTGATGACTTTAATATGAATTGAATTCATACTACAGATTCTGATGAAGATATCAACTTACAAAACAGTATCTGGAGTATTCGTGCCCAGTCGCTAAATAAGAAACACAGAGACAAAAAAGGCACAACATTAGTAGAGGAGCTGACTAAGAATACTAAACAGTAGGCCACCATGGGATGCTCCACCATCAAATACATATCACTCCCCCAACAGCCAGTCGATATTGGATTACACAATAGTGACACTGTCCCTTCTTCCAGTGGTAGCCACCTTTGGCATAGATTTATGACTGGACAACAGCCACCTCCCTCAAACAATAACTTTGGTGTCATGCCCCGCTAGGCATGACAAAACAAGGACAGTCTAGGTACAATTTACACGGTCAACTACAAAAGAATTAAGTGGGCAGACATCTCAATTGATTCCATTGAATTAATGGCCAAAAAGATTCCAGAAACTCTGTGTTCTAAGTAGTTAGATCCTACAATTGAATGGACAACATTTTCTGCAACCTTAACTGGTAAACACGCAAAAAGTAGGCGATGTAAAACTTGTTATGAACCTTCCCCCAGTACATTTCGAACTAGGAGCCGCTCATCAATGGCCCTGATGGCAAAGAAGAAGCTTAAGCATTAAGGTTCATCAGAGGCAAAGGGGCCACACAAACTCCATTAGTGAAGCTCGGAAATCTCAGAAGATCATATATAAGATTTGTATAGGAAGAAACAAAACAACAACAGGATTTGCATCAGCAGAAATTAAATGAGACTAGTAAAAAAGTCAACTCTATGGCTTTCTGGTTCACGGTCAATAGAGCCACCAGAACAACCCAGCCATTCATAACAGCTTATATATCTGAAACAGTCTGGGCCTCGCACTTAACACAATACTTCCGAGGGAAGCATCTGGAAAAAGAGGGGATAAACATCATCAAGTGTGACAAACAATGTGGGGAAAATGCTGAATGGAAGCTAGACCCAATCACCGTAAAGCAGATAAGCGCAGCAATATGTCAAGAGTAGCGTGGCGGAGTGCCTGGACCTAATGGTGTACCCCAAACCCTGTACAAAAATGACCCAGAGTTATGGGCAGAAAAATGTACAGATTTTTAACTATGGTTTACAACTCAAGCAGAAATAATTCCGGTCAGTTAGTGAGGCTTGATAAGTCCAATCAATATACAAGGGTGGCGACAGGGCAGTCCCGGTGAACTATCGACTGATAGCATTGCTAGATGATAAAGCCAAATATTTTGCAAAAATCCTCCTGAACGAACTCACCAGCAGGGCAGAGGAGAATAAAGTCATTCTGGTACACCAGTCGGGCTTTATTAAGGGTACTGGAACTTCAGTACATATCATGCTGCTCTCTATTTTAATTGTTAAGATGAGGGATAAAAAGCAGAATCTGAATTTCTGTTTCGTGGACTACAAGTCTGTGTTTAATTCAGTTGACAGGAATATCCTCTGGGCTGTGTTGTATAAGCAGGCGCCATTAATAAAAGCAATCCAGCTTCTTTATTCAAAGACATGGATTAGACTAAAACTCAGAGGGGCATATTCTCAAGGAGCTATCGCCGAGTTATCGGCACTTCATCGTAGCCAAAGTCGCGATAAATTTATCGCCCCATTCACAAGCTGGTGCTAACAGCCGATACCACCAATTTACTTGCGAAAGCATCCGCAAAAAACATCGCCACAGATGACCCCGGCAACTATCGCTAATAAGATGCAGAGTAGGCGTTCCCGAGCAAAAATCCGTGACAACACCCCACCTCAACATTCTCAACGACCAGCCACATCGGCGATAAAACCACAAAACAGGTGATAAGGCGCGTTAGCAGCATCAAAGGGAGCCCAGCCCAGAGCCACACATGAAGAACAACAGATGCCATGGAGCCACTCACCGTGCATCCCGGTGCCCCGAGAGGGCAACAACACCCACCGCCACCACACCCAGGATCGCCACCCCCCGGACCCTTCCCGCCCCCCCACCCCCGGACCACCACAGAGGCAGCGCAGACAAAGACAGCGGACCTTCAGGAAATGCACCAGCCTCACAGACCTAACACCAGACAATGTCAATGCCCACTACAGGCTCAAAAGGACAACCATCCTCCGCATCCTGAACATCATTGCCCACAGGCTGACGGTACCAACACAGCGGACAACCAACATCCCTCCGCTGCTGGCTGTGCTGCACCTGTTGGCCTCTGGTACCTCCCAACCAACAACCGCCAGAGTCGGAGGAGTCTCACAGCCAGCCCCATCCAAGTTCCTCACACCTGTCCTGGATGCCATCATCAGCTAGGTACCCCAGTACCTATACGTCCCCCACAATGCGCAGGAACAGCTAGAGACCAAGCAAGGACTATACGCCATAGCTGGATTCCCGCACGTGTTGGAGGCAATCTACTGCACACATGTCCTACTTGTGCCCCCTGCCGACACTGCACACAATTACTGCAACAGAAAGCACACGCATTCCATCAACGTGCAGGCAATAGTGGACCACAGGGGACTCTTCACCAATGTCGTAGCCAACTACCCAGGCAGTGTGCATGATCCCTTCATCTTCCGACAGTCCAACATCAACCAGCGCTTCCAGGATGGCACCTATGGGAATGCACTGCTCGTTGGCAAGTACCAAATGAACACACCACACACCTCAACTCCACAATCATGCAACTCACAACTCTGGCACTGCACACATCACAAAATCACATACAACATGCCAAACAACATGCCCACCCACCAGACACGACAGCACAACTTACTGTGGCAACCTTGGTTAGCCATGTACATGAGCCATAAACGGCATGGCACCTCAGCCACACAATAGCAGAATGTGGGGAGAGGTGGGAACCAGGCATGTGCGAAGGAGGCAAGTGACCCATGAATGAGAATGTACACACTGCCAAGTGTGGCGGAGATGTGCTGGACAGACTGCAGTATGCAGACCACAGACATATCCATGTCTACATGCACTGCTGGTGTTTGGAGTGTAGTGGACGCAACCATGTCACCCCAGCCAGTGGGGAAGATCGCGGAAATGTAGCTTGTGACGTCCCCCCCTGTAAGCGTGTGGGGAGTGGGCTGGCCCAGTGTAGTCCAGGCCAGCGTAGGGGTGTGAATAAAAAGCACGTAGCTCTGGGCGTGGTTCTCTTCCGAATGCCCAACGTGTCTGCCAGGGCGGCTCCTCCCACCCCGCCACGAGGCCGATGCCGTGAGTGGTGTGGCCTGCGATCCTGTGCGCCTGCTGCACTCCGTGCCGCTGGTCCCCGAACCCGTCATGCCTGCCCCTGCGCAGCCAGGCCTCACTGCTCACCTGCAGACACCGGCGTGTGTCAAAGAGGGCCCACCACGTGCCAGCGCATGCTCCAAGCCCGAAGCCCACGACCTTGGCTGCCTTCTCAGACCATCACGGCCTCCGCAACACAGGCCTGCTTTACTCCTTTCTCTTTGACGTACTCTACCGCTGCCTCCGGCCTACACTACGGTCAAGTAGGTCACACATTTGGAACTGAGTCTTGATTATGCAATGGCAGAGTACACACTTTATGGCTGAGTTTATATCACTGTACTCCCTTCGATGTGGTGCCACCAACTCTGTGCATAGCATTCGAACTACATCTGTCTGTGGTCCCTTGCTGACTACTGCCTTCGGCCTACACTGCGGTTGAGTAGGTCACACATGTGGAACTGAGTCTTGATTTCTGCATGGCGGAGTTCTTATCATTGTACGCAAGGAGACGAGTAAGAGGAAGACGCAGTTCAGTCCGGAGGAGAAAAGGATCATCGTTACAGAGGTGATCGAACACTGCCGACAACTGCTCTGGTGTCACTAACTCTGTGCATCGCGGGCCAACGACACGTGGCTGTGGGCCCCTGCTGACCGCTGCCTCGGGCCTACACTGCAGTCAAGTAGGTCACACATTTGGAACTGAGTCTTGATTACACAATGGCCGAGTACACATATCAATGCAGAGTTTAAATCACTATACTCCCTTCGATGTGGTGACACAAAGTATGTGCATGGCATCCCAACCACATGTGTCAGTGGGCCCTTGATGACTACGCCTTCGGCCTACACTGCGGTCGAGTAAGTCACACATTGGGAATTCAGTCATGGTTCATTTATGGCAGACCTCTATGGCGACCTCTGACCCTGCTCGCAGGCAGGTCGCTCCCCACGCTGCTGCACGGCTCTGCCTGCATTGCTTTTGCCTAATCCTGTACTTTCCCCCTGTGCCTAACTTGCTTTCTTGCCCAGACTTGTTTTTTCCCCCTGTGCCTAACTTGCTTTCTTGCCCAAACTTGTTTTTATCCCCCTGTGCCTAACTTGCTTTCTTGCCCAGACTTGTTTTTTTCCCCCTGTGCCTAACTTGCTTTCTTGCCCAGACTTGTGTTTTTCCCCCTGTGCCTAACTTGCTTTCTTGCCCAGACTTGTTTTTATCCTCCTGTGCCTAACTTGCTTTCTTGCCCAGACTTGTTTTTTTCCCCCTGTACCTAACTTGCTTTCTTGCCCAGACTTGTTTCTATCCTCCTGTGCCTAACTTGCTTTCTTGCCCAGACTTGTTTTTATCCTCCTGTGCCTAACTTGCTTTCTTACCCAGACTGGTTTTTATTCCCCTGTGCCTGTACTTGTTTTCTTGCCTAAACTTGTTTTTCCTTCCTGTGCCCAGTTCTCCCACGGCCCCCGCCCGTTTTTCCCGCCGCCCCGCCCCCCTGCATTCCCATTCGCCGCCCCGTTCCCGCCTCCCAGCTGCTCCTCCCTCCCACATCCCCTCATATGGAGGCCGCGCAGCGGCCGCGCAGCGGACGCACGCAGCGGGCGCGCCGCTGAAGGCGCACCTAAGGCAAGTCCGTCTGCGCCCGTCCGCGCCTGGACCGCGCCCAGCGCCAGGACCCCTGGACCCCGCGAACGCCACGACGCCCGACACCGCTACAATGCCAGATCCCTCCACGCACTCAACACCGGACGATCACACACCTGCTTCCTGGCCGCCCCGAAGCGCACCCACGGAGCTTTCACCTGCCGGAACTGCAGCTTCACAAGCATCCGCCCCACCATGCCGCCGACCAGGAAAGAACCCAACCACCTCAGATGCATCCTTCTCAACACCCGCTCCGCCCGCAAACATGCCGTTGAACTCTGGGACCTACTCGACTCAACCTCCCCAGACGTCGCCTTCCTGACGGAGACCTGGCTGAACCCCGCCTTGGCACCCGACATAGCCATAGCCGTCCCGGAAGGCTACAAGATCACCCGCAGGGACCGCACCAACGGAGCAGGAGGAGGAATAGCCATCGTCCACAAGAACACTCTCAGAGTCTCGACCAACACCGACGACACCCTCAGCACCGCCGAACACCTGCACTTCCAGATCCACACCGATCCCAACACCACCCTCAGAGGAACCCTCGTCTACAGACCCCCCGGACCCCGACCACAGTTCAGCGACTCCATCGCCGACTTCGTCAGCACACACGCCCTCGCCTCCACGGACTACATCCTCCTCGGGGACCTGAACTTCCACCTCGAGAACAACAACGACACCAACTCCACCACCCTGATCGACAACCTAGCCAACCTCGGACTCAGACAACTCGTCACAACACCCACCCACTCCGCCGGTCACACGCTTGACCCCATCTTCTCCGCAAGCCCCCACGTCTCCTTCAACCACACCACCGAACTCCACTGGACAGACCACCGCTGCATCCACTTCACCTTCAAGAAACCCACCACGCACCACCGCACCCAACAGATGCCCTGCCGCTGCTGGAGCGAAGTCACCGAAGACCAACTAACCACCACCCTCGCCCAGAGCCCACCCGTCGACCCTACCGACCCCGACACCGCCACCCGCAACCTCAGACAGTGGATCAACGACTGCGCCAACACCCTCGCCCCGATCAAGAAACCCTCCAACAGTCACACCAACAAGAAAGCAAGCTGGTTCACTGAAGACCTCCGGGCCTCCAAGCAAACCTGCCGAAAGCTGGAGAAGATCTGGCTCCGTGAACGAACACCGGACAGCCACGCAGCCCACAAGAACGCCACCCGCAAACACCATCACCTCATCAGATCCGCCAAAAGGGCCTCCTTCAAAGACCGCCTAGACAACAACGCGCACAACAGCAAAGAGCTCTTCAACATCGTGAAGGAACTCTCCAACCCCAGCTCCAACACCAACGACGTCCCACCCTCGCAAGACCTGTGCGACTCGCTGGCCACCTTCTTCCACCGCAAGATCGCAGACATCCACGACAGCTTCAACGCCACGACCGCCCCGGCAACCACTGAGACCTCCGCCCCCGCGACCACCATCCGCACCAACCACCTGCTCTCCTGGACCAACATCAACGACGACAACACCATCAAGATCATGAACACCATCCACTCCGGATCTCCGTCAGACCCATGCCCACACCACATCTTCAACAAAGCCAGCACAGCCATCGCACCCCATCTCCGGAAAGTCATCAACACCTCCTTCGAGACAGCAACCTTCCCGGAGAGCTGGAAGCACGCCAAGATCAACGCCTTACTCAAAAAACCCAAGGCGGACCCCAAGGACCTCAAGAACTTCCGGCCCATCTCCCTGCTCCCGTTCCCGGCAAAGGTCATCGAGAAGACCATCAACAAACAACTGACCCGCTACTTCGAGGAGAACAACATCCTGGACCCTTCCCAGTCCGGGTTCCGCAGTAACCACAGCACCGAGACTGCCCTCATCGCCGCCACCGATGACATCAAGTCCCTGCTGGACAATGGAGAAACGGCGGCCCTCATCCTCCTGGACCTGTCAGCCACCTTCGACACGGTCTGCCACCACACACTACGAACACGCCTCCACAACGCCGGGATCCAAGAGAAGGCCCTGGACTGGACCACCTCCTTCCTCTCCGGCAGAGCACAGAGCGTCCGCCTTCCCCCCTTCCGCTCCGAAGCCACCGAGATCATCTGCGGCGTACCCCAGGGCTCTTCCCTCAGCCCAACTCTGTTTAACATCTACATGGCACCGCTCGCCCACGTCGCCCGTCGGCACGACCTCAACATCATCTCCTACGCCGATGACACCCAGCTGATCCTCTCCCTCACCAAGGACCCCCACACTGCCAAAACCAACCTCCACGAAGGAATGAAGGCCGTCGCTGAATGGATGAGGAACAGCCGACTGAAGCTGAACTCGGACAAGACGGAGGTCCTCATCCTCAGATCCACCCCTTCGGCCTGGGATGACTCCTGGTGGCCGACCGCAATGGGAACCGCCCCAACACCCACCGACCACGCACGCAACCTAGGGGTCATCCTCGACTCCACCCTCTCCATGACTAAACAGGTCAACGCCGTCTCCTCCGCCTGCTTCAACACCCTCCGCATGCTCCGCAGGATCTACAAGTGGATCCCCACTGAAACGAGAAGAACGGTCACCCAGGCCCTCGTCAGCAGCAGGTTGGACTACGGAAACGCCCTCTACGCAGGAGCCTCAGCCAAACTCCTGAGATGGCTCCAACGCATCCAGAACGCCTCTGCACGCCTGATCCTCGACATCCCTCGCCGCAGCCACATCACACCCCACCTGAGAGACCTGCCCTGGCTCCCGGTCAACAAGAGGATAACCTTTAAACTCCTCACCCACGCACACAAGGCACTCCACAACACCGGACCAACGTACCTCAACAGACGACTCAGCTTCTACACCCCCACCCGCCAGCTCCGCTCCGCCGACCTCGCCCTCGCCACTGTCCCCCGCTTCCGAAGAGCGACCTCCGGTGGCAGATTGTTCTCCCACCTCGCCACCAAGACCTGGAACACCCTCCCCATCCACCTACGGCAGACCCAAGACCTGCTGACCTTCAGAAAACTCCTCAAGACCTGGCTTTTCGAGCAGTAGCAGCATTCCCCACCCCAGCGCCTTGAGACCCTCACGGGTGAGTAGTGCGCTTTACAAATGACATGATTGATTGATTGATTGACTTGATATCATTGTACTGGCCTCATCGCAGACTGAATCCCCTTTCAGCTCAGGTGCCACTAAGTCTGTTCCCCGACATCCATGTACACTTTCTGGTTGAACTTTGGTGGCGACTGAGTCTATGGACTGGGGGTTGTCTTCATCATCATGTCGGTGATACTGACTTTGTGGCAAAAACGAGGCTGTAGCATTCCACTCCTCCATTTGCCGCTTCCGGCCGGCTTCTGCCCTCTGCATCATGCCCTGGAGGACACCTTCCACTGTCCCCCGCAAACCTCCGCTACATTCACCTTCGACATCGATGAGGACCCGCTCACCTCGCATGGCCCTATCTCTCTGCACCGCAAGTCACCGTCCCGTGGCGGTGTGCCTGTGCCGGCCACAGTGCATCCAGGGCCACTAACTCTGTGCAGCTCAAGTCATGGCCCCTGTCTGATAGCATATTGGATGGCCTCTGGGTCGATGGACTGGGGATCATCAAGGCCATGTGTCTGTGGCCCTGCGCTGTCCGCTGCCTCTGGCCTCAACTGCGGTCCACCTGGGCTCACACATCAAATCGAGTCCTGACCTGCCCGGACGTCACATCACCGCAGGATGCACACACCACCACCGCCAGGACCAACTCCAAACAACAGGTGCCAGAGTCGGAAGTGTCTTACTGCCAGACTATCAGAGTTGCTCACACCTGTCGTGGGTGCCATCATCAGCTTGATACCCTGCTCAGCTCTTCAGGTGCCACTGACTCAGTGCACCACAAATCATGGACCATTCTGCTTGCATGTTGGGTGAACACTGTACTTTCTCCGGCTACCACCATGATGCTTCACAGTTGTTTCTGTTATGCTGGTGTTTTCTGATTCCGCTTTAATTGTGATCACTGTTCAAGTTGTTGCCAGCACCCACGACTCCATGAGGGCTGGCTTACACTCACCCCACACACATCCAGCACATGCGTCACTGTACATGTGACCATGCCAATAAAGGTGTTGAGCGCACATGCCCGTAGCCAGTTCAACGAACTATCTGAGTGTGTCCGTGTGCTCATGATGTATGCATTAGGGCCCCGGGCCCTACAACATTACATTGTGCCGTGTACAGAGGACGCAGCCATGTCACCGCAGGCAGCGGGTGAGACATTGCACATGTAGCTTTGTCGTCCCCCACTCAATACATAAGAGGAGTGAACTGGGCCGGCGTACGCCAGTCCAGCGTAGGGGTGTGGATGATTATCCCGTGGCTCTGGGTGTGGTTCAGTACTTGAAATGTGCAAAGGCATGTGTCTCTGTCGCAGTGTGGGTCTCTGTTGGGGAGTGTAGGTTGTCCCTGATGGGACTTAGACACCCACGTATGTGATCTAGTTCGGATTCCATGAGGTAGTACCCCACCCGCACATGTTCGGCCACCCCCTTCTGGCAGTCTGACACCTGGCCTTGGAATGCGATGTGTACTTCGGTGGGCTGCTGGGAGCCAGCCGGGGTGGTGGGTGCATCCAGCTGTGTTGTCTGTGCAGGGGGTGGGGTATCCTCGATGCAGCGGTGCTGCCCTGCTCCTGGACGTCGATTGCCTAAGATGTCCATGGACTGTTGTAGGGCGTCGGTGTCGGAAGTGTGGAGGTCCTCTTCAGCATCACTGTAGAGTTGTCTGGTCTGCCCTGTTGGAGGTGTTGTGTGTCCCTCTGCAATGTGAAGGGGAGATGCTTGTTGACATTGTGTTGGCATGTATGTTGCCGCATTGTTCAAGTTTACATACAGACTGCATGACAATGTACATTGTGACTGTTTGGGAGGGGCGGACTATTTGATGCGGGACAGTGGACATTTGGACTACATGAGGTAGGTGAGGTTGTACACGTACATTTGCATCTCACAGTTTCCTGCTATGTCAGATGTGATTGGCCATTTTCTACGCACAGGCGGACCCAGTTGTGTCCTCTGTTCTGCAGTGTAAGTGTTGCACTGTGTAACACATTGTCGTCCATGTGGATGTGCTGTCATTGCTATGTGTGTGTGCTGCATTGTGTGAGAGTCGCACCTGCAGCTGTGATTTTGCTGCCCCTTATCCCTTGGAGGCGGTGTGCCTTTGGCTTTTGTGCTTTTAAGGTGCTGTGATGTTGGCGACTTGGGTCATTTGTGCTCTTGGACGGTTTTTGTACTCTTGTGCATTGTTTGTCTGCAGATGTATTGTTGACGTCAGTGGTTGTTTGTGCACGTGGATGTGTCAGAGTGTGACCTGCTCCTTTCCGGATGTGGTCCACACTCAGCCACCTCAGTCTCGTGGCATGCACAATGTCATGGTGATTGTACTCCAGCCATGTTCCTCGTCATGTGGTGTCACTTGCATTGTCAGTGTGGCTCTCACATACGCATCTTTGCTGTGTTTCGCACGGGTGCATGTGTGTGTTGTGGAATTGGTGATGTGTGTGGTGGGACCCCTTTGGGGACATGGTGGACGGGGGCCTACTTGATGTTTGTATGTGTGCTGCAGTGTGCCACGGGGATCAGGGACATGACCCAGGGTCATTGCGGGTGTGCGGTGTGCTACACGTCGTTATGCATGTGTGCCATTGTGCCCGTCCCCACAGTCCCTGTTCGTTACTCACCCTGTTGATGTTGTGTCAGGTCATGTCGAGCAGTGTCCGGACTCCCGACTCCTTGCACCGTCTCCACACTGATGAATGTGGCCACCATTTGCTCCAGCTCCTCCTGTGGCGCAGGACTCCCACCTCCATTCGCCGTTGCTGCCTTCCTGTTGGCAGCGGGTTTCTGCTTGGTTTGGCTTTTCACATCGTGCCAGCGCATCTTGGCCTCCTCGACACTCCGGCTGCATTCACGATGGAATGCCATTTTTCCGTCTGTGTTGCTAATGACACAGTGGAGGTGACGGACAGTTGTTGTTAGTGCTCTGTCACCTCCGTGACGACGATCCGGTTGTCATGCGGACTGTACCCCGTCTTCCTCTTCCTCGTCTCCTTGGCCTTCCCCGACCCCGAGGATCCTTGCTGGTGGTCTGTGTGGCTTGTGGGGTTAGCGTTGACCTGGACACTCGTTCCGGGTGCATTCATGTTGCTACGCAGTTTATTTTGTTTATGGTGTGTTTTTCTTGTTCGACTTTTATGGTGCATTTTCCCGCATGACGCGTGGGAATTGCAGGCCTGTCGCTGGTTATCGCTAATTTTTGTATCGCGGTTGGCCTCATCGCAACTTTATTCGCGTTCGTGTTTCGCATTTTTGCGGCATTGCGTTCATTTTAACGCGGTCATTTGACGCGTTATCGTGGGACAATCGCATTTTGCCGCCAGGTTGGGAATACTACGTTAACACGGCGTTGTTTTCCCGCGATAGACTGCGATATGCAAAGTTGCGTTAAGCTAAACTTGCGGTGGTTATCACACGTTCTTGAGAATATGCCCCAGAGAGTGGGAATAGATGATCAAGAAAAATTCCAACAACGCAAGGTTTAAAACAGGGCTGCGTCCTTGCGCCCTACCTGTTCAGTCTGCACATGGCTGACCTCTCACGAGATCTAAATAAGGTTACATCACATTCGCCCCAACTTAATAATTTCAGCATTTCCAGTTTACTTTATGTAGACAATGTAGTCCTAATCAGCCAAACCAAGATCGGCTTCCAGTGGCTGATCAACACATCATGACAACATCCATGAGGAACACGTGATGGAGATTAAGTGTGCGAAAACAAAAACTCTGTTCATACTAAGGAAAAAGCCAGCATCATACAAATGATGAACCTTAAGAATAACTGAACGTAGATGGAGATCGGCTCCATCCGCCAATCACCTCAAGTTACTAAGAAAGAAGAGAAACGCCTACTACAGAAAGATCAAGCGCACTAAAGCAGACTTTTTCAGTCATCAATTAGACCAGGCCAAAAATCGTCCCCAAAAACTTTTCGAGCTAATCAAAACTCAATCTAAGGATGCACCTCACCGCCCCCAAGCTAACTTAGGCTCATGACCCAATTGCGAAGAATTTGCATCCTTCACTCTGAAGACCGATAACATAAAGAAGAACCTACTCAACGATCTAATCACACATACTGTCACACACACGGACTCCTCATCATCCCTTCTAGGAGCCCCACATCGAGATCCACCAAAGTTCGACCTAAAAAATAATGCATCCTGGTCATCCTTCAATACCTACAATGAAGAAACTATACTCAAAATGCTGACTGCTCTGAACCCTACCAATCACTTCACTGACCCTCTCCCAGCAAACTTCATAAAAGACTTCACCCCGCTGCTGCTGCCTCTTTGGACCATGATCATAAATAACTCTTTACGCCAAGAATCCATCCCTGACATCCTCAAATCCGGGCAGGTATCCCCCATCCTAAAGAAACCTACGGCTGACCCCGCGGACTTAAACAACTACCGCCCAATATCCAACATCCCTACCCTGGCCAAACTCTTAGAAAAATGTGTACACCTCCAGCTTGTAAGACATATAGACCATTTCAACCTACTCAACAAATATCAATCAGGTTTCCGTGCAGGTCACAACACTGAATCAGCCATGACCCATATAATTGACGATGCACTACAAATCCTAGACCAGAACGAAGCCTGCTTACTCATCTTGCTTGACCTTTCCTCGGCCTTTGATACCGTCAAACACAACAACCTGCTAGACCTGCTGCAACACAGAATGGGACTATCTGGATCAGTTCTAAACTGGTTTACTTCGTTCCTCCAAAACAGATCGCAACCATTCAAGGTCAACCACTCCCTGTCCATACCCGTCCCAGTCACTTTAGGAGTCCCACAAGGATCTTCCCTATCTCCGACACTGTTCAATCTATTCATGGAACCACTCACTGAAATTCTATACTCGTCTAACGTACAATATCACATGTACGCAGACGACACACAACTATACCTAAAGATCCATTCTCTAGAAGACATCAAATCGCTCAACACAACTCTCGGAAAAACTCGAACCTGGCTGGCAGAAAACCATCTAAAACTGAATACCCTCAAAACCGAATTCCTCCTAATCGCTCCTCCTGCCCAAGTACCCATAATGCAAGACTGGATCAAACACCTAACTGCACTCAACTGCCAACCTCTTATCGTTGACTCAGCGAAATCGCTGGGAGTAACGCTGGACAGAAATCTCAATCTGCAGAAACACATCAGCAACGCAACAAAAGGAGCAAACTTTCAGATAAATACTTTGAGAAAACTGAAACCTTTCCTGCCTGAAAAGGACTTCAATATGGCAGTACTAGCTCTAGTCATCCCATGAGTGGAATATGGGAGTGTCTCTCTCTGCGGCCTTCCCAGATCGTCAACGGCCCCTCTAAGAGCCTCAATCAATGCCGCAGCTAGACTTATTACTGGCTCCAAAAGAAGCTCCCACATATCCCCGGACCTAAGATCCCTTAATTGGCTACCTTTTGAAGCCAGAATTCAACTAAAAATAGCATGTATGACACATAAAGCCATTCATCACAACGCACCCAGCTATCTGGCACAGAAACTGGCGCCCTCATGTGGGAACAGATCTTCCAGAAGTACCAAAAACCTCCTACTGAAACCGCAAAGATTCAACAAGAAGAAAACATACAACCGAACCTTTTCAGGGATGGTGCCCATAATTTGGAATGCTTTGCCCCCAGAAACTAGACTTAATCCCTCTACTGCATCTTTCAAAAAAGAAGTGAAATCTCTTCTCATGGCTAAGTTCACTTGAGCATGGGCTACCGTTATTACTCGACTCAACACGTGATCTACATGGAACTACATATTATTTATTTTCTCTCTATGTATCCCAGATATTGTGTCCATATTATGCTTTATCTATATGGAACGTTATGTTATGCACCATATACCTATGTATCTACGATATGGTGATTACACTATCATTGACTGACAGGAAACTATATGTTATTTACCATGTACCTATGTATCTAAGATATTTACCTTGTGAAGCGCTCTGATACCCGCAAGGGTCTTGTTCGCGCTATATAAAACTTTCAAATAAATAAATGGGTCCTAAAGGAACACCCACTCGAGAACGTAGCTAAATATCAAGTCAAGTAAAGTATTATTCGATTTTTTCCTGAAAATCATGAAAGTATACATATAAAAAGTACATGAAATGGAAAAACATTAAATCCCTTCCACTACATTTTATAGAGTAATATGTAAATATATGAGAAAGGCACATAATGTACTATAACAGCTAAAAGACATTATAAAATCACAGCACAAAATGAGCTAAAAGAGTCAAAACCCAATTAAAAACACCTACTAGGGTTTACCTTCCATACATCACCCCAAATAAGAAGCAGGTTCAATAAAAACAAATGGTGGGAGATTTTAGCATTTGGAGAAAGAGGAAGGCAGGCCTCACTTGATTAAAGTTCATGGGCAGAAGGAGTGGACGAATACATTTATGACGAAGATGGTTGAATCTTGACAATGACATGACGATATGCAGAGTATCAGGGAGAGAAGTACTGTCACAAAGACATGCTGGAAGGTCTGAGACTTTGCGCCAAAACCCTTTGGGCAACAAAAGTTGATGAAACAGGTTAAATCTGAGGTAGGTTAACAGCCTATGATGAATATTGGACATTTCAAGAAACAAATAGGGTTCTGGTCCAGAAACAGTTTTTGCCATAATGAATTGGGTCACGGAACGCTTTTGGAGGGCTGGGGCCTCTGGTTTCGCAGCCGCCCTATCATTAAATGCCTGTTTTACCCATGAGATATCCCTCCTAACTATACATTCCAGATTGGTAAACAGCTCGGGAAGACCCAAAGAATTGAAAATGTGTGTAACGTATGCGAGCCAGGAAATACTCAACATGCTGTCCAAAGCCACACAATCTTGTATGGTAAGCATATTGAGAGACAAGTCCTCCTTTAACCAAAATGAACAGCCTGAGTAACAAGGGGTGCAGACCAATCCAGTTTGTTATGTACCCCAAACCCACCTCCTCATGAAGTATCTCAGAAGAGGTGCTCAGTGGAACTTTAAGAAGTCTTCTCAGAAAGGAGTTCTCAACAACTTGGAGCTGGGAAGATGGCGCATAACCCCAGATTTCGCATCCATAACAAGCCAGCAGGACACACTTAGTCCTGAAAACTTTGATCATAGCCTCCACATTGGTATGTCCCAAATGCCTTGCCAGGAGGCCAACACCATTGATAGCCGATTTAAACCTCATTAATTTTTTCTTTAACAAGGGTTGCCAGGGAAATCGAGAATTCAAAAGGATCCCTAAGCATGAGAAATGGTCAACCCAATTTAATGAGGTGTCCCTTAACTAAAAAATGTTTGGATCTAGTCTTCCTGGGACCCACCACCATGACATGTGGTTTAAAGTAATTGGTGGTGAGCTCAAGTCCATCCATGTAAAGAACAAAAAGATCTAACAGACCCTGAGGACCCTTGGCCGTTCGAGACAAAAGGACGGTGTTGTCTGCATATAAAAGAACAGGCATACTATAACCGCTTGCAGTCGGGATGTCCACTCCAGGGTCCATTAGGGCCTAGTCCAAGCCACTGATATATAGAGTAAAGAGAAAGGGGGCCAGGATGCACCCCTGATGCACCCCTCTCTTCAACTTCAGGGGCATGGTACACTCCCCACCGACCCACCTGGCCTAACAGAAGCAGATAGCCCCTCGCAAAGAGAGTGTAAGAAGGAGAGCAGAGCCAGTTCGGCCCCATGGACCCAACCGTGGACTGAGCTTAGTTCTATTAACTCTTTCAAAGGCCGAGCTTAGGTCCATGAAGGCCAAATGGACCGTCCTCTCCCTCGCCCTGGTGTACTTCGCGATCAGCATATTGAGGTTCAGTGTCTGGTCAACAGAGCCCCGACCCGCCCTAAACCCATATTGAGCTTCTGAAAGGATGTTCTTGTCATTAGCCCAGGTAGACAAAAACGGTCCAACAGTACCCTACTCAACACCTTAACCTCACTGTCCGCAAACAAAATAGGACGATAGCAAGCAGGATAGGCCCTGTTGCCCTTTTGTCTAGACAAATACTACGTTTCTGAAGACAGGAGGAAAGTAAGGAATGATGGAAATCCGCTGGCACCACCGTGGCCCACTTAAGTCTATGTCCTTGCGCTACGGAGAGGACTGGTTCCAAGAAGACTACATCAGGCCGAGACACGGTCAAAAAAATCCTGAATGAGGCCATAAGAGGGTTATGGTCACTCAGAGGGTGCCAAACAACCATGAAGTCAATTAGAGAGGCAAGGAGGCAGTTGGAAATAAAAATATAGTCAATCATAGAAGAGCAGGTGCCAGCCCCCTTAAAAGTTGGGGTCTACAACATATTGCCTGTGTCCCACCGATTATAAAGATTCACAAGAAAGTGATCTACAGGCAGAATATTGAACATATCACCTTGGTGTGTTTGGTTAAAATGGGCCTGGTCCTCAGTCACCGGATCATCATCCTGCGACGAATCCCCATAAAGAAAACATTCATCACAAGGGTGTAAATTAAAATCGCCCATCAAAAGGAGCACAGTAAAACTAGAAGAATTGATTACGATGTTGCTAAGTAGCTGACCTAGCTCACTCACAACAGCATGCTCCCCACGAGGGAATGATAAACATTAACAACTAAAACTGTCAGTTGGTTTGCAAAAGTTAAGAGCGTTCCTAAAATAGAGTAAGAAGAAAACTCAACTTTCTCCATTTTACATTTAAGACTTTCTTTAATAAAAGTGGCAAGCCCTCCCTTGACTCTACCATGGGAGGAGGGCAAAGTAGGCACAGTAGACGGGACATAGTCATCTAGAACGTGGGAACCCTCCATATGCCACGTCTCTTGCAAACAAATAATATCATTGAGGCATAAAAGATCAGTGCACACCTTGTCCCCCATCTTTCCTCTAATACCCGCATTATTCCAACTCAAAGCCTTAACGGTGTTGGACTCAAAAGTGATAATATTGGGCGAACATGGGAGGGGTGTAGGATGAGGGCTCATGCACCCCAACCACCAGTCAATCTTGTGCATCCAACCCAATCAAGGGCTCAAAGCAATTGCTTAAGGTTAGATTAGAGGCCTGGGGAAACAGGGAAGTACATGCAGCCCGCGATCCCTGTGGAATTGGCCTGGGCAACCCTCTCCTACCATGCCTCCAATCTGAGAAAAGGGGAGAAGGTTTATAATAATAGCCCAAGGGAAACAAAAGAATATTCCCTTTTGCACAGTCACCCTCGAGAATTGATCTAAGATGACCCCTGTCGCCAGCTGTTTGAGAAGTTGATAACAACACTGTCTCCTACAATCAATCAATCAGGGTATTGTAAGCGCGCTACTCACCGTGAGGGTCTCAAGGCGCTGAGGGGGGGGGTCCGCAGATCTGTTTAGCCGAATAGCCAGGTCTTGAGGGTCTTCCTGAAGGTGTTCGGGGAGGGGGCGCGTCTGATGTCTGCCGGTAGCTCGTTCCAGGTCTTGGCTGCAATGGGAGAGAAAGATCTTACGCCTGCTCTGGCTCTGTGGATGCGCGGGGTTTCGGCCAGTGTGAGGTTGGAAGATCGGAGGTTTCTTTTGGGTACTTGGAAGTTGATTCTGTCGTTGAGGTATATGGGTCCGTTGTTGTGTAGGCATTTGTAGGCGTGAGTGAGGATTTTGAAAGTGACTCTTTTCTTCACGGGGAGCCAGTGGAGACTTCGTAGGTGTTGGCTCATGTGTTTGTGTCGGGGGATGCAGAGGACGAGTCTGGCGGCGGTGTTCTGTATTGTATGGAGTTTGCGGAGTAGGGACCTGTTGATGCCGGCGTAGAGTACGTTTCCATAGTCCAGTCTGCTGGTGATGAGTGCGTGGGTGACTGTCTTCCTTCACTCAGCGGGGATCCACTTGAAGGTCTTGCGGAGGATGCGGAGGGTGTTGAAGCAGCTGGAGGTGACGGCGTTGACCTGTCGGTTCATGGTGATTGATGAGTCGAGTACGATGGCGAGGTACTTGGCATGGTCTGAGGGGGTAGGTGGGCTTCCGAGGGCGGTCGGCCACCAGGTGCTGTCCCATGCAGAAGGGGTGGTACCGAGGACGAGGACTTCTGTCTTCTCGGCGTTGAGCTTCAGGCAGCTGTTGGCCATCCAGAATGCGACATCTTGCATTCTTTTCTGGAAGTTGAGTTTGGCAGTGGTGGGGTCTTTGGTGAGGGAGAGGATGAGCTGGGTGTCGTCGGCGTAGGATACGATGTTGAGGCCGTGTTGCCGGATGATGGCTGCGAGGGGGGCCATGTAGATGTTGAAGAGGGTGGGGCTCAGTGATGAACCCTGTGGGACTCCGCAGGTGATTTTCGTGGGGTCAGAGAGGAAGGGTGGGAGTCTGATCCTTTGGCTTCTTCCGGTGAGGAATAATCGGATCCAGTCCAGGGCTGTTCCTTGTATGCCTGCGTCGTGTAGTCTGGTGCCTAGTGTGCAGTGGGAGACTGTGTCGAAGGCCGCTGATAGGTCGAGTAGGATGAGGGCTGCGTAGTGGCCGTGATCCAGGAGGGTGCAGATGTCATTTGTGGCGACGAGTAGGGCGGTCTCTGTGCTGTGGCTGCTTCGGAATCCGGATTGGGACGGGTCGAGGACGGCGTTCTCTTTAATGAATCATGTCAGTTTCCTGTTGACTGTTTTCTCTGCAACTTTGGCTGTGAAGGGGAGGAGCGAGATGGGCCGATAGTTCTTGAGGTCGGTGGGGTCAGCTGTGGGCTTCTTGAGCAGGGGTCTGACTTCTGCGCGCTTCCAGTCATCTGGGAAGGTGCCTGTTTTGAAGGTGGTGTTGATGGTGCGTTGTACTTCGGGTGCGATGGCGGCCGCGGCTCTGTGGTAGATGTGAGGGGGGCAGGAGTCAGTGGGGGCCCCCGAGTGGATGCTTTTCATGGTTGAGGCGATGTCTTCGGCCGTGATCGGTGTCCAGTTGGAGATGGTGGGCTGGCTGGTGTTTCTGGGGGGTGGGGGCCGTCTGTGGGGCCTGGTGGATGGTCGATGAAGTTGTCGTAGAGGTTTTTGATCTTGAGGTGAAAATAGGTTCCAAGCTTGTCGCAGAGGTCTTGGGATGGGGTGATGTCTGTGGCTTCACTGCGTAGGTTGGTGAATTCTTGAATGACACTGAAAAGTTCCTTGGAGTTGGCCAGGATTTTGTTGTGGATGAAGTTCCTCTTGGTGGCTCTGATCTGGTTGTGGTAGTCCGTCATGGCGTCCTTAAAGGTTGGTGTGGTTTTCGGTTGTCTTGGTGTTTCTCCAGTACTTCTTCAGGCATCTGCAGGTGTGTCTTGGCTTCTTGGAGAGCGGTGGTGAACCAGGCGGCTTTCCTGGGGCGTTGTCTGTTGGGGTTGCGTAGCGGGGCGAGCTTGTCTGCGCAGTTGGAGATCCAGGTGTGGAGTTCTCTGGCTGCATCATTTGCGTTGTTTGCATCGGGTGCCCAGGTGTGGTTGTCTCGAGGGGAGGGTGGAGTTAAGTTGCTCGTCGGTAACCTTGCTCCAGTTCCTTCGAGGTGGGCGTGGGGCTGGTTTGGGTGCCTTGGGTTTGTTGATGGCGAAGTGTACGCAGTGATGGTCAGTTCATGGCGGCTGCGTTGTGTGGCTGAATTGGACGCTGTTTCCTGCCTCGAAGATGGGGTCGAGGGTGTGTCCTGCTCTGTGGGTCGGTGTGTTGACGAGTTGTTTAAGTCCGATGCTGGCGAGGTTGTCACGAAGGATGGTGGAGTTGGGGTCGCTGGGGTTGTCGAGGTGGAAGTTCAGGTCTCCAATGAGTATGTAGTTTGTTGAGGCGATGGCGTGGGGTGCGATGAAGTCGATGATGGTGGTGGCGAAGGGTGTTCGGGGGCCGGGGGGTCTGTAGATGAGGGTTCCTCAGAGTGTAGCTGTGGGGGTGGTCTGGATCTGGAAGTGCAGGTGTTCGGCAGAGGGGAAGGTTTCGCTGGAGGTGGTGAGGCGGAGGGTGCTCTTGTGGGTGATGGCGAGGCCCCCTCCTGGGTGGTTGGGGTGGTCTTTCCTCTGGATCTTGTATCCGTCTGGGATGGCGGTGCTGATGTCAGGGGCGGAGGATGCATTGGTCCAGGTCTCTGTGAAGAAGGCGATGTCAGGCGAGAGAGAGTCGAGTAGGTTCCAGATATCCATGGCGTGTTTGTGTACGGAGCATACATTGAGGAGGATGCATTTTAGGGTGTCGCCAGTGCTGGCGTCGGCAGTGTTGGAGGCTGGGGTGGCAGTGAGGGTCTGGCGGCAGTGGAGGCAGGAGAACTGGCTGTGGGTTGTGTTCGGCGATGCCTGTTGGCATTCTCTAAGTCTTCCAGGGTTGAGTGCGAGGAGGGTGGTGGTGTCGTAGCGATGGGTAGTGGGAGGTCCAGGGTTCCTGGCGCTGGCCGCGGTCGGGTCGCGGACGGGTGCAGACGGGCTTGCCTTTGGCATGCGCATTTGGCACGCTGGAGGTGTGACCGCGCAGCGGCCGCCATTAAGTAGGGGAGGTGGGAGGGAGAAGAGGCTGGGAGGCGGAAGCGGGGGAATTCCGGGGGGGAATTCTTGGGGGGAGGGGCCGCAGGGGCAGCTGCAGCAAAAGGCAAAAGGAACAGGCAGACACAAGAAATGGTGGAATTAGAGCAAGACACAGATGGGCACAATAACAGTGGTACAACAGGGAAAAATTAAGAAAAAAAACAAACAAACGACTGAGAAAGGTTACGGTGGTTGCAGGCAGTCTGGTCCCAGTTGGAGCGGGCAGCAGGCACAGGAGCGGGCAGCAGCCTCGAACCTCCCAAGGAGGAGGTCGGGGTCTGGAGGCAAGAGACGGCACAGCGGAGCTGCGGGGAGAGAGTGGACCTAGACCGAGGTTTCGAAGAGTGTCCCACCCAGCCCAATCTCCAAACCATAATGATAATCCTGCCTCAACAATGGTCAGCCTTAATCATCTTGGAAAGTTAGCGCAATACTTTATTTTTCAGTTGAGGATAGCTTTCCAAAGCCATATTTTTGAGGGCGGACGTTGGCAATGACAACAACATAGGGGGCCGGCACTGGGGGTAGTTGTATAATAACCTCACTTGGGGCATATCCAGCATGAGTAGTAAGGGGATCCAGGTCGCCCTTAACCTGTTGAGAATCTTATTTAAAGGTATCGGAAGTGAAAGCAGCAAAAGGAAATGAGGGGAGTGGGGCTTAAATAGAGGGAATATTGGCGGCTGATCAATGGGATTTTCAGCCTGACCCCTACTGGCCAAGTGAAGGGGGCCCGACTTACGAAGACTGGCTCCATGCGGGGAGCCATGCGTACCCACCCTCTCGCCAGAGTGCTCCCCTAGACAACTAAGAGCAGTCAGGGAAGAGCGAGTTACAGGCATGGAGTCCCCCAGTTGGCTAATGAGGTTATCCAACTTGCCTAAATGGGTCGCCAGATTGTCAAAAGCCCTTGTAAAGAAGCCTTTCAGTTTGACCAACTGGTCGGGAGGGCAACCTAGTTCCGGTGCAGGCGGGGATCCCAGGGGGTCAGTCTGTATACCCACGCTTGCTACAGCAATGTTCTTCTTAGTGGTGGACTTCTTAGGTGCTCCCACACACCTCTGGCGCTTGTTTCTCAGGCTAACAATTGGACTAGGCTGGGGTCATCCCTCTCAGGGCCCCGTGCTTCAAAGGCCCCCCTCGGCGATAAAGGAATAATGGAAGGGGATTCTGCCTGATCACTACCCTGACTAAATGCTGGTGGAGAAGTGTGGAACCCCGTGGGGGTGGCAGAATCTATCTGAGCACCGGTGGTATCTAAATGGGGGGTGGGGCAAGACCATCCCTGGAAAGGGATAGCCTTCTTTCTAACAGCTCAATTTCTTTTGACACCACGCTCACGGCGTGTGTCAAAAACCCCTCAATAGTCATCCTACGTGGAGTGCCCTGAGGGAACTTTGGGGTGGGCCCAATTGTCTTAATTTTCCCCATCCCCACAGGTAACAAGCATATGCAAATGAACAAGCACTTCAAAAGAGAACAAAAGTGAAAAAGAAAAGAGAAACCCCCACAAGATACAACAAGGATAAGCAGCTGAGAGCAACTAAGGACATAGGAAGAAGGGAAAATATACACACCCCCTTAAATCCAATAAGTCAATGAATGCGTCTGAGTAGGTAACAGACATCCCTTAAAACTAAAGGACAACTGGCAGACAATAAACTATTATGGGCACATAGGCCCGACAGAGTGCAACAAGTCCCAACGGAGGCAGCAAGGCAGAAACACAAGTCACAAATCTGATAGTTTCCAAAGGGAGGGGAGATAAAACCCAGATAGGGCTTATGGCAGAAGTTGGTCTCCAGCCCTACGAAACACTCAGATCCAAGTCAAACAATAGTGCAGTTAATCATGTACCTTTCTCATAGAAGATCATCCTCCAAGGGCGACAGAGAAATTGGCAAATGATGGCAAGACCAAGGGGGGTTGCTCCGCCTCTTCCTGACACTGACTGGCGCAGGACGGGCCCGCCTTTGGCCCAGGCATGGCTCGTGCGTGTCCCACGCTGCGGGATTTCGGGGAGCGCTAAAAGCTCTAGGTAAGCTCCTCCCCCTGGCCGCAGGTGCAAGCGCGATGGAAACTGGGGCGTGGAGTCCTCCATACAACAAGGGGAAACCAACAAGCAACTAAATATAAGTATCTCGAGGTCTTGATGGACTGAAAAGGAACATTTGCCAAACAAAAAACTCAAATAACAATAGAGGGTGAAAAATGTAGAAAAGGTGCAGCACTAATGTCGGCCTTGAGCATTCTTTATAACATATTAAAAGATCCCAGAAAGCTACCAATTCTAAAGGTGATCTCCACCAGGCTTCTTCCAACTCTGGCATATGGTTCCGAGGCACTCTTAGGCCGTGACGCAAGCACTGTAAAGCGAGCAGTTCTAAGAACTTTTAGCTATGTATTCTCCAGTGCTTAATTTGAGCCGGTGCTTTCCGGTGCTCAGCGCCAGCACTTAATTGGTTTCCGGTGCTCAGCACCGGCACCTAATTGTAACATCATACTTAGAACAGTTTACCACATGGTGGCGCTGCTCATCTAATTTAGAGATGAGCAGAACAATGATTGTTTAGGAATACAATATACATTAAAATTGCTAATACCTGCCTCCCCAGCCATTCTTTTAGCTTTGGGGACCTGGAATAATCTGAACTGTCGCATTTACATTCGAGAGAGATGGTTAGTAGTTGTTTTGGTAGCGATGACATGGGCGATGGGTGGTGCAAGCTGCAGTGGCCTCCTGGTCAGAGCCCTGGCGCTTAATATTTTACAAATTAAACACTGGTTTTTACACTGCCGGAATATACATCGCCGGCACAGATACACTTAGAATTCCGAATCCCAAAGCAAGTGGATACAAGACATGGAGCATACGTGAAGTGCTGTTATAGAGTGAAATGGGTCCGCAGTGGAACCTTAAATGAAATTTTAAGGCTAGAAATAAAGGAAAATACTGGGAGCCCAGCAAAGGCCTTTCAGGAGGAATCAATAAGTTGGCTCCGGCTGCAATCCATTTGGGGTGGCTCTCTAACGCAGGGTGCCTTCAAGAAAATAGTAAATGTACTAGTCAAAAAGACTTTGTTTGAAGATAAAGCCCTGTTTTCAAAGAAGGTAAAGTGGGTACAGAAATCCTTCGTAATATGCATCTATAATTGAGCTAGCCTCCAACAGAACTTCCTACAGCTACCCACAAATTAAATTTGATGGCTAGAAATGTTGCTGTTTCTGTTTTTTTACCATTACTGCGATGACTTCCAAATAGGATTCGCTCCAGCCTTGCACAACTCAAACTGACTCAAAGTGTTACTTCTATTTTAGAGTTGCTGTTGCGCATTAGTATGCATATAGGACAGGTTATTAGAAAGGATTATAACACTTTACCTTTGAGGTTGGCTTGTTATTACTGACAACTATTGCAAAAAAAAAATGTTCTTGCATTTTAGTACTTTGTATAGAATATATTTTAAAGACCTCACAATTGCACTATAGATTTGTTATCGGGCTTGTTTTTAAATTAACCCTTTTTTAGTGTTTTTCCTTTTTTCAAAAAGGAATATAACTTTTTCCTGTAATATCAAGAATACATAATATAAGCCAAGGGGTAGTTTTAACACTCTCCTATGTATTGTGAAGCCTTCTGTTATGGGTTTAATGAACTAAACAATAAACTAATCTGATTCTGATATTCTACGACACAACACTCCACTCTGTGCCTCACGACTCTATTCCACTCTAAGCCCCTCCACTTTACGACACTCTACTCCACTCTATGCTACTCTACAACACTGTATTCCATTGTACTCTATGCATCTCTCTCTATGCCATTTCATGCTATTTTACTCCGCTGTTCTCAATGACACACTACCCGACTTACTCCACTCTATGTCACTCCATTCTATGCCACTACACAGTAGCACGCTGTAAAACATGCCACTCTCTGACACCCCACTCCACTGTACTCCACGAGGCACAACTCCATTCTGTGCCACTCAACTCTACAACACCTGACTCCACTCTGTGTCCCTCCACTCTATGCCAGACTATTTTACTCTATGACACTGTACGACATGCCACTCTATGACTCCCCACTGTGCTCTAATCTACAACATGGCACTCAACTCTACACCACTGCACTCTACAACACTCTACGCCACGCCAGTCACCTACACTCTACACCACTCTACTAAACTTACGACACTATACAACACATCACTTCATTCCACTCTACAAAACACCACTCCACTTTATGACATGCTACTCCACTGTACGACACACAACTCCATTTTACAACACTCCACTCCACTGTACGCCACTCCACTCTATGACATTCCACTCCACTGTACGACATGCCACTACACTGTACGCCATTACACTCTATATGCCTCCACTTTAAAGCACTTTAGAAGAGGCCACTTTATGACATGCCACTCCACTCGACTGTGCACCACAACACTCCACTCTATGCCACTTCACTCTAATGCACGACATGCTACTCCACTGTACTACACACCACTCCACTCTAAGACACTCCAGTCTACTATCTGACACACCACACCACTCCACTCTATACATTTTACTCCACTCTGCGCTACGCCACTGCACTGTCCTCCACTCCACTCTACTCCACTCTATGACACTCAACTGTACACTACTACATTGTACGACACTCTTCTCCTTTGTACTCTATGACACTCCATTTAACGACACTCCACTCGACAACACTCAACTCTATGATTCAAACACATTTTTATTAAAATAAAAACATAGAAAGTCAATGAAAAAAACAAAGGGTAAAGCTTAGTTACGGTTAGGAAAACTTTAGTTAATCTTTCTATACAACCCTACATAAACTACACAAACAGGAATTCTAAAGTTATATTTAGAACTTAAGTTAATCATTTATTCTTTCCATACAAACTCAATATAAACTACACAAACATTAGAAATTCTACAGTTATAGCTATAACTTAAATTACAACTTACTCTTTCTATACAAACCCAATTAGACTTCTCAAATAATAGAAATTCTAAAGTTATTGTTATAACGTTAATTTATAATTTACACTCTACCTTCAAAGTACTATAAATTGGTCACCTTCGTACACAATGTTGTCAACTCACTAGCACACTACATCCCCATCCCTGGGGCCTCAGGTGTTCCTGGGTGGGTGCCCTGGTGCCCACCCAGGGCACCCACCAAACCTTAAGTTAGGGGCCACGGAGGAAGCCACAGGACCCCTATGGCCCCACCTGCTCTCCGAATGCACCTGTCCTGGGTGCTGTGGAAGCCAGCATTGCTCCTGCCTGGTGAGAGCAGCTGTTTCAGCTTGCTCTCATCAGGCGAAAGCAATATGAGTTTCCTTGCCCACAATAGTGCAGATAAGGAAAGAAAACAGAAAACTCTGCTCCCAATCGACAGGAGCATTTTGGACCAAATCCCCAGTAGGTAGCCGACCCCACACTGCGCATGGTCTTTGCCGTATGCAATAAAGAAAGGGTAGCTGCGATCTTGACCCCCCCAGGATTCCACACCTGGCTGAGCGGTACCCAGGGATGACCCATATCGAAATGGAGGCCCCCCTGCCTCGACAATCCAGCACTGGATGGGAGAGTTGTGGACTGCAGCGGACACCTCAAGATACCTTCACCACAATTCCTGGAGGGGCTGGAATTCGCCAGGGGGCCAGTGGCCTGCAATCCAACTAGTGGGAGCGCCTAGGGCTCCCCCGGGGGGCCGCACTCAGCTGAGCAGCATCTAAGGGTACAGCGAAGTGGATCGGTGCCCCCCTTCTGGCTCGCCCTGGACACACACTTGTGTCTGCGGGGGGAGACAGCGTGACCTTGAAGGGACCTCATTTTTGCTACCTCCCCGGGTGATTGCTGTAAAAATGAGTCACTCCCCCGGACCACGGCGACCCACTGGTGCAAGAGAGACAACACCATCGAAAACATGCTTTCCAAGTTCACCTTAAACATGCAGACTCAATTAGAGACCTTGGGACCCCTCCTTGGCCCCTTCCCTCTGCCTTCCAGGAGGGCTACACAGAGAATGAAGCCCCAGTCACCTGCGGATTCATGGAAACCTTCTTTCTTCCAGTGTGCAATGACATAGCGGCCTTGAAACAGGAAGTAGCTTGAGACATCAAGGAAGTTCGTCGTGTGTTGGGTCACATGGGCCAACAGGTCAATGCCCTAAAACAAGGTAGCAATGCGCAGGAGGAGGAATTAGATGCATCCCGGCGCCAGCTGCTCGAGCTTATAGACCAGAACGCAGATCTCTGTTATCACCTGGAGGATTTGGGGAACAATTCCCGCAGATCCAACATTCGCATCAAAGGGCTACCTCTGCAGGCAGACTCTGGCAAACTGCATACTTTGCCTTTTTCACCACATAGTACTGATGCTTGTAAGCAAAGAAATCATCCTGACCATACGCATAGGGCTGGCCACCCCTCAGGTGCTCCTGGGACTCCACAAGACATGTTAACCTGTCTTCACAGTTATCGACAAAAAGAGTTGATTATGGCCACAATACAGGACTATGGATCAGTCACCTTCAAGGAATCAAACGTATCGCTATACCAAGACCTTCCTATACCACATGGCAACAGCGCAAGGCTTTGAAACCAGCTACCACCTTCCTCAGGGAGAAAGGAATCAAATGCAAGTGGGGGTATCTGTTTTGCCTTATCTTTACCTGGCAATGGGAGACACATGCTTTCTGCAGCCTGGGTGAGGCTGGCCTGATCTTGGGACACGGACAGGAGAGGATTGGTTCCCCTTCATCGCAGTGCCAGAGATCCCACTCTCTGCCTGCTCACACAATGGGACGGTCTAGACCACCAGCACAGAACAAGACTGGCAAGCCCTTGGCCACTGAGAGCCATAGAGAGCGATCGGCTCTGCTGCAGCAACTACATCAGAGGGGTCCATCCCAGAACTCATCACAGATTTATGATGGCGCATAACATTTCTCCTGGATGGACTGAATTATAAGCGATGGTTATGTGCACTGCCAAGAAGAAAGGCTCTATGCCTCCGCTGAGGGGTTTCACCCCACCAGCCGGCAGCTGAACCTCCCTGTGAGTCGCCAGTTCAAATCGCCTTTGATCTTGGGAGCAGTGGAGCTCCCCTCCAGTTAACTCCTTTCCATGAACGGATTCGCACCAGTGACATGGACCCTACCTACACGATGTGTTGGACTCCAAGAGTTGGAGCAGTTGGTTTCCCCAGTTTGTTTGTTCTACAGGCCCCATGATGCTCACAACCTTCTTTGACTCGCTATTCCCTACATGATGCTCGGATGAACCAGCCAGTTCAAGGGAGCCCTACCTGTGATGCTGCAAGAATACATAAATTGACAGCTTACCTCCCACACTGCAGCCATGGTTAAGCTGCTGAGCCTTAACGTCGGGGGTCTCAGTGCCCTGGTGAAACACCTAGCATTACTAGTGATGCTGAAAGACTGTGCCTCCTGCAAGATACCCACCTCCTCTAACAGGATTGGGGGTTGAATGAAATCCAAATGGTTCAATAGACAGTACTTCTCCTCCGGGCCCAGAAAGAAGGCACGTGTGGTGATCTTCTTGGTGACTCATTTTCAGGGGCAGGTAATTCAAGTGCATTCAGAAATAACTGGCAGACTTCTCACCTTAAGACTTTCCCTTCACACTCGTACCCTTATTGTGGCCTGTCTTTACGCCACCAATGAACATCAGGAAGCCTTTATCCACCAAGGGCCTGATTCACAGAACTAACTTACGTCAAAAACGTAAACTTACTACCATTTTGGTATTCACAGAATGCACTTACTCATTTTGGTATTCACAGAAGGCCCTTACTTACTCATTTTGAGTAACTTACTCATTTTGTGTAACTTACTCATTTTGGTATTCACAGAAGGCACTTACTCATTGATGAGTAAGTGCCTTCTATGAATACCAAAATGAGTAACTTACTCATTTTGTGTAACTTACTCATTTTGTGTAACTCATTTTGTGTAACTTACTCATTTTGTGTAATTTACTCATTTTGTGTAACTCATTTTGTGTAACTTACTCATTTTGTGTAACTCATTTTGTGTAACTTACTCATTTTGTGTAACTCATTTTGTGTAACTTACTCATTTTGTGTAACTTACTCATTTTGTGTAACTCATTTTGTGTAACTTACTCATTTTGTGTAACTCATTTTGTGTAACTTACTCATTTTGTGTAACTTACTCATTTTGTGTAACTTATTTTGTGTAACTTACTCATTTTGTGTAACTCATTTTGTGTAACTTACTCATTTTGTGTAACTTACTCATTTTGGTATTCACAGAAGGCACTTACTCATCAATGAGTAAGTGCCTTCTGTGAATACCAAATGAGTAAGTTACACAAAATGAGTAAGTTACACAAATGAGTAAGTTACTCAAAATGAGTAAGTAAGTGCCTTCTGTGAATACCAAAATGAGTAAGTGCATTCTGTGAATACCAAAATGGTAGTAAGTTTACGTTTTTGACGTAAGTTAGTTCTGTGAATCAGGCCCCAAGTGGTTGGGAGATTCCTCAAGTCCCCAGACGCTGAGGTTTTAACTGGAGGGGCTTTCAACTTGGTCCCTGATGCTCTCCTGGACCGCTCGATCCAGCGGACAGGCTGGGTGGGGGCATACACCCAGCAGGGCCTCCAGTGGTTAACTGAGGCGGGCCTGGTGGACGTCGAACCCCAATACAAAAATTACACTTTCTTTTCCACTGCACACCAAACGTATGCCAGGATTGACTATTTCCTTGTTACCGATTCCCTTCTACCAGCTGTCATACATGCAGACATTGGAGTGGCGGCCCTATCGGATCACGCCCCGATCTCAACTATCCTCCACCTGCCCATTAACCGTCCATGATCACATGTATGGCATCCAATCCCAAGTTGCTAGCTTACAAAACCACAGTCAAAGAAATTCAGGACACGATACAGGCTTACCTCGCCACCAATGACAACCGCCGCACCTCAGTGGCGCTACTATGGGACACTCTTAAGGCAGTGGTCAGGGAGGATTTTATAGCTGTGGCCGCAAAACTTAACAAGGATAGGCGGAATAAGTGCTCAATACTTAAGGATCAGGTGAGGGCCCTAGAGACCACCCATAGACAAACGGGTTCACATAAGACATGCAGGCAACTCACATTGACCAGGAAGAATCTCAAAGCGTTAGACATTGATGCGGCAGAGCATGCACTACTCTGCAACAGGCAGAAATACTATGCAGGGGGCAACAAGGCTGGGCGACTTCTTGCCCATCGACTACGCATACAGGCCCAACGTCACTGGATCATGGACATCCAGGGTCCCTCTAACACCAGGGTACTATTGATGGGGGGATTGCCGCGGGATTTGAATGCTTCTATGCTGAATTGCACACTGACGAACTGCTTATTTCCGCTGAGTTCTCTGCATACATTGCACAGGGCCCCCTGGCCAACTTGCCCGAGAGAGACGCACACCTCCTACACAGGGATATTAAAGTGGACAAAGTCTTGGAAGCTGCAGGGAAACTCCAATTAGATAAAGTGCCAGGCCAGGTTAGGTTTACAGCCACCTTTTATAAAACAATTGCTGCGCAGCTGGCCCCAGTGTTGACCAGGCTGTATAACTCTTTTAGCACGCAAGGAACCCTTACTGATACAATGAAATTGGTCATCATTACAGTCATACCCAAACCCGGGAAGGACCCTGCCTTCTGTGCCTTATACCGTCCCATTTTTCTCCTCAATGTTGATGCCAACATTTTTACTAGTGTACTTGCAGCTCTGCTGGGGCCATAAATGCCCGGTTTCATAGACCCGGACAAAGCTGGGTTTAACCTAGGGACAAACTGCTCAGATAATACTAAGTGCCTCCTCCTCCTTATCGATAAATCCGCCCGATCTTGTATTCCGGTCCTCTTGATCTGGATTGACACTGAGAAAGTGTTCGACGGGTATACTCTCATTTTAGAAAGGGTGGGCCTGGGTCCGTGCTTCTGTTTAGCAGACTATCTGGGTTTAATGTAAAAGCGCAGAGGTCTTAGGCCCTCAACCTCACTATTCCACAGAGTGAATGGTCCCAACTCAAGACCCTCTTGTCCTTTCCCTGGGCAGCCCAAGGGTTCAATGCCTAGACATTCAACTGTTTTACACCTTGGACAAGGCCACAGAGCACAATTCAGTCCTGTCATGGCAGCCCATATCATGGCTTGGGAGGATTACGGGCATCAAAATGTCTTTTCTTCCTAAGATTCTTTATCTCATGCAGGCATCCCCCTTCCAACCACCCCCTCATGTCCTACAGAAGCTTCAACAGCTTATGGATGCATTTATCTGGAACAGAAAAAGCCCACGCAAAGCTAGGAAGCAGTCCTACTTGCCAATAGCAGTGGGGGGGGGCTGGAAATCCCTCATTTAGTACCCTACTATCAGGCAGCACAGCTGTGATACCTGGTGGAATGGCAGCGATGGAGTATGGAGAAACACTGATGTTTTATAGACCAGGCCATTGCGGGCATATATATTTGGAAAATACCCTGGCTTCTTAAGAAATATCACCCACCATGGGTATGCATTTCCCTGGTGGTAAAGGCAACAGTGGGGACATGGGACAAACTCAATTTAACTAAACAACTTTCTACGCTTATCTCACAGGTCACACCTATCAAAGGGAACCTAGATTTCCCCCGGCACTACACAACATGTCCTTCTCCCCCTGACAGGAAGCTAATTGTAAATGGATAAGGGACCTGTTTGATGTTAATCGCTTACTGGACTTTCCCCAACTCATAGCAGATTATGGTCTACCAGACGCAGAATATTGGCACTACACTGCTCTTAAACACTGGGTAACACATCCCCTAGTATGCCCGCATGCAAGCAGACCCCTCACACCCTTTGAGAAGTGGCTCATCTTGCGATGCAACAATAAATGTATCCTCTCTGATATTTATGCCCTTCTTAATACGCATTCCAATGCCACCACTTCCCCTGTCTGTGCCCACTGAGAATTGGAGTGCAAACGGTGGTTCTCTGACAAAGAATGGTCGCACATTCTGCGACAGGCGTGCACCTCTGCCTGCAGTGCCTCAGGGAAAGAGACTCTCCAATAGGTTGCACACTATTGGTACTACATGGAAGCATGCACTGCTAAGTGGAAACATGGTGGTGATGACCGTTGCTGGTGCCATTGCAACCACACAGGTACATTGACCCACCTTGTATGGCCTTGTACAAAACTACATCATATTGAGCCGATGTTCTAGCGGACATAGGTCAGATGTTTGACATTGAGCTGCCACGCTTTCCCAGCTGCCTCCTCCTGGGTCTCCCTAATGCTTTGACTATCCTTGCAGTCCTCTAAAGGGAGGGCCATTACCCTGTCACTCTACCGGTTCTCTTGTCAAATAGGGCATGGAGGCAGCACCAACCCTCACGGACTGGCTACATAAATTATGGGACAGCCTTTGTCGAGCATAACTTTCCTCATTTTGAGAAAACCTGGGGACCTCGCCTTCGAGTCCTGGCACAGAGCTTTCAGAACTAACCTGTCCTGCGTACCTGTGAGTGCTTCACCCTTACAGCAGAGATCCCCCACCCTACCTAGCCAGTCCCTTGTGACGGCCACCTTGCTTTGACTGTACTCTGGGCTGCTAACATTTGTGAGCATAATTTTCTCCCTTCCCTCTTTATTCCTGCCCTCTACCCTCTAGGGCACCTGTGGACACTTGCACACTCTCCCCTATTTTCTTCCTCTCCTATCCTCCCCTGTCTTATGGTTCACTTCTTGTTTTTTCCTTGCCGGCTAGTGGTTATAGGCGAGTTGATATGTTATATGGTTTTGCTTACCCTTTCTATGAAAAACAATAAACTTGATTTAATCCTAAAAAGCTTATCGGCCATGGGGATGGGGTCCCTGGAACCTTTAGAGGCTCAGGGAGGGGGGCCACGTAGCTCCCCTCGCCTTTTTGAGACATTTCGGCCCCAGGGTAGGCTCCTCGGGGCCTGTGAGGGCTCATGGAGTGGGCTGCATGGTCTCTCCCCTTACTGAATCATTTCTGCCTCAGGGCCTATAATTTAACAATGTGGCCCCTGCCGCCATTTTTTTTCCAGTCCCACAGGATCATGGCAGAAACTGAAATTTTTATTTTTATTTTGACCCCAAGGAGTCCCATGAGGCCTAGGGAAAGGGGGGCAGGGTAGCCCTACACTTCCCCCTTATTTTATTTCATTTACTACTGCAGGACAGGGGACTAAGTCCTCGAGTCCTGCAATGGCTGCCAGCAACATTTTGCTGATCTTGCTGGCAGCCAATCAGAGCACTTGTGGAGCAGATTGGCCCAAGGGAAAAAAAGCTCAGTGGGCCAATCAGAACACTCCATTTTTAAATTTGCTCCCGCAAGTGTCTCTCGAGCTTCTCACGGACCCAACCATCCTGGATATACAATTATTTTTTACACTTAGTTTCTCACAAACTAATAAACGGATTTACACCAACTCACAAAAAGCTCAATCTGCGGACCAAGATCTAACTTTCTGCCAAATTTGATGTAATTCCGTTCAGCAGTTTTTTCTGTAACTTTTCCTTAAGAAGTCTATAGGAAATACATTGGGATTTTGCATTTTGATACCCCTCTTTTTCTTGGATCCCGCTTGACGGATCACTCTCAAACTTTCCATGCACAAACTATTCAAAAGTTAAGCACCTTTTTGGAAAAGTTTGTGGAGATTTGTCAAACGGGGCCGAAGTAATTAGCAATACAAAAAACCTTTTTCCTATGGAAAAGCTGACCTAACTATAATTCCTCAGTGCTGACCGCCATTGGGTAATATATATATATATTATATATATATATATATATATATATATATATATATATATATATATATATATATATATATATATTCACTGAAAAAACCACAGGTTTCAGGGACGTTATAGTTAGTTGGACATTTCACTCATACAAAACCAGAGAAATTTGGCCGTTATAGTTAGTTGAGCCAACTATAACTCGAGCCCCGCAATGCACTGCTGATGACGTCACATATTACATCACTCATGACATGGTCAGTGACATCACTGATGACATCTCAAACTATAATGGCCGAATTTCTCTGGTTTTGTATGAGTGAAATGTCCAACTAACTATAACGTCCCTGAAACCTGTGGTTTGCTCAGTGAATTTCAAAAGTTTTTTCAATGCTAATTTCTAACTATAACGTCCCTGAAACATATGTTTTTTTCAGTGAATTTCTAAGGTTTTTTAAATGCTAATTACTAACTATAACGTAGTAGTAGCATTTGCGGAGTGGTGCAGAAAGGGGGCTGGGCCTCTGACCAGCGCTCAGAAATTCTGCTGCGTAGGACTTACAGGAGGTACCAGGAGGGCTTCTTGGCCCCCAAAGTCCCTCAGTAGTAAAGTGGACTTCATCCCCAACCCGTAGTGTGCCAGGAGGCGAGTTTGCAGAGTGGTGGAGAAAGGGGGGCGTGGCCTCCGGAGACCTCTTAGCAATCCCACTGTGTGGGACTTACTGGAGGTAACAGGAGGAGTAGTTGGCCCCCAAGGACAATGTCCACAGTGGAAACAGCTTAGACTTGGAGCGGTTGACGCACAGTCCAGTATGGTATCCAAACTCTGCCAGGGTCTCCAACATAACTGGGACTGAGTGTCTAGGGCACCGAAGATAAACCAAAGCATCATCTGCTTAAAGTGACACCACATGCTTAGTGTCCCCGATCTGTATTCCCCACTCAAGCAGCACAACCCAAAGGCGGCAAGGAAGAGGCACCAAGGCCACTGCAAAATGCAGCGGCGACAGTGGGCATCCTTGGCGGGTCCCTCTGTGCAACGCAAAGCTCAGTGACACCGACCCACCTATTCGCACCCTGGCTGAAGTATGATATCCAACTTATTCCTGCTATGAGCTTTTAATGCCAGAAAAATATGGATGTTGTACAAAGACATCGAATTTCCTGTATCAAAGTAAGAACAATAGAATGCAGTATCTAGGTAAAACTTGTCAACATCAATGCTTCTGCCACCCTTGCTATTGCTATAGTATGACCGTAATTAAACTAGTTTATACTACCGTTGATTAGCCTAGCCATTCACAAAAAAGAAAAAAAAAACATAAAAGAGAACATTTGTGGTTTCATAATTCTCAAGCCTTGTTCTCGTTTTATTTTTATCCACAAGTTTCTTCCTTTGTCTGGCTTGGTGCACCTGTTAAAGCAAGTGGGGAAAAGCTTTTATTTTTAGTTTAATAATGCACTTAAAAAATCAAGCTTTGAAGAATGGCTCTTACAAATTGTACTTCAAAGCAGCAGAAATCCATGCCAAGAAACAAGGATTTAACAATGCATAGCATTTGAAGGTTTTCATTTGCACACATTATTAGTTGACCTAAGTGTGTCTAGGCTAGATTAAAAGAATTGGGGGTAGAATTACAACCATTTTGCGGCTGGTTAGTATCAGAAAAGTGACGCTAACCAGCACAAAATGTTTTTTTTCCTAACTTACTTTCCAGTGCAAAACTTGTTTTGCGCTGGAAAGTATCCTGACAGTAAGGCATAGCAGTGCGAAGCACTGCTTTGCATTACTTAGCGCCAAAGTGGCGTTACATGGGAGTTCCCATGCAGCCACCCAGGCCTTTTGATGCGAAATCCTTTGTACAACCAATAGTAGACAGGGTTTAGCGCTAAAAGTTAACGCCATTTGAAAGGAGATGTTAAAAGGAGAAATGTTTTTATTTCTCCTTTCTTTTCAGACTTTGCATGCGTGCTGCACTGTGCAACACACATACAAAGTAGGAAAAGTTTTAAAGTGTATCTAAACATAATATTTTGTACTGGAAGGGTAACCTTCCAGTGAAAAACCTATGGTACACTTGGGCACACACCCTTGCACTATGGCGCAAAGGTGTGTGCCTGGCGCACAGCAGCTAAAATCTCCGCCTGCGCTAGGGACAGTCATATCTCTGTAGATATGCCGATCTCCTGCTCACTTCCTATCATGCAACACAGCGCAGCATTTTTGGCTTCTGCACTGTGTTCCATGAATATTTTGAAAATCTGGGCCATAAAACCACATTTATAACAATATTGGTTTGAGTAGGTATTACTTCCTCTTGACTTACTCCTTTAATTCAGAAGTAAGTCAGGAGTACTGCAAGAGGGCTGAGCGGTGCTCGCCGATGCCGGCGAAAAACTTCCGGAGAGGCTGACCATCGTCAATGCTGACGCGGAGACGGAGAGCTTAAGCCACGAATGCCCCCTGCAAGGTCACGCCATACTCGCAACTCTTTTCCAGCCTCGCCGGCTCCCCGCATTACAGCCACGGTGACAGGAGGTGACAGAAGGGAAAGCTGAGGCTCCGGCGAACTGAGGGGAACTGAGCATTCAATGAATAGCAGCTGACGGCGACAGCCTTGTACAAAATATAAGGCACAAGGCGCAAGGCAGAGGGCACAAGGCTGAAGACTTTTTTTTTTTTGGGGTATTTTTCGGTCTCCTAACTGAACCATCGCTGGACCACCAGGTTTTCTCTCCAAGTAGGGGTAAGTGGGGGTCTTTTTCCCTTTCTATCGGTATATGGGGGACCCCCACACACCACATACTACTTGGTTGAGGACCGCTGGGGAGGCTCCAAGGGGCAGTTCTTTGGCCAGTTAACTAGAGGGACACTGGGATTGAGACATTATGCGAAATCTTACTAAAGGAGCTAAAGGTTTTGCTCAATCTGAATCCCCAAAACTGGGCCAAAAAGGAAAAAAGCGCGGAGGCCAGGCAGTAGCCCGAGCCAATCGTGCCGCAGCCTTCAGGAAGGATTTGCCCCTGCATACGGAAATTGCTGAGATGGCAAGCACTGAGGCCACCAAGCAAGACCACCAGGGGACAGAGCTTGATTCAGCAATTAGCCCGAAAGAGGTGGCCTCCTCTAGCGTCGATATATTCAATCCTTCGGATTCAATTAGAGCATCAAATTCCATGCTGGACGGAGCAGTAGGGGAAATTAAAGATCTTAGAAAGTACCCTCTTTTCTTTAAAGTTAAGCCTGGTTTGTCATCGGGTGGGCTGGCGCAGGATACGGCAGGCAATGATCCCCTAGCAGTGGTTAATTCATTGGACTTACGTCGGGATACTCTAAACTTGGCTTGCCATTCCCCCTCATTGGCGTCAGGCCTTCAAAGAGATGAAGAGGATCTCGGGATTTCTGCCGTTCAGCCCATCCCGGTGGTCTCAGGGGCATCAGCTAGGTCTATGCCAGCGGAGTCAACTCCACCAGACCCAGAGACCTTTCAGTCAGAGGTCCGGCCTAATTTGATTTTGGCTAATCCCTCACAAGACACAAGTTCTTTTTCCATGCAATGGGACGCTAAAAGTCTTCTTAATTTAATTCTAGAAGAAATTCGGGATTTGAAGGCCTCCCAATCGGCCGAGATTGCGGTAATTCATGCCCGCCTGACCAAAATTGAGGAAAACATGGCCCAGATCCCGGCACGGTTACAGGAGGCCGAAACCAGGATCTCGCATTTGGAGGACCAAGTGACATCGATGAATCTAAAAGTCGCCACTTTCCAGAGCCAGAAAACCGCTCTGGAATACAAGTTGGAAGAGTTAGAAAATCACTCTAGGCGTTCCAATCTTCGTATTTTAGGTATTCCAGAGGGCATTGAGGGACAGCAAACTCTTCAATGGGTTGATTCATTTATAAAGAAAAACGTCCTCCCAGAATTTAATGGCGACCTGAACATAATGCGAGCTCACCGCGTTCCAGCACATCTTCCTCCCAATGCCAAATTCCCATGGACCATTCTTGTCAACTTTGGGGACTTCAGAGTTAAGGAACAGATCTTAACACGGGCCATTAAACAAAGACAATTTACCTCAGCAGAAGTCCCACTATGCCGTATTTTTTCGGACATGTCTGCCTCTGCAGCTAGAAGAAGGAAAGAGTTTGTTAAATTGTTACACCTTTTTAAAGAACAGGGAGCACAGGCGATGATAGCCCAACAGAATAAGCTGAAGGTGCTCGTCAAGGGCAGATTCCATATCTTTTGCAGTGTCCCGGAAGCACAGGAACTTTTGCATCAAATTTCCTTGGAGAAATCTTAATGACTTTCGGATTCTGTTCCCTTTCTTTCCTTCTTACCTGGGAAGGGCTATGAGCTGTTCGTAGGTGGACTTCTGCTGTTTTTTTTCTCTCCCTTCTCTCTGTTTTTCTTTCTGTTGTGCTATTTTCTATTTTTCTCTCTTTTGGGGGGCCTTTCTCCCTTTTTTTTTTTTACACTGTTTAGCCTATGTTAAGTTGCTTAATGGTAGGGAGGGGAGGGGAGCGAGGGGCGTGGGTTGTCCGGTAGCATCTGGCACTAAGTCATTGTGCCAATAGTAGGGTGGGTGGGTTAGCGTGTCAAGGTTGAGCAGGTATGGCCATCTGCTCTCAACGACATTGGGTGGAGGGTGGGGTCACAGGGGTGGAAAGGGAGCATGGGGGAAAAAATGAAATCCATATTTTTAGTTTACATTCATTGGATTACGGTTATGCGAAAGTAAAAAAGGGGCACATGTCCTCTCGACTAGAGTCGGGTTGGAGGCTTTTCTTCTTCCGAATCAGTGAAAGGTATATTTTTAGATATGTGGATTCTCAGAAATTTGTCTTCTCCATGTAAATGGGAAGTAAGGAGATACTGAAAGTGGTTTCGTTCAATGTGAATGGCCTCAATAACAAGAGGAAAATGCGGGCCATTGAGGCTTGGATTAAAACAGAGAATCCCTTGGCCATTCTAATACAAGAGACCCACATTCCAGCTGGTAAAATCTCAGATTTTGCAATGTTTAGATCTTGGGCAGCCTATAGGGGTTTCTCCTCATCCTCTGCAGCACATAGGGGTACGGCGATATTTCTTAGTAAAAAATTCCAGGTTGAGGTGGTTAGCTCTGCAAGCGATCAAAGTGGTAGATGGTGTTGGGTCACCTGTAATATGGATCACCGGCCTTTGACGCTTGCTAGTATATATGCCCCGGTAGAGGATAATCCTCTCCCATATGAGGAACTTTTTCAATAATTGATTCAAGTTCCGGGAGATCTGATTGTGGGGGGGGGATTTTAATTTGTTAATGAACCCCAATATTGATTCCTCATCTAACTCAAAAAAACAGTTAAAACGTAAAACTTTTAAAACTGTATATAGTTATAGTTCGATGCTCGATCTTGTCGATCCCTGGCAAGCTGCATTTCCTTCGGAAATTGCTTATACCTGCTTCTCAGGGAGATTTCACACCTTTTCACGTATTGATTTTTTTCTTATTTCTAGGAAATTGGTCTTTTTACAACAGAAAATTCTTCAAAATGGTTTTTCAGACCATGCTCTGGTGGTTTTAGAGTTAGCATTGGGTAAAGGCAGTTCATTCTCTAAAATGTGGTCGTTAAATCGACAATATTTGCTAGAGGAAAATTGGGTGGCTTCTACTAAAATACAAATCTCCGAGTTTTTTTAACGAAACCATGATTCCGCACCACTTCACGTGATATGGGATTCGTTCAAAGCTTTTTTTAGAGGCCTAGCTATAGGTAAAGATGCAGAAAATTCTAGAAAAAGGAAGGAAGAAAAGCGGATACTAGAACATAAAGTGCAAAGAGCTCTGGATAGATTTCTCTTTAATCCCTCTGCCTCAAATAAACGTCAGTGCGATCAGGCTAAGAGGAATTTGACTGAAATATACTATGTTAAAAGTGATTCCCTTTTCCAACAGGATAGGCAAAAGATATATGAAGAAAGCAATTACACAGGGAAATTCTTGGCATGGCAGGCTAGGGAACGGGCCACAAGGAATCAAATATTGGCATTAAGATGCCCCACCTCTGGCTCTCGTTCTGAGGATTCGGAAGAAATAGGAGATATAATGGTCCAACATTATAAGAATATTTATGGCCAACAATTATCAATAGATATATCTTCCCTGGAAGATTTTCTTCAGGAATTTGAAGTGCCCGTACTATTGGAGGAGGATAAAGGGCATATGGTGAGTCCTTTTACAAAAGATGAGTTAGGGGTGGTCATTAAAAATCTCTCTAATGGTAAAGCTTGCGGCCCTGATGGTCTGCCAGCCGAAATTTTTAAAACGTTTTTAGATGTAATTGTGGATTATCTACTATTAATTATAAATTCAATTTTAGAGGGTGGTCCTATTCCCTTGTCATTTAGAGAAGGAAGTGTAGTCAGTTTTTTTAAAAAAAGGCAAAAATAGTGAAGATCCCAACTCATATCGTCCCATTACGCTTTTAAACTCCGACTACAAAATATTAACTAAACTTTTAGCTAATCGTTTTAATGGAATTGCTTCATATTTAATTCATCATGACCAAAATGGTTTTATTGCTGGTAGGCAGCTTGGCACGAACACGCACTTTTTAGTGGAGGCACTTGACTATTTTGATACCCAGAAGATACCAGCATTAGTGCTGTTTTTAGATGCCGAAAAGGCATTCGATTTGGTGATCTGGGAATCTTTATTCTGTATCCTGGGTAAATTTGGTATCCCCTCTAAAATCACGGGGTTGGTTGAGAGGCTATATTCGAACGCTGAGGCTAACATTATCATTAATGCCGTTAAGGCTGGTCAAGTGAAAGTTAAAGGGGAACCAGACAGGGATGTCCGTTATCCCTGGTGCTATTCGCCTTTTTATTGAGCCCTTGCGATAGCCATAAGGAATAACATGGATATCTGTCCTCCGCTTCCAAATATGGATAAAATAAAATTATATGCAGACGATATTATGCTCATCATAAAGCCAGAGTTGGAAGTGCAGGCAAAGGCCTTTCAGATTTTCAAACGTTACGAGGCATTTGGTGGGTATAAAATTAATTTTTTTAAAACTGAAATATTATTATGCGGTGGTGGGGCATCCAGGATCTACACTCCGATATCATCTCATGTTTAAACACAAATCCGAAGAGATATTTAGAGGTTTACTTCTCACCATTGATTTCGGAATTATATGACTTAAATTTTGCTCCACTACTGCGAAAAGTTCAAGATCTGTTTACTCGATGGAACTCTCTTCCATTGACTATTTTAGGTAGGGTGGCTTTGATTAAAATGTCAGTGCTTCCACTTTTTAATTTTCTCTTTTCAGCAATTCCATGTGTTTTAGTTAATTCCTTCTTTATGAAGTTAGAATCTATGTTTACATCTTTTCTGTGGGCCAAGAAGGTCCCCCGAATCGCACTGAGCACTTTATATGAGGAGCGGGCAAATGGTGGGTTAGCTCTCCCCAATCTGAAGGAGTATTATTTTGCATATTTTGCACAATATATGTCTAGATTTAAGCAGGAAACACAGTCGGATTTTTTGTAAACTTTTTTATGAATCTAATCTGCAAGGAAAATCAGATCCACTGCCCACTATCAATTTTTAGATCTCCTAAATTAGTACGCTATAAGTGTTTACATTGGTTTTATCATAAACGTCAGGCACTGTACAGAAGATATTCTATTTCAGTAATTAATTGTTCAACTCCGATAGCGGATCTTATTTCCTCTGCAGGAATTAAAGATTCATCTATAATCATTCAAAATTGGACCAAGGCAGGGTTTCGGAAACTTTCGGACTTCCTGCGGAATGATAGATGGTTAAATATAAGTCGAAATGTCTCGATTAATGCCCCGTGATTTTCTTCTCCTAGGGTCATATAACGTTCTCAGGAAGTTTCTTAGTAAATTGGACCTGGCTCAGATTATTTATCAGAAAAGTTTAGTCCATGATTTATTAGAAGACACGGTTTTAAAGAAACCTGGGGATTGGAAAAAACGTCTAGCCTCAATTAAAGGGAAAGATCTAGAAGCGAAGGCTATAATTAAATGGGAAAAATATGAGGAATTGGAAATTACTGCGGATGTCTGGTCTACAATTAATAAATTAAATTTTAGTATGGTCAGAGGGGCTAATTGGCAAAGGATGCTATTTTTTAGCAAGTGGCTACTGTATAGAACCCCTAGCTTTATAGCTAAGGCCTACCCAAATCAATCGGGGCAGTGTTTCCGGTGCCACAATTACCCTTCTGCTAATTGGACGCATATAATATTACAGTGCCCTCTGATCCAGAAATTTTGGATCGACATTTTTGAGTATTTAGCAACAGATTGTATATTAATAAGTGAGCCCAATGCTCTGTTGATAGTGCTGGGTTATGATCCAGACCTCAGCCTTCCAGACAAAACGATTAAACTCCTATATATCGGAATGGCCGTCGCCAGATCACTTCTACTTCAAAGATGGCGAACGGATTTAATACCTTCGAAAAATGAATGGGTTCGGAAAATGGCACAGGTCAAAAGAAGTGAACGAGTGTATGCCTTACGAACGGGTGGGCTGAAGAAGCTTGATAAGATTTGGGCTGAGTTTTTTAATGGCGATGCTTAAACTGTAGAACCGCTGTCGGAGCTCTCATTGGTAGTGTCCTGAATTTTATGAGTTTTAGGAAAAAAAAGTAGTAATATGGTATTTCGTTTAGAATAGTTCTTTCGATCTTAAGTAAATTATATGAGATCAAGTCACACTCGTTGTATACCTTTTTACTTGGTACATATTCTAGGAATGGAAGAACTAAGGATCTGTTTAAATTGATAGTATTATGTGGCAATGGATTTTGTTTTAAGACAATGGGTGTCTTTCCTTGTGGATTGAAAATTTAGTGTTCGATTTGACAGCTGTTGAATCTCTAATTAGATGTTTTTATGTTAAATTATATGTCCTGCAATTCTGATGTTATTGATGAATTTACATGAATGTATATTAAGAGGTTAATTTATGGATTTCAATAAAAAAAAAAAAAAGGAGTACTGCAAGAGTAAGACAAAGCAAATTCTTGGTAAATCAGGACAATAGCCTTCCATTCTCAAAACCTTGCTCAAGTGTAAATTCAACTTACATGAACAAATGTCTTGATTTATGAGTGGAAGATTTTCACAGAAAGTGAACTTGCAGACATAAATCCATTTACCCAAGCTTAAATCGTATCGTGATGGTGTGATATCATGCATGGGTAATTCCAACTCCAGGGACAAAGAATATGTGTTAAAAAGGTGCAGATACGCAGGGAATTTTGTGCTCACCAACTAACTAGAGAGTATCTGGGTAAAAAAAAGATTTTATGCACTAATTCCGACCCTGAAAATGGTTCAGATTTACTTAAGTCAAGAGTAAGAGTAAATCCCTTTACAGGGTGAAATGGGAAGAGAACACCTCATCAATTTGTAAGACTGTGGGTGTACAAAAACAGTTCAATTGCACACATCAACAGAGATTTCCTATTAAACAATTGTACTCTGGATACAATAATGCGTATGAAAAAGTCTTCCCACGGTCAGAATTCGAAATTCAGGAAACCTTTCCTGGTTTACTTTTGATAACCCTCGACTGTCGCTGGTAAACAGGAGTACTTTTGCAGTCGTCTATGAATTCTAACAATTCATAAATGTGGGCGTATGCGAGCTAGTGAATCTGAGGGTACAGATTTAAAAATGATTTATAGAACCAGGCACAGAGTCTTTTGTTCACCAACCATATGTCTATTTGCATTTTGTATACCTTTGTGTTTCAGTTTCTTCTAAAAAATTTATATTATATGCGTTGGTGTTTGCAGTATACAGTCTCAGCCCAGTGAATGTGTTATATGCTGACATGTCGTCGATAGATTCAATTTCGAATCCCACCATTACACAAGATGAGACTAATTTATCACAATTTAGCATATGTTGTTTAAGATGCATAGTTAGTGCTCAAGTTACACAGAGTATCAGAACACAATAACGTTTACCTTAGGCTTTTCAAAAATGACTTTTGTGTGTAGCGCAGTTTAATCATAAAAGAAAAAATGAAAAAACACTGCACGCTGGAAATGTTTTTGAAATGGGAAGATGAAAAGTGGGTTATGCCTAATGTCGTTTTGTGTAGGTGGTTTTATTCCGAAGTATTATGTTGTGTTGTTTTTAGTCACATTGCTGTGCTGTTGTAAAGTGCACTATTGTGCTATTGTGGTGTATTGCGCTGGTGAATTTGTTATATGGTTGTTTTATGCTTTTTCTTTTTTTGTTGTGCCAAAGTGTATTAATGCATTATTATTTTATTCGTGCAATTAATCTGTTTCGAGCTGTGTTGTGCTTTGCTTTTAGTTTTCTGGTGCTGTGTGGTTGTTTTCTGCTATTGTGTTGCACTTTGTTGTGGCAGTGATTTGCTTTTCTAATTTTATTTGTAATTGTAAATTGTATTTATGTTCCATTTACTTCCCCACACAAGGTGCTGAAGCACTGTGCACCAAGTACCACTCTACTCGAAACTCAAGATTAGAGTTTAGTAGTTAGTAGATCAGCAATAAGTGATTTTTGTGTTTTATTGTTGCCATGTTGAACATGATACTTGTCAGATTTTCAGCACCTGTTTCCCAAAACATGGCAATCCTTCCAGTTTTCCGCAAGCATGAAATTATCTTTGCTAAGTCTTGACCCAGATAGGTGTTACCCTAGGTCTCCTAAGAGTGTGATTATCAGATGTATTATTGGTTGACTGGGCAAATGCGTTGAACATGATGTCCGAGAGATGTTCAGCTATTTTTAAACAAAACATGATGAATCATTTCAGTCGTCCTCCTGAACGAACATACCCCTTCCAAGGCTTCATCAACATCGACGTTTCCTTGAGTCTGAGTGGGGGTATCAGAAATGTGTGGAGTTTAAATGGTATGGGGTACCCATTGATGATAATTTGAGTGCAGTGCAAAGCAACTGAACTTGAAATACTGGTTTATGATGCCTCTCTTTTTGACGAAGGTATTGCTCCTAGGCTGTATAGAAAAATGCCCCATATACGTTTCTAAGGCTGGCTTCGAGACCACCCTCACCCTGACTGGCTCTCCAGGACAATGCACTGAACATAATGTTTATTATATCTTTAGCACTTTTTCCCTGAAACATGGTATTTTCCTCCAGTCTTCTTCATACAAACCCATAAGCCTGTGAAGATTTCACCCACATCTATATTGTTTTGCCCCTCGCCCAAGTGAGTGCGGGGGTAACAGGCATTTGTGGGTTTTTGATGGGTCTGAGATGTGATCCACCTACTGAACATCAGGAAATGTTTTTGATGGGGGGAAGGTCTGCTGTATTGACTGCAGTATTTATGCCGAGGGTCTGCTGGCCCTCAGGGAAATCTACAACCCCAGACATTTCTTTAAAATAGAAACCCAGGTAAATTGAGGGTGATGTTGCTTGCATGCATTCCAAACACAAATGCTTCCCCAAATCCCCTGCAAATTTCAAAATATGGGTAAAGAAAATACCAATTTCTTTTCATGTATGTCTTTAAAAATTCAAGAATATCTCCACCAATGTGGGTGTGTCTACAGCATGGGACAGTAATAGGCCAAACCTTTGACCATTTGAAAATCACATTAACATTACACTCACTTCACATGGTCACTGTTTTAACCTGTTCCTCTAAACAGCAATTAGTCCAGTGACAAATGAAAGGTACTGTTTTTATTGGCAGAAGTGTGGTTAATGTTGGGTGGTGGGACTTTAATGTACCCACTAATACATGATCTTTCTTTTGCAAAAATGTGGATTTTTTTAATCAAGTTTGACATTTCCAGGCATTCTGGTTAAAAAAGGTAGTGCGATCAATCCTAGCCACATCAGACTCTATGGGTGTCTATATTTCAGAAATGTTCAGGTTTGATAGGCTGTTCTGGGTGTCAATCGATTCATGCCCAAACACTACATCCTCCAACATGTCAAATAACAAGCTAATTCCAAACTTCTTTGGTGCGGTTCCCATGGTCACTCTCATGGACCCTTCCTTTCCTGGATAATAAACCCACTCACACTTGCGGTTACTGCTGAATCAGCAGAAGTATGGGAATACAGAATGGAAAGATATTATCTATTTCATTTCTCTATATTTCCAGCTTCCTATTATATTCTTGTTTTGAAAAAACATTTTTTGAAAATTCTTCCCCAAAATTACCTGAAATTATGGGTAATCTACAAGTCAGAATTACATCCTTAAATTAAAATCCCTATGCTTAGGTAAATTTTAAAAATACATTGCTTTCTTACACCTTCAATTTCTATTCATTAGAGTTTTTATTATCAAGTGATGCATGGTTGGCGCACAGTGAAAAAGCTTTGAAAACTACATTGTACACAAATGGACAGATGTAGTGGTGCATTATTTTTATGGCTCTGCCTTCTGTGAAAAAAGCTACTGCTGAAAACCTTGTAACCCACTTCTCTCTTTTCTCTACTTTTACTCTTATTTGATTTCAACAATTTATTCGAGAAATACTTGAACAATCTTCCCAGTTTACTTCTTGCTGAATTCAAAATGTTGTCTGTTTGCGAACAATCTATAGCTTTCTGGGACCTACCGTGAATTTCAACCCTGTTTCTCCCACAAAATACAAAAAGGTATAAAGTACAAAAATATTTTGTCTATTTCGTAGGCAAAAAAAAATCCAAACAGTATCCAGCTGTTTGCTGTGGTACAGATACACAACATCTCTATAACTCTTGAAAAACCTTCTATTCTTCGTATTTTATCTTTCAATAACATATTCAATGCATTTTTAAAATCAAATAATTTATTTAATTCAAAATTGACTTTAGTCTCTACATGTTTCAGGTCGATACCCTTCTTCAATGGTAGTCTCAAAGTATATATAGTGTAGGTGTTATTTAGTGCACATAACGATACAACAGGGTACATTATTTATCGGGTACAATAAATAGCTTCTATTACGAGTTTATGGGGAATAACAAGCGTATTTTGGTGTTTGATGCACTATAATCCGCATGGCATAGTAAATAACGTACATATTTCCCCTGTTAAATTTCGGCAGGCTCGACCTGCCAAAATTTAACAAAGCTTGAGGTATTTAATGCATCTTGTAATTGATGGGTACGTTAAATACCTATTAACCCATAATTCCGACACATTTGTAAACAGGGGTTTACACACGGGTCAGAATTAACTGATCCACTTGTAATCAGGGTGTTAATCAGATGTTCGTGAGAGGCATCCCATAAGTGCATTTCACGAATATGAAAATTAGTTTGGTAAACTGTGATTTTTTAATAGACTTCTATGAGAAAGAGACTAAATTCAGTAACCAATTGTTATTTACACATTTTAATCTCAAACAAATAATAAGCACATTCAACTGACATTTACAATTAAACTAGTTTTGCGGTTATATTCAAACATGATAAAATAAGTTATGGAAATGGGTTTAATAATTAAATACATTTTTAGAATATTGTGTGGGAATCGCATTCCTTTAGTCTCAACTTTACAAAGAGGCCAGTAGTTGGAGGTCTGCCAAAGTAGCTCGTATTTAATACAATTTGCGCGGGTGCACATAATCACAGCGCTAGTATGGCTATGACAAGAGTGGACATCCCACAAAGATCTGCGTCGCTATTTAAACAGGTTGCATGGGCTGGGGATGTGCAAAATATTTGCAGAAGGAACAAACCTTTATTAGGTAAAAGGTATGGCTTGTTCCTGACAATCGTACAAACAAGCATAAACGTTACAATTGGGCATTATTAATTCCTTCGCATACACAGACAGACAATTGAACAAACAATTGTAAACATTGCACATGGGCATTGTTTGTCCCTTCTCATACATCGACAGACAATTGAACAATTGCAATATAAACATTACAAGTGGACATTGCTAAGCCCTAGATGGGATCACTGGCCAGTCTAGGGACTCAGATAACGTCTGGCTTAAATCTTCCCGGGTACATATTACTTGTAGGTGGTAATTCCAATGTAACCACCAATTCCTTTGGGCATGTCCCAATCTGTCTGTCCGTGGTTAAGCACTCTAGGTCCTGGATACATGGACACAGGCTGGACATCAGTTAAAAATCAATTGGAAAAATCTGGACGTGATGTGTCAAAACTCCATCTCCGTTCTCCACCCGTAAGGAACTGATATCAATTCAGATTTAAGCCAGACATTATCTGAGTCCTTAGACTGGCCAGTGGCTAGTTGCTTCCTTGTTATGGTAATAGGGTCGAAACGTCGACAATTGTTTTCAATTTATTATATTACTATTTGCACATAGAATTTTTGAAAAAATACAAAAATAACCGCAGAAACCATTGTCAGTAATTTTTGGGATAGTTTTTTGTATTCATGTTTATATGAAAGATTACCAATGTGTGTTGGCATCACTTGGTGTTTATGAATAATTCATTGAATGGAGGATTCCCCAAACTGACTGAAGAGGGTTGCCTACTTTTCTGAAAAGAGTCCCACAGTGGACACTGTGCATATAAATAGTACTGATCCTGGTCCCCGTGGACATAGTAGGGGTTGTCCTTGTGATAAGATAACCACTCTTTTCTATGCCACTTCGATTTATGCCACTCTACTTTACACTGCGCCACTGCACTCTACACCACTCTAATCTACTTTGCAACACTCTGTTCTCTGCCACTGCAATTTCCATCACTCTACTTTACTCTATGCCATAGCACTCTTCACCACACTACTCTGCACCACTCTACTCTATGCCACTACACTGTATGATACTGCACTGTATGCCACTTCACTCTACTCTGCACCACTCTATGCCACTGCACTCTAGTCTGCACCACTCTACTCAATGCCATTGCACTCTACACCTCTGTACTATACTCTGCACCTGTCTACTCTACGCCACTGTGATCCATGTCACTGCACTCTACTCTGTATCACTGCACTCTATGCCACTCTTATCTACACTACGCCACTGCACTCTATGTCTCTCCACTCTATGCCACTTTACTCTTCTCTGCACCACTGTACTCAGTGCCACTCCACTCTATGCCACAGCACTGTACGCAACTCTACAATGCACCACTCTTCTCTATGCCACTGCACTCTACTTTACACCACTCTACTCTATGCCAATGCATTATCTGCCTCTGCACTCTACGACACTGCACTGTACACCACTCTACTCTATGCCACTGCACGCTATGCTACTCTAATCTGCACCACTCTACTCCACTGCACTCTATCCCAGTGCACTATACGCCACTCTACTCTAATCTGCACCACTCTACACCACTGCACCCTATACCACTGCACTCTATGCCACTCTACTCTACTCTGTTCCACTTTACTGTATGCTACAGCACTTTACATATTTTCACTCTACTCTGCACCGTTTTATGTCATTGCACTCTATCACTCTATCACCCTGAACTAGTTCACTGTCCTGTACTCTATGCCACTCCACTCTTCTCTATGCCACTGCACGCTGTACCTTTTCACTCTGTGCCACTCCACTCTATGCCACTCTCCACCACTTTACTCTGTGCCACGCCACTCCACTTCACACAGTGCCAGTCTACGCCATTCTACCCCACTCCATTCCACACAATTCCACTCTATTCTGCTCCACCCTACTCTACTCCACTCCAAGCCACTCTATTCCACTCTACTCCATTATAATGTACTCCACTCCAACCATTCCATACCACTCTACTCCATGCCTCTCCACTCTACGCCACTTTACTCTATGTCACTCTAGTCTGCCCCACTCCACTCTACATCACTCTACTCTACTCAACTATACTCTATGCCAATCCACTCTATGACACTGCACTCTACACTACTCTACTCTACACCACTCTGCTCTATGTCACTCCACTACATGCCACTCTACACCACACTCTACTCTACACCACTCTACTTTACGCCACTTCACTCTATTCTACGCCACTCTACGCTACTCCAAGCCACTCTGTGCCATTCCAAGACACTCTACTCCATTCTATGCCTCTCCACTCTATGGAACCCCACACCTCTCTACGCCATGCCACTCCACTCTACTCTACTCCACTCCACGCTGCAGTACAACATGGCTAAAAGACATTGGCAAAGCCATTAGTTCTTGCGCAGGTGAAACCTATTGGCTTTGCCAAGGACTGTTTTCATTATACTGGTAGGTGACACCCCTGATTCAAATTTAGTTCAAAATGACCCGCATCATTTGTTCAACCTGTGCATAAATCTTATGAAAAGTGTGCATAAAGTGAGAAGGAGAAAAAAACATCACTACCCTTTCTTCAAAAAGAATTGTTCATCACTACTTGATTCACAAAAATCACACATGAGCTGAAAATAATGATAGTGAAAACTTGTCTCTAGAGTATAAAAATACGGAAATGAAATTTGGCATGTTCTTTACTGAAAACAATCAGGGTTCCGGATTTTGGAAGTGCTACAGGTTTGTGACCCCTTAACCCCTTCGATGCTCATGACGGAACCCAGCCGTCATGAGCCACGGGTGGCCTGTGCGCATGACGGCTGGGTTCCGTCACGACCACGCCCGCGATTGGAATGTCCAGCACCGGGCTGGAATTCCTGCCGCAGGCAAGGTGTTAAAGAAGCAAAAATAAGATGATAAGGCAGAGTGTCAGAGCGCTAGCCTTATACCATATTAAATTTGGATGTGGAGTCACAATTAAAGCTGGAAAATGTATTAATAACAACTCCATTGTGCGCTAAGCAAATAAGCATTGCAAGACTTATGGGTGTGCTGTCTTGGAAGGGGTTATTATTGCACCCCGAGTAACGCACCTTTTAGACTTATGTCATCAACCTAAAAACAATCTTTCAGATATACTACATAAAGGAGGACTGCATTGCTGGTTTTTAGTCCCAGCAAACTCCCCTTCCATCATTATCTTTAGACTTCAGAGTGTAGTTGTGTGTTTATTTGCAATTCAGGAGGAGCATAGCCACTACCCACACGTTGGTTCCTCTGAGTACAGGATTTGATTGGGGCAATTTTTGTGCTTCCACTAAAGAGTACATGTATTGCACTTTTTGGTATGTGACAAGCATGTACTCAATACAACGGAACTCAGTGGGTCATGATGGCAAGCCAATGATCATTGCTATGGGCCTCATTGTTAATTATAAAAAGCTATGATAAAGGCAGTAGGCCAGAAGTATTGATTGTGAAAAATGATATGTTAAAGTCAAAAGTCATTTAAAGTTGAATTGTTATTACTTTGAATTAAAGCCCATAGATAGGTTTTTTGTTACATGGAATCTCACAGACTACCTTAGTGGGCAAGGTTTTTGGTGCTGATTACGCCCTCTGGCAAACTGTGGGTACAGACAATTTGCGCTGTTAGAATCCTTGTTAGGCTCTCTTAGTAGAGATAGCATTTTGCTTTGCTAACTGTAATTTGTACACTTTTGTAATTTTATGACTATATGCCTGCTGCTTTACTTTGGAAAAAGCTTGCGCCCATTACAGGAGGCTTGAGTATGCTATGGTGACAAGCCAATGATAACAGCTAGAGGCCTGACTGGTTCACTAGGAAAATATATTTCAGATGCATGGGTCTGATCTGTTTATTTTCAAACATTACGATAAAGGCAGTAGACATGATATATTGGCTGGGAAAAGCAAATGTTTAAGTCAATAGGCATTCAAGGGTGGATTGTTACTTCTTTGTATTGAAGCCTAAAGATAGGTATTTTGTTACATAAAATTTCACAGATTACCTTTGAAGGGACCGATTTTGGTGAGATTACCGCCTCTGACCCTAGGGGTGGAGGAATTGCCCTATAATAATTTTTGCTAGAATCTATTCTGAAGGCCTGACAGGCTTAGCTGTCTGCCAGGATCTTATAATAAAAAAGCATTAAATTATAAAATATATCCATGTATATAAATATATATCTATATTGATACAAAGAAGGCCTTTGGGTGAGCTCTCTTCTGCCACTGGTCGGTCTGAGTGTTATTTACACTCTGCTTCCATCCATGACAGCTTACACATCAGTCCTGGCAGGGCTCTCTTGCCCTTTGAATGAGGGCATTTCCTGATTACATGTTCCCATCCACCAGAAAATGAGTGTGTTTCAGTGGCAGTGCTGGTTGACCAGTCCTCTAGTTTTTAATTTTCGCTTTTAATATTTTCCCTTTTATTTGTTTGTTTCTTCTCTTTTTATTTTATTTTTTCTTAAGAGGATACCACAACTCTCCAGGCAGTGATAATTGGTTGTTTGCCTGACACTCATTTCATTTGCAGTGACCGGCATCCCACGTGGCACCTCCTTTAAACCAGAAGACCATATGGAATACTGTTGTCCATAGTGTATCGTTGTTTTACCATTCCAAGATGGCCAAAACATTGTTTATAAATGTGGCAGCCATGATGGAACTTTAAAACAAGGACAGACTAGGTACAATGTCTTTCTAAGATGGATACTGACTGCTATGTTTATTTTCATTATTGCAACTAATGCCCACAGTGTTTAGACATTTTTCTACTTGTATTCTTTTAATTTATCTTATGTATGTTGTTAAATTTGTGTGAGTTTTTTTGCAGTTGTATCAAAGGGTAAATTCAAGAATGAGTAAGAGGATGCTGGAACGAATGCATGAGTGCAAAGATGAGTGACAGAGTGCATGATTGGTGGCTTATTGAGTGCCTAAACCCAGCAATGACACAAAAAGCACTTTCATTCATAAGCCAGACCAGCTGGCATTGGCAAAGCTTGATTTATTAATTGGTTCAGCTCTATAGAACAATTATAAAATATATTGATTAGAAACATTAGGTTTTAGTGTCAGTTATGAAAATAAACTCATACATGAATTCAATGTTTCAAGTTCTGTGACAGCATAACATGTATGTATTTGCCTGTAGGAAAATTGGCTGAAACTGTTGCAGGGTTTCCTCCTTGTGCCAGTGGACCAGTGGAGCACTGGACCTTACATACACGGTTATGGTACCACAAGTTGGTGATTTGGTCAGTGGCGGCTCCCCGAGGGAGTGTTGTGGGGCGGTAGGGTGGGGCGGGGGAGGGGCAGGGTGGGGGTAGTAAACTACGGCATACGGCCGAACAGAGTTAAGTAACTAAATAAATAAATAAAACGAATTACATTGCGCGCGCTGCATCGCAAATGGCGATGCAACGCGCGCAATGTAATTTGTTTTATTTATTTATTTGGTTACTTAACTCTGTTCGGCCGTATGCCGTAGTTTACTACCCCCCCCGCACCCTGCCCCTCCCCCGCCCCGCCTCATCGCCCCGCAACACTCCCTCGAGGAGCCACCATTGGATTAGGTGTTGCTGATACCTGGTCTGAAAAGGTTCTTTTCTTGGTCCTAAACACAAAAACATACGGCCTGTTACTTGTATGCTAGCCATGAAAGGTTGTGGCCCTGAGGCCTCTTTCCATTCTTCAGTATACTCTGGAAGGTAGAGTAATACGGACAAAAAAAATACACAGACCTATACGGGAAAACAGATCTACAGAGTCATGAGAAGGGACTTAAAGAGATATTCATAAAAGGGTGAATATGGAGAAAGCCTAACATGAAACTGTGAAACCTGCACAAAGGAAAGGAAGGAAGCAGACAGAGCACAAAAAGGGGACCAAGGTGAGGCTGACCAATGAAGAAAGACTAGGGAATGTTATGTCACAAAATAGCAAAATTAAGAACCAAAACAAAATAGAGAGAACGAGGAAAAGAGAAAAAAGACAAAGGGAGAAAGTGAAAGGTGAGGGGAAAAAAGTGAGAGTGAAAAGAGATGGAGAGTTAAAGATAGAGAAAGTATAACTGAAAGAAGGAGAGGCAGAAGAGGCAACATAATGACAACTCAATAAACCAACTAACGTTATAATAAAGAAGGAAATATGAAGAGGAAAAAAAGGGGCTAAAAAAGTAAAAAAGGAGGGATAGGGACAGAAAAAAACGGGGCAATAAGACGGAGCTCCAAATGAGGAACAGAGAGGGAGATGAAAAAGACGAAACAAAATACACCACCAAGTGATAAAAGGGTACCAGCCAAACAGGGTACAAACAGTGCTAAATGGTAAGAGGAGGCGAACAAATAAATGGTTTTAAAAGAGGAAAAATGCCAAATTAATTTTAGATTTAGGATTTAAAATATACCCGTATTTTCTTAGTATACAACATTATCTGCGATTAAGTACACATTGAAATACACATATATGGCTTTTGGTATGGATATCACTTTCGCGCATTAAATAATTGTATGTCTTGCTTTTAAAGAATAAAGTAAAGTTCTCGCTGCTGTTTTCGGCACTTTTCCAGTTTTGGAAATGACTGTTGAATGCAGCTGCAGTGGCACCAGGTTGCTTGTAAAACGAGACTTAGGCGGGAATGTGGCCTCTACAGACACATTATTAATATTGCAGTGATCCAGATGAAAAGCAATAACATGTCTTGTGGTTCTGAGGACATAATGAGATTAAGAAAACTGACCAAATATATGCACGAAAATAATAATTTGGCTCGCAAGCAGGTACTCCCGGAAAACATTACTGGTTTTCATTTCATTCCTGGAAAGAAATGAGAGTTTGTGGTTCAGAAAAGTTTCTCCTCCTCAGCTATGTTCTTATTACATGCCAGAAGCTCATGGTGTTCATGTGCGTTTCCTTGATACATAGTTCACAGGCCTCTCCCTTTTACTACTTTGAAGTGGGTTTTGTCTGGCATTTGAGGCAGATAATTAATTATTAATGTAGAGCAACGTTGAAAAGAATTTAAGCAGAGTTACCAACAGTGGAATTATCTAAAGTGTTTTGCAATGCTGTTATCCTTATTATGAGTCATATGACATTTGGAGAAGTAATACCCCTGCAGGTAAATACCTATAATATAGAGTGCGGTATTTGCTAGGTGAAATTTTGCTTCCCATTTCAAGCTTGCCTCTTGGAATGGGAGGGGTAACCAATTAATCCATTATGGGGCCTATTCACAAACATCATTTTTAGGTCTCGCCTACGCAGCGCGCATGCGCTGCATAGGAGGTGACCTCTTGGAATCGATTCGCTTTTTCGGCCCAAAACGTGCACGCTTTGCATTGCTTTCAATGGCAACGCGTGCACGTTTGGCGATTCCCTTGCGGGAGCGAGCTTTGGCGACATCTGTTTGTAATTAACTTGCAAACAGATGGTGCCCCTGCTCGCTCCCACAAGGGAAACGCTGGCGTCTGAATCGCTCTGAACTTCCGATAAACTTTAACTTTTGCGGCCGCGCTTGTCTTTCAGTGCTTGTTTTCTTTTGACTTGGAGTGGAGTTAGAGGAGCATTAGAAATATTATTTTGATTATTATTATTTTTAAGTGATGCACCTTTCTTAAATCGGGAGCGAACGCCGTATTCGTTTGGTATAGAAGGAAATATAGACGTGTAACATTAAATTCGGGTTAACTTCTCTATACTGTGGGCTGAGCATAGGTGGCAAAAGGTAGTCATGAAAGCGTGGGCCAGACACAGACCCTTGAGTACTGAAGGGAGCATCGTGCATTGCCCCCCTCAGCCGAGCTAAACATCGCTTTGGGGCCCAGACGCAAATTCAGTGGACAGAAGGGAATACAACTTTACGATATCGTTTTCCTTGAAGAACGAGATCTGGGTTGGGCTCCCGCCCTTCCTAATTGTCCGAGACTCAAGACGCCAGTGACCTGGTGCGGCAAGCCAGGCTGCCATCCTCGTCCTGATAGGTGCAGTGCAGGTAAGGGTTTGTCGAGGCGCCACCAGCAGACATGACCGACATGAGCCATTTAGCACCATTAGCGCTGAGCTGGGGCCCCCTCCCTCTGTCTGCCTTCCGTGTTGGTGGCTCACCGGGTGAAAAACAACACCTCTCTCTCCACAGTCCCCAGGAAAAGAGGGGGCCAGACAGCAGGAGACCCCCGCACTCCGAGGCACTGCTTTGTGTTTGATGGGCACCTGCTCGAGTCGAACCCCAGCGATTAGCGCCCTTTCAGTTTCAAATGGGAGGCGAGAAGATGTCAACAAGTCTCTGCAAACAAAACACAGCCTGGAGTCTGGGAGCTGATACCATCTACTAGGCGCGCAGCGTTACTTACTCTGAGGCTGTTTACAGTGGGTCACCTCTGGCAATCATAAATCGTGTCGGGACGACTGAACTGAGTAGAAGTGTCTGGAGGGAATACAACTTTATGATATCGTTTTCCTTGAAGAACGAGATCTGGGTTGGGCTCCCGCCCTTCCTAATTGTCCGAGACTCGAGACGCCAGTGACCTGGTGCGGCAAGCCAGGCTGCTGTCCTCGTCCTGATAGGTGCAGGGCAGGTAAGGGTCTGTCGAGGCGCCACCAGCAGACATGACCGACATGAGCCATTTAGCACCATTAGCGCTGAGCTGGGGCCCCCTCCCTCTGTCTGCCTTCTGTGTTGGTGGCTCACCGGGTGAAAAACAACACCTCTCTCTCCACAGTCCTCAGGAAAAGAGGGGGCCAGACAGCAGGAGACCCCCGCACTCCGAGGCACCGCTTTGTGTTTGATGGGCACCGGCTCGAGTCGAACCCCAGCGATTAGCGCCCTTTCAGATTCAAATGGGAGGCGAGAAGATGTCAACAAGTCTCTGCAAACAAAACACAGCCTGGAGTCTGGGAGCTGATACTATCTACTAGGCGCGCGGCGTTACTTACTCTGAGGCTGTTTACAGTGGGTCACCTCTGGCAATCATAAATCGTGTCGGGACGACTGAACTGAGTAGAAGTGTCTGGGAGCTGTCTTCGAACAAGGCCACTCCCTTCCTTCTGGTCTATGCACAAGCCAACTCAACAGCTCTACCAGGGAGACGCGACCACATTCACTATTTACAATGTTTTACTTCCTTCCTCCTAGAACACTGTGGGGCTAACACAAAATGACACAGTGACCCCCTCCACCCCCTTCCACCGAGCCTCTCGCATCGCAAATATATTTATAGCTCTGGGGAGGAATGGGGCCCCTGCAAGCAGATTACTGCAACAGGTGCACCATGCAGCTGAGCTATTTCACTTCAGACAAAGGTACGCCATGAAATTACTGACGGGATATTTAACAAGAAAGTAAAATTGCGATTGTTGCGCAAGGGCTGTGGATTGTAATTCCACCCAGTTCATCACGAATTTTTGAATCCAAGTAAATAATATTGTTTGCTTGCGCTGTCTGTTCCCTCACCTGCCAAATTTTGAGGACACAAAGGCAGGCTGAGGACCAGTATTTAAGATTCACCTTAGCTATTTAGAGACAATTAAGTTGATCCCACAAGAATGCAGACACTGGCTTGAAGCTACGTTATAAAAGTGACTAAACAACATTCCCTGGTCTCCTCTCCTACTCGGGAATGCGCTTAAGGTGCAAATGAGACACTATTACACACACATCACCCCACCGCACCTGCCGAAGAATGGGCGTTGTCGACAGGAAGTTTTAAAACTGTAGCAGGTGCAAACTTATCTTCCAGACTAGTTGCTGAAACTGTGCCACGTGCAGCTTTTGCTGGCAGGTGGCGATCTTGCAAGTACTGATATTTTGCTCAAGATAAATAATGCAGGCTTCTTTTAACTGTTCTCCTCGAACAGTTTTAAATAACTGTTTGTGTATATAGTCTAACAAAGCAAGTTTTAATTTTGTTCACTTCCCATTCAGAAATTGAAACATATGTACTATACATAATTATACATTGACCTTTTGACCCCACGAGATTTGGGAAATTAATATCTGACTCAACTAAGCTTTGGCAAGCACGCTTCTCGACACACTGTCCACAGTAAAAAAAAAAGCATTTGCATAGCCAATAGGTCTCCCCTTTGGGACCTTATAAGTGTTTAGCCATGCAACAGTTGATGTTGTTGCACCAAGGATATTGTGCTGCATAACTAAATACTTATAAGGTCCCAAAAGCGAGACCTATTGGCTATGCCAATGCTTGTTGTAGTATGTGAAGTATTACTTCAGTAGTACTACTCATGTACTATAAAATGCTAATCAGGAGCCTATGGGTGGAGAGCTCTGCCTTCAATATCTTTTCTGTGCGTAGATATATGCTTCAGTAGAGGAGATGAGCGCACACACACCTCAGTTTCAGTAAAGTAAATGTGGGAGGGACATGGGAGAGTGGCTGGAAAATGAGGGATACTTATTACAAATGGGACGGGTTTAGGGAAATTGAAGGAGGGGCTTAGGGAGGGACAGGGTACTACAAACACACACCTCCAATAGAGCGATTCACAAAATGCACTTCTAAAATTACTACAGCCCAAAAGTTGTTAAAACATTAAAAAAATTCTCTGCCCAGCCTTGAAATAAGTCAAGCAGTGAACATAGCCACTCACACTTCTATAGAAAATGGTGGATGCAGAAACTTAAAATAATGTTAAATAAATTAAAATTATTTCCACATTTAAAAAAATATTTAAGAACTCCCAATACAAAACCTTGGTTGAGTTCACCCAGGTGGTATCATCCTACCATGGTGTGGATAGACGCCGATGATGAAGCATGTCACGATAAGTGAGTGAGGCGCCTACTCCAATATCTTGGGATATTCGAGAGGTTACCTTTGAGACCTATTCTGATAAATTGTCAATGAATTGGTTCCTCTAAAAACACTTTGAACATTCCAGTTGCACTTTGTGTCTAACTATTTAAATCGGGAGATTGCAACTGGTCTGATTTTTTCTCTTGCTCCCCCATTTTGTGTTACTGAGTCTGATCTTGCTTAACCGTTCGAGGAGTGCTGTGGTACACGGGTTGTTTCGGTCTTCCAGGGGAAAGTTGAGGTCAACAAGGAGAATGTAGGCTCTGGATTCGATGGTGAGCAGAGCGACGAACTCAGTGATGAGGTTGGTAAAAGTGGCTCATGGTCTGTGTGGTCGGTAGGCGAGGGTTCCATTTAGTTTGAGGTTTTCTGAGATTTGCAGCTTGAAGTGCAGGGGTTCCTTGAATGGGGTGGCCTTCTCTGTGGATGTTGTGTATTTGATGGATTCCTCTACCTGGCTTGTGAAGGCGGTCATGTTGAGCGATCTTGAAGTCCACTAAGGTTGCCGTGGCAATGTTGGGAGCTGATGAGGGATTGTGCCAGATCTCATATTTAGGTTGTGTGTTTGCTGAGTAATTGTGTGTTGAGAAGCATGCATGTGAGTGGGTCTTGACGTAGCATGTGGTGTAGGTTGGGGGTATAGAAATTGTTGGTGCTTGTGTGGTGTGTGTGTTGGGAGAGGTGTTGGAGGCGTTGTTAGCATTTGCATGGGGGTGTGGGTGGTGGTGGCTGGTGAAATCTCCTACACTGCTGTGAGGCGTGGCACGGCAGCAGTTGGGGGAATGGTGTCTAGGGTCTAGCTACCTAAGCAGTGCTGCGGAATATCGCTGGAGGGTGATTGGGTCAGGGTTCCTTGGGCATGGTCTAGACGCGGACTGGTGCAGACAGCCATTAAGTAGGTCCTGAGAGGGGGGAGGAGTGCAGGGTGCCATGATGTCATTTCCTGTGCTGATGGGTGATGGGAAATGAAGTCCTCTTGGTTGGCTTCTTCTTTTGAAGACTGTTTTGGTGAGAAAACCAGTAACGTCACTTCCTGTCCAGAAGAGTAATGGGAAATTCAGCGATGTCACTTCCTATGCAGGTGGATGATGGGAGTTTCAGTGATGCCATTTCCTGTGCTGATGGGTGATGGGAAAATCTCTACACTATGAAAACAGTTGATGTGCCTCATATAATTGAACTACACAATGCAACCAAAGAACAAACACTTTTTTCACAGACAAGTATGAGCACACCATTTATGATGTCCTCACCACTGATGATATCACCATGCTGCGAACGGTGCTTCGTATCACATTCCATTAAAAAACACCACTTGCAAGATTCAACATTTAAAGATGAAATACTTTCCACAAATATGTACTGAATCATGCCACAAGTTGCACCAAATACCAGTGGCGGATGGTGACCCTTAACAGTAGAGAGGCATCGAGCGGACCGAGAGCCAAATCCAGTGACAGGCATTTAAATAAATCACAATGCCTATAGCCTCAAATGCCAAAGCTCTCAATCATGGCTCGTTAACCAATTGCTGTTTATAACAGGCTGTGACTGAGAGCTCTGGAGTTGAGGATAAAGGCAATGCGAGTGTTGCAATGGAAGATAAGTAATCAAAGACACTTCAAGTCTTCCTTTAGTAAAAAATTTATTGTAAGCTCAATATAATAGGAGGCCACAACCAATGCTCCCCTCACCTCGGCCAGCCAGTGAAACTGACTCAATCGATGCTCCAAGAGCACCAGCAGAACTCGGTACTGCTTGAAACATAACAGCATAAAACCAGGCGCAAGCACTAGATCTAATACAAAGGTAAAAAATTCTAAAGGCTGCCTTTAGAATTGTTTATCTTTGTATTATATCTCGTGCTAGCACCTGGTTTTATCCTGTTATGTTTCAAGCTGTACAAAGCAAAGCAACCCCTCGAACGAGCGGCAAATCACAGTCCCCATAGACACATATGCTAACTATACAACAGCGAGTTTCTCACTGTGCCTGCCGTGGGCCAAAAAGATAATTAAAAATTAAAAATGTTCTTACCCACGCCTCCATGTTTACTTCTTTCTTCTTGAATACCATGAGCGCGACTGCACCTCATGGAACCTCAGCCAACTCCCCTCTCCAAATCCAGAGCTGCTTTTATACTGCAGATGAGCAGCATGAGAGCAGCACCAGGATTGGCTGGAGTGGGCTGCCTTGATGCTCCAGGAAGCACTGGGGGCCTCTCCCTTTTCTCCAGCCAGCTGTTTAAGACAGCTAGGTGGTGAGGTTTAAAGTTTGAATGTCATGCTGGCCATCACAAGACAGCCGGCCAAAGTGACATGCGCACTTTAAACTGGAGTGAGCATCACTCCCATGCTGCCAGTCAGCAGCAATGTCCCACCCTCAAACTGCTCGGGTTGGGAGCAGTAAAAAAATAATATGGTCATTCATTTTATTACCATTTTATTTTTCACCTTTGCTGCACTGGCAGCAGGGGGGGCGACGCTCCTCCACCCTAATGTGGTGGGGGGGGTGCCGCTGCCAAATACCACTGTAAAGCAGAACAGCTCCTCAACTTCCAGCATATATTATCTTTATGACACATCTTTCTTACTCCGCAAATTTCACCATGCAAAATATACCCATATCACTCCATTTTACAGCTTCACACTACTCCGACTTCACGAAGCCTCTTTTCTCCACACTGCATATCACAATATCACTTTTAAAAATACATCACCTATTCACCACCACAATCCACAATATTGCACTGCATATTACCACACTGTGCACACAGTAACAAACGGCCACACACAAAACCACTATGGCTTGCCAAATCATTTTCAGTGTAAGTGCTTATATCTGTTAGGAGATAGTGTCCAGAAATACTTTACACTTTACTTTACACTCTAGTCCCCTATTGGCATTAACACACCAGGAATTACATGCCTTAGCCCAGAAGATGGAAAAGAATAAGTAAGAACTTGGGATACTTTACATGAATTGTGTATAGAAGCTGAGTTTCCAGGCCTGTAATCAGTTCAAAGGTGGCAGGAGAAAACAAGTTGAACATATCAGATATGGCTGAATATGCATGCCATGAACATGAATCTCCCTCGTGTGAAGCAGTAGTCCCAAAGATAGTAACCCACAGCAAGTAAGAACCAAAATACAACCACATCTAGATTCAAGAATACTATAAAACAAGCATTTGCAATGCAATAGGTCTCGCATTTGCGAGAGTTTAAGCTATTGGCATTGGAAATGACAATGCCTTTTATTTATCTGTTTTTCTAATTAACACATAAATAAAAGGCATTGTAATTTACAATGCCAATAACTCAAACTTTTGTAAATGCGAGACCTATTCAAAGAAGAGGCCGCCATTGTCCAGGGCTCCTCGGCAAGTGAAAGCGCGCATGGTGCGCTGAATGTTGCAGGAAAGCATGTCGTGCCTTCAGTAGGAGAAACTCATTAAACAAAATAGTGCTTACAGACTAAAAAAGACGTACCGTGTAACAACCGAAGTAAAAGGGCCAGTCCTCATGGGAGGTTACAATTGAAGACAAGGCGGTACTAAGGAGGGACAAACAAGCCTATTAACGAATCAGAAGCCAGCATTTACGAAGGGCAATGACACAAGTCAATGACAAATATGGGCGGCGAGTGGGTGGGTGGGCTTCTATTCCACACCCCAATACAGCATGCCGCAAAGGAGCGCATGCGCTGCCCAGGCTCCACCTAAAAAGCAAGTCAACAGGGAACCTTCAGGAACAGGAAAACTGACAGCTTGGAGGCTGAGGACACTATCCATTTTATTGGAATAGGAAAAACCAAGACGGGGACATAAGGAAAGGGAAAACCTTTTCAGAATGACAGAGTGCTGGTAGCAGGACAAGATAATTGGGACAATGGACTACACTGCATGCGTTATGAAGGAGTTGAAGAGATTTCCAGTCCTTTGTTCAAGGATTTATGAGTATGCCCTCTGAATGACCTCAGTTCCTCAGATCCAAGGTCAGGAGCAAACACCCGATTAAGAACAGTTAAACCTCAAACAATGCATTTTCTCTACTCAAACACCCATACCAACTGAAAGGGCACAAGTGCAGTTGCTTGTTGACAGGCCAAGTTTCCTTCATTTGATTTCTATAACCTAAGTCCTGAGGACACTCAGTTATTCTTCTGACAATCACTCAGCCACCTCTAAACCCATACCCCTGACTATCTCATAACTATCAGGTGTTGGATGGCCTTTGGATCACTCATGCAAAGCTAACATTATTCAATTACCTGGATTCTCTGCTCTTAGCAGCATTACATATTTCTCTTTGTCCTTCAGAAAGGGACATCAGTTTACCATTTGACTCCAACTAGAAGCTGATTTCCTTAAATGCCTCTATAGCTTTTGTAGTTGCATTCCATCTATTTAACATACTGAACATACTCTCACAATCGCTGTCCACTTAGCTGAATTCATAAAACAGCCACTGTCCATGTGTATACTTGAGTGATGCAAAATGGCCACCCACAAGATTCATTCTACCTCTGTGACAAAACCATCTACTTTGCTTCCTGAACTTGTCATTCCCCCCCCAAAACATGCCAAATTCCGTTAAGTAACTTCAAGGTTATTGGCTGTACACTTTTACAGAGCACTCGTCAAAGCATGTCACCTCTCTTTCTTTTGAGCTAGTATTTTACCTTCACATTGTTTTGCACCAACCTCAAGTAAATGGCAATACCAAGGAGACAGTGATCACCATATGAAGTATGGTCTTCTAAGACCTGTCCACTGAAATGCCTTTGCCATTGAGCTTCAGTTTAAATTTCACATTAAAGCTCAACATTTAAACTCATCTCTTCAGCTATAACTTCCCCCATAGATGCCTTCCTGATGGCCTGCAATCATAAACCCTTTCCCAATACTCTGATTCTCAATGTAACCAGCAATTTTATCATAAAGTAAATGTCCAATCTTTACACTTGATACGCGCGTGGAATGAGGTTTTGATCCCTTTAGCCAGCGTATATATTTTTCACTAACTGAGCCGCACTCACTGTAAATTTTGGTAAAATGTTATTGAGTGCTATCTGTCAGTACCTGCCTTTTAAAATAAGGGCTGCTTCTGTGCAGTTGGGGTAGATTCTCTGGGGTGGCTGCAAATGATTTTGAGCATACACGTTTGTGCACACATGTGCGAGCTGTGCAAATGGTACTACTCACTAATTCGGCCCAATATCAGAGCATAGGTAGCCTTTCACAGGTGGGACCTTTCATATATTGTTTTCTTTCTGTGCAAGAACGTATAATTTCATCGGCCATTCAAAAAGAAATATATTCCCTGTTCTTTTTTACCATAGTGTGAGTCTGTATTGCTTCACTGAAGACTGTAGAGTGTTACTGTATTTACACTGTAGGCAAAAGCTGCACTAAAGTAACAACTTTGCATTAGTGAACCTAGAGAGAAGTTTAATGTGCAATTATCTAGGGAAACAAAGGCGCTGAGCGAAAATAAAAAATTATTTCAGTTGTATTTAGAATCCTTCAATTACTTTCTGTTAGATCATATTTGTTTGAGTCCACCTTAAATTAGATTTTAGCTTTGAGCTTCCTTCCTGTGCCAGTTAATTAATCTGCTGGGCAGGAGGTAGATTAAAGCCATCCCCACACAGTAGACCCACCTAGATGAGATTGCACTTGTCCCTGGAAGAGGAAGAGATTGGATAGAACGTCTGCACAAGCTGATTACTTTCTCACTGCCCAACAAGCCTGGAAATGCCCATCCCCAGAGAAACAAAAGTAGTCATCAGATATCTGGCACCACTCACAGGAGGGGGCTCCCCTTTAAAGTTTTGGATGGATGGGACCAGGCTGCTGTGTCAGTTAGGGGCAGAGTTTAAGACTGTCAGATAGCTGTGATCACTGACCACTTGAAAAGGCTGTATTGAAAAGTCCCAAGATGCAGTAGATCTGGGTTGGAGGAATAATGTGTCATCTTTGGACCTGGCAGAGGTGCTTAAAGGAACTTTCAATTCCCGCTTAAAAATACCTGCACAAGGGAGCAACATTGAGAAGCACTGGAATTTGCAGGACCCAAGGACAGATAGACCCCTCACGGATGAACCCCTGTCTGGAATAGTGCAGCACTCTGTGCTTACACTGATTTGGATTCTCTGGAGCTGTGTCTCCAGGGCCAGTGACACTGGCTTCGCCACTCCCCTACAGGTTTCCCTGTAATGACTGTGGACTGATTCTGTTGGGGACAACACTCTAAGGGGGAACTTTTACTTCTTCTGGATTCACAAGCACCCTGTAAGTGGCCACAAGGCCATGGGCCTGTGGAGTACAGGCAGGTAGGGGACATTTGACTTGAGAGCCACAGGGTGCAGCTTTAGAAGACCCAGGGCCAAAGCAAAGTACCAAGAGCCCAGACAGAGATCCTGAAATGAGGAGCTAAAGAGCAGGAAGGCAGGCCCTGACCCCTCTCTCACTGGAGGAAGAGCTGATCTAAATCAAAGTAAAAAGTACAAAGAGGTAAAGGCCAGGAGGCAATAAATGAACACTCCTACTTACTGGAGCACACCACCAAGAGCAAAACAAGCTAAAAATCATTCAAAGTGGCCCACGGGGTCAGAGGAAAAACCATTGGTAACTTTTCCTTGCAGTCTAAGTTGCCCTGTAAGTTCCTAGTACCACCGGACTCGCAATACCTTATCCGCATTTTGCAGATACCAACCAGTCCCCAGGATGGCTATCACATGACTGTCTCCCCAGTGTGTTGCTATGGCCCTGGAGCAGGCCAGAATCTCTGGGGTAATTTAAGCACCACTGCGCTCCTTTAAAAAGCTGCTATCAAAGGCCACAGTCCTGAGAACAATAGTGGGTGCCTCCCCTTCTCCCTGTGCACTGTCCAACGAATTGGAGGGCACCCAGCAACAAAGATCCAGGACACACTAACCATAAGTGAGAGAGAAGAGGAGGAAGTTGGCTCCCACACCAGCTTAGCCGATCTGTCATCAACAAGAACCACTGTGGGTGCCTGCATGGATCCTGGTACTATCTACTCACTTTGGGCCAGGCACCTGCAGTCTAAAATTAAAAGTCATGCCCAAGAGCACATTTAAAACAAACATTGGCACCTGCCAATAGATTTGGCCTATGAATGCACTTTCAAACCAGACTTAAAAATCCATCTGTGTTAATGATTGTCATTCTCCCATCTGTACTGCCACCAGATAGAAACACCATCATATATCTAGTTATCTAGAAACTTTAATAGCATTGCAATGGCATGTGTGTGCCCCTCAAAGTTCAAGCTCGGGCAGCAGGATAAATAAACAAAATGATCACAGCTGTGTGGAGGGCAAGCACGTTTTTGTGGAAGCACATAACGTCTGCCCAATCAAAACATGTACTCCTGGCTCCCAACACATGGGCGGAGCCAAAGCCCCTCTCCTGATCATACTCACATAATTGTCTGGCGACAGCTGCGCTGTCAAGCCAGACCATAAAAAAGGAACAGGAAAATGTTTGCGGCCCATAGTCACATTAAAGAGATCATCTTCGAATTAAAGGATGGCCCAGAAGCCACTGAGGCTGCTTAAAAATTTGCATATTTTGGTTTGGTGGTGCTTCTTCCAATGCTTTTATGTGCATAATTTGTACAATTAAATCCTGTCATGTCATTATTTCTGAACAACAACCTCTCCCCTCTCTCCCAAAATTGAAGAAAATGCTTACCTCAGAGTTAGACGTCCTTGTGTGCGTATTGTTTTGCCTAGAGTGCATTATGACCTTGGTTGCTGTTTCTTTCCTTCAACTTCTCACTGTGTCCCTGTGTCACTATTGGCTTAGCTCCAATGTACAATTGTCACTGATACGGCTATGGGGCACTGGCTTCCATACATAACTTGGATCATTAGTGGCTGCAAACGGAAATGTGTCACATAAATCATTTTCCCTAATCTCAAGCCCCTGGGCTTGTCCCAATTCCCTTGGTCCACTCAATGACCAAGGTGGTTCTGACCCCACCTCCTCTTGCATAGCCCTTTACCGATGAGTGCCCTTGATGGTGCCAGCCTGAAATTCAGGAGATGGCTCGCAAATCGAAGTCACTCAAGTACTGGCAGACCATTCTTTTCCCCTTGTCCGTTCCTTCCCCCTCCCATCTGCCGGCATCTACCCCTCCTAGTTCAAGAAAAGAAATGTTAGACTATCTGATAGCACTACAGTTTATCCAGTTTTGAACCTCACCCCACATTCTGTGGTTAGTTTCGCTCACCAAAACCATTGAGGTCCGGGATACATGACACAGGGCCATCATGTCAACCTCTGATTGCCCATCCCCCTCATAGCATCGCCCCTTCTAGATCACCCTATTTATTTAGCCGACCACACCAAAGAGTACTATTTGCACTTATTTTCATTGTCTGATAACGCGTGAGGATGTGATCGCTCAACCATGGCACCTCAAGTTACCTCATTGAATCATAATGCCCTAACCCATAACGTCTCCTTCATGAGACACACGTCTCAGACACAGAATTGTTTAAGCTGAACCATGACTGAGGGTGATAAGTAGTAGTTGTACAGTGATACCACAGGCAACACCCACCAGCTCCCCACATTTGCACCAAGAAATATGGGGATGCAATGCTTATTTAGAAAACCTTTTCTCCCAAGGTTTTCAAAACATGGACAGACTGCAAAGGCAGATACGTATTTGTGAATCTGAAAAATTAGAGAAAACACTGGTAATGGGTGCCAAATTCATTCAAATTGCACTGTCTCAGAGTAACCCAAGCTGCTGATTGAGTTTGAAACCCTGACTGTCTGGATGGAGAGAGAGCCTTTGACCTTGTAGAATGGGGATACATTTTTTGAACCCACAAGAGAGCTGATCTTGGATGTGAATTTATATCTAAGATACATTGGCCAGATGAAAGCCCGCTTGCCAATATTAACTGCAACAGCTTTCTGTGTAGGGCAATAATAATAGATGAAGAACCCAACATGGATACCCCCAGCAACCTTCCTGCTTCTATTTGCTTTTGAATCATTATAGGATGGAAGATGCAAATCATACAATATGATTGGGATAAACATAATAACTGAGCAGTTAACGCATTAATATATGCAAATGACATTTATCTCACCCATACCTAGACGCAAGACCAGCCACAATTTCCCTGATTCACTTATTTTCTAAATTCTCTGGCTACAAGATCAAAAGGGGAAAATGTGATGCCTTACACATGTGATGCTTCACCACGTTTGCCATTCTTAATAACCTCGATATGTAATGGGTCTAGACAGGTGTCAAATATGTAGAGATCCGTATCAATAGGAGACTAGAGAAAATGGTAGAAGTCAGTCTATCTCTATTGTTAAACAAAGCTAATTATGATTTTGTAAGAAGGACTCATCACAGCCTATCAAAGTGGGTCAGGATACAGTGTGTCAAAATGAGATTACTACCCAGTACAACTACCTCTTTGGTATGCTGCTATTACAGATACTTAAATCATGGTTGGCATGAATCAATTCAGACATTAGAGATATGTCTGGGGAAGAATGTAACTCAGACTGAGACTCCAGACATTTTGGGCACCTAGTACATCTGAAGGTCTTTGATTGCCCATTGGGTATGGAATCCTACTATCTGGCCTTACACATATCTCAGATCTTCAATTTCTAAAAGTACACACAGGGCCCCTGTCATGGTTAAATATGGAAAGAACATTATTCCACTGTCATTATCTATAACTATAAAATATTACAGATGTCTTAGTAAAATCAAATTGTCAGGTCTATTTTCAGTTTCTGGAGAAACATACACAAATACAAATGCACCCACTGCTACATCACCTGACACCTATTTTGCACAGTAGAGTTGCTCAAGTTGATGTATTGTATTGTATTGTATTGTATTGTATTGTAATTGCATTTATATAGCGCTTGCTACCCCTGACGAGGCGTCAAAGCGCTTTTTCGGCGAGTAGCCTGCTACTCCGAGACCCATAGAGGAATAGAGTTGAATTTGTATAGTGAAATATGAAAGTAATTTAAGCGGTGGATAGATTAGTCAGTTATTTGGATTCGGAAGGATAGCAGAAGGATAGAAGAGGAAAAAAGGTTTGTATTTATATAGCGCTTGTTACCCCTGATGGGGTGTTGAAGCACTTTTTTTGGCAAGTAGCACGCTACTCCGGAAACCCATAAAGGCTTAGTGGTGAATTAGTATGGTGAAATATGAAAGTAATTTGAGTAGTGGATATTAGTCAGTTATTTGGAGTGAGAAGGATAGCGGAGGGATAGAAGGGGAAGAAAGGTTTGCATTCATATAGCACCTGTTACCCCTGATAGGTGTTGAAGCGCTTTTCTGGCGAGTAGCACGCTACTCCGGAACCCATAAAGGATTAGTGTTGAAAATTAGTATAGTGAAATATGAAGTAATTTGAGTGGTGGATATGTTATTCAGTTATTTGGATAGAGAAAGGTAGGCGGCGGGATACAAGAGGGAAAAAGGTTTGTATTTATATAGCGCTTGCTACCCCTGATGGGGTTTTGAAGTCACACTATTAACAGGGTTGACTGGTTGAGAAAAAGGATTTTTATAGACAGATCAGTGAAACCTTTTCAGACTTCCCAGACTGAATTTGATCTACCCGGACTTTGTTTTTGGTGATTACTCCTATACAGCATATGTTGCCACCTTGGTCTTGAGCCAGGAGTTTTCAAAGCCTCTCCCATAATGCAATATCTTACATTGTGGAGTTACTACCACAACTATGGGGCCGATTCCGATCTCGGCCGGTAGGGCACCGAATCGGATTCGGCTTAACCGGATCCAATTCGGAGCCCTCTTTCCCGACCGATTCGTACGTGCGTCCGGGCGAGCGAGTACGATGCGAGCGCATGCGAAATCGCCGACCGACACGTACGTGGGTCCGACCCGCTCCGACCGACTCGCACGGACACGACTCGCACCGCGCAATGGAGACGTTCCCCGGCCGGGCAAGTACGATGCGCGCCGCGAGCAGTCCGACCGACTCGCGCCGTCCGGCTCGAAAGAGCAGTCGGAGCCGGACTTGGGGGCCCGTGTCGGACCCCCTGTACGCGTAGCCGCGCGAGTCGCACACAGGGGGACCCATGGGTCCCCCTACCTGTGCATGTACGCGCAAGTCGCATCGACGCGCACCCGCTGTGGGGGCGCCTTGTTCGCCTCGCACCCATTGAGTCAATGGGAGCCCGCGTCCGCGTTGTACGACCAGCTCCCATTGACTTCAATGGGAGTCCGACCGAATCGAGTCCGATTGCATGCGTACGCATCGTACTCGTTCGGTTGGGCTGCTAGGGTCCGATTCGGTCGGAAATCTCTCCGGGTCCGGCTCGGTCGGAGTGATTTCCGGCCTGAATCGGAATTGGCCCCTTAGTGTCAGGGTTGTATGAGGTTATCACTGTCAGGGAACTAGCGCTGATATTCACCTACTTTAAAGTTTACAATGACTGGCATTGTTCCACCTGGAAATGATATAGGGCTAAACTATTGAACTGTTCTGACAGAAATTACATTAAAAAAGTATCATTGGTTTTAGAACTACCTATGCTAAGTTGATGGAGGGAACTTTCTTTCATGCCTTTTCTTTTCCTTTGTTCAATGGACCAACTTTCCTTTAGATCTCAGAGTTATGTTCTCTTGAAACAAATTCACATCTGCATTGAAGGCCCACCTATTTCAAGCTGCAGAATAGTTATAATCCTAAGTCCTCTCTAAGGTAATCCATACCTCTAGAAGGGAAACAGCTTCATCTGTTGTTCTCATGCATGTCAGTGTTACTTCAAACTTCTGCTATTGCTGGTGGGGGGAACCAACCCACAGGAGCCTTTGCCTTGGAGGAGGGCCTCTCTGACACCTCAGCCCTCTCACTCAAAAGCACACCTGGAACTGCGGCGCACATGACGCTTTCTGCTATTGTTGGTGAGGAGATTCCAACCCCAGGAGCCTTTGCCTTGGAGGAGGGCCTCCCTGACACCTCAGCCATCAAGCTCAAAAGTGCACCTGAACCCACGGCCCATTAGAAGTTTTCTGCTATTGTTGGTGCAGGGAATTTAACCCCCAAAAGCCTTCGCCTTAGAGGAGGACTTCCCTGACACTTCAGCCCTTGCACTCAAAAGCATGCCTAGACCCACGGCACGCGGGATGCTTTCTGCTATTGCTAGTACGGGGACTCCAACCCCCAGGAGCCTTTGCCTTGCCCTGACACATCAGCCCTCACATTCAAAAGCATGCCTGGACCTGCAGTGAGCGGGATGCGCCTGGTCGTATGCCTGGGTGAAGATCGGGCCTGTCTTCGCCTCTCTCATTATCTGGAAGAGGCTGGACTGGGCAACCCCCTTACATTTGGTCTGCTCCAGGTACTGTGAATATATATATTGCTGCCATACACTAGCCTACTACTATGGCCTGAAACAAAATGGGGATAGAGAAAGCTTTGGAGAGTGGTTCTCTAAAGCCCTACCTGGTTCTACTTTTGATGCTTTTTTACAGAGAGCAGTGGGAGTAATCAGTAAGGAAATTTAACTGGCTAAATGGCGCTTATCACTCTCATCTTCCCCTTCCCTCGTCCCCACTGAGCGCCTAGGTTCACCTCGGAAATACCGGAAACAGCACCCGTTGACACAAGACCTATTGTTACCTGTTCGAGCCCGGGAGGATGTGTAACAAATCTAGCGGGTGTTATCTAGACAGTGGAGCTAGCAGTGGCTCAGTCCCAACAACAACCCTAACCACAATTACTTCTACGCAGTGGGGCAATACAAGGAGCAACGGGTAAAAGTAAATCAAGGAGACTTGTTATATTTCATATAGGTACCCCGATATAGGTCTAGGTATCATCATAACCCTTCACCTACATTCTCTTCTATACTACATACATAACGGATTTGGAGGACTGACCTTTTACCCAGTTACAATACTACACATAAGTGTGTAGGGTTTTTCCCTTGACACTGGCCTCATAAGTTATGCATGAGGATTCTTAGTTTCTTGAAATCACAGCAGGACCATCATCTCCTGCATAATAACTGTGTATAAAGTTCATTCCCGACGTCATCCTAAGTCCGACACTGGCACAGCAAGGTAGAACCCCTGGGGATACCTTAGGGTATATAAACACCACATCTTGCTGAGATAGAGAGAGGAAATCACGACTTCCATGCCGACACACTGACGCAAGACGCTGAGGTTTCTGCATGCAGATACTCCAGCTCGCAGTTGTCTGACATCCCTCGCGGGGTGTTCAGCTCGAAACCAGAACGAGGTCCCGCAGACTAACATCAGGTAATGGGGTTGGCTTTATCCTAGGGGGATTCTAGGCTTTACACCTACTCACATGCTAGGTACACTTAGGTACATCTAGTTAGGGGGCATCGTAGGAGTACGCATTTTATTACCATGTATTTTATATACTCGCCTATATTTATGATTTTTGCAAAATGGTAGAAACCTACCATCTGTTTAGTGCTGCTACTCATTTATATATGCTACTGTCTACTGGTGATTTCAGTGCAGCTTATTTTACGCTAGAATAAGGACTGTTCAATAAATACTTATTGAAAATGTCCCAAACGTTTATTCTGTGTATCTCTCTGAGAACAAGTGAGCACGAGTGACTGAGCGAAAAGTAAGTTACTGTTTCCACGGTCCAGAGGGATAAGGGTTGTCATGTTCGATAGTTGCCAAGAACTATTCTCTCCTTGGTAAGAGGAAGTTATAGTGGCATTGCGAGCTATCTGGTACACAGGCTAACATACCCGGTGGGGGTGTCTGGAATCAGTCTGGACACCAGTCCCGCAGTGTATGTTGTCTAAACGCTCAGATCCTATATAGGTCTTATAGGAACTACACGACATGGCACCGCCAACGTTGGTATTGGCACTTATTTAACAGTCAAATCTGAGTAGTTCAGTCGTGCTATTCTCATAGACCCCTACTCACATTTCCCCAGAGACGTCTGGAGTGGGAGGGAACAAATCCGCCGCAGCTGAGTAGGAAAATTCCTATGTATTGGCTGTTGGTTTAATCAAGCTTGAAGGATACAGTGTTCCTAATTGTGCATAAACACCTTATGTCAGTTCACTTCAAACGCTCTCCTTTCTAAAAATAATGACTGAACAGAGAGACGTTGATGAAGGAAATGTACTAAACTTCTCAGCCGAAGAAGACGATGCAGATGCAATATACATTGCAGATAATGTTAGAAATGCTGTCACCCTAAAACTAGTAGCATATGGTGTTACAATTAGGGGTGGGTAAGTGACTTTCGAGATTGAGGCACATGAATCATATAGAACAGAGGTATTCTATTCATGGATTAAATTCCCACAGGCAAATGCACAAACCAAAACATTTCACTACTATGTAGAAGATGAAATACCAAATGAACATAGTCCATATGAGGACATTGAAATTCCACTCACTTACGAAGAACACCTCTACTGGTTTAAAGGCGCCCTCCCCTATACAAGAAATAGAGTAAGACTTGGTCCGCTCGGAAGAGACGGAGCAACATGGCCAGTTTTAGCGGCATACACACCACATCCTGACATTGACACAATGCCAAGAGGAGACTTACTTGTACAGCATAAAGAATTAATAAGACTTTACAGAAACATGACACAGCTTGTGTTGAGAACAATCACACTTCAGCCCACACCGGCTACACAACCAGGCCCAGTCCAAGCTCCTAAAACAAAAATGACACCACAGACACTACATGCAGTAATGGGTAAAATGCCCACAAAACGCGAACAAATGCCCTTCTGGATAGCACAGAAAATTACACAACTGGAGGCGGTGTTTCCACACACTGGTCCTAAGGAAAAGCATAGAATACTTACTATTTGCTTGCCAATCGGGATAGCTCCCTCTATAGAGGATTGTACCTCTTGGGGCACAGTCTTCGCTGCAATTTATACCAGGATTCATGGTATCCCTTCTTTAGCAGTAATACCAGATGTATTAAGACAAATACAGAACGAGTATGGAGCAGAGCCTGCTCTAAACTTGGGGATGAAGTTGTTAAATAACTTCGCCCAGGTATCTGCGATAATATTGGCAAATATTAAAGGGGAAGCAGCATCAGTGGCAATACGCCAACGCCTGAGAGAGTTCACTCCATTACAACAGGAGACAGAACTACCTAAAATAATTGAAACTGCTTATGCAGAGTTAGGTAGAAACAGTCTGGGAGCTAGACCTGTAAAACCCCAGCTAATGGGGAGTTCAGATAAAGAACAGGCAAAGCAAACACCAGTTTCTTCAAAGAAGAAATGGGACAATAATAAACAACAAAAGAACAGATCTCACTCAGGGAAGGTCTCCCAGCAGGAGCCCCCAGAAAGGAGATATAATCTTAGAAATAGAGATAACATTAAAAACCTGATAGGTATCAGTATACTGATACTCGTTCCTCTCGTTCCTTTCAGGGTTCATCAAAAAACTCAGAGAGGGAAGGACGGTCTGAACAAAGACAAGAAGAGCGTACAAAGTCCAGAGAAAAGCAACGCACTTCAGACTACGCTTCAAAGAAAGAAGAAAAACCTAAAGCAAAACCTCAATTTAAAAAGAAAAAGGTAGCAGGTCTCAAAGTTAGACATGACCAGAATTCTGAGGACTCAGCTACTGAACGGTGCTAGACAGCGCGGCAGAGGTAACAATAGCTCGCCGGAACCTGATGGAATTTCTGGTGACAGCGGAGTTGAGTGAGTATATCACGGTGGAAACACTTAATACTAGGGTGAGTGTCCCACACAAGTTACATGAAATACCACTCCAAATGGAGGGGGACAAGCCGAGACAAGTTAAGGGTCTCTTAAGGGGAAACCTGACTTCTGTCTACGACATCCTATTAGCAGAAAGAGATTGGCCGCCTACTATTGTTATGGAATGCCCAAAGGGGGAAACTGTAATTTTTCCAGCTTTCTCCGACCTAGTCCCCGCACACCTAAGACATACATACGCGCAGGAGTGGGCGGTAGCCCTTGCTCCAGCATTATACCGCAATCACGTAGGGGGGGATGAAGCGTCACCCCACCACGTAATTCCAATAAAAACAAACCCAACTCCACAAAGAGAGTATCCCATAAAACAGGAAGCTAAAAAACAGGTCAGGGAGATCTTAGATCAACTTGAATACCAAGGTGTAATTGAACCATGCACCTCTTCAATGATTAATCCTTTGTTTCCCGTAAAGAAACCCGACAATTCATATCGTCTAGTTTTAGACTATAGACACCTGAACTCATGTACAAAGACATTTGCAGTTCAGAATGCACACAGTGCCGCATTAATGAATAACATTGTGCGGAAAAATACAAAACAACATTAGATATCTCAAATGGATTTTTCTGCCAAAACATAGCGCCTGAAAGCAGATATTTGACAGCCTTCTCAGCGCTAGGGTCCCAGCGTCAATTTTGTCGACTCCCCCAAGGGTATAAGAATAGCCTGGGGTTATTCTCAAGGAGGGTAACAGAGTTACTACAAAATTTGGATGAAGAAGCAATATCCTATGTAGATGATATTTATCTAACGGATGATGACTTAGAGGAACACTTTACCAGGGTAAGCACCATTATTTTGGGTTTCGCCTCTGAGGGCTACAAATTTAACTTTAAAAAATCAAAGATAGACCACCTCAATGTCCTATTTTTGGGATATGAGCTTTCAAGTGAAGGCAAAAGCCTGGCAGCCCACTTTTAAGAAAAGTGCGCACTACTACAACCTCCAAAATCGTAAAAAAAATGTACAGTCCATACTGGGACTTTTGAATTTTGGCAGACATACATTTTGGATTATGCAGAGAGAGTAAAACCTTTCTACGACCTAATAAGACCTGACTTTTCAGTTAGACAATGGACACAGGAACACACGAATATCCTTCGTTCCCTACAAGCTGATATGATATCATCAAAACACTTACAGACACGCGTAAACGTACGCAACCTGGTGCTCCGCGTAGTCCCAGGTCAATCTGGGTACACTTACCTAACCTTTAATGAAGGTGAAACAGTACCAATTTCATATAAATCGCATTTGTACACTAACGCTGAAATGCGTTTTGCTCCTACAGAAAAATTCTGACAGCAGTACAGACTGTAGTTAGAGAAATAGCACTAGCTCAAGGGAAACGAATAATTGTCGTGACCCCGGTACCGGCCTTAGATGCTGCCACAAAGGCAAGCGTCCCAAATGCAAAAGCGTTACATCCAAGATGGATACAATGGGCTAATTCTCTCACTGCAACAGATGTAGAATACAGATATCACCCAAATCTAAAAACACAAGCATTCCTGCAATACGAACAAGAATATCCTCTACCAAATGAAATTATGCCTCTAGATTGGTATGAATACATTATTTACACCGATGGATCTGCTCAACCAGCCATAGGGAGTAAGCAACAATACAGTGCAGCATGCGCTATTGTAAAAGGTAGGATGCAGGACGGCAAGTTCCGTCCAAGCTGTACAAAAACGCAGTCTCTCGGAGACTGCACGGCTCAGTTGGCAGAATTAAAAGCACTACTACTGGCACTGATAAATACGGATCCAGAATTCCCCACACTGATAGTGTGTGATTCCTTTTACTGTGTCCAGTCCTACAACGAATACCTCCACTATTGGGGACAAAATGGGTTCAGAGATTCAAAAGGTGGCACAATTAAACGGTGAAGAGACTAAATATCGAATTTTTAATAACGAAAGGACAAAATATCGAGTACAAAATATCGAGAGGACAGAATATAGAAAAGACTTAATATAGTTGGAAAAAATATCGACTTATAGGTAAGTAATATCGAATGTCATTATATCGAATGTTATTATATCGATTTTTTTAAAATTGTTTTATATGTTACTATATGTGTTAAAAATATATAATATTTTTTTAATGTATGTTACAATTTTTTGAAGGTAATGGATTTTATGTGAATTAATTTTTGCGTATATTAGTTCTGTAGCGGGTTGTGGGTTTATAGGGGAATAGGGTGTAATAGGGTGGGAAGTAATTTAATTTACATTATAAAAATTAATAATGTATTAATTAATAATTTGGTGTTTTATAATAACTATTGTTTAATCATGTTTGCGTATATTAGTTCCGTAGCGGGTTGTGGGTTTATAGGGGAATAGGGTGGGAAGTAATTTAATTTAAATTATAGAAATTAATAATTTACTAATTAATAATTTATTGTTTAATAATTACTATTGTTAATTATGTTAATTAATTTATTATTAAATATATAAAAAGTGAATAATAATCTTTTTAATTAATTGATAATTATGCAAATTGTTTATTTTTTATTAATTAGTAATTAATTACATATTAATTATTAAAAATTAATGTATTAATATGTTAATTATGTAAAAAAATAGTAGTGTGTTGAGTGTTGATAGGGAGTAGGGTGGGAATTAAGTTAAATTTAATTCAAATTTTAATAATTTTTAAATATTATTTATTCAAAGTTATTTTATAGAGTTAATTGTGTTAATTAATTTAGATATGATGGTTATTAATTTGATTGTTAATTGTAATTAGCTAATTAATTAAATGTTAAATAATTATGTTGATTCATTAATATTTTACACTATTGGAGGTGACTTTTATAGCGGAAAATGTTGGAAGGTAAATATATTTTTATTAATTAATTATTTGCTAATTCATTTTAATTATATTGTAGAAGTGGGTCTACTCAATTATTCACCTACGCTACCCAACACTTTCCCTACTGTTGCACTCACTGGAGTGGGAATAGTTATTTTTACACTCCCGCTATCCAACACTTTCCCTACTGTTCCACTCGCTGGAGTGGGAATAGTAATTTTTAGACTCCCGCTATCCAACACTTTCCCTACTGTTCCACTCGCTGGAGTGGGAATAGTAATTTTTACCCTCCCGCTATCCAACACTTTCCCTACTGTTCCACTCGCTGGAGTGGGAATAGTAATTTTTACCCTCCCGCTATCCAACACTTTTCCTACTGTTCCACTCGCTGGAGTGGGAATAGTAATTTTTACCCTCCCGCTATCCAACACTTTCCCTACTGTTCCATGCGCTGGAGTGGGAATAGTAATTTTTACCCTCCCGCTATCCAACACTTTCCCTACTTTCCACTCGCTGGAGTGGGAATAGTAATTTTTACCCTCCCGCTATCCAACACTTTCCCTACTGTTCCACTCGCTGGAGTAGGAATAGTAATTTTTACCCTCCCGCTATCCAACACTTTCCCTACTGTTCCACTCGCTGGAGTAGGAATAGTAATTTTTACCCACCCGCTATCCAACACTTTCCCTACTGTTCCACTCGCTGGAGTCGGAATAGTAATTTGTACCCACCCGCTATCCAACACTTTCCCTACTGTTCCACTCGCTGGAGTAGGAATAGTCATTTTTACCCACCAGCTATCCAACACTTTCCCTACTGTTCCACTCACTTGAGTGGGAATAGTAATTTGTACCCACCCGCTATCCAACAAATTCCCTACTTTTGCAGTTGTTGGAGTGTGAATACTAATTTTATTCCCTTAGCTATGCAACATTTTTTATTTTGTTATATTTAATGTAGTGTAAATTATTAATTAACATATTTTTTTAACTATAATTATTTAAATTATTATACATTATTTATTTTTATATTTATATAATATGTTTATTTATATATATATATATATATGTAAATATATTTTTAATAATGTTTTAAATATTTTATAATTAATATTAATAATTATTTTATAATATTATTAAGTAAATATATATATGTAAAAAAATAATTAATATGTTTTTACATTACATTTATTATTTTTACATTTTAAGCTTTTTTACATTATTTTAACTATGTTTTATTTAATTGTGTTTATTATTTAATTACTTTTATATTATTTTTAATACATTTAAAAAATTCGATATTTTAGTTAACTATATTTTAAACATCGATATTTTGTACTCGATATTTTAGTACTTACCTGTTTGTAGATAGGGACTCGATATTCTGTCCCTCGATATTTTGGCATCGATATTCTGGACAGTCGATATTCTGTCCCTCGATATTTAGTCACTGATCCCAATTAAACATAGGAAACTATGGGAACAGGTAGCAGAGTTGAAGAACGAACTACCAAGGGCTCACGTGATACACACACTGAGTCATCAACGTGATGGCGTTCACGTTGAAGGGAATTCATTGGCTGATGAAGCCGCGAATGGGGCAGTACTGTAGTGAATAAAAGATGGTCCAGTCCAGTTCATGTAGATTTATTTAGGATAAGATGTTAAACAGAGCCCCACCAGGAGCAGCCTTCCTGCTGCTCAGCCCATCCTCCAACTGACATCCTCACTCATCCAACATTCCACTGCCACCTCTCACACCAACATTCCATCAACCCAATCACACTGGCTGAGCAGCAGGTATAACACATCTCCCTTTCTTTATACAAATGACAATGAAACTCCAAAAGAATCACAATATAAATGATGCATGCAAAAGATGGCAATATAATTATTACATGCAACACAGGGGCATCAGAACAAATGCAATGTCATACATGTACTGATGGCGAAAATACATGTATGAAAGATAACAATGGATACATTTTTGGAAGAAGTAAACACACCACGCAATCCAGCAATTCTGTAACACATAAGCAGTACTACACTCACCACTTCTCCCTTTCCACCATGCAAAATAACAAATCACATGCTCCCTTTAAACCAAACCAAGAAAACACACACACTACCACACCACAAAACATAAACTAAACCCCAATACCAAAACAAGCTGGCTGGCCAGGCCAACAAGAAAGAGGTAGAAAGAGTACCGACTGAAAGGTGTGGTAGGAAACCATTCTAACAAGAACTTCGAAGCCGTGGAAGATCATTCCACAGAGAACTAACGGCATAAAAATTGCCCTCCACCCTTACCCGTAGTAAGGGTGGTACGTGTGGAACACAACTCCACACACAACCTACGGCATAAAATAATTGCCCTACACCCAAAACCCGAAGTAAGGGTGGTACGTGTGAAAAGGCATTTCACACGGAACATGAAAAGTACACACTCAACACCCAAACAAAATATAAGAGAGATAGCAATCCCTAGGGAAAAACACTCATACTTGAAAAATACAGCTTGAACTCAGCCCTTCACCCAAAACCCTAAGTTAGGGTGGTACGTGTGGAACGGCACTCCACACAGAACACGTAAAAATGCACAACTCTACACCTAATCAAGCAGTAAGGAAAAAACAACCATCACCAGCAAAAACATGCTATTTGCAAATCTGGTTTTACCTCAAGCGCTTCACCTAAACCCAAAGTAGGGGTCGTATGTGTGTAATAAGGCTCCACACTAAGCATAAAAAGAATTCTGAAGGAAACATCAGTGGGCTAACTCAACCAAGGACGAAACTGCCCATTATGACTGCAGTAAACCCAAAAGAAACAAGAAACAAGAAACATGAGCATAGCACCATACAACAACAGCAACTCAACCCACGGCACACGAAAGACACAACCCCCAGCATAATCTAATGAAATATAACGCTAGGGATACCCTCTCTGAAATAACAACAGCACTCTCCCAACATATCAATTAAAGTACAATGTTCAAAATGTGCAAAATAAGCAAAAGGAGAAAACTCTTATGAATGTGAAAGAAAGAAAAAAAAAACACAGATGACAACACAGCAGAGATGTGGAATACACACAAACCCCCACGAAAAGAATGTATATTTTGCTGCTCTTTGAACTTAGAGTAGTTTTCCATGCATTTTTAAAAATAGTCCATATCCCCCATGCGTAAAACCATTAGACACCAGGAACCTAGAATCCACAAGAGAAAAGAAAGAAACCAAATAGTAGTCTTGTAAATAAATCAGGCATACAGTACATCAAGAAAGTTAAACTTGCTAACGCTGAGTAGCTCGCTTGTACAATCAGTGCCGGTAGAATTGGAATACCAAACACCTCACCAGTTCACATCACGTCAAATGTTAATCAAGATCCGTTTCCTCATGAGATATTCCAATTCCCAAAGAGCAGAGAACTGCGCTTGGTAAGCGCAATACAAACTTGGTGCTTGTGGCTTCCTCCAACCACAAGATGGCGGCACGCAACGTACGCTACGCGGGGTGGCTCCAGGCACGTCCATGCAGCACAGCATGGAAGCTGCAGGACACTCCGCGAGCTGCCGAAGCCAGAGCTCGCGCACCAAACGGACGGGAAGAAGCTGTTGGAGTCAGGTGAGCCAAAAGGTTTAAAATAAAAAATAAAAAAATACCAAACTTGCGCAGCGGTGAAGGTTTAGAGAGGAGAATAACTCAGAGACATCAAACACCGCACAGTAAGTCACAGAGCCGGTTTAGTGAAACAAAAAAACTCCCTCTACTTGTTGCACCTCCGAGCACACCTTGTTACTTCACCCCACACAAACTGAGGGGACACCTGTTCCATGCCGCCCTTCTAGACATGCAGACCTCATCAAAGACGCAGGTTTGAGCATGGACAGTAAGGGCTCTTCTAACTCGTTGCTCTCCTTGAGACACATTTCTGTGAACAAACTCCTCTTGTACTCACTGGTTGGTAACTGTTCCTATAAGAGAGAGGTGCAACCAATTTGGTTGCAAGAAACAAATGTAGGTGGATAGTCTCTAAGTGTGTTACTGAACTGATGAAGATGGGGAATTTCTCCTTTAGAAAATAGTGCCCTCACACACTCTTGCGAGTGTCATGCTTCATCATCGGGCGTTGCTCCTCGTGGGGGTGGCGCTGCTGTCCTCCACGGGCCCCGCGAGAGTGCTCTTTATTGTAGATCTTTTAGGAGACGCCGCAGTTGTGCATGTGGGTGTGTGGGCCTAAAAGAAGGATGTGGTGCTGGTGTCTTAAAAATACCTCACTGGTACCTTAAAATGAATTTTATTTGTAGGTCCGTGGGATATGGATTAAAAGCAAGTGTGTGGGAGACTAGGGCACCTCTAGTGAGCAGATAGGGTAGAGGTCGAGGTATTACTCTGCTGCTCTCAGTCCTGTGCGTGTTTGTGAAAGTGAGGCCTGGTCGACATGTTTCGCGCTATGGAAGGGGTCCCTAACGGATCCCAGTGCCGGACCCCTTCACCCGTAGCCTAACGAGTCGAACACAGGGGGGGACCCAAGGGTCCCCCCTTCACATGCATGTACGGTGCGGATGGCACCAAAGCGTACCCACTGCAGGGGGCGCCCTTGTGCGAGACGTACCTATGCAGCTGATGCGAGACCATGCACGCGTCGTACGACCGGCTCCCATTGACTTCAATGGGAATCAGACCGAGCCGAGTCCATCAGCATGCGGCAGCATCGTACTCGCTCAGTCGGACTCCAGGGGTACGGCTCGGTCGGAAAACACTCCGGATCCGGCTCAGTCGGAGGGCTTTCCGACCCAGATCGGAATCGACCCCATAGTGTCCCAAATCGCAGTTGCGGCAGACCAGAAGACGACCTAATGAGGGACAGCTTGAATCACCACGGCTCCAATCCACATCACAGCTCAAATCCAAACAAGAGCAGGAAGGTACAGCAGGAACTGGCACGCCCGCGTTGGGGCCGACCGGTCTTGTGGTCACTGGTGGGGCTCAGGACTGCCAGCTAGCTGTCTCAAACTTAGTTACAAGAGGAGCTTCTTCCAGTTACGCTTCTTCAGTTTCAAATTACTTTAGACTTCATAGTACCAGTCCATACAGGTAGCACACGCAGGTTCTTTTCATTAAAATCGTCGCCAAAATGTAGTGAATAAAAGATGGTCCAGTCCAGGTAGTTTCTTCATGTAGATTTATTTAGGATAAGATGTTAAACAGAGCCCCATCATGAGCAGCCTTCCTACTGCTCAGCCCATCCTCCAACTGACATCCTCACTCATCCAACATTCCACTGCCACCTCTCGCACCAACATTCCATCAACCCAATCACACTGGCTAAGCAGCAGGTATAACACGTACGCACTGCATCCGTAGCTGCAATCACTCGTTCAAAAACCAGGGTAGACGGTAGCACAATGGTAGATGTGATTGCTTCACGCAACAACAGCAAAGCACTACCTAAAGGTTTTCAACTCAAGTACTCCTACAAGTTAGATGCAAACAAGGTTCCATTTGCTCAGATTCCTGGAGTGGGGGATAGAGTAATACCAAACATGGATCGCAGGTTAGGTTTAATCTTGGCTGCACACGAGGGTCTGGGTTCTGCGCATGCAGGAGTCACGGGGCAGTTTCTTTACTGAAACAACGCTATTGGTGGCCAGGGTTAACAAAGCAGACCAAAGACTTCGTCTTAAAGTGCGATATCTGTCAACAGATGAAAGGGTCCACCGTAGCTCGCCCAGCGCAGACACCATTGTTAATATCAGACAGACCGCGCGCGTGTATTTACCTGGACCACTGCGGCCCCTTGCAATCTGACGGGGTTTACAAGTATATCATGGTTGCAGTGTATTCCTGTTCAAGATTCTTATGGGTATGGCCTCAGCGCTCGGCTAATGCCCGAACTGTTATAAAAGATTTGCGAGTATATATAGGGACATACGCAGTTGGCACATTACATTCTGACCGTGGCCCCGCGTTCAGCTCTAGGGCTTACAAGGAAGCCATGGGAAGTTTGGGTGTAGCATTGCGGTACTCCTCTCCATACCATGATATATTTGGACCGACCGAGCTTTTAAAAATTCCACATTTGTTTAAAATTTCATTGAACGATATCATTACCTCCAGTACATTTTCTGATGATTGGGATTTTGAAACTGTTAATAACTTATTGTCTGATTTAGAACAATCTGCCGCATTTTCTAGCACTGAAATGTTAGAGGATAGATCAGATTTTGACAAAATGTATTGTTACCAACATTATGGTCATCATTTCTTGCATAAATAGAGCAAACCCAGAGATGTTTTCACATACCACCAGTGGGAACATTGCCCTACACCACCGAAAGGTAGTTCAAAAACATTTGCACAAAATGTCTCATATTTTTCAGGGTTTCACACTTCTGACCCAACCTCGTACTACTATAAGGTTGCACCAATATCTGCACAGAAAAATATGTTAACAAACACCAAACAGATTTACTCTGCTTCCTTTATCACCCAGCTGTCTGAACAGGGTTTTCACTTATGGATGGACACTGTAGACTTGAAATCAATCTGGGGTTCTAGGGACTGGCAAGTCCAGGGGACAGAAGCACTCTTTAGAGCATGCCTCATTCCACAGCAGATGATTTTTCTGAATGACACTGTGCAACAGACTTCCTGTCTTGGAATAGCCAAGAACAAGGACTTGAACACACCTCAAATTCCAACACCTTTAAACACCGAGGGGAATTATACATCAGAAAGAGGGGCTAGGTTGGATAACATATTGCAATACAATAGATCAGACCCCATTTGGGAGGGATGGTTGGTTTGGCCTACTGACACAAACATATGTCAGGAAAGATTCAGGGGTACCACCGAAGGGTTTAGTATCTGCAGACCGGACCCACGTTATGTACAACGAGAACATCCGGGGGTAGTGACATCATACAGTGTTGGGAAGTTGTGCCTTGATTGGCTAAAGACCTCAACACTACCCCAGGTGAAGCAACACTTGTCCTTACTCTCAGAGGATGTGGACCTACGGGATTTTTTATTAGGTCCCAGGAAGCCACGTCAGAAGTGCTTTTTGTATGCTGTCTAAAAGGAACTCTGGAAAATCTCTCAACAAGAAGCTGCAGAGAGATTAAGAGAAATAGATAGAGTTAACCTAGAAATGCGTTATCCGTAGTTGACAATGGTATGACTACATTAACATCCAGGATATATTCACTGGGCAACATTGTATCTTCTGCTATCGATGTTATAGAACAGGATTTGTCCATATTGCAACAAGGACAATCGCAGTTACGTTCTATTATTTTGTTAAGCTGGACGCTGCAGTCATTGCACACCGGTTATGTGCCTTGGCGTTTTATCAATATTACGTCATTATTTTCTGCATACAATCTAACATAAAAACAGATGAAAATGGCACAGAGGGGAGCAAAATATACAATGCTGCGCATTGAGAAACTGGATAGGTTACCCTTTACTGTGGCTGAGTCACCGTCCACAGAATGGTTAGTCCATGGCCATATAACATTACCGGTCGTAACTTTCCAGTTTCTTTATTGCCTAGAACAACAACAGGCAGGCAGATATGAAAAGATGGGTGAGGAATTCATCAGGGAATCCTGGGATTTACCATACAGATTTCGATGCAGGAGTGGGGATCTGGAACTAACTGTGAGAACGCTTTAAGTGGATCTCTCATATGCCAGGATATTATGCTACACGGGGCTTGTAATGGGTCTGTGGCGAACTTGTCCTGTCACTTGAGGGGTACCCCGGCAGCTGTGATTAATCCAGTATTCAGACTTCTCTTGAATGGGAGTTACTTGATGCTGAATGATCAAGGTTGTTGTGGGATACTTCCGGGCATCGCATATCTATTCACCGTGAGCTCCAGGGTTACTTGCTGTATGCAAGTATTGTTTCCACCAACACAAACAGTCAGGGAAGCGCCGTTATGGTCTTCGCTAAAAGTTTCCTTTATATGGTTTGATACTCTGAGCAGAATGAAAGCCATGCTTTTACAACGAACCGTGCCCTTAACCTCCACCCTGGAGACTTTTGATCTCCAGATCGCAAGGTCCTCGGCTGAGATACAGGCACTTATACGTACAAACTGCCCTTTCCATTTCACAGAAATGGTAAGTCGTATCTTTAACATGTCCGATACGACGGGTATTATACACCTATTTAAGACCATAGGTTCCGGACTGTTAAGCACCTTTCAGACGGTCCTCGGCGTTATACCAAACTTTATACACTCCGTCATTGGAAGCATTTTTGGAGGGCTTCTGCTGATTCTGTTTCTAATAGCAGGAATCCTGATTGTTACCTTTCTGCTACGCAATGGAGGTCCCAGCCACCAAGGAAGTAGCAACAGATCTCCTCGAGCGCAAATACTGTGATCGCATGGTACAACATCTGGGCACACCTCACCTACGGGAACTGAGCGCCTCTTGGCTCCTGTCATTTAGACCAGTCTGGATGGACTGTGTCCTACCTGTTCTCCGATGCCTGTTCTGCGGAGAAGAATGCGTGTTGGACCTCTGTCTGACACTTCGATCTGCTGTGCCACCAGACGTTGATGCTTTACTGGACCCGATAACGGCCCATGTTCTGCAGTGTCCTCAGTTCATTCCCATGTTGTTGGCAGCATTCTTAGAGCCACCACAGGTTGTTTCTGCTCCTGTTGGTATGGACACCGGCTCCTCCAACACTCAGGCCTTGGATGTGGCACAGACTGCCCCGGCACCTGCTGCAGGCAGTACGGAAGATCATCTGTGCTCAATTGACATTCTTCGTGAGGTGTTACAGGGATCGTCAGCTGTGTATGCAGACAGCAGCAATGTTGCGTCTACCAGCAAGGACACATAAACATTTGGCATGTCGCACGCTGGGAAGATTTGGCTTTTAACTTTTTCGAAATTCCAAATTGAAACCTTTTGACCTGCATGGCTTTCAGATGCTTGTAGTTGTTCGGACTTTATAAACGGACACTTTAGAGCCACAACTTGACTTATTTTTTTGTAGAACACTTTTCAAAGGTTTTTTTGAATGCTTTTTAACTTCTCTTAAAAACTGTTTTTATTATTTGTTGCGTACAAACCTCTAGACACCTTGGTAGTACGCTAGAATTTAGTAATGTCGTCTAGTCGGATGAGGAGTGGGTGTTATATTTCATATAGGTACCCCGATATAGGTCTAGGTATCATCATAACCCTTCACCTACATTCTCTCCTAGACTACATACATAACGGATTTGGAGGACTGACCTTTTACCCAGTTATAATACTGCACATAAGTGCGTAGGGTTTTTCCCTGGACACTGGCCTCATAAATTATGCATGAGGATTCTTAGTTTCTTGGAATCACAGCAGGACCATCATCTCCTGCATAATAACTGTGTATAAAGTTCATTCCCGACGTCATCCTAAGTCCGACACTGGCACAGCAAGGTAGAACCCCTGGGGATACCTTAGGGTATATAAACACCACATCTTTCTGAGATAGAGAAAGGAGATCACGGCTTGCATGCCGACACACTGACGTGAGACGCTGAGGTTCCTGCATGCAGATACTCCAGCAACTCCAACTCCGGTCTGACATCCCTCGCAGGGTGTTCAGCTCGAGACCAGAACGAGGTCCCACAGGCTAACATCAGGTAATGAGGTTGGCTTTATCCTAGGGGGATTCTTGGTTTTACACCTAATCACATGCTAGGTACACTTAGGTACATCTAGTTAGGGGCCATCGTAGGAGTACGCATTTTATTACCATGTATTTTATATACTCGCCTATATTTATGATTTTAGCAAAATGGTAGAAACCTACCATCTGTTTACTTTCTTAGTGCTGCTACTCATTTATATATGCTACTGTCTACTGGTGATTTCAGTGCACTTATTTTACACTAGAATAACGACTGTTCAATAAATACTTATTGAAAACGTCCCAACCGTTTATTCTGTGTATCTCTCTGAGAACAAGTGAGCACGAGTGACTGAGCGAAAAGTAAGTTACTGTTTCCACGGTCCTGAGGGATCAGGGTTGTCATGTTCGATAGTTGCCAAGAACTAATCTCTCCTTGGTAAGAGGAGTTTATAGTGGCATTGCGAGCTAGCTGGTACACAGGCCAACATACCCGGTGGGGGTTTCTGGGATCAGTCTGGACACCAGTCCCGCAGTGTATGTTGTCTAAATGCGCAGATCCTAGATAGGTCTTATAGGAACTACATGACAGACTGTGTTTCAGCTCCCTCTGTGGGTGGGGTTCCTGAAGTAGGGGATAAGTACAAGTTACATGAGGCAGTAAAGGACCTGTGTAATAATCTCATCACACCTGTGATGGGTAAATTAGAGCCTATCTATGAACGCCTGGTTGCCGTAGAATCAAAGATATGGAAGATCAACTCCCTACCAGCCACAAAGCACCAGGGGCCGTATTACACATTGGCATTGTTTGGGCCGAGCGCGCCAGACGCAAACAATGCCAATGCACCCTATTATGATCTATGCGCTGCCCTCAGGGCAGCCGCAAACTCGCGCTGCCCCCAGGGCAGCGCATTCATGTGAAAACACTGGGCAGCCGCTCCGTGTTTTCACAGTGCAGGCGGCTCCCGCCTGCACTTTCAAAGGGGATGTCTGGGCCTTTACCCTCTGCAGAGGGCTGCTGTCAGGAGGCGCACTGACAGTGCGCCACCTTTTAAATGGCGCACTGTCAGTGCGCCTCCTGAGGGCTTCTTTGACTCTGCGCCTGCGTATGTAATATGGCGCGGGCGCAGAGTCAAAGAAATTCCCTCATTTGCATAGGGCACGCCCCAAAGCAAATGAAGGAACACCCTCTGAAGGTAGCGCTGGAGCATTAAGTGTGCCAGCGCTATCGGTATTATAGAAGGGGACTCACAAGGGTCTGCGCCCTCTTCTATAATACCAAGGTGCCCTGGGGGCACGCAAAGCGAGCGCAAACACCCATTGCGCCCCCGGGGCACCTTCTGCAATACGGCCCCAGGTGGTCGATCCATGCACCACATCTTCAATTTATAAGGACAACCTCCTCCGGGTACAGACTATTTTGGATGAGCGGGCAGGAGCCCAGCCCAAGGCCAGTACACTAACCAATTAACTCAGTGTGACTATGTGTGCACAAGGGAGAGCGGAAATGCTACTCTCGGGATCGGGAAGGGGGATAAGGTGGTGAGGGAGGTGTACAGGCTTGCACAAGGGGGGGGTCAGGCATTGGGTTCTAAACCAATATCTTTGACTTTGACCCCTGATGCCTGCCCATATGTGATTGTACTGTCAAATATTCCTGGCCTAGCTGATGGTGTAGAGAAGTCATTTGCCCAATTGAAAAATAAGGTCTTACATTGGCTTTGTCCTCCTGCTGGTTTGTCGTATTCAGATGGCCGCCACATTCTGATGGTCAGGAGGGTCAGTTGGGTGGGCCCCTGACTAAGTCTTCAGCAGGCAACTGCATTGTCATACATTTTAGGTACCGCAACATCATCCAAAATGTATTAGCCAACTGCATGCAATTGGGAATTCCAGGCTCGAAAATCTCTTTTATCACCAATTGAGGAACGGGCGCAGATTTGCACATCAATTTCTAATAGCACGTCAGTACGGTTGTAGTGTGGGTGGGAATGGCAGCCGCTCGAACCCTTTTCCCTAGAAGAAATTTCCCCCCCGCTTTCTCAGGTTGACTGACTGCTCACTGAAATAAATGTTGTTGCCTATGGCAAGAATGGGTTATCACTTGTGGATGTCATTACACCAAGTTAATCCCCATGCCCAGAAGTGTCGCTTGCCCCAGATCATGAGGCTATCACCCCCACTGATGGTGTTGGCACATTGGGTGATCCGTGTGTGAGTAGCGAAATGGTAGCAACTAAACAGCTGAGTGCCCACAGACAGACGATGCAGATACCAACACCCTGTTACCCAGTTGCCCATGTCCACAGACAACCATATTGTTTTGGAACATTGCAGGTATGAAGGGTAAACTAGGTGATCCTGATTGGGGCAAATTTATTGAAGGCCATGACACTTGCTTATTTCAAGAGACCTGGGTGGTCGGCCAAGTGTATAGGGGTGGGTTCAAGAGATATAGGGTGCCTGCTATTAAATCTGCTGTTTGAGGTCCCTCCGGTGGGTTGCTTATACTAGTGCAGTCCACTTTTCTTGTTCCATTTCTGTACTTGAATCAGGTTCCTCAGATATTCAAGGGTTAATATTTTCTTGCCCAAAGTCCAAAATCCTTCTGATAATTAATATATACAATATGAGTGGCAGATACAATCAGGAATCCCGAATTCTTCAAATGCTGGACAGAATATTGGTAGTCCACTCAGAATCCCACCATGTGCTTGTGGCTGGCGATTTCAGTCTTTTTATTGAACCAAGTGGCATAGCTCAAGATCTGTCTAACATTGAGGATTCAATATGGGGATCCCTGATCTCACCTCTCCAATAAGAACAAAACTTTCTAGGGCGGCCCTCCAAGTGATGGAACTTACCTTGACGCACAGTTTGTGTGCATGTAACGGTCAGTCACTCTCAGATAAAACACCTGCTCCCACATTTAGGAGAAGGTTGTATTATAGTAGCATTGACTACATCCTATTGGTTGTGAGACTTTGGAGTAAATTGGGCGACATGTTGGTGGTAGTGCGAGATGAGAGTAATCACAATCCCCTGACACTTAAATTAAAATAGACAATGACATTGTCCTTCACCCCCGAAGCAGAGGGGCACTAGAACCATCTAGAAGTAACAAATAATGGGAAAAATTGTAAAGTGGGCGGTAGTGAGTTCTTCACCCAAGGCAGTTTTGGATCTATGCTTAATTCTCACCACTCACATGGAGAGTATGATTGCAAATCAGGGGAACAGCACATCGATTCTAACTGGGCATAATCCAGCGTTTTTAAAGCTGAGGGGTCTTTTCACCAAGAGAGATCTGGGGTGATCCAAACAATCTGCTCCAAAGGGTTGATTTAACAGGCCCTGTAAAACTGCAAAGATTAAGTTGTTGGAAGCAATAAAAAAGTAGCCACGCAGGATATTATGGAAAGTAGGGCTTCCTAGAGGGCTACTTTAAAGCAAGCCAAAGTAGAATGGGAAAATGGTATCTGGCTTGATCTTTTGAATGCTCAACAACCAATAACCAGAAGAAATTCTGGCATCCAGTCAGCTTAGGCGGCCGAAAATTGAATAAAGAGGCCAAGTCTTCAATTTTACCATGCGAATGGATCGCCAACTTTGGAAATTTGTATTCAGCATCCCATGAAAAAGAGAGTGTTGTTTCCCCAATGGACATTAGTTGCCCACCGAATTCCAACCTGCCTCCAGTAGTCTTCTCCTTGGAGGAAACTGCTCGTGCTGAGGCTTCATTTAGACAAGGGAAAGCAACAGGGCTTGATAAGATCCCTTCAGATCTTTTTAAATCTGACAATGCTGTTTGGGTGTCCTATATAAATGCTGTCTCAAATGCAGTTATGGTGGAGGAGGCCATTCCTACATCATGAAAGAGATTGTGCCAGTTTTTATAAAGGGGAATTCCAGTATTCCCTCCAGCTATCACCCAATCAGTCTCATCGACAATTTACAAAAGGTCTTCTGTACACAGGTTCTGGATCAGCGTCTAGATTGCATGAGGAGAATCATATCCTCTCGAACCTGTAGGCAGGCATTGGGAGCAAGACTTGTGCCATTGACCAGGCCTTCCATTTTCTCCTGGCTAAGTGGAAGATGGTAGACCTGGGCAAATGTGAACTTTTTTGTGGCATTTATTGATCTTCGCGCTGCTTTTGATTTGGTGCCTAGGGGGAAACTGTGGGAGGTCCTCCAAGGGATGGAGGTCCCCTCTAACTTACTTCACATAATTATACTACTCCACGAGGGGAATTCTGCTTATGTTCGGTGCGGCACGAGTGGGGAATTGGCCGAAGCTTTCCCAGTTGACCAAGGTGTGTGCCAAGGTTATGTTCTCACGCCAACACTTTTCCTCCTATATATTAAAAACTGTTTTAGCTAGTTGCTGAATTGTGTTAATGATTCCCCTTCCCTGTCTAAAACTAGGAGGGGCCTGCTGATTCTGATTGATAGATTCAATCAGTTCTGTGCAGATTATGGTCTTGAAATGAATACCACAAAAACTAAGTTCATGACCTAGGAATGGCAGGGCGTGGGGGGTCATCAAAGTGAGAAATGAACCACTAGGAGTGTGGGAGTTTGATTATCTTTGCATCAGATTAGCTGAAACAGGGTCTTGGGAACACCAGGTTGTAAAAAGCTCAATTGCGGTTAAACACAGAGCTGGGACAACATGTACATTTGCAAAAAAGGCCAACTGGACTCCAGTGCTACCAGCTGTGGAAATATACAAGTCCCAAGCAAGGGGGGGGGGCATCTCTCTATGGTACGAAATGATGGGCCCATTTCAGCACAGACTCCATGGCTGTTGCACAAAATAATTTCCTTAGAGCTCTTATTGGCCTAGTGACCACTTGTACCATTACGTTTGGATTTAGGTATTCATCAAATAGCCGTATTGGCTGCATTAAGACCCTTGTTATATTAGATATGCATTTGGAGCACTAGTGAACTGTGCCACTTTAGCGGGGGGCTGGCGGATATCTTAAGAAAAAAAATCAGCGGTAAAAATAAAATGGTTGGGATTCATGAAAAAGGCATGGACCGACCTGGGCTTGGAAAAATTCTGGGAAGAGCCTTGCTCCATTGGATCAGGAGATGCAGAAATAGTGAAAAAATAGATTATGAGAAAGCTACCACTTGCAGGGAGCACCGAAATAACATAGGCAGTTTAACAAGTGCTTTCCTACTACATAAATCCACAAGTAAGGCTGAGGAGTTTTTAGACCTTATACACCCGCCCGGCAAATGCATGAACAGTGTTTTAACAGTTCAGGTATGGGATACTTCCGGTAGCAGTTTTTATCTCCTCATGGGAGGGGGGGGGGAATAAGCAGAGGTCACGTTATTGTTTCAAAACTGTTGTTGAAACAGATGAAGATTTGTTATTCTTCTGCCCACTCCCCACATGCTAAAGCCAGAAGCAGGTGGATAGTGCCCCTTTGACGGTCTAGCTGAAAGAGGAGAAGCGAACAGAATCTGCAAAAGTGACACTTCAATCATAGTGGTAGTGGTGGTGTCAGAGTTTCTACACACAGCCTGGATAACGAGGCAAAAGTTACTAGGTAAGATGCCAGGTTGAGTTTTTATGGAGCCTGATTTGATTAATATTTAATGAATTTTTGCATATAGGAGCTTTTAAAATCAGTATTTATTGCTGTTTCTATGTGTGTGCTAATCAGGTATACTTTTGTTCCATTGTTTAAATTCTTTTATTTGTGATTGTTTTATGTATTTTGATGATGACATTTTATTTCGAGCCATCTATAAACTTGACTTGACAAAGGTTTAATAAAAATCGCCTCCTCCCCAAAAAAATGATCAAAAAAATTACAAAGTTACATTATTTTGACTGGTGCTGCTACATTAACGATGACCCAAAGCTGTTGTTGATATTAAATACCATTTAGGTTCAGTGAGGTTGTGGATCTTTTTCGCTTTACTTGTACCGGTGTATTCTACCTGAAGTAAATCATGCCAAATAGATCCGACAAACAGGACACACTCCAGGATTCATCTCATTGCCTTATCTTCTAGCTCTGGATCACCCAAGTAGAGGAAAATGTAAACATTCACTACCTTATTTTCAGTCTGTGTGTACACTTGATTTGGATACATATATTACAGGTTCCAGAGAGGTACAAGATCACATTTGCACAGTACGTCTGACATGTATATCAAATTAAGGCACAAATACCCAATCAAATTTAATATAATATTTGATACTAGGGTCAGACTGAAGTAGAAGGAGCATAGCATCGCAATTTCACAGAATATCTTGAGGAAATTTTCTGCAAGAGGTACCTGAACCTCTGATGCATATTTTATTGTCTCCACAGTTCTAGCAGAGTTACACTTGTCTAAACAACTGCATTAACCCTGCAACATGGAGAAAATCACATGGTGCCTACAGGAAACATACACCAGAAGAATCCCCAGCAGTTAAAGAAAAGCAAACTCACCAGCAGTTCATCAATTAGCCGAATGCCACCAGGATTACGATTTATTGACTACCCTATTTTCAGTTTATGGTTCATTGACTACCACATTAGTAGATATCTTCTATCAACCACTCTATCAGTTTTTTAGGATCATAAAATCCTTCAGTGTGGAGGTTTGATAATTGAGAGCTTAACATGTATTCTATCTTCGTGATGGCATAGTGTTAGCATGGGTCTTCTCTTTGACTTATTTTCACTAATAAAACTTTATAGTTTGTTGCTGAAAACTTTACTGGTTATTTAAAGTCCGAGTTATAGGCCTAAATCCACATGAGAGGGCCTCATAGCAACTGTTATAGCCCGAGGCAGAAGGGTTATAATGCTATTAGAATATTCCATCCACTGATATTGTAATATTGTAGATGAATAAATATTGGAATGTTAGAGCAGAAGGCCAAAACCTGCCATTGATGGGTCTGAGCCACTCCATTGTCTTCAGTGGAGCTCTCAGGATTCAAATGTTCTAAAGTGCAGTCGCACAACTGATATGAAGTTTATTCTTTGCAGCAGTGAAAATGCCTTCCCTGACATGCAGGTCCTGAATCAACAGATGGGAACTGTGTGTTAGGAGAGGGCGGTAGGCCCAAATGCTATACAATCTGTCTTCAGGTTCATGTACAATTCACATCAAACACACAAACGATAATTGGAGGAATGCTTGCAATTTGTCTACCGCTGGCAATCACTTGGGGTACTATTCCAAACCGTCATTCTCAAATAAAGAGTTCCAGTCAGGCCGAAACCAGTCTTGGGTTTCTTGTTTTCTGGTTCAGAGTGGAACAGGCTTGGCAGGACTGTTCCTATTGGAGCAGGACCAAGACTGATTTGCCGATGTCTGGGTTTAATCTAAGATGGACTGGTGGGCAAAAGAACAATGAGTTGGAATTCTACCCAGAGCAATTGGCAGTGGTTAGACTTATTTCAAGCATTCCTCCCGTCACCTTTTGTGTGTTTCATGTAGAATTTACTCATGTGTTTCTTCCCATCAGTGATATAGTGGAAGGAGTTTGAGGCAGCATGTAACGGTAAGGGCTATAAACTAGAGCTGGATTAGGGAGGAGAAATGAAATAATGTACAGTGATACCCTGTTAAAGAATAAATGACCTTTTTAGCACAAGGCAGACAGGGATTATGTTGACCTCCTGTTGGCAATACACCTTCCCTTGTGCCAGGTCTCACATAGTGCAGGGGAATATGTAGAGTTGGTATATGCAGAAAGCAGGCACATACCTTTGTGAATGAGGGAAAGGCCTGTTAATGATCCTACCACACCTCTGGTATACTCCACAGCACAAATGGTAAACATGGCCTCACCACTGCGCGAGTGCATCCTAATTTGAAGATGTGCATAATAATTTGAGGATGTGAAAATATATTTTGGGAATCAAGTCATGCGCAATGTCTGTCTTTACACTCTGATGTCATATTTGACTCCCACAAATTGTTTTTTTTGCCTTCTGCCTTACAGTCTAAGTACACATTTTATAATTTTTTCTATCCTGCCATCCATTGCTACACCACCTCCGAGTTCCTAGCCTTGGCCCCCAGAGGCCACAACAACAACTGCTGCGTCTCCTCCCTGAGATACATGGAAGGACCCTTCGTCTGCCAATGCTGCCAGTTCACCTGCAACACTGAAACCCTTGCTGCACCTATACAGCCCACCTCCAACCCCTCGGAACAGCTCCAGTACATGCTGCTCAATGCCCGATTCCTCTGAAAGCACACTACAGAAATCTGGGACACCATCACCACTTCCAGCCCCGATGTGATGTTCATTACTGAGACCTGTCTCACACCGTCCTCAACCCCCAAAATCACTACAGTTTGCTCCATGGCTACAAGATGATACACAGAGACTGTGCCAGCCAACACGAAGGAGGCATTGCCATCATCCACCAGGAGACCCTCCAATGCACCACTACCGAAGACGACATCTCATTAATCATGGAACACCTCAACTTCCAAATCCGAATCAACGTAAAACCAACCGTCAGAGGAACCCTCGCCTACAGACCCCCAGGTCTGTGATGCAATCTCTGAACTCATCCCCCTCTTGGCAATCGACTCCTCGGTGACCTCAACTTCCACCTCGATAACCTCGATGACCCCCAATGACACCAACTCCGCCAACCTCCTGGAAAGCATGAGCAACATTGGACTCACACAACTGGTCACCAGCCCCACACAGTTCAGAGGGTACGCCCTGTACCCAATCTTTACAGCCATTGGCAGAATCAAATTCAGCCACACCACCGAACTCACCTGGACTGACCACAGCATCGCCCACTTCACTATCGCAGTCTCACTACGAAGCTCCTCCCTCCGCCCCCCTGCTCACTGCATATGGAACAAAATCACAGAGGGCCAATGGACTGCCGCCCTTCACACCACCAGATGCTACACCTCCAGCAACCTTGAGCTAGCTGTCTAAAACTTCTCCTACTGGATCTCCAACTGCGCCGACACAGATGCCCCAATGAAAATGACCAGCACTAGCAGACCCAGCAAACACGCCAGCTGGTTCACCCCAAACTCTGGGCCTTCAAACGCGAGTGTAAGCATCTGGAGAGACAATGGCCCTCCAGCAGGAACCCCTCAGAACTCACCACCTTCAAATCTGCCCTCAGCAAATACCATCAGTGCCTCGAAGAAGCCAAAAAGGATGCCCTAACCAACAACATTGAGGCAAGCACAAATCAGACAAAAGAATTCTTAAGCATCACCAGAGAATTCTCCTGCCCGCCTGCCACCGAGACCACAATACGCTTATCCCAAGCCCACTGTGACTCCCTGGCGGACTAATTACACAACAAGACAGCAGACATCTACAGCAACTTCGACCCACAGCCAACTGACCTTGGCCACCTTCTGACACACACTGACAATTCCCACCGCCACCTGCTCACCGATTGGACACCTCTCACTACGCCAATTACCACAGCCACCGTGACCTCGATTCACTCCTGAGCACTGACAGACACCTGCCCCCATCACGCCTTCAACCTGGGACAGAAGGAAATCAGTAGAGCACTCATCAACATCCTCAACTCATACATCACCACTGCCACCTTCCCTGATGCATGGAAACACACAGAGGTTAAACCCCTCCTGAAGAAGCCATCAGCCGACCCCAGCGAGCTCAAGAACTACCGTCCCATCTTGCTGCTCCCCTTCCTGACCAAGGTCTTGGAGGAAGTCATCAATCGCCAGCTCACAGATCACCTGTAGAGAAACAATGCCTCCTGGTCCAGCTTCTGCTCCAACCATAGCACCAAGACTTCCTTTTTAGCCACAACTGATGACATCAGATCCATCCTCGACCATGGCTAGACAGCAGCGCTGAGCCTCCTCGACCTCTCAGACACCGTATCCCACCACACCCTCATCACCAGGTATCACCACACCGGCATCAGAGGAAACACCCTCAAGTGGAACACCTCCTTCCTCACAGGACGCATACAGAAAATCCACCCACCACCCTTCACCTCCGCACCCAAGAGCATCATCTGCTGCATCTCCCAAGGGTCCTCCCTCAGACCCATCCTCTTCAACGCCTACATGACTCCAGGTCAATGCAGTAGCCTCTTCCTGCTTCCACACACTTTGCATGCTTCGTAAGATTTTCAGATGGATCCACCTCAGCACCAGGAAAACAGTGACTCAAGCCCTTGTCACCAGCCGACTGGACTACAAAAATGCACTCTATGCTGAAACCACCACCCAACTCCTCAAACAACTACAGACCATACAGAACACAACAGCCAGATTCACCCTTGGCCTCCCTAAACAGACCAGCATCACCCCCTAGCTCAGAAGCCTCCACTGGCTCCCTATCCAAAAGAGATGCCAGTTCAAGCTGCTGAGTCACGCCTACAAGGCCCTCCACAACACTGGACCCTCCTACATCAACCACCGGCTGACCTTCCACAAACCAACCAGACAACTCTGATCCACCTCCCTCACCCTCGCACACATCTCCCAAATCCGGCAGAGCCGCAGTGGAGGTTGTTCTTTCTCCTACCTCACTGGCAAGTCCTTGAACGACCTCCCATTTCACCTCCAAACCTCCCCTTTACTTGTCAGTTTCAGGAAGTGACTCAAGACCTGGCTCTTCGACTAAAGGTCATCAGACCTCAGCGCCTGGATACCCCCCGGGGTGATAAGCCGTGCTACACAGATAATGATTGATAGATTGATTGATTTTTTTCCAAAACTGTATTTTTTCCAAAACTAGTTTTTGATTTATTTATTCAACCTTGTACATATTTGGTCACATGAACAAAAATTTAAGGACTATGTAAGGGTGAGTTATTTTTTTTCCTAAACATGCACGCTATTTTCAAAATAGGATTAATGAAAAACTGCGAAGGCACCCAAAGTTAAAGTTTGTAACACAATACAAAAAATTCACTTTTTGTGAGGGTTTCGTGTCACCCAGTACCTTTTTATTGTTGGAGCAAAATACTCACAGGGGAACAAACAAACAAAGCAAAGTGACATATTTCCTTTGCTGTACACAAAGCATAAGTGGGCAGCACAGCAGGTCATTTTGTCTTGATTATATCGGCCGGAGGACTTGCAAAATTTACGGTATACATTTTTTCCTAAATGTGGCTTACAAAAAATGACATTTTACTCTGTAACCAATTAACATGACAGTTTTCCCAGGTATGTATTGCCAAAATATTTTAATACCAGCATACACAGATTTGTATAGGATTAAGGATTTCAACAAAAGGAGAGCATTTAAATAATTTTTCACAAAATATCCACTATAGTACACCCCTTTACTGATGTTAGAAAGAATGCCAAGCTGTGTAACCACAAATATCAGAATTCTCCATTATTGATTATCCATATGTATCTATGTATTGGCACCCTTGCTCATCTCATTATTCTTCAACAATGTGGGCTTGCACCTAGACAACCTGAAGCTGGGCACCCCAATCTGGGCAATTCAAGGATCTCAGTGCAATTATTCGTGGATGATAAGGTCCTGTTATCTCTCACGCGATCTCAATGCACAAGCTGCTCAAGGGCTTTGCTGATTATTGTTTTGAGAAACACTGAATTATCAATATTTTTAAGACTAAATCCATGATAATGAAGTCAAATACCATGCCAAGGTGCTCCTTTTCGGTGAATAGTGAGCTTTTGGAGCCTGATGAACTATTTTGGCTATCTTTGCATACGATATGAAACAAAATTGACCTGGAGACAGCACAGGGAAAAAGCAGCAGTAACACTAAAGCATTCTGCAACTGCAGTCCTTAGAGGCTAGCAAAGAATAGGGGGCAGCCATTGAGCTTGTGACTACATGTATATAACACTAAGACAATAACAGCAGCAACAAATGAAGCAGAAATCTGAGGTTACATAGGTGCTTCTATACTCCAGAAAACTGAGAACAGATTTCTAAGATCAGTACTGTTGCTGGGGCCTGTTACACCCCTAATTGCGTTTTATTGGATATTGGACATTAAGCCCATCTATGACATTATTGCCCTTGCTCTGATACTTTATTGGGTTTTTATGCATAGAAATCGCTATGTGGGTTTTTAATTAGAAGCCATAAGGGAGGTACTTCGCTGTCCTTGAATGCTCGGAGGCCTGGATGGAACTATGTTTGAAGTACCTTAAATTTACTTACATTTGAGATCATCTATTAGGTTCCCTCTGTGATTAATGGGGAGACATTAACTGTGATTAAGGAGGCTTATTGGCAACACACAAATCAATATGCTTATGATTCTAGAAAGCACAGGCCTTTGGTACAAGTATTTCAAAAGTACAAATCCCATGTTGGCTTTGAACCCTACTTAGATGATAGTTACCCTGAGGTACAACTTTCTCTATATGTTAAGTTCTGTCTAGGGACTCTATTTTTAAAGCATATGTTGCCAGATGGAGCAACGTCATGGGGAATGGTGAGTTGTGTGATTGTGCTAGTGGGTAAAAAGAAGATATTATCCATTTTATGTTATTCTGCACTAATGCATTAGAAGGTCCCAGGAAATGGCTTACTCACTTATTGAGTGCTTATAATGTATCACATGAGATAGATACCTTAGCCCTTTCATACATGACAGCTCACCCAGTGATCTATCATGCAATTTCTATGTACATTTGTATTATGACTGGAAAATTGCAGAATAAGGGTAATCCAGACTGATTTATCTCAAAAGTTTCTAGTCATCATTAGTATAGTTGTTTTATGTTTTGCAAAGATTACATTGCTATGTTATCTGAAAGTGGATGGTGGTCAGTGTAAGAAATTGGGATGTTGGTTGACTGGGGTGTGAGCTCTGGTCAAGCAGCAACCACAATCATTGTCAGGGTGATGCACAAGCCAACCCTTATTTAACCTGTAGCTTGGCACAGAGCAGTCAGGGCTAACATAGAGTCAATGTGTAAAGTATTTGTGCAACACTTCAAACAGTAATACATTGAAAACACTACACACATAGAATCCCACACCAAGTGGGAAAAATAGAACTTTCTGTAATAAATAAAACAAGACCAAAACAACAAAAATCCAATCAGTAGAACCAGAGACCTGCAATTTTATAGATTTTGATGAAAATAGAGCCAAAAGCACAAAGCACCAACTGTGAAGATATCGCGTCGCGTCGGACCGGGACAAAGTCACCTGTTCAGGCCGACTGTGATGTAGTGCAGGTCGGCTGTAGGGACCCAGTTAAGCCCGCTCAAGAGAGTACCTTAAATCCTGGTTTGTGGAGCGTTGCGAAGATCTGCGTCGGAGATTCATCATGCAGCCGAAGCGATGCGCCGGTTCAGAGATGTGGCGAGGCTGTGATGTGAGAGCCTGTGTCATCATTAAGATTCGATGTGGCAAAGCTGCGGTGTGAGGGCCTGTGTCGTTATCGAGGATCATGTCGGCGGGGATTGCGATGCGAAGTTCTGTGTCGAGGATCCGGCACACAGTCTGAGGAGATGCGAAGCAGCGATGCAGTGTCCGGCTAGTCGTCAAGGCTGCCATCAACTAAGTATGCAAGTGCCTGCACCGCGAATGCATTGCACAGCGGCGGATCTGATGGTGCTGTTAAGGCGATGCAGGTCTTTGCGACAGGTCCAATCCACGCTGCAGCTGCGATGTTTTGGTTCTGCTCGGGTTTGTGCCGTATAGCAGAGGAGTTGTGTGAGTTCCACTGGATCCACAGAGGCTGGTGAAGCACCTTTAGCCCACTTCCAGGGGATCAGGCCTGGGATGGCACCACTTGGCAGGGTAGACTCACAGAGGAAAGTCCAGGTGCAGGTGCAAGGTTATTGGAAGCCTGTTGTGTCCCTGAGGTTTTGGATCAGGAGGCCAGCCAACTAGACCTTGAACTCTGGGTTCAAAAGTTGCAGGTCCAGGACTTCTCACTGAGGCAAGAGATCAGCAGGCAGCAGGTCAGCAGGGCAGCAGTCCAGCAGAGTGGCAGTCCTTTCAGAAGCACAGTAGTCCCTCTTCCTGGCAGAGTATCAACAGGTCCAGAAGTGTAATGAAGAGATGGTAGCTGAGGTCCAGTATTTATACTCAGTGTTAGAAATGGGGTCTCCAGTTGGCAGTTGGTATGCACCCAGTCCAAGTAGGGACCCTCACTCTAGTCAGGGTAAGTAAGTTAAACAGCTAAGATAACCCCTGCTCACCCCCTTGGTAGCTTGGCACGAGCAGTCAGGCTTGAGGCAGTGTGTAAAGTATTTGTACACACACACACAGTAACACAGTTAAAATATTATAAAACGCTTCACACAAGTTTAGAAAAATAGTCAATATTTATCTGAGTAAAACAAGACCATAATGATAAACATCCAACATACACAAGTAAAGATATGAATTTTGCAAGAATAAACTTAAAAATACAGTTCTTTGAAGTCAATAGCTCCAACCGGGGCTATCGCGGCATCGTGATCAACACAAATCGAACAGTTCAGTGATACGCCATTGGACAGACCCGCAAAACAGAGTCTTTTGAATTGACGGGGCCTCGGGCCCTTGCGATGAAATTCAAAGATGAGGCATCGCCAGCGGGTGTCGGTTCTGAAAGTCGGGCAGAAGTCGTTGAGGCCTTGGCGTTACCCGCACTGGGGATCGAGCTCCACGATGTCAAGTTCAGCAGCGCTGGCATCAGCGGGCCCGGGGCTGCGATGTTGTCTCAGTCGGTGTGTTTTGATCTTCATGAGCGGTGACCATGGCTTCGGTGCAGGTAGTGGCGTGGCGTCGGTGCTGAAGTGCTGTCGTTGGCAGACACGGGGCTGCGATGTGAGATGGGGTGATGCGTCATGCTCTTCACGAGCGGTGCGCTGTGCCACAGTGCAGGCAGCGGCGTCGAAGATGATGTCGGAGTTAATGTTTCTGTCATCGGTACAATAGGGGCTGCGAAGTTGTTGAGGCGATGCATCATGCTCTTCACAAGAGGTGACCATGGCTTTGGTGCAGGCAGAGGTGTCGGGGACGGCGTCGAGTTTGCTTTTCTGGAGGTTACAGAACCACTACTCAGTTCCAAGGGCCCAGGACAAATTTTGGCACCACTTGTCAATGCAGGACTCACAGCAGAAGAGTCACAGTGCTGGTAACAAGATGTGGATTAAGTCTTTAATATCCCTGAGACTTCCAACAGGAGGCAAGCTCAACTCAAGGCCTTGGAGAAACTTGGAAAGCAGGATGTAGAAAGCAAAGTCCAGTCCTTTAACTCCCAGGACAGAAGCAGCAAGCAGAAGGCCAGCATAACAAAGCAACCAGCAGTGTCAGTCCCTCCTACAGCATCCAGCTCTTGTTCCTTGTTGAATGGCCCATCAGGATAGGCAGGGCACATATCAGCTTTCTTTGTGTGACTGTCTAGAGTGAATGCACAAGAGCCTAACTGCCAACCAACCCAGAAATGGATTCCACTGTCAGGCAGAGGCACAGAATGATTAAGCAAGGAAATGCCTTCTTTCTAAAAGTGGCATTTTCAAACACACAATTTAAAAACCAACTTCACAAGTAGATATATATTTAAATTGTGAGTTCAGAGACCCTAAACTCCATCTCTCTATCTGCTCCTGAAGGGAAATTACACCTAAAAGATATTTTAAAGCAATCCCCATGTGACCTATGGAAGATTTAGGCCTTGCAATAGTGAAATACGAAGTTAGAAGTATTTCACCATTAGGACACGTAAAGCACACCAGTACATGTCCTACCTTTTAAATACACTGCACCCTGCCCATAGGGCTGCCTTGGTCCTACTTTAGGGGTGACTTACATGTGATAAAAGGGAAGGTTTGGGCCTGGCAAGTGGGAGCACTGGCCAGGTCGAAATTGCAGTTTAAACTACACACACAGACACTGCAGTGGCAAGCCAGAGACATGTTTACAGGGCTACTCATGTGGGTGACATAATCAGTGCTGCAAGCTCACTAGTAGCATTTGATTTACAGGCCCTGGGAAACCTGGTGCACTTTACTAGGGACTTACTAGTAAATCAGAAATGCCAATCATGGATAAACCAATCACCAATACAATGTAGACAAATAGCATATGCACTTTAGCACTGGTTAGCAGTGGTAAGTGCCCAGATTCCTAAAGCCCAAAAAAACAGGTCAGAAAAAATAGGAGAAAGAAGGAAAATGTTTGGGGATAACCCTGCAAAAAGGGACTGGTCAAACACTCAGTTGTGCCTTTGAAGTGGGGAAAATCTTCTAGAGGAATGCCTTTGAAGTTCACAGGTGCCCTGTCTTCCTGGCCCTAGCTCCAGTCTAACTACATGCAGCGCTTTGTGTGGAGGGAGGACACAGCCTATTCAAGTGCAAGTGGGAATGGGCCCAGCTAGTCCCTCCTATCCTGCCAGTGATGGCCGATTCAGTCCCACCTAAGCTCCCATTGTATGTGGCTGTCTAGGAGGAATACACAAAGCCCAACTGTCACCCACACCCAGTCATGTGACCCAGAGACAGGCTGCAGGCACCAAATTGCTAAGAAATTTGAACTTTCTAAAAGTGGCATTTTTAACATTGATATTTAAAATCCAACTTCACCATAAGTTAGGATTTCTCATTGCAATTCCAGAGACACAAAACATGGACTGGTTTCCTGTCCCCATTTGGAAATTACACTTATAAAATTCAATAAGATAACTCTAATGTTATCCTATGAGAGATGTAGGCCTTGCAGTAGTGAAATACGATTGTAAGATTTTTACCTACCAGGATATGTAAAACGTAGAAGTACATATCCTACTATTTGAATACATTGCACCCGCCCTCCGGGCTGTCCAGAGCCTATCCTAAGTGTGATGTATATGTATTAAAAAGGATGGCTTGGGCCTGGCAAAAGGTTTACTTTGCCAGATTAAAATGACAGTTTAAAACTGCCCACACAAAGGCTGCAATGGCAGGCCTGAGGCATGTTTAAAGTGCTGCAGGCCCACTAGTATTTTTAGGAAAAAAGGTCCCTAAAGACAATAAATTGATAATGCTCTGGAGACAAGAATAATATCCAGGAGTAATCAAAATGGATATGTAGTACACTTTTAATCATACATATATATTTGTAGACGATCAACCCCACTGGGGTAATCCTCAATGCGTGTTAAAAACATGAAAACAAACAGGGATTAGACATTAAATAACCATCAGTTGAATCCCCAATGGGGGTCACCTAGTTACATCAAGGAGAACACTGCTGCACCCAAAAATCATATACACATATTTAAAGGGTCAGAGTGTCTAAGGTCGATGACGTTTTGAGCCGTGATTAATGCAGGATCGTCAGGACTTCAAAATACATGACTGATTACATTTATTAGTGTGCAAAGAATACATGTCTTAACTGACATCTCAAGTATGATTAAGAACACCTGTAGAGTAAATTTGGGAAGAAAAAGAAGAGGAAAATAGAAAAAGCAGAAGTCAGGCATATAAACCACTTTGAGCAAGAGATTGAAGTTATACCGAAGAATAGCGTGGTATACGTGATAAGCAGGCCCACTAGTAGGATTTAATTTACAGGCCCTGGGCACAGGTAGTGCCATTTTACTAGGGACTTATAATTAAATTATATATGCCGATTTGAATTAAGACAATCTAACATGTTTTAAGGAGAGAGCACAGGCACATTGGTGCTGGTTAGCATTGGTAAAGTATGCAGAGTCGTAAGGCCAGCAAAAACAAAGTTAGCAAAACAGGAGGTCTGGAGGCTAGAAGTTAGGGGAAAAACCATGCCAAGGATGCCAGTTCTAACAGTCAGGGTTGGGTTTTGTGAACTGTCTTGTTTTATGATTTGCAATGATTCCACTGTGGTAGTTGTGGGTCGTACTTAGGTAAATGTTCATAATTATTATTGTGTTTTAATGTTGCTTGATGTATTTTTGTTAAGGCAAATGCCGAGACCAATAAATAAATAATTAATTATAATAATTATGCATATCTTACAAATCGGTAAGTGTGTGTCAGACCTTCGCTCTCCCGGCTGGCTAGCCAGCCTGTTGAAAATAGTAATCTTGCAGAGTGTTTTAGCAATATTTTTATTAAATGTTTGCAGTTGGGCTATTTATGCGCCTTGATTGATTGCACAGAAGCCAAAAATGAGTAGGATGTTGCTGATATAAAGCTTACAGAGTCTATTTTGAGATGCACGGGTCAACATTTTTAGAAAAGTTAAATCTTGTAGAACAGTTAACAGAATTCAACACCCATGGAAATCGGAATCCACTTCAGGTTGGCAACAACACATACCTGAGTTCTATACATGTTCTAGTAAATGACTATAGTAAAGTAACTATATGCTCCATGTATGGTCCACGACTCTAGATAGTCAGTGAAGATGGGATTCCTGTTCTTTGCATATCATTTTGCACACATTGACATTTATATTCTGACTCCCACCCTAATGAACAATGAAATATATATGTCCTTCGGTTTAAGCCAGCATGTGTATAGCATTCCTGTATAATCTTAGAAATGGTTTGTCTTCCACTCTGATGTCCAGGCAGAAGGAATATATCTGGTTCTATTCAGAAATCAGTCTCATGCAATTCAGCGTTGGTTAAAGTGCAAACTAACAAAGGAAGTCCTTATTGAATATTTGGTTCCTTTTTCCTTACAGGATAACCTTTCAAAAGCTACAAAATCAAACAGGCCTCTTTCACTGTAGTTGGTGAACTGATCAAAGATCCTTATATATGTATGTATGTATGTATGTATGTATGTATGTATGTATGTATGTGGTTTTCTATGGCGCACGGCTAGCCAAAGGGCAGTAGAGCGCTGTACATTGTCATAAATAAGTATAAATCAACGATTAACAGCAGATGGAACTGAGGGGCATATTTACAAGCCCCAATCGCCACCACAACGTCACTTTCAGTGACGTTGTGATGGCGATAGGGGCCTCGCCTTATTTACAAGGCAGCGTTAAGCCGCGGCTTAACACTGCCTTGTAAAAAAGGCACCCTTTCACGCTGTGTTTAGAGTGAAAGGGGGGCAATGGGTGTTGGGTGGGCGTTCCACCGCAACACCCATTGATTTTGACTCTGCCCCCTATTTACAAGGGCAGCTTAAATAGGAGGCAGCGACAAAATTAAGACCAGGGAAAACCTGGTCTTAAACAGGCGAAAAAGAGGAGAAATGCTTTATTTCTCCTCGTTTTTGCTGTTTCCATGTGTGCTGCCTTGTGCAGCACACATAGAAACAGCAAATCTCCTATGATGGTCCCCCTTCCTGCACATAAACAAGAATTGTTTTAAAAAAATGCCGTTTTGCAACTTCTATGTGTGCTGCATTAAGCAGCACAAATCGAAGTTACAAAACGGCATTTAAAGATTGTTTTATGTGCAGGAAGGGTGACCTTCCTGCACATAAACAATCTTCCCCCCAACGCAGGCACCCTTGCACTATGGTGCAAGGGTGCCTGCGTTAGCACTAGGCAGCTGAACTCAGCACCAGCCCTAGGGGAAACGCAGGGGTGAGCCGCATTCTTGTGAATACAGCACATCCCTGCATTTTCAGACTGGAGAAGTGTGGCGTTAGCAATTTTTTTAATGCCATGCTTCTCCATTCTGCTGTAAATATGCCCCTGAGTTTAAACAAGCCATAAATGCGTTGGTTTGCATAGGTGTAAGAGTGTTCGCAAGAGCTTGTGTAGAAAAATTAAACATACGCGATTCTACAACAAAGTGCTGCAGAGTAACTTATATGACCTCTTTCTCTTTTTGTAACAGAAGTCCGGCCAAGTACTTTAATTAAATACACAAGACTTACATAGATTTTGAATCTTTCATACCTTAAAGAAACAGTAGTTTGTTCAAATATCTACCTTCTTGATGACGATTACGCACAAGATATATGTTCGCTTGTGCTTTCGGAGTGTACAAGAATCAGACTAAGGGGCCTATCAGCAATGCCTGGCGATAATTATCGCAAAGCGCAATTAGCGCTTGGATAATTATCGCCAGGCATCGCCGGTTTCTATCGCGGAGTTAGCGTGCAATCAGCAATGCTAATCTCCAAAGCGATAGAAACCTTGGAGAACAGTGTGAATATCGCCTGAAAACAGGCGATATTCACACTGTTCCCCAGTTTCAGCTTGCTGATAGTGCGAGGGGACTTAGCCATGTAATCCACCTCTCATTGGATTACATGGCTAAGTCAGGGTGGGACCAGGTGTTAGCAAACCAGCGCTAAACGTGTTTAGCGCTGGTTCGCTAATCACCGCCCTTCCTCGCTGATAGGCGTTAGCGACCTCAGCGACTGTTTCCAGTCGCTGTTAGGTGGGGAACGCCTACTTTGCATGCCATTAGCGATAAATATCGCTGGCATGCAAAGCGGCACCCAACCCGGTCGCTATCGGGTTGGGTGCCGCTTTGCATGCCAGCGACAGCTTGTTGATAAGGCGATAAAATTATCGCCGCTTTAGCGGGAAAAAGTCCCGCTAAAGTGGCGATAATCGCCTTGCTGATATGCCCCCAAATTTCGTCACACCTTTGTAATTTTCACGAGAGCACTACCGATACCCTTCGTTAATCCAATAAAAGTCATACATTTAGTCCAAATGTAGGAGTTAGCCAAATAATCAAATGTTTCACCCTTTCCATACCTTTTGTGAGTTGCACTGTGATGAATTTGCATATTTATAAATTACCTTGCTAGAGTAATATTCAATGAGCCAGGACTTGGGGACTGACCTGAGAAATGTTATGATTTGCACACCTAAGTTGACTTTAGGGGTGCAAATAATTTGATGAATTTGACCCAGTTTATCTATTCATGTAATACGAGTTTAAAGGAACTTTACAACTATTTTGCTTGGTTCCTAAAAAACATGTAAATTTGTAAATTCACTGTTTTCATGAGAACTCAAAGTACATCCGTCACACTAAACAACAAATGTTATGGTTTGATTTATAAGGAAACGCCTCTTAAGCCAGCAAAATGTCAATCGAGGTTTTGAAAACTCATTTTATTAAAGCAGTGTTGCTGTAAGTAAGGAAATGCCAATCAGCATTAAAACTCCCTGGGGCAGATTTACAAGCCCCCTGTGCCACCAGTACGTCACTTTTCATGACGTACTGGTGGCGCAGGGTGCTCCTCCATATTTACAAGGACAGGAAAAGCCACCCTGTGTGACTTTTCCTCTCCTTGTAAATACGACCCCTTCACACGCAGCACTTTGCGTTGAAGGGGCGCTCCATGGGTGTTGCTGTGGGTGGGAACAAGACACATCTCCAGATTTACGAGAAATCGTAAATCTGGAGATGCGTCTGAATGCTACGTAGCGAGGCGCAACGAGGAGAAATGTTTTCATTTCTCCTCGTTTTTTCCTCTTTCAATGCGTGCTGCATTCTACAGCACGCATTGAAAGAGGAAAATGCCTGCAGTGATTGTTTTTGTGCAGGAAGGTGCCCCTTCCTGCACAAAAACAATCTCCCCACGACGCAGGCATACTTGCACCATGGTGCAAGGGTGCCTGCGCCAGCACATGGCTGCAGTTTGTACGCCAGCGCAGGGGGAAGCACAGAGATGCGACATATTCTTGTAAATATGTCGCATCCATGTGCTTCGGAAGTGCCGCAGCGAGGCGCAGCCAAAGGGCTTGCGGTGCCACACTGCGGCACTTCCTTGTAGATCTGCCCCCCCTGCTTTCGAGCTCAGCATGTACTGTAGAATTGTGTACTTCGTTCAAGAAGGCGCACTGTGCTCTGGAGGCTGTCTGCTGCAAACCACTGTAACCTTAACCTCAGCCTTCAGAAGAGTGTTCAGCTGTCAGATGAAAGCTCGAGAACAAGTCAAATTAGCCTTCGCATTCCAACCTGTCATCACTGGCTTTGTGCTTAATTGCTTCCTAATCCTTAGATTACAGCAATAAATTCCAGGCTATACAAAACGATATTTCCATCCCTAGGGCACCTACAGGAAATGCAACCATTTTGTTGACCCGAATCGTTGTCTGAACGGAGAGTCGGCAAAGTCAGAGTACGCAAAGAGAAGTTAAGAAGAAATGGCTGCAAAGCAGCCAGTGACACCAACCTGATGATGTCCCTGTGCTCTGCAAATGGGAAAAACCAACCAATAGCAGTCTATCATGTTTTCACTCGTGTGCTTTATTGCCTGGCTGCAACATGGGCAATTTCAATTCACCCAGTCTACAGTGCCTAATTTGTAAGAGAATATTTGTAGGGGCCAAGTTTTGCTCAGAAGCCCATGGCCAGTGCTATCAAAGTCTGTTGAGGAAAAATAAATGCCTTGTCCGCATAGACGTCATTTAGGGGTCGCCAGGGGTCGCAGATGCGACCCCTGCTTTGCCCCTAGTGACCTCTGGCACTGTCTATGCGACCCCTGGCCTCAGAGGTGGCAAAATCAGTGCAAGGAACACCGTAGCAGCTCGTTCTTATGGATGTAGGATGTAGCTCCATTCTCTATGTTTTCTCTCAAATTATTTTATTACAGATATAGTGAATACTATTTGATTGTTCACTATTAGTGTAATTAAAAAATGGAGTACAATTAACTGGAATACGACCTTCAGGACCTTCCCTGGCAGCTGCAGTAAGTAAACACCTGCTTTTAAATGTATGTTGGGTGCGTGCTTGCATGTGAGCACGTGTTTATGTGATAGAAAGATTGTGTGTGTAAGTGTGAATGGTGGTATATGCCTAAGCCTGTGTGTGAGTGAAACTGAAGGTCAAAGGGTGAATGATGTCACTTCTGCTACACTTGGCATGTTGGTGAATTGATGTTCATGCTTGTCCCCAAAAATGAGTGCTGGTGGGCACCACATTCAACCACCTGCTCAAATTAAGCAAAGTATGATGCACTCTTCACCTTTTGCTCCTTTCACCACCACCGCCACTTCTCTCCTTGAGAGGAACAGTTAATGAATTCTAGACGATTCTCTCTGGAGTTTCCTCCATCAGTCAGAACTCATTCGCAATTAAGTGCCATCGTTGAAATTACAATAAGGGTTTTCTATGACGCAGTTTGAAAAGTATGCAAGCTGCACTTCAAGTATGGAAAAACTAGCCAGTTGTTTTTTTTATAACTACTAGTGTTCAAGCGCGGGGATGTATTTTATTACATTTTGCTGACTGTTGCCAGGATGGCTGTTTGGAAACTAACCTAAATATAGTATTATTGCTTGAGGTAACAGATTCAAGGGTGCCTGTAACTCTAATAGGTCGAATTAGTCTCTGTCAAATGCCATACAGTAGTAGTTCTTTGATTGACACTATATGAAAATGTATGCGATACTCCTGCACAGCACATTACGCCGTCTCTAGTCCTCACTGTCTGTAATGCTGTCTCCTCTTGAGCTGCATCGTGCTCAGCAGGACTTCTTACAATGAAAGCTGCATGGCTGTAGAATTATGTTTTTTTAAGTTGTTATAAGAGCGCAAACGAGACCTAGAAGTTGTCAGAACCTTGTGCATTTGGATCAAAACATGACAGAAAAACAGGGTATTTTACATAGGCACAGAAACAGCTGACAGTCATTTGTGAACGAAAGACTCAAAAACATAGAGAGGGATTTACATTCGAGAGAATAAATGAAGGCAGATAGGTACTTAGAGCAAAGCTCGGCTCATCATGATAAGGTGAAGTGAAAACAGCTGTTTCAACAGCTCTTCACAGCAGTTGGGACATTGCAATCGGACTTTGTTCAGTGTTTATTTCAACCTTTAAGTGCAGCTGTGGTTCTTATGAAAACATACCAAAATTTAGCAAACTTCAACTCCAGCTCCTCAATTTGACACGTCATCTATCTCACTTTACAAATTCGGCACTGTCTCCGCGTAAACCAAACCTGTATCATACTAACCAAGGGTGAGTGCCCCAAACAGTGCTTAATTTGTAAAATATTAAGTGCCAGGGCTCTGACCAGGAGGCCGCTGCAGCTTGCACCACCCATCGCCCTTGTCATCGCTGCCAAAACAACTACTAACCATCTCTCTTGCATGTTAATGCGACAGTTCAGATTATTCCAGGTCCCCAAAGCTAAAGAAATGGCTGGGGAGCTAGGTATTAGCAATTTTAATGTGTATTGTATTCCTAAACAACCATTGTTCTGCTCATCTCTAAATTAGATGAGCAGCGCCACCATGTGGTAGACTGTTGTAAGTATGGTGTTGACAATTAGGTGCCGGTGCCGAGCACCGGAAACCAATTAAGTGCCTGAAACCAATTAAGCACCTGAAAGCACCGGCTCAAATTAAGCACTGGTCCCATAGCGGAGAGATGAACTATCAAGCCACGTGAAAAACGCCCAAGGTGCCTCAATCTGCCTTTGCGATCAGGAGGAAAAAGTTAATGACCAGAAATATAATGCAGGGAATTCATTATTTTTGCAGCAGAGTTAAATGGCTACTCAGTGCTTAATTTGAGTTGGTGTTTGCCGCTGGGGGTCACCGGCACTCATTCTTGGGGACTGGCACTTATTTTATCTCTTCAAACAATTCATGAGAGCAATAGAGGGAAAAACGTGCAATGGGGAAAGGAGGAAGAGAAAGGCGGGAAAAAAAGTCACAAAGGGAGAAAGTAGGTACCCACAAGAGTGGAATAAAGGGACAGGGAGTTTCTGGCAGTGGATTAAAGAGTCCTGGAACAGTACCAAGAATATGCGGCCTTCCCATTGGGCGCTATGAAATTTAATAGCGCTTGCCTCAGGCATCTGAGCAGAGCTTTGGGCACCAGCACTCATTTTCTTATTCATTCTCAAATTAAGCACTGTGGCTCCTGTTTGTTGGTTTTGTTTGCTGTTTTCAGTCTTGCACATAGTGCAATTGCATTCCTTTATGCATACATGGCAGTCAGTGTTATTTAGCTTCATAATACTAAACTGTGTTTAAGCAGAAAAGAGCACTGCAATTACAATTAACAGTATGAATATTATCTTTTTACAAACTTAGGGGAATGTGAAATTACACCAAAACCATGTAGTTTAATATAATCAATAGAGAACAAATGAAACAACAAGTAAATGAGAAATTTGAGAGAAAATGGAAGGAGCAGGGTAACGTTTGACCTTCCTATGGGTGAACCGTTGTGATGTACTGTAAACATAGAAATGTAATGTCCTCTTCCCTCTCTGGCAGTTAACGAAGACTAGTGATAACACAGAGATAGCCTTGGTTACCTTGAGGTGGAGCTGAGAAAGAATTGGTGAGTTGTGGGGACAAAGATGGCTTCTGCCACCACTGAGTCTTCCAGGATGACATGAGACTGGAAGAGTCCTTCATGCTTGGAATTGATGGTCATAGCTTTTGATTGACAACAGTAGTTAAATGAGAGTAAGCTGTTGACCAGCAGCATTCACCGAGCGAGACAGAAATCGTGCCACAGGTTCTTACTCTCTGTGTTTCACATATACCAAAGCAAGGGTTGAAGTGGAAATAGAGAAATGCAGGTTGTTAGACCTGGCATATTTGGGTGTGGTTTCCCTGTCTTTTTTTATTCTGACCTTCTGTTTTCGACTCTGTATTGAACTTCATTTATGCTGGTTTTAGGACTCTGGGCACTTTACCACTGCTGACCAGTGCTAAAGTGTGTGTGCTCTGTGTCTAAAACAGAATGGCATTTGGTTTCTCCATGATTGGCGTATTTGATTTACTAGTAAGTCCCTAGTACAGTGCACTACTTGTGCCCAGGGCCTGTAACTCAAATGCTACTGGTGGGCTGCAGCACGGATTGTGCCACCCACATGAGTAGCCCTTCAAACATGTCTCGGGCCTGCCACAGTAGAGCCTGTGTGGGCAGTTTTAAACTGCCATGTCAACCTGGCAAGTCCACCTACTTACCAGGCCCAAACCTTCCCTTTTATTGCATGTAAGGCACCCCTACAGTAGGCCCTCTGTAGACCCATGGACAGGGTGCAGTGTATTTAAAAGGTAGGACATGTACGCGTGGGTTTTACATGTCCTGGTAGTGAACAACTGCTAAATTCGCTTTCACTACGGCAAGACCTGTCTCTCCCATAGGCTAGCATTAGAGTTGCCTTGTAACATCTTAGAAGCGTATCCGCCAATTGGGAGCAGATAGAAACTTGGAGTTTGTGTCTCTGGACTCACAATTTAAAAGCCCATCTTTTAGAGAAGTTGGTTTTTAAAAATTGCCAGCCTGAAAATGCCACTACTTGAAAGTTAAAGGAACAAATGATGGTCGGAATGCTGGACAATGCAAACATTCACCCCCAGTCACAAAGATCTGGGTTTAATCTATCGTTCTTTTGCCCACCCCAGTTTGGACCCAGCCATATGCAAATCAGTCTTGACCCTGCTCCTCATGGCAACAGTCTAGCCCGAACTGCCAAGTCAGGTCCTCCCTGGACTGGAAAGAAGCATCCTGGAACCATTTTCGGGGCATCATCCCTCATCAGCCAGGCTAGCTTGAATCCAGGGACATCTGACACCATACACTCGGAACACTTCTGTACTGAGAACATTCTGCCAGGAAGAAGAGCTGTTGTGCAGCCAGGAGGGACTGCCACTTTGCTGCTTGCTTCCCTGTGTTGGCCTGCTGCCTGGTGCTTCTGTCCTGGGAGTGAGAGGACTGTTCTTTGCTCTCTACATCCTGCTTTCTAAAGGGCTTGAGTTGAGCTTGCCTCCTGTTGGAAGTCTCAGGGCCATCAATGACATCATCAGTAGCAACGGGACTGCTGGGAGTCTTTCTTGCCAAGTGGTGCCAAATTCAGTTCCTGGGCCTTCGGAAGTGAGTGTCCGTGGTACAAGAAGAAACAGACATCGAGCGACTTCAGTGCCGGCACCTGTCTGCAACTTTGACGCCATGCTGCTGCCTGATCCCCACACGATTCAACAACCGTGACTTACAACACAAGCTCCAACGATGACGCAGTGCCGCTGAAGAACTGCCACTGCAGGAGTCTCGTGAACTGCTCGATCGAAGTCCGTGATGCACTGCTCCGACTCCGGCACCGCAGCTTTAGCCCATTGGTTTGACCTCAACGCCATACGCCCAAAACCTCGCGGCTTGACCTATGGCTTTGTCAATCATCCCGCACAGCATTAAGGAACCGAGGGTCATCTCGGCAACTGCCACATCAACTCCCCTGTGCCCCACAACTTCCCTAGGCATCAGTAACTCCCCGACTCTGCACCGCCACCAGGAACCGATGCCTGACTTGCTCAATGATGCCTCACCTCTTTCGTGCAACGCACTCTCCTCGAGTGCTGAAGTGCCACTGACTTGCATAGCAGTAAGGAACTGACGCTTCACTTGCTTCCCCGATGCCTCACCTCCCCTGTGTCTTGCACCATCTTTGATATTCGGCGAGTACAAAGTACTGCACCGGGTTCTGCGTGACCTCCTCTATGCCGGTTCTCACTCCCCGAGGCCAGACTGACTTTGTGGAGTCGTGAATGCCAAGCGCGACCAGATAGCCCCATTGGAGCTATTGTATTTCTAAAAGTCATACTTGATCTAATCTTTGAAAAAATGCATTTTGATTTGTGTCTGTTGGATTATTTTAGCTGTTTTTGTCTTGTTTTACTCAGATAAATATTGGCTAATTTTCTAAACTGGTGTGGAGTACTTTTGTAGTGTTTTCACTGTGCTGCCGTGTGCATGTGCTACTACTTTACACATTGCCTCTGGGGCCTGACTGCTCTTACCAAGCTACCAAGGGAGAGAGCACGGGTTATTCTTAGTGTGTACCTTACTTATCCTGATTAGAGTGATGGACCCTACTTGGACAGGGTGCGAACCACTGCCAACTAGAAACCCCATTTCTGGCTCCAGTCCATCTTAGCTACAAACCTGATTCAAGCTCAAACTTATGACTGGTGCAACTAAGTACACGCTGTGGGCTTTTGCTCTCACTAATTTACCTAGACAAAAATTGACATAAATCCTGTAGGCAAACTGAACATGTTTCTGGTGTGCATTGTCGGATCACGGAAAATGCAAAGTATTACCCAATAGCGTGGTAAGTGCACACAAGCCAAAGAAATGCATCCCAAGTGTCACAAAATGCAGGTGCGTATTACCTCCCCTAATTTTGCTGATCTAAGAATGAACCCCTTCGTACATTTTTGACTAAAGAGTACCTTTAGCATTGCTTAAAGAGTATTATAAATCAAACACCTGCACACCACCAAAAATGCAGCATTTTGATTTGCTCCTAGCCAGTCAGTGTCGACCCAGGAAAGTCATAGCTAGTACCAGAAACAAGCATTGTGAAGTAAGTTTCATTGCAGTTCCCATCTCGTACACCTTTTTCCCATAGCATTTGCCTTTAAACACTACAGAGCTCTAATAAAGAACTAGGGGGCATATTAGCAAGAACATGCGATAAATATCGCAAACCTTGCTTAGCGCGCCTTTTTTTATCGCCGGCTATCGCTGGATATTACCGCGGAAATAACATGCTATTAGCAAGGTTTATCTCCATTGCGATAAAATATCCAGCGATAGCGGCGAAACCCAGCTTTAACGCGAGAAATCCAGCGATAAAATCCTATCGCTAATTCTGGGGACTTAACCTTACAATCCACCTCCCATTGACTTTCATTGCTAAGTCATGTTTTTATCAGTTCTTAAAAACAAGCGATAATCGGGGTTAGCGCGCGTTTTTTTATCGCTTCGCGGGTATTGCTAATAGGCGATAGGTATGTAAGCGACTGTTTACCGTCGCTTTTAGTTGGGAACGCCTACCTTGCATGTCATTAGCGATAAATATCGCTGACATGCAAGGCGATGTAATTCCCGTCCTCTAACGCCTGAAAGCTGTCGCTAACGCCTGTTAGCGACAGCTTGCTAATAGGGCGTTAAAAATATCGCCGCTTTAGCGGCAAAAAGTGCCGTTAAAGCGGCGATAAAGCCCTTGATAATATGCCCCTAGAATTTTTATTTACCTCAGGGCAGGTGCCTGCACTAGTAGACATGCTGCTGGAGAAGACAGCTTTAGAATCATTCACTGTCATTTGCAGAAGGCTGAATATGTATATGAAAATGTTTCTTACCTCTATTGCTACAAGTTCCTGGAATAAACAACCCCAAAATATATTCCTTTCCATTTCTCTGTATTATATTTTTTTATTATTCCAAGACTTGTGTAGTCCATGACAGTTTTTACTCTGTTTTACAAATGTAGTCTCAATGTTCAGCCTTATTTACAATGTTGCTTATTTAAAAGAAATTGTATTTAATTACTTTTAAATGTACTCATTTCTGAGGTACACAGTGCAAAACCTTTAAAGATAATAAATATGTATTTTATTATTTCCTTAAATTTACTTTGCGCTATAAATAATATTGAAACCAGTGCACATTCATGCAGGGTGAAACAGCTACTAACATATGCAAGTGGGAAAAAGTGAAAAGAAAAATTAAATGTCAAGCAGCATTTATTTTGGATGTCTCATGACCCATGAATCACAAATGTATTCATTTTAAACATTAGAGCAGTCTGTAACTAGCTTCCAGCACCTCTAAAAATCTACTGCCACACATATAAATGGAAGATTAAAAACTCTTCAATGCATGCTGATGGCGCGAATGTCAAGTTAATTTAATCAGTTCAACCCTTGACTTACAAAGATGGACTCCGGCTCTGTGCTATGTTATTCTTCAGGTGAATGAATCTTTGCCACTGTTTTAGAATGGCGCATAAGTTAAAAACATCTTAATACATTTCATCATTACAGGCAAATTTATTTCAGTCAATGATGAGAGTTTTGGATACATTTAAAAAACCTTTATTTCTCATTATGAGATTAGTACAGTGTTTCTTTTCTTTTCTTTGTTCAAATTAGGATGTCAGATAAATCAGTTTACAGAAATATCAGAAAAGCCTGTTTAGATTCAAGTATAATACAAAAACGATAAGCGTGTTCCGTAATAGAAATAGTCCCTATTCTAAGTCCCTTAGATTAAGAATTTAAATTGAACCCATAAAGAGTTCTTGAAAAAGAGCAAGATCTGTGGAGCATTTAAAAAGTTGAAATCTGCATAAAGAACAGTTCAGGTACACTCAGCCGAGTCTCCCTGTGAGAAACAACATGTGCTGCGGTAGCTACACCCGTTAGGCATAAAGAATATTAAATCAGGAAAGAGTCATCACCAAAGTGGCAGACATAAGGCTGTCAGCAGTAGCTTATAGCAATTCTCTCAGAATCCCCAGTAGGAGAGTCCAAAGTATGCCAAGAGTGTGATATGGGTAAATGTAAAATGTAAAATGTAAAATTGCAATGCCATGCGATGCAAAATGTGCTGTTCTAACTAGGTAACACACACTAATATAAAACACAAAACGCATGTATCAATGTATACCAGTGTTAGGTCATCTTTAGCCAATGAAAAGCAATCGTCCCAATCATCTGCAGCTTCTTCCTTCATTCTCATGGTAAATACACGATGTAGACAAGGGACAGTCTGAAAGTATCAATTAGTTGCAAAACATTCATACACTTGTAATTATTTTACTTGGTTTCTCATGGGAACCTCAACGAGTCTAGGTTATCAGCTACTACGTGTTCCACTGTGTAACAATGAACTAATCTAAAGACAGAAACATTTTAATTCAGCATCCTGGTTAAATAATGAGATTCGCGTCTTCTAGTAAGCCCTATTTGTTTTAATATACTGTTCACTATTCTTCATTGTGTTCTAGAAGCTCTCTAAATGAAATGAGAGCCTGCATTTTATAAAGATGACATACATTTTTGGAATTTTTAGCACATTCTACAGCAATGTCAAGTTTAAGCAAGTCAAATTAAGGTCATCTAACAATGACATTTGTGCATGGTTCCTCATTTCGAAAAGGCATTTATTTATTTAAAAGGAAAATAGGAAAAATAGACAAAGACGAGGCCTAGTCTAATTTTTTGCTTATGAAAGTACAATAGAAATAGAAGCTTAGTGTAAGTAAATAAACAACACTTAATTTTGCATGACCTTTTAAAAGGCACATTTCTTTTGTGTCAGTTCGGCAAAGTGGTTTCAGGTTAATGTCTAGCTAAACTTTAGGCTCGAACCTTAGATTTATTTAAGGTAAATTATCTAGCTCTATCAATACAGAAAGGATACTACTTTAAAATTAAGGTGGTATTAGCAAGAACCAGGATGTATAAGAAAAACAAATGCGGAATGGGGATGTCTGATGTGGGTAAGGATGTCCTTCATTACCTATTTTATAGCCATTTAAAATGTATTATGCCATAAATTACTAATAATCTATACCTGACCTGACATATTTTTAACTGGCTGATTGTATATCTTTTTAGCAATTCAACTCTCATTTACGTCAGCCTGCTCCCTAGGAGAAGCTTTAACTTGGACATCTTTTCGGCAACATGGCATCATGGCAACATGGCACACGCCGCTGCCTTGCATTTCTCTGCACTGGGAAGACATTTCGTGGGTGAAGCGTGGGTGTTCCCATGAATCCACCCATGGTTTTTGGTGCATTCCCAGATTTACTTACACTGTAAACAGGGAAAGCATTAAAATGCAACGCCTTCCCAGGTGAGGCGTAACAAGGAGAAATATCTTTATTCCTCCTCATTATTTCCTCTTTCTATGTGCATAATTGCAATTATATGTTTCATTTAAAAAAATCTTCAGTGTGTTATTATGGTTTGGGGTAAATTGGTAGAATGTGTGGCTGGTTTTTAAAACAGTATATGTTATTACAGTAGAATTAATTAAAAATAAAATGCATATTTTTCTAAATTGTTTTTATTTTTGGTTGTGGAAATATTTTTTTCTTATCAGACCAGATTGTATTGATTTTATTTTATATTTGTATGTTTTATTGGGCTTTGACAGATACCGTTTATTTTAATAATGATCTGTTTAGTAATTTAAACTGCTATTTTTACAATTCTGCTATAGTTGCAAATTTTGTAATAATAGTTTAAGATTTTTTTAAGCATTATGATAATTCATTAAAACACGTTTTTAAAAGATTTACTTTACATTTCTGAATTCATTTTTAATGGGTAGTTACATTATTTGGGTGCAGTAAATGTGACCTACCTGGGTATGTAAATCTGCTTCCCCATGAATGCATTTTCTCCAATGTGTGTTGTACTACCATAAAGAATAGTAAATGTGAATGTATACGCTTTCACCAAAGCTTGTTGGACTGGATTTAGAATAGTAAATATGATCACCACGCCCATGTATGCACTTTCCCGGTTGCTTTTTAGAAAGTAGTTCGAATGATAAATCTGCCCCCCTGACTTTTCTCGATATATGCACTTTCACCAATGTTGGGTAGACTTGAGTTATAATAGTAAGTCTCCCGCCCACCACCAAATATATGGATTTTCCCCAGTAGTTGTCGGACTGGAGTAATAGGGTTCTTTTACACATTTCATTGACCTCATTAGTCTTCGGACAATTTACACAGATTGATTAACACATTTATAAGACATTCAACATAATCAAATTACAGATATGGAGGAGTTCTGATGTTAAAATCGACAATGCATTATTTAATTTTGAATGCAGGGAGCGAGTAAAAAACAGAGGGGTCTTTGTTTGACTCCATGTTTGGTGTCTGGAATAAATAATGTTGACCAGATGGCAATAGGGATATATTCAGGTATCAAATGATAAAAGAGTATCCCACTGTAGAGAAATGACCGCAGGTCTTACTTGATCCCCAGAGGGAACCTTCACCCTCTTTTCGTTGTACTGAAATCCAGGTACTTTGAAGATATTCAGGCAACTCCTCCTTTTGTATATAATCACAATTCAGTTAGGTCTGAGAATGTCTGACAAAGTAGATTTTAATAAAAATCACAGACAGAGCTGTATTAGCCTATCGGTCAGTCTGGCACAGTCAAAATGGGCACCATTGAGAGAGCGGATGTGGGGGCTGGATTTTTTTTTGGGTCCCATGGTGCATAACAAGACTTTAAAAACCAGCCCACACCCTAGTCCTTTCAAGCTGGCCCATTGAGTAGTGCCGGACAGCCAGACTACCTAACAGGCCTGTCCAGCACTGGTCACAGAGAAAGAACAAGGGGATCACCCAGCAGCTATGGTGGGGTAGAGCTCCTCGAGGCGAGATGAAATGTATATACCCTACTGGAGAAACTTCTAAAGTTGGTCATGTCTTCAGAGTTTCAGTGCAGTACAAGCAGGTTCAGGGGGGAGTTTCAAAAGCGGAAATCTAAAATCCATGCTTCGGATGCCAGGGTGTTCCATGTCTTTGTGCGGAAACAGGCACTTCCGTTTACCAGAGTCATCATGAGTAGTAAAATATGGCAGTTATGTGTTACAATAGTTTAGGTAGCCACATAAAATAGTTAATTTAATGCAACAGTTCTAAAAAAAGTAGAGGTTTCTGGATTTGTGAGTGAACTGTAAGCAGGTAAGCAGAAAGTGGCCCAGCACACATTGCGCTCATAGACACAACCTCAATAAATATACAAAAATGCACATCTGCAAAATCTGTGATTTTCCGCCAACAACGCATAAATATGAAGTGGGAAAACACGTTTAGATAATGTAGCACCAATTTACATTTAAAAAAAAAAATCTTTCAGAAATCACCCAAAACGTGTGAAGTATTGTATTGTATTGTAATTGCATTTATATAGCGCTTACTACCCCTGACGAGGCGTCCAAGTGCTTTTTTGGCGAGTAGCACGCTACTCCGGGACTCATAGAGGATTAGTGTTGAATTAGTATAGTGAAATATGAAAGTAATTTAAGTGGTGGATAGGTTAGTCAGTTATTTGGATTCGGAAGGATAGCAGAAGGATAGAAGAGGAAAAAAGGTTTGTATTTATATAGCGCTTGTTACCCCTGATGGGGTGTTGAAGCGCTTTTTTTGGCGAGTAGCACTCTACTCCGGAAACCCATAAAGGATTAGTGGTGAATTAGTATGGTGAAATATGAAAGTAATTTGAGTGGTGGATATTAGTCAGTTATTTGGAGTGAGAAGGATAGCGGAGGGATAGAAGGGGAAGAAAGGTTTGCATTCATATAGCACCTGTTACCCCTGATGGGATTTGAAGCGCTTTTCTGGTGAGTAGCACGCTACTCCAGAACCCATAAAGGATTAGTGTTGAAAATTAGTATAGTGAAATATGAAGTAATTTGAGTGGTGGATATGTTCTTCAGTTATTTGGATAGAGAAGGGTAGGCGGCGGGATAGAAGAGGGAAAAAGGTTTGTATTTATATAGCGCTTGCTACCCCTGATGGGGTTTTGAAGTGCTTTTTTGGCGAATAGCACGCTACTCTGGAACCCATAAGGATTACTGTTGAATTAGTATAGTGAAATATGAAAGTAATTTGAGTGGTGGATATGTTAGTCAGTTATTTGGATTGAGAAGGGTTGGGGAGGGATAGAAAAGGGAAAAAGGTTTGCATTTATATAGCACTTGTAACCCTGATGGGGTGTTGAAGCGCTTTATTGGCGAGTAGCACGCTACTCTGGAACCCATAAAGGATTAGTGGTGAATTAGTATAGTGGAATATGAAATTTGAGAAGTGAACATGTTAGTCTGTTATTTTGATTGAAAAGGATAGTGGAGGGATAGAAGAGTGAAGGATTTGGATATTTCTTTTTTTTTGGAGGTCATAGCAGTAGGAGGAGGCTTTTGGATGAGTAAAAAGGGTTGTGGAGGGGAAGAGTCAGAGGGAAGAGTTTAGAAAGGTTTGTTTTGGGGGATCGGTATAGTAAAAGAGGTGTCAGATGATGCAAGGAGGGGTAGAGTAGGGGAGAGTCTAGAAAGGGTTATTTTGGGGATCATAGAAGTGGTATGCGGTTTGGGATAAATGAGAGAGTGGATGTAGAGGATATATTGATAGATGTCTAGGGTGAGAAATAGGGTAGTGCATTGAAAAGAGTAGTAGAAAGAAGTTTGAGATGAGTCAGAAAGTTGGGCTAGAAGATATATTGAGAGAAGTATAGGCTGAGAAATAGGGTAGTGCATTGGAAATGCTAAATTAGAAGAAAGTGATAAATATATAGATCCATAAGTACATTGAAAGTATATAGATGCATAAAGGAGGTAAGTATATGTAGATTAAAGATATTGATAGAGGTAGAGGATGAGAAATAAGGTAGTGCATTGGATATGCTTTTTCAGGAGAAAAGTAACAAACACACAGATCCAAGTACATGGAAGGTACATAGATGCACAATGGAAGCAAGTACATGTAGACCAAAGATGCACCAGATAAACTCCGGTTTTCAAGTGTTATTGTACTTTAATTTTTTTAACATAATTATTCTACATGTTTATACAAAGCAATACACAACGATAGGTACATATCTATAGTGAAAATAAATGCTTATATACAGAGGGATATGCTGTAAATTTCTGTTTGCGTATGGTGCTTATGTGGGGAAGAGCCAATTTGTGAGTAGTTTTCTGAAGATAAGGTGGCTGTGTGTGGATCTTATGCTGGGGGGTAAAGAGTTCCATAGTTTGGCTGCTTGAACAGAGAAGGATGTGCCACCCATGGTTTTTTTCTTGTATCTTGGGATTTTGAGGCGAGGTGCCCCTTCAGAGCGGAGGTTCCTTTGTTGAATGTGTTTGGTGATTTTATTCCTGATGAAGAGCGGTCCCATTCCATGTATTGCTTTGTGGGTGATGCAAAGCAGCTTGAACGTGGATCTACTGGCAACCGGTAACCAATGCAGGGCTTTCAAGGCAGGTGAGATGTGGTCTCGCTGTTTGATATGCAAGAGTAGTCTGGCAGCCGAGTTCTGAATCCGTTGTAGTCTTTTCATGGTCGTTAAAGGTGATCCGTGGTAGAGGCTTTGGCGTAATCGAGTTTTGACAGAACAAGGGAGATGGTAGCTTGGACCATGTGTGGAAATCCCAAATAAGGGAAAATTCGTCGCAGCGTTTTTATAATGACAAAGCTTGATCTTGCTAGTTTGCCCACTTGGGCATTCTTCGATAGCTTAGAGTCCATGGTCATTCCGAGGTTTCTTACTTCCTTCGATACTTTAGGCGGAGATCCCAGTTCATCAGACCAGGCGGCAAGCAGGTCATAATGTTTCCAATCACCACACGTGAGTATTTCCATTTTGGAAGCATTCAATTTGAGAGGGTTCCAAGTCATCCACTGATCCACGGCTCTGAGACAACTGAAAATTGGGGATTTTCCAATGTCTTTGGGGTATTACAGTTGAAGGAGTATTTGCGTGTCAGCTGCATAGCTATAGCACGTGAGGTGAAATTGATTGATCAGTACTGGCAATGACTTCATGTAGATGTTGAAAAGCATGGGCGAGATGATAGAGCCTTGAGGGACCCCTGCTTTTGTGGAGTATGGTTTGGACAAGAAAGGTGGGGTATGGATGACATTAGTTCTGTTTTGAAGGTAGGACGCAATCCAGTCTAGAGCAGTTCCCTCTATGCCGGCTTCATAGAGTCTTTGTTTCAGAGTGTCATGGTCAACCGTGTTAAAGGCAGCCGAGAGGTCCAAGAGGAGTAGCGCAGCAACCCCGTTGCGGTCTACTGTATTCTTCAGGTCATCCCAGATGGCAAGGAGGGCAGATTCAGTACCTCTTCCCGGATGGAATCCTGTTTGGAAGTCTGAAAGTATGTCATTCTCTTCAATGAATTGTGACATCTGGGCGAACGCTGCTCTTTCTATCAGTTTTCCGAGGAAAGGTCCATTTGTAATGGGTCTGTAGTTGTCAGGGTTCAGCGGGTCAAAGTTTGTTTTCTTCAGTAAAGGGCGTATGTGTGACTTTTTGAGTTCTTCTGGAAAAATTCCGGTAGTTAAGGAATCATTGATGATTCTTCTTACTGGAGTGGCAGCAGAGGTTGCTAAAAGACTTGTCTTGAAAGTTTGTGGTGGACACCAGTAGCGGCTCCTGGAGGGAGTGCTGCGGGCGGTGGGGCGGGGCGGGGGAGGGGCAGGGTGGGGGATAGTAAACACCGGCATACGGTCGGATGGAGGTAAGTACATAAATAAATAAAATGAATTTCATTGCGCACGCTGCAACGACAAATGGCGATGCAGCGTGCGCAATGTAATTCGTTTTACTTATTTATTTATGTACTTACCTCCGTCCGGCCGTACGCCGGATTTTACTACCCCCCAACCTGCCCCTCCCCCACCCCACCGCACCGCCCCTCAGCACTCCCTCCAGGAGCCGCTACTGGTGGACATGGCTCAGAAGGGCTGCCGGCAGGCCTGCTTTCTTTGACCAGGTCCATAAATTCATCTTGTGAGATGTGTTGGAAGGAACGGAGAGGCTGGGTTAGAGTATTCTTGGATTGTTGTTTTGTACAAGGGTTAGTGCTGGTGCTTTGTTTCTGTTTTAAGTATGAGATCAATGTGTCTGCTTTGTCCATGTAATGATTTGCCAGTTTGTCTGTGAAATCTTGAGTAACAGGATGAGTTCCTTCTAGGCAATTTGGTTTGCGAAATGCATTGAGTATTTTATAAAATTCTTTATTTGCACATTTAGCACTTTGAATTCTGTCTGAGTAGTACCTTTTCTTAGCTTTTTTGATAGCTGACTTGTATAATCTGTTAATTTTCTGTAGGTGAAGTTTGTCTTGTTTGGAGTTTGTTTTGAGCCAGGTACGTTGCAGCTTTCTAATTTGTTGTTTTATGTCTTTTATCTCTATGTTTCTCCAAGGCGTTTTTTTTCTTTTGTTCTGTTGTGTGGTTTTGAGTGCTATCAGGATGTCAAAAGCTTCCTGTAGCCAATCATATAGTTTTTTAACAGAATTTATTGTTTCCAGATTTGTACTGGATGTTAGTTGTGTTTCTAAGTGTTCCAAATTGAGTTTGTTCCACAGCCGATAGGTGGATGGATGTAAGGTAGTTTTAGGTGAGTCGCTTAGTGTTGTTTTATGTTGGAAAGCAAGCAAGTGGTGGTCTGACCATGTGACCGGAGTTATAGTTTGAAAGGTAACTAGTTCGGTATTAGCAAAAATGACATCTAGGATTTGTCCAGCGATGTGTGTGGGTTTGTGGACAATCTGATGCAGGTTCAGTGCGTCTAGGCCAGTGATTATTGTTTTTGGATGGGTCATATTGGGTTTGTCAAACCAAATGTTGAGGTCAACGCATAGGTTGGAGTGTATTGTTTTCATAGTTTGAAACTGTGTCTAGAAGTGCATCTAGGAATGTCGCTTTGCTAGGTGGAGGTCTGTAAAGGAGCAGGAAGTTACAGGAGGAAGACGGTGTAGGATTGCATCTGGTGAGAAGAGCCTCACAATTCTTTATGGTGATGTCGTCAACTTTAGTGATATGTAATGTTTGCCTGAACACAACAGCTAGACCACCTCCTTTTTTGCCTATACGATTTTGGGTGATCGTTTGATAGCCTAGAGGAATGGCTTCCAGTAGCGGTCCGTGGTAGGAGTGCCGGACGGGCGGTGACGTGGGGTGGGGGGGGGCAAGGTGGGGGGTAGTAACCACGGATTACGGCCGAATACAGGTAAGTAAACATTTAAAAAAATAAAACGAATTTCGTTGCGCGCCTTGCATTGCATTTGGCGATGCAGCGCTCACAACGAAATTCGTTTTATTTATTTAAATGTTTACTTACCTGTATTCGGCAGTATCCGTGGTTTACTACCCCCACCCTGCCCCCACCCCACCCCACGTCACCGCCTCGGCCGGCACTCCTACCACGGACCGCTACTGATGGCTTCATGCAGGACTGGAGCCATATCATCTCCCAACCATGATTCAGTAATGAATAGTATGTCTGGTTTCGCATCGGTGAGAAGGTCGTAGATGTGATGTTTGTTTCTAGAGAGGGATCGAGCATTTATTAGTAGACAGTTTAGAGAATGGGCTTTGGTGGTAGTGAGACTTTGTTTTGTAGAAGAGTGATCAGTATTGTGTGGGTTTGTAGCAGGTGTGTTTTTAGTGCCGGTATTAGCTGTATTAGGATAGCAATTGTGTAGCTGTTCTGTATCATGCTCCTCATCCAGCATGCTAAGAAGGCATTTTGATGGGTCTGCGTGTGTATGTAGTGGAGATGGTGTTTGAGAGTGAGTTGGTGTGCTGTGTTATTTTCGTGGTGTAACATTGTTGTGCAGTAGACATGGGGAAGCAAAGTTGTGAGGTGTGGCACATTGCTTATATTGTTTGCATGTGTTTAGGGCGGAAGGTGTATGAGTCAGGGGTGGTGGTGCAGCATGTGGGTCATGTAGTAAGGTTCTAAATTGTCCAAATGATTTTGAGGCATTTGGAAGAGAGTTGCTGTATCTGTGTTAGGTGTGGTGGAAGAGAGAAAGCTTGGCATTGGAGTTTGTTCCTTTGTGTGGTTTGAAAGGTGGGTGTATGTTGGTATTTTGTGATGGTAAGTATTATGAGGTGTTGTGCTTTGAAGATCATGTTGCGCTGGTGGGTGTGATATATTTTGTTTTTGAGGAGTAGTGAAAAGGGGTGCTGGTGTATTTGTTTCATGCAATGGATTAGTTTGTATAGTATTGTTTGTGAGAGTAGGTTGTAAGGTAGAGGGGGTGGTGATGTGTTTATGAGTAGAGTGTATGTTGTGTGTAGGAGGGAATGAAGTAGAGGTAAGAGTGTTTGTCTTAGACTGGTTTGTTGCAAGAGTTAAAAAGTGTGGTGCCGTGCAGTGTATGGGTTGTGCGTTAGTGTTATTATGGTAGAAGGAAGAGGAGGGTGTTGGTTGGACAAATGATTGAAGGCTGATTATATGTTTGTTAGTGATAAAAAGTGGTCTGTTAGGAGTAATTAGAACAGGCAGTGTGTGTCTGGATGGGATGTAGTTATGTAGCCATCAAGTGCATTAAAAGAATCATATTTACCATACAGTACTCAGCTGCTTGTAGCGTATTTGTCCTCTTGTCTCCAGAAGGAAGATTAATCAATGCTGAATCTCAGGAAAAGCATGGTACTGCCTTTTGAGATGGCGCCCTTATTAAAAATTCTTCGTGAGAACACCAGGCTGCTATTCCACGAATAATTTAAACTAAAAATCGCTGTCAGGATTAAGATATCTGCAACAAGTGGGCAGTAGCGGTCTGTGGTAGGAGTGCCGGCCGGGCGGTGACGTGGGGCGGGGGAGGGGCAGGGTGGGGGGTAGTAAACCACGGATTACGGCCGAATACAGGTAAGTAAACATTTAAATAAATAAAACGAATTTCGTTGCGCGTACTGCATCGCATTTGGCGATGCAGCGCTCACAACGAAATTCGTTTTATTTATTTAAATGTTTACTTACCTGTATTCGGCCGTAATCCGTGGTTTACTAACCCCCACCCTGCCCCTCCCCCACCCCACGTCACTGCCCAGCCGGCACTCCTACCACGGACCGCTACTGCAAGTGGGTGTAGTAGGGTTTTGCCGGTTAATAGACATGAAGTTTACGACCCATTTATTACAAGTAAAGAAATCAAACAGCGCCGAATGTGTTACTAATTGGCAGCCATTTTACAGCCAGAGAAAAGGTGACAGTGTCGCCAGGTGTGGCTGACAGCCATTTCATGCAAATAGGCTTTAATGGACAGCTGGTGAACTCGAGCTTCTTCAGTCTCTAGCCCTTGAAACTACGTTTTTTTTTGTGAAAAATAACTAATGCAGAAAAGCAGGTATACGCATGTTAAAGCACGAATACCTTTCTGTTTGATTCTTATTTCCTTGACAGATTTTATAACGGTGGCAGCTTTGCAGTGAGTCATAATATAGCTATCTTGTAATGCCACTTGAGCGAGTTTGAAGAAAAGAGTTACAAAGTGTACTGTTAATTGTATGTTTGAAAGAAAGTTTGTTAACTGCATATGCCATTGCTCTCGTTTTTTGGTGAAGTGCCTTTAGAGCTGGCTAAAGATATGTGGACCATGTCATTAATGATGTTGTCATTTTCCCGAGAATAATATGTTTAGCTTAAAGAAAAATCATTAAACTCAGAACAGATGTGGAATTCGATTTTTTGTTCCAAAACTGTTGCTTATGCTAGAACGTTTTTTTTATTGCTAACTAAAATATTAATTTTCGAGGAATTAATGTAATTAGTGAATGAATACAAGTCAGGGTGTGTGGCATCGCAGAGGATGTTTAGTGAATTTTGTTGTTCCATAATGGCTACACTGTTACAAATGAAGTGAAAATGCGCATGCTGAGGAAAAACAATTAATATTGCATTAATCATACAAACATGTTCATTGATACTGTACAACTATAAAACATATAATGTAATTTATTAGACACTTTGACAAATTATGTAACCTGTAAAGGGAGAGTCCATATGTGTTGCATTATAACTCTTGTTATTGCAAGAAAAACGTCCTTGTAGCTGAACCCGTGTTTATCCTGGTTTTCTGGATGAATCAACTGCCAGTTGTAGAGTATGCCCCAAAAGGAGTGCTGGTCCACCATAGCACTGGTCGGCATCCTCCTTTGGCACGAGACACTTTCTTCGGCCTCCTGGGCTGCAGGTTGTGCCGAGGCAAGTTCCGTGGCAGGCAGACCATCTACACAACCAGAACTGTGAAAGAATGGTTCTTCCAGAGCAGTGACTCTTAACCTGTGCTCTGGGGGCCCCTGGGGGTCTGCGAACCTACTCAGGGAGCCCTCGACTGCTTAGAAAGTTAAATAATATTAACTGATTAATAAAATGTATATAAATAAAGAAGCAAAATGTAAGAATGAACATTTGAAAACGTTCTGTAAATATGAAAGAATGAACGAAGGCTAACAATTAAGTTTGTATCCTCAGATTGATTGCTGGAAGCAGTGCAAGTGCATCTAACAGAATCTAACAGAGTCTAGTATGTACAATGAGGGCTCTCAGTTGAATTCAGAAAACCTCCGACCGTCCCATTAAAATGTAATGTTGTATTTTTTAATATTTGTTTGTGACTACTTCATTATTTGTGTATCTGTTTGATGAGTGCACAATCAAGTAGAGTGGTATTCAGGAAATAGCACTCTGCCCGACTCATGACCATGCCCATGGTATGGTTCATTCATTAGGTCTCGCCTAGCGTTGCAGCGCATGCGCTGCTCGCTCGGCGAGACCTAAAGTAAGAGAGGAGATTTCAGAAGGGGGCTTGAAGCCCCGCCCCTCATTTCCATTGGCTGGCGTCACCATTTATGCTAAACGGTAGGCCGCCATTGGAAATGAGCTTTTTGGGTTGCCTCCCTTTCGCCTTTTGGTCCGGCCCATCCGGACTGGGTCGTCTGCTTTGCTGCTGTCGCAAAGCAACTTCTAATCTTTATGGGGGCCATCTGGTTTCACTCAGCCCCGTGTTTATTTTTGCGCGCGGTGCAAATATAAACACGCAGCTGAGTGAAAACTGGTTCTAGATAACTGTCAAATTTCACAACCACGCGGAATGGGTTCATGTGTGTTTCGTGAATTGGGCACCGATCGATTCCTGATAAATAGATCAGAATCACGACTCCAGAAATAGTTGTATATTTCCTGAAGGCTGGTGACGTGGATGAAATCGGAGTCCGAATACGCTTAGAATTGGCAGGCTCTCGACTTTTGAATGGCGCGATTTACCAGAAGCTCAATAGAAAGCGGATAATTGGTGTGAGAGGTCTGTCTGAGGAGCGACAAATGCCTGCTGCTGGCACCGAAGTTACCTTTATGTGCACAATGGCTACACAGCAATCACTGAAAAAAGTTTTACGGCCCTAAACAAACGCATTATTTTGCTGCTCAAAGAGCTGTAATTAGTTCCAATCAAATCCTTCTCGTCCGATCGTTTTGTTGTCCTTACCAGTTTTCCCGCCGTCGGGGGGGGGCGGGGAGGTGGGGGTACGTTTTTCCACTCGCTGCAGCAGACGTGCGAGCCCGCAGCTGCATGCCTTAAAAGCCTCATCTGTATGCAGATCTCAACAAGTGTATCTAATTCCGTTGTTCGAGTTGGAAAATATCTGTGAGGGAGCATAACGGCTGCGCCCTCCTTTGTGTTCGAGACTTCATATTGGGAGGCTAGCATCTCCATGTTTTGACAACGAAGGGCATTGTTCGCTTGGGGCATCACCTGAACACAGAGCTTTTAAAGGGAAAATTATGTGCACATACTCACCCGATCGCAGGCCAGGGGTGGAAGTGGGGGTCGGGCCTAAGGGGCAAGGCGGCAAGCCTTTAATGAGATCTACAATTTCTCACTATGGTATGTAACTATGCGTAATGATGCAGGAAATCTTTACGTCAGGACAGTATCTTTTTTCCTTGCATGTCCAAAAATGCATATTTAATGTAATCCTTCTTTTTTCAGGTGTGTGGCTTCATTTATATGGCACATTAAAGAGATATGAATTTTCAGATTATACTAAATAAATAGGGGTTTGCCAGTTTTGAGAAAAAAAATGGGAAAACCTCTGCCCCCCTCTTCTAGCCCATTGCAGGCCTTCGCTCAGTGCTCCGGGCCTCCCTCTGCTCTTTCTCCTGTTCCTCCTCTTGGTCTCTCACAGACCCATCACAATCAGAGAGGTCTCTCCTGCTTGTGGACTTTCGCACACCTCGGCATGCATAGGTCTTTCCCTGGCCTAACCCTTAAGATGCAGGCTTCCTCAATCAAATGCCTGTTTTTAGTGGATAGACAGTCTCATAGATATTAAACAATGCTTGTGACTTGCGCGCTGACACCCTGTAGGCATAGACACAGTCTTTTAAAAATTGAGAAATGGGAAGAGAGAACCGTAATCCCCAAATAGCCACTAAGCAAAACTGTAGACTTGCACCCTTCAGGACTTTATTTAACAAGCATTTACAATGCAATAGGTCTCGCAATGACATTATTTTGAGCTATTGACATTGTAAATGGCAATGTCTTTAAAAAAATTAAAAGGCATTGCTATTTACAATACCAAAAGCAACACCTATTGCATTGCATAGCGCGGTGTCCGTGAAGACAAATGCAAATGACAAGGCCTTTGAATTATGTTTTGGTTTTTAAAACACAAATAAAAAAAGGCATTGCCATTTACAATGCCATAACTTAAACTCCTGTGAATGCGAGACCTGTTGCATTGCAAATGCTTGTTTATATTGGCTCCAAGTTGTGGTCAGGGTGAAGTTTAAGACTCTCACTATGGTTCACAAAGTAATTTAGAATGAAGACCCAAAGGGCCTGATTCACAGAACTAACTTCCAGTCAAAACGTAAAGTTAGTACTTTTTGGTATTCACAGAATACACTTACTCATTTTGGTATTCACAGAATGAACTTACTCATTTCGGTATTCACAGAAGTTAGTAGTCCTAACTTTAGGACTCCTAAATGCCTTCTGTGAATACCGAAAGTCTTAAAGTTAGGATTTTTCTCAGTTTAGGAGTAGTAAAGTTAAAGTGAATACCGAAATGAGTAAGTTCATTCTGTGAATACCAAAATGAGTAAGTGTATTCTGTGAATTCCAAAAAGTACTAACTTTACGTTTTTGACGTAAGTTAGTTCTGTGAATCAGGCTCCTGAGGTCTAATGGATATACTGGTCAGCAGTCGCCTGTGAGTAAGCTGAGGGCAGCTGCAGCCTCTACTGGACATGGAAGAAAGTCCACTAGGGTAGCTGCAGTTTGGGGCTATGTGAAGCTAAATACTGCAACTCTCTAGGAGATACTCGAAATCTTTGGGAGAGTTCTCAAGTCTTAGCTATTTAGTGAGCCATTGATGTTGTTGGAGCGTGGTTGTGATTCCACCTTGTCTCACCACTTGCCTTGCCATTAGTGCCCACATAGTATATAGGGTTCACTGTTTGCAATGCGGTGCACTTTTATATGGGTGTACTAGGTGCAGACAGTGACAGTGCAACCTACTAGCAGTAATGGGCCGCCTCCAGCGAAGCCACCAACTCGTACCTGCCCTGGGGTAGTTCATTAGTGAAAGGCAGAACATCTGTTTGAAGCACTGGCCCACCTTTTACTGTGTGACAGCAACCCGGCCTGCTTTCGAAAGGGGGCCAATGATCCCACTGCTGGCGGGTGCAGTGAGTAACTACACCAGCCTGCAAGGGGGTGTCAGGATGGTCCACGCCTCTTGAAGGCCCCATTTTATTTGCGCCCGCATCTGTAATACAGTGTGGCCGCGAAGGCAAAATGTCTCTCATTTGCATGGAGCCATGCCCCCATGCACATGAAGGAATGCCCCCATGATATCGTGCGAGTGCACATGCAATGCCGGTGCAATCTGTGTCCTAGAAGGTTCTGCGCAGGCCCCTGCAGCACCTTCTGTAATGCCAAAGTGCCACAGGGACACAAAAAGCAGCTGCACAAGGCCATTGCGCCTCAGGGGCTCTTGTGTAATACAGCGCCAGTTCCTGCATACATGCATCCTGCAGCATCCCTGGAACGCATGGTTGTGCGGTGTCTACAAACAGAGGTTAACGAGGCTGATGCGGACAACCGAACTAATCCACTGGAGCGTCCATCTCGCGTATTCTTTTTGTCACACTGGTACATTTATCATCATGTCTTTAAGAGCAATAGAATTAATCAACTCTGATGTATACAGAGACGACAACAAGTCTCTCAGCTTGGAAGAACCCATAGTCCGCACACATTCCGGTTTGTTATATCAACCCATCTTGGCATTATGAACATCAGAAACTGTGTCTGAGCACGTTGTTTACCCAGAAAGCTGATAGCGAATGTGTTGTTGGTATGTGTTGAGGCTTCCGGTGATGCGCCCCTGACTAACATACGAAATTGAATGAAGGCACATTTTCAGACCTCAGTGTTTAGGTTCCTCCCCTTTCTTGAAAGGAACACACAGACACTCGTTTGTTTGAAACACTTTTGCTTCGATATTACACGTGTTCCGTTGAGCAGTGCTTTAATTATCCCCTAAATAAAACCAGCCTTTCTTGATTTTATTGTCTATAACAATTCAATAGAATGCATCTTTTTTGTCAACAGCTTAGAAGCAATGAATGTTGTAATTTTCACACATCAGCATGCACGAAGCACAAGCTGTAATCAAGTATATTCTGAAAAGTGCAAACCTGTATAAATAGTATTATTATGCATAATTGTAACCTTTAGAAGAAGGGTGTGGGAAATGCCATTCTGATATCTTCATGTTAAATGTCAAATATTTGAATGATATTAGTTGGGAATTACACCAAATATTGATGACGTAGGTCATTAGTGTTTCAAATAGTGACTTGAAATTGAAACCTTTCTTCAAACAGTTCTTTATACTAGATCACTCCGCTTACATCAGCAGTTAAAATGGCATAATGAGAAGGCAATACGCTATGATACTGGCCAGATGTATCGTAAGGAAGATCAGAATAGCAAATCTTAAGCAAAAGGGGTAAAATGAACTTATTATTTGCACTTGATAAAAAGGAGAACGTACATTTACTGCTTATGCAAACGTGGGAATGATTGGTGGTAAAAATTTACAGAAATTATAGGGGAGCGTGAATATGTATCACTTGCTTTTTAACGCCAATATCATTACAGGACATGATATCATGTCCATTCACACATGCAGTTTGACGAGGGCGTTTGCTGCTACTGAATGAATGACTTTGAAATTACACAAAAGGGTTACAGTATCAACTCCTGTTGTCTCCCAAATCATGCATTTGCCATCAGTTATTGTGCCACTTAATTCATGATCATCAGTTCCTGTAAGAAGTGGGTGATGCCATGGGCTGTGATTCACCAAAATCCCAGGGGTAGCGAAAGTGACATCACATACCCTTTGACCTTTATGGCATCACAGGAAGGGACATCAATTGACCCTTGACCCAGATTTTTTCCAGGAAGGCATGTCACATGACCCTAACATCACACTCACGCTTTCTTACGCCTTCTTACACTCATTCTTATTCATTCTCACTCACTTACTTGCATTCGCTCTTAATCACCCTCATACTTACTGACACTCAGAGGTATGTTTACTAACACTTTGCACAATGTTTGCATCACTTTTGTGAAGCAAACCTGGTGCAAAATGTTATGATGGAATTTACTATCCAACATAAATTCTGATTTGCACTGGATAGTATCCCATTGTAACACAGAATTGTGCTAAGCACTTCTTTTTGTTATTTTGCGCCAAGTGGGCGTCCTGTGGGTGGTGCATGGGCATTGCCGATGCAACCACCCATAGGTTTTGATGCAAATCTCTATCTACACACATTGGTAGAGAGGAATTTGCATCAAAATCTTACGACTCCTCAAGACAGGCATATGAAGAGAAATGTTTTTACACTTTTCTTTTTTCCAACTTTTCATTTGTACTGCATTGTTCAGCACACATACAAAGTGGGAACAGCCTTAAAGTATAGTTTTTGTACTGGAAGGTGCTCCTTCCAGTAGAAAACCTCTGCTTCAGAGAATGCACACACCCTTGCACTATGGCACAATGGTATGTGCATTGGCATGTGGATGTCAAAAGTGCACCAGTGCACAGGGAGAGAATGAATGCACCATATCTTAGTAGATATGGTGCAGTTCTTCTCTTTCCCTTTGACAGAAGACAGTACAGCAACTTTGGTGCAGCGTTGCCTTGCGTCAAAGAATAGAAATTTGGGCCTCAATCTCACACAGTCTCACTTCCTACCTGTCACTGACTCTCGCTCACTTTCACTGACATGCATATGCTTAAACATACACACATGCTCACACATACACACAGTCATCTCACATAAACAGAGTCTCACCGCAAGCACACACACAACATACTGGTAAACATATATGTTTACAACATAATGTTAAAAACATTTTTACTTGCCACGGCTGCCACCAAAGGTCCCCTTCCAAGTAAGTGTGCTCCATTTTGATTACACCAATAGGGAATAATAGAATATTATTCACCATTAGTGAAAAGAAAAACGTGCTGAAAATAAGGAATGTGACAGCCCCTATGTTCTTGGTACTGATTTTGCAACCTCAGTTGGTCAGGGGTGTCAAGGGGCAAACCAGGGGTCGCAGCTGCGAACCCTAGCGACCCCTAAATGACGTCCATGGGTGATGCACAAAGGTGATTGCATCACTGCACCTCAGGGCACTGTGGACATGTGCATGCTGAGCGACTCAGTACCATGACGTTGATATGGGAAACCAAAAGAGATGCAATTGTTTTAGTCAAAATGTTGCTACATTCCGTTCAGTAATTTGAAATGCTGGTCTATGTCTTTGATTCGGTAGATAAAAAATATTTCTACCAAAACATTTACCAATACTCTTGTGCTCTACAAAACGAATAATTAATAATAAATTAAAGCATGCTGCCATATCTGTCTTTTCAACATCATCAGGTTAACATGGCACATATCTTTTAACATGTAAACCATTCCAATCCTGTGCACTTTGATTTACACATTTGCCTTATCTGCCTTAAAAATACATAATGCATAACTGTGTAATATGTGCATATAGTGTCATCAAGGGGTTCTGGAGACTATTACAAAGCATGAGGCCAAAGTGAAACAAAAGTTGAGGGCCATCCAGATCTAGTATATGCTGCTTATCCCAGCCCACCACAAAGTAATCTTCAACAACAATACTCTCTTTCTTGACACACCAGAAGCTGCCTGGTCATGGGCAGAAGATAGACCAGACTTTCGACGCTCCCCACCCCTTGGCTCTGTGACTCGAGGGAGGTCTACAGGTGGGCAAGAGTGGAAACTATACTGGTATACGACCTAGGCTAAAAAGAGATGCCAGCACTCCATGGGTAGTTTGTCAGATGATCTGAGACCCCAATGGAAAACATCAACACCTTCAGAGGGTGGATTCTAGGGGTCTGGTTGAGCACCCTGTCCGACCCACTTGCAGCAGCAGAAGCAGCCCACCCTACAGACATTTGTTTGGTTAGCGTTATTGGGACAGAGAGGGAGAGGTTGGCACAAGCGGACAAAGTTGTAGTCTATATGCCTGGTTGGCAGCTGTCCCCAGTTTATTCCATGACAGGTGCCCCTAGTTTTCAAGGTGTTTTCAAGGTGTTGGGAGGGGGAGGGGCAGGGGTTTTGTTCACGTTTTATCTCACAGACACCCAGACATGACCGGACATATTCCAGTGTGCGCCCGCCTCCTGTAACTCCTGATCACCATAACATACCCTGAAATGTTAGCCCCAAATAAGGTCCGGCCTTACAATCACTTACACCTCCTTACATGGAATATCAATGGCCTCCTCGACCCAGTAAAATGGGAAGCAATCCTGGGAACAGCCAAAAGCTATGGAGCCAATGTTCTCCTTTTACAGGAGATACACCTGGTAGGTAATAGGTGTCCATTTCTGGTGCGGATGGGATACTCACAAGCGTTCCATAAAGGCTTTGCTATGGGGTCAAAAGGAGTGGCATTGCTGATCCACCACTGTGTGGCATTTAAAGCGACCCAGGTGTGGCAAGACAGGGGGGCCGATACATAGCAGTGGCTGGCCTCCTTGAGGGGTGACCTATCTTGATCCTTAGTGTAAATGCACCCCCACCTCTCACCACTGACTTTTTACTCACATTGGGAGCGCTAGTGACACAATTCCTGGCATGACCCTGGATCCTGGGGGGGAGCATGAATGGGGTTGCAAATTCTACCCTCGACAAATCCTCTGAGGGAGATCGTGCACAAGCTCACATGTTTCCTAGATGCATGGAGGTCCTTCCACCCCAGAGAGAGGTGCTACACACATTATTCTGGAGCACGTAATGTCTTTTCACACTAAGATTACTTCAATATGCCGAGCTCTGAAACACATAGGGTAATGGACACACATATATTAGCTAGAATGTTTCAGGCCACTACCCAGCGGAGCTAACATTATGACTGGGGGTGGAAAGCTAACTGGTGCCTCAACGTGTGGTGGTTGCAAGGCGGTGAGTCCAGGGCGTCCATTCACACAGCTATTGCTCAATATCTAAAGTCGAACAAAGGGTCTGTAGACTCTCCTGTGACTCTGTGGGAGGCAATGAAAACCACCCTGTGAGGGGATGTTATAAGTCACATATTGGGTAGGAAACGTAGGCAACAACAAGAAATGGCTGACCTCGAATCCCGTATACTGAAGCTGGAAAGGGAGTTAATGACATCTGTACACCAAGTCTCCTTAGAGATTCCATACATACACAATAGATCCTTCGACAAATGCTAATGAACAGGGCATTAATAGTGTGGGTTGCCATGCAGAGCCGTATATACCAGTGGGGGGACAAGACAAGCAAGACTCTTCACTGGTTGTGCACCAAATGCCGCCCACCCAGAGCCTATTGTGCACATTCTTAACGAGAAGAGAATGAAGGTGATATGAAATGTGGACATAGCCCAGTGCTTTGCTTCCTACTACATGACGCTATACTCAGACCAGAGTCCACGTGACCAGATGACCCTGCAGGAGTTTGTAAGAGACCTGCCAATGGCTCCATCGGGGAGGGAAGACTCTGCAGAGCTAGGAAAACATCACAACAAAAGAGTTGGCAGAAGTCCTCACCCGACTCCAATCAGGGAAGACACTGGGCCCGAGGAGTTCCCTGAAAAACTCTTTAAAACGTATCACACCCAACTCATTGACTCATTGACTAGACCCTCCTTTCGGCTCTGGACTCGGGAACAGTGCAACCTGACCTCTGCCTGGTGGAGATAGTGAAAAGAACAAACGATGGATGGAATGCTGAACAAATCAAACATTCACCCCAGTGACAGATCTGGGTTTAATCCATTGTTTTTTTACTCACAATGCCACCCCAGTTTGGACCCACCCATATGCAAATCAGTCTTGACCCTGCTCCCCATGGGAACAGTCCAGCTCGAACTGCCAGCCCAGGTCTTCCCTGGACCGGAAACAAATATCCTGGGAAAGGTTTCAGGGTATCACCCCTCACCAGCCAGGCTAGCTTGAATCCAGTGGCACAGAAAGCACGGGACCCATGTCTGGTCATACCCTTCCCACTTAGGACAACAAAAGCGAAATGAACAAATGATGGACGAAATGCTGAACAAATCAAACATTCACCCCCAATCACAGATCTTGGTTTAATCCATCGTATATTTGCTCACATGCCACCCCAGTTTGGAACCAGCCATATGCAAATCAGTCTTGACCCTGCCTCCAAGGGAACAGTCCAGCCCGAAATGCCAAGCCAGGTCCTCCCAGGACCAGAAGCAAGCATCCTGGGACAGGTTTCAGGGTATCACTCCTCATCAGCCAGGTTAACTTGAATCCAGTGACTCGGTGATCACGGGACCCACGTCTGGGCATACCCTTCTCACTTAGGGTGACAAAAGCAAAAAGAACAAATGATGGACAAAATGCTGAATGAATCAAACATTCACCCCCAGCCACAGATCTGGGTTTAATCCATTGTTTTTTTGCTCACAATGCCACCCCAGTTTGGAACCAGCCATATGCACATTTTTCTTGACCCTGCTTCCCATGGGAACAGTCCAGTCCAAACTGCCAGGCAAGGTCCTTCCTGGACCAGAAACAAGCATCCTGGGACCGGTTTGGAGGTATCACCCCTCATCAGCCAGGCTAGCTTGAATTCAGTGGCACAGTGAGCCCGGGACCCACGTCTGGGCATACCCAGTGCACTTAGGGCGAGAAAACACGTGAGCAAAAGAACAGTAGATTTATCCCAGGTCTCTTGACTGTGGGTGAGCGTTTGATTTGTTCTGCATTCCGCTTATCATTTCTGTGTCTTTTGCTTTCTCATCCTAAGTGCGCCGGGGACATTTTTTGAAACACGTGGGTTCAGGCTACCTGCAGTGATTGTACAATTCTCATTTCTTGAACACTTTGTTCCGTCTTCAAAATTTCCAAGAGATGATATAGGTTGGGATGATGTTTGCCAATTGCTTTATTGAAGGAATTGTGCCATCCCTCAATGGCATTGTTAGCTTTTGCACCTCCCTCTAAACCGGATTTGGAGCAGTTCTACAATTTATCACAAATTTTTGCTTCCTCCTGTGACCCGACCTGCTTAGATGGCCAATTCAGGTGTCCTCAAAGTAATTTAGTAAGGGTGCCAATTTTTCATAATTTTGGCCAAAGTAATCAGGGTCAGAAATTGCAGTGTAAAATTCTCTACGCTGTCAGGAGCAGCAGCGGCTAGTGCAGGTAAGCGCGGAGGGGAGGGGCGAGGTGCTGCGGGGGTATGTCGACAGATGACGGGATAGGAGTTATTTATTTATTTATCTAATTTGCCCTATTCCATCGTCTGTTGACAACCCCTTCGCACTGCCCCGCCGCGCTTACCTGCACCGGCCGCTGCTAGTTAGGAGGCACAAACGTTAACACAGTTAATTTACGTAATTCAAACTGAAGTTTACTATTTGTAAAGTAATCTTCAGCTAAGGATGTTTTTTGTATTTTACGCCAAAACGCCTGAGAAAAGTGAAAAAAGCATCCTTGAATTTGACTTCCAGAGTACAATTTGGTTACCTTATTTGTCATTGATAATTTAAAGTCAATTATTTATTTTCTCTGGACTTTTACTCATTGTTTTAGCTTTTACCTCAGATAAAAATTCCATATAGGTTGAGGGTTGCTCAACAGGTAGTAAACTATATACCAAAGGCACAGTGGTATTATTAATTTTAGCGTGAATTGTGTCAATTTGGGTGAACGGTTAGGGCATGGATTTAAAGGTCCCATCCATCATCCAAATTTCAGAATTCTCAAGAGTTATCAGGTTTGTGCCGTGCTAAAAATTAGTGCTCTTTTTTTTTTAGGGTTTTGGTTGTCATGGAGAAGGAAAAATTCATCACTAAAATTTAAAGTAAGTTGAGGGGGTATGTTAATATCAGAGTATGTTTGAGGGGCAACACGTTGTGGATTACTTACCTGTTTTCTTCTTTGTACTATTCTATGGAGGTTGGGAATGGAGGGCATACTGCTAGCAACATGCATGGGAATAGTTTGTGAAACCCCCCACAAAACTGAGCCACAGGGATCAGTGGAGGTGGATGCAAGCATTTTTTTATGTGCTGCACATGTTCTCTAACGTCTATCGCCATTGCAGAGGCAGAGTGGTTATATTCTGTTGTACTAAGGACAGTGTGGTCCAGGATAAATGCTCTGCATGTGCAATGGGATGAGTGATAATGCACACACCTTCAATAATTCCTGGGCTCAGTTATCTTCTCCTTACAGTAAAGATAGCCATTGTACTTTAGAAGCCGGTTTCCACGTGTAGATTTGACATACAAAGCTTGGCAGGAAGATGCCATTTTGTTCAGGCCTGTGAAAACAAAATGAAAAAAGAAAAGGTATATTCATTACAAACTGTTTTTTTTTGTTATCTTTTTCCTCTTGATAGGGTGGAGAAATGAACAAGCTATTACTTTCAGCAAGAGGTGAAAAACAGTCAAAGGGAATTTTCTTTTGGAAGACAATGTGTTCAAAATTTCAAAACTACAATATGCCTTGAGGGAGGAAAATACTGTTAGCTTTTTGCTCAATAAATTTGACTTAAATCTTGTGTTTACATTAGAATTGTCTTGGATGAAGTTGTTTTTTGGTTGATTATTGATCCTGGGTATGTGGTTTCTTGAAGCAAGAGAAAGCAGATATGTTGGCCTTTCTCAAGTTGGTCGTGGTCCTTCTGTTACAAAAAAAACACAATTATACCAGAAGATTATTTACTGTTTTGTTTCTGAATATATTAATAAACCACAGTGTACATCCAAAACCTGACTGATAATTAGTACCTGGCAGAGTGAGAATACTAAATTTGACCCCCAGTCACTGTCCAGCACCTGCTGTGAGGAATGCTCCCAGAGGAGTGAGAATAGTAAACTAGCCCCCCAGCCACTGTCCAGCACCTGCCCTGAGGGTTTCCCCCAGTGGAGTGGGAATAGTAAATTTGGCCCCCAGCCACTGTCCAGCACCTGCCCTGAGGGATCCCCCCAGTAGAGTTGGAATAGTAAATTAGCCCCAGCCACTGTCCAGCACCTGCTCTGAGTGATGCCCCTGTGGAGTGAGATTAGTACATTTTACCCCCAGCCACTGTCCAGCACCTGCCCTGAGGGATGCCCCCAGTAGAGTGGGAATAGTAAATTAGCCCCAGCCACTGTCCAGCACCTGCCCTGAGGGATGCACCCAGTGGAGTGGGAATAGTAAATTAGCCGCTCCAGCCACTGTCCAGCACCTGCCCTGAGGATCGCCCCCAGTGCAGTAGGAGTAGTAAATGTGAACCCCAGCCCTGAGGGGCGCCCCCAGCGGAGTGGGAATAGTAAATTTGACCCCTAGCCACTGTCCAGCACCTGCATTGAGGGATGGCCCCATGTGGAGTTGGAATAGTAAATTAGCCCCCAGCAGCCACGCCCCATGCAGGTAAGAGCGGTGGGGTGGTGGGGCCCGGTGGGGGAGGATTTCGACAGATGATAACGAGGGAAAAATAAATACATTATACATTTTCCCTCGTCATCATCTGTCAAAATCCCCCCACCGGGCCCCACTGGGCCCCACTGCTCTTACCTGCACGGGCTGCAGCTGGCCCCCCAGCTGGCCGCGGCTGGCCCTCCAGCACCTACCCTGATGGACGCCCCCAGCAGAGTGGGAATAGTAAATTTGACCCTCAGCCACTGTCTAGCACCTGCCCTGAGTGATGCCTCCAGAGGAGTGAGAATAATAAATTCCCCCCATCCACTGTCCAGCACCTGCCCTGAGGAACACCCCCAGCGGAGTGGGAATAGAAAATATCCCCCCCCCCACCCCCACCACTGTCCAGTCCCTGACCTGAGTGATGGTCCCAAAATGGGTTAATGTTTTTTAAAAAAAACTCATTTCCTATCCAGAAACAGTGAAATCTACTTCTTTTTTAACATTTATGTGCTGGATTGTTTATTTTACTTGTAAATTATAACAACTTTATACTTACAATGAGAAGACAAGCTTTTTCTGTGATAAGAAGGAGTATGGTTTGACTGGGATGTAAATGTCACAAACGTTTCCCTGTACTGTGGGAAAAAACAACATATGTAGTTTTTTAGAAAATATATGTACCATATACTGTGGCAACTTCGCAATCTTCAAAATACTGGAACCTGCTCTAAAGTATGGAGATCGCACAACTATATTGTTATGTGAAATGGCCCCACAATAGTTTTAAAAAAATAAAGCTGCCTCCCAGCATTGTCCAGTAGCTGCACTGAGAGACTACTGAGGAGGAGTTGCATTTCGCCAATATTCTCCTTGTCACTCTGTAGGATCAACATAAGGGATGTCCTTAGCACCCTTGTTTTGGGTAATTAGTCTGTTTTAGTACACATATTTTAAATTGGTTTATCACTTTAGAGGTGCATATTTTTAATACATTTTCCCCTCATAACATTCTGAAGAACATGTCTCAAGGAGGTATTGCTGTTCTTTAAACCAAATTGTTAATTGTTGTAACATTTATTGGAAACTTTATTTTACCAGACCAAAGAAAAATGTTCTTATTTTAGTAGTAATTCATTTCTTGTACATTAATACAGTTAGCTGTGAAACTGGCAAGTGTTTTGAAATATAGTAAAAATATCTTAGAAATATTTTTTAAACCTGTTATTTCTAAGCTTATAATAGAAAAGTAAGTATAAATGCAGCACTTACTTTGGTCACTAGGTGCCACTGACTCGAGCTACAACAGGTATTGACAGCGCAGTTGTTAGACACATCTGGTGGGGATCATTGTCACAGATCAACTGACTACAAATTGGTGGTCGGCAACATTTATATTTTTAAGCTTTGGTACATATTTTTTTTTTTTTTAAATATGTTTTGGAATGCATTTTTTAAAAGGATTTCATACGTGACAGAACAAACATTTTTTTGAAGCAATATTACTTTGTGTTTTTCGTTACGGTGGCAAAACATGTAGCCATTTTGATTTGAGGAATGTTCTCTAAGTTAACAAGACAGTAAGGTAGGACTACTTGTCCATTCTCTTACTGCACAAGCGCGTAGGGATCACAGTTACCGGCAGACTGTGAACATTAGTTATTAAAATCCACTTAAGCGGTAACGTTACTGGGCTCCTTTCAACCGCTCTTCATCATGTAAATGTAAGCGCAATGTTCGTTTGCATGCATATTACCTTGAGACCAGTTTGTGGGGCATATTTCTATTTGGCGTTGTAATGGTTATCGGTATTAATGAACACGTTTTCATGGCGTTCATAGTTACAGCATTTCCAATAGCACTCTATTGCATGTCATGTTATTGGTTTTCATTGTAGAAACTGACGTGGTAATGACAGTTTCATTATAACGCCTTCGTTACAAAAGCCTTCAGCATTCTGGCTTTCGTAGTAGAGTCATACATCCGTTATAAAGAGCACTACGCTTAAATCATTTGCCGATCTCCAAGAGGAGTATAACATGCACAAGAGCCAATTCTTTAGATATCTCCAACTCCTGCACGCACTTACTAGAAACAAAGGGCCCAATTCACAAAGTAAACTGAGACGAAAGTCTAACTTTATGACTTTCGGTATTCACAAAGGGCATTTACGAGTAGTAAAGTTAGGCTTTTGTCTCAGTTTAACTTAAGTTTTGGTCTTAAGTTTAACTGAGACAAAACTTAAGCAAATCTGAGACAAAAGTCTAACTTTACAACTAGTAAATACCCTTTGTGAATACCGAAAGTCGTAAAGTTAGACTTTTGTCTCAGTTTACCTTTGTGAATCGGGCCCTTTGTTTCTAGTAAGTGCGTGCAGGAGTTGGAGATATCTAAAGAATTGGCTCTTGTGCATGTTATACTCCACTTGGAGACCGGCAAAGGATTTAAGCGTAGTGCTCTTTATGCACTTTGTGAATCGGGCCCAAAGTTTCTCTGAAAAAGTTGCGGACTACAGTCCCATCAAGGCCAATATCTTTATGGAGGACCTTATCACCCATAAGATCTCAAAGGTCTACCTTAGCCTTGTGATCAACTCCAAAAACACCTTCCACAACCTTGGAGCAGCATAGGATGTAGATCTGGGGCCACTAACACATGATGACTGGAGAGAAGTACTTGCATCCCTAAGGGAGACGACAATAGCATCACAATTTCGATTGATTCACTTAAATACTTACACCGAGTATACTTTACATGGAACGGCCATGGAAAATGGGAGTGAAAGCTTCTCCAACATGTCTGAGATGTGGGATGCACACGGTAACCTTTCTTCATTTGATGTGGGACTGCAAGACATTGAGGCCCCTCTGGGAGGGAGCGTTCACCTGCTTGGGTCAGATATTAGGATGGATCCTGCCTTGGGACCCCAAATTTACCCTGCTCCATGTCACTATAGACACAGACAGTGATAGATACCAAGTGGCTGGGCTTTGCAGTTGCCAAAAGAGGCATCACTAAAGTGTGGAAGGACGAGGATCCTCCACGCGTAGAGAGATGAAAAGCAAGCATAAACAGATGTATGAGGCTGGAAATCCACTTCTACATCGCTAGAGGCTGTCCACAGAAGCACCACAAAATATGGGCTGCTCCGGCCCAGTATAAAGAGTTCCATCTGACACAACAGGAAGCCAGAACCCCGTCCCTAGATGCCGAAATCAGTACATGTGCAGACTTCACGAGGTGGAGGAAGGGTATGGGATGGAAGTGGGGGTATCGATGCATGATTGTCTATGCCTGTTATTAGATCATGGCGGGAGGCAGGGAGATCAGGGGTTTATACTGACAGATATGTTTATGTCTGTGCTAACCTTAATAAAAACGTGTTATATAAAATGCTTTTTTTTTGTTTTGCATTAACACTATAAGGGCCTCATTACAAATATAGGTGCTATTTATTGCACACAATAAATAATAATGCCACAGGGTCATTATTTACCAGGTGTTATAAATAACACCTATTATGAGTTTCTGGGGAATAACATGCAGATTCTGGTGTTCAACAAACCACAAATGCATGGTATGGTAAATACTGTACATTTTTCCTTGTTAAACCTGACAAAATTTAACAAATGTTCAGGTATTTAACGCATCCAATAACTGTCGGATGTGTTAAATACCTTCAACTTATAATTCCGACCCATGCATAAAAAGGGGTTCACGCATTAGTCGGTATTTAACAAGCAACTTGTAATGAGGGCCTAAGTATATTCAACAAGACACATAAAAAGAGAGAAAATAAGAGCAAGGTGGGAGACTATCTTTTTACTGACAAAGGTATGCTTTTACAGTGTTTATTCTCACACACTGGGAAGGATTCATTGGTAGATACTTGCATCAAAGATGGACCTGCAAGGGTGAACTTGTTCGATGTGCTGATTAATGGTCTAAGAGTAGCATTGTCATTGTAAAAGTGTTTTTCTTTTTTTTCAAGCCGCTCTGAAAGAAAGACAAAATACTGTGTTAACCATCCATTTTATTTTATTTTGGTTTAGAGAAGATTAATATCCTGCAAATGAGTTCAACACTGTAAATTACTGGAAATAGTTCAGAGTTAGACATCATGTCTGTCAAATACAAGCTTTGAAGCAATTGGCAAACATTCAATAAAAAGGCTTAACCATGTTATATAAATATATGTATGTATATAATGCATGCCAAAGAACATGTCTTGCATGGTAAGCTGAACTCTTGCTCTTTGGTTCAATATTGCCTTGTTCTTCTCTTTTCAGATACCAGATACACACTGGTCTTCAGCATTCCATCATAAGGCCCTCTCAGCCCAACTGCCTGCCTTTGGATAATGTAACCCTACCACAGAAGCTAAAAGAGGTCGGCTATTCAACGCACATGGTTGGAAAGTGGCACTTAGGCTTTTATCGGAAAGAATGCATGCCAACACAGAGAGGATTTGATACTTTTTTTGGCTCACTTTTGGGGAATGGAGATTACTACACACATTATAAATGTGACAGCCCTGGCATATGTGGATATGACTTGTACGAGAATGACAAAGCAGCGTGGAATCATGACAACGGTGTATACTCAACCCAAATGTACACACAAAGAGTGAAACACATCTTAGCCACTCATAGTCCAAAAAAGCCCATCTTCCTATATATAGCTTACCAAGCAGTTCATTCACCTCTGCAAGCACCGGGAAAGTATTTGGAAAAATACAGATCAATCACCAACATAAATAGAAGGAGGTATGCTGCTATGTTGTCATGCTTAGACGAAGCAATCAACAATGTCACTCTCGCCTTGAAAAGATATGGCTACTATAACAATAGCATTATTATTTATTCGTCAGATAATGGGGGGCAACCACTGGCTGGAGGCAGCAACTGGCCTTTAAGAGGAAGCAAAGGAACCTACTGGGAGGGAGGCATCCGTGCAGTTGGATTTGTCCATAGCCCCCTTCTAACAAATCCAGGTTCAGTATGTAAGGAGTTGGTGCATATCACTGACTGGTTCCCAACTTTGGTCACTTTGGCTGAGGGGAAGCTCGATGAAGATATCCAATTAGATGGCTACGACATATGGGAGACTATAAGTGAAGGCCGACGGTCCGCTAGAGTGGACATCCTTCACAATATTGACCCCATTTACCTCAGGGCTAGAAATGGTTCTTGGACAGCAGGTTTTGGTATATGGAACACAGCAATTCAGTCAGCGATTAGGGTAAATCACTGGAAACTTCTAACAGGTAATCCTGGCAACAGTGACTGGGTGCCACCTCAGAGTTTTAGCAATGTTGGTCTGAGCCGCCGGAATAGTGAGCGTATTTCTTGGACAAATGGACAAACGGTGTGGCTTTTTAACATCACAGCTGACCCATATGAGCGAGTGGATCTTTCACGTACCTATCCAGATGTAGTAAAGCAGCTTCTGCGGAGACTTTCTCAATTCAATAAAACAGCTGTCCCAGTTAGATACCCACCCAAAGACCCCAGAAGTAACCCTCATTTAAATGGCGGAGTATGGGGACCATGGTATAAAGATGTGGACAAAAAAAAGAAGCCAAGTACGTGTATGGTGGTGGGGAAAAAAAAGAGAAAGAAAAATGAGAACAAAATAAATCTAACACATAGAAAATCCATAGGTTGCCATGCACGTCTTGTTGGTGGACAGACCCACAATTCTGCATCTGATGTCTCTCGATCAACAATTGTCTAAGATATGCCTTTTTCATGGCCATATTACCCACCGCCAAATTTGTTGATGGGGATGAATTGCTTGTTTTTGAATGTCTCAGAATTGAAGTACTGTGACTTGTCTTAAACTTGATGTAGTTCTTAAACTAAAACCTCAAATGTGTAACGGTGCTACGAAAGAACGTTATTTTGGGAAATTTCAAAATACATAGGGCCATATTATCAAGAATGGCTAAAGCGGCGATAAGGGGCTTGATAATATGCCCTAGAGAATTCCAATAGAAGTTCTGGTGTGAAGGACATCAAACCTGGGCTTCTATTGGAATTCTATACGGCATATTGTCAAGCCCCTTATCGCCGCTTTAGCTAAAGCGGCGATAATGTTTGCGCCATTCTTGATAATATGGCCCATAGTACCAAAAATCGACAGCATTACCTGAGATAATCTCAAGGGTCTTCTAATATTTCAAAAAGCGATAGTGCTGGTTTCACCACAACATGCTGTATGATAGATTTTCAATGAAAAGTAACACAATATTACAATACATGTAAAGAGGAACCTGAAACTATGTTAGGTGAAGAAGAAACATTTAATTGCAGTATACCATATTCATCGTGTTCAGACGCAAAGGACAAAATGAAATCCAGCCAGAAAAGTAGGCAAGAAATGTTAAATAAAGAAGGCTGCTTTTTATTTTTAGTTTTTTTCAATTTTGGAAATATTTGTATGTGGGGCTTCTGTTCACTTGGTAGCGTGAAGCTTATTTTTCAATCAAGTGGAAACATGTTATTTCACAGAGATATGAACATGAGACCCCCAGCACGTGCCTGGGATTATTTTCTGACGGATGTGGCAGAGTGCCGCCCTTTAAACACGCTGCCAAATTGAATGTTACATTTAAACACTTTAATAGAACATGACACCCTCCTGCCTAAAGTAAATAGTTTATAGTACCGAGCTCGAGGTTTCATATGGAAACTGTTAGAGGCGTTTGGTATAGATGACTTTAATTTTCTGTTTCACCTCCCATGGAGAACTTTATATGTGCATTCCAGACAGGCTAACGTACTGTAAATTGTAAGACTGATCTAAAATATTATGCCAAAGAAGAAAAAAGGGAATCAGGTACATCTGTTTGTTGGTGTTGCACAATGTCTTTAATGATTTTGAATGTATTGAGATGGGTATATTTTACTCAGTGATCTTTTGGAATAATGCAATACCGAGATTGTGAAACGTCCAGGAGTCATGAGTGTAAATAAAACTGCCCTAAGCTGTTTTTAATTTATTTATCTATTAAAATGTTTTATTTTTATGGCATTCAAACTTTGTGTCAATGGTATTCTTCCTGTCATCAAATATATGTATTTTAGATGTGCTGGCAGAAGAACACATACCATTCTCCTCCCTCTCAGTTTCTAACAAGCTGACCCCACCACATACCAATTGATCAATATCCCAAATCTCTGAGTACTAATCAAATGCACTACTTCTGCCCTCTAGCACTTCTTCTTTAATTTACGTACTGCATGTGCCTGCCCACATCAATTTCCATCTTTTTATGCAGTAACTCACAACTGGGGGCCCGCACTTATGACAGGACCTCCGCATTGCAGTTTCTCATTGCTGAAGGAGGCCCTTTGAGAATCGGGCCCTTGGATTTAGGAGAGAGCCACAGAGCTGTGTGCACACTTAAAATTTACTAACCACCTGACTTAGGAGTGTAAATTTACATTTGTATATCATAAAACTTGAATTTATCATTCTGGCATGATTTATTTATTACACCAGCATGGCTTAATATTATGTAAAGTAATCACAGACGAGGGTAATAGTAAAAATGTCTAGGGTCAAAATGTCTTACAAAGTAGGACCACACCAAAACCGTTTGGGGAAATGAGTATTTAGAAACCTTTTCAAAACACCTGCTTGCACATACAATTAGAGATTTTCTCCAGTTAAGATCAGAAATATATCAATATGCAAGGTAGAGTAAGGAGGATACCACATACTAGTAGGAAGAAGCCATGGGAAACATATTTTTTCCAAGGAAAAGCAAATGCTAGAATGTGCAAATACACGTTGCTAAGGATTTACACATGCATTTTTGTACATTTCACATTTATAATTGTGAACATACTGACTTTTGTGAGTACTGCTTTCTTGGGTAATCATGTATCATGTACTGGATGAACAATTGTTGTGACTCTCTAGTGGGCGATGTACCATAGATCTGTGCACTACACTAACTCTAATGAATTCTTTGCTCTCAGCCTGGAGCATTCAGTTAGGCATTCCTTTTGGAAAATGGTCATTCAGTGTTTGTTTTAGTTTTTTATTCTCGACATGGCACGAATTCTCATCATATCAAAAATCTGTTTGGAGGGAGTCACTCAAAACTGCAACTTGACCAATCCTAAACTTCATCTCAAGGGTTGTTTGAATTGTAGCAATACCCATATGTCCGGAGTTAAAATGACTGACAATGTTTGATTATGTTACTCCTTGGGTCTGTTTTCTTAATTAATACAGAATTCTCACTTTCTTTACCCGTTCACATTTTACTTATGCATTGGTAATCTGGTCACAAACAGTGGACTCTCATAAAATATGCTGTGTCTCATAATCAATTATTTTACGTTGTCATACTTCTTGTGTTAGATCAAAAGAGTTGAGAGGGTTTTTTCAGATGAGTTGCAAGATGGCAGTATTCCCCAAAGGTAAATATCTCTAATGCACTGTTGTGAATTCCATAAAAGTATATTTTCAAAAGAATCTATGAATAACTAATTCTACATCCATCTTATTGTGGCACATGGAAGGCATCTGTGACAGGGAACATACTTGTGTATGTAAACCAGAAGAAGAAGTGGAAGATAAATGCAGCAAAACGTATACAACTCTATGCAGAAAACCATTTTGGCAATATTTACAGTTAAAACATTGCCTGCTGCCTATATTGGACAAACCCAACTAAACATGGCACCCACTCTTTAAATAACTACTTAGCAAAATGGGGGCATTGTAAAACGTTGATCTCAGGCTTACAAGAGCTTATGATAACAAAACTCTGTTAGACTCCCAAGGAGCGTCTCCTTGGGAACAAATGGCAGACGAGACTAAACAAATCATATTCAGAAGAAGATTGGTTGAAATGAATGCTAACATATATTAAAAGCTTAAGGGAGGTTCGTCGTAAGTTTAGTTTTTTCAATCTATTGCAGAAGTGGCACTGGATCCTCTACAAACTGCACAAAGCGAAAAAGTCTCCTACACCACTTTGTTGGTGTTGCAAACAAACAGTCGGAGATATCCTACACATCCCAGTGATCTAATATACAGGCGACAAGTACGGTCGACTATCAATGCATCAAATAACCTAACATAACCCATTCCCCAGAGTAAGCTCTCTTCCTCATCACCCAGGACATCCCAGGGCTGACCATACACAAGAGAAGTTGGTTTGCCTCAACCCTTGCATTTGTGAAATTCTGTATTCTCAGGAAATGGAAATCTGCAACATTACCCATGCACAAAGAGTAGATGAACTCTATGGCTGCCATAGTGGTACATGAGAGACTGAGCTGTAAAATTAATGACAAACTGCAACTGTTTTATTATAGCAGGGGCTCTTTTTCTCTGCATGACTCCCACGGCTAGCTGCTGGAACTCCAGTGATCATAACATGGTTCATATACATCATTTTGGATGCTTTATGACAGAATATTGAGGAAAACAATATTGAACTTCAAAAATGTCAGGAAAAATAATATTGCCTACCTTAATATTGGAACCCATTATTTAAAAATAAATAACTATAATTTGATTACAAAAATATCACCATCAAAAATATCTAAAATACCCAAGTATCATAAAAAAATATATAGAAACAACTAAATATTGCTTACACATTAGAACATTGGAATGTTGGGAGCTCCATTGAAGACGGGCTTCTAATGGCTGGTAGAAGCCAGAAGCATCAACATTCCAATGTTTGTTCACAGCTTTTGCTGTGAACAAAGGCTTCACAGAGCCCGAGGGGAGTTCAATCCCCTCAGGATCTGTGAGGCCTTTGTTTTATAAATTAGAAAATTTTGCCTTCCAGGGGCGAAATGTTCTAATAGCCTTAGAGCCCTCCGTAGTGGGATCTACCAGCCATTAATGGCCCGCTCCCTTGTTAGAGGCCCTCGCCTTCGGCTCAGCCCGCTAACACTGGAGCAGGACGTTAATGGCCAGTAAAGCCTGCTATGTTGGGCTCTAAGGCTATAATAAAACATAAGAAACATAACTAAAACATCAAGAGCTAAAATATTGGTCACCAAAATATTGAATCTAACATAAAAAAATAAACTAATTACCTAAACAACCATAAATTATTTCCGACACACAAACAAAGTAAAATAAGGATATATTATACAACAAAAAGGTAACATATATTGATATAACTTTAAAGAATTAACCTAATGTAAAACCATAGGTTTCGGGGACGTTATAGTTAGTTGGACATTTCACTCATACAAAACCAGAGAAATTCGGCCGTTATAGTTAGTTGAGCTAACTATAACTCATGCCCCCGCAATGCACTGCTGATGACGTCACATATTACATCATTCATAACATGGTCAGTGACATCACTGATGACATCTCAAATGACATCACTGATGACATCTCTGATGACATCATCCAGTGACTGTGTGTTTCTGTAAAGTTTAAATATGTTTTATAGATATATATGCCCAGGTGTATTGAAGAATGAGTGGGTGCATAAGTGTCTGAATGGATGATTTAGTAGGTGCGTGACTGACTGTATAAGTGAGTGATTAAACGTGTCTTACTGAATGCATGGGTTAGTGAGTTAACTGTGTAAATGTCTGTATCAGTCTGTCAGTTGATGTGTAAGCGGCTGCATGGGTTAGTGAGTAGCTACATAAGTGTCTATATGGGTTATTAATTGGTTGTCTGAGTATCTGTATGTGTGCCTGAGTGTCTGTGTGGGTGGGTGGGGGGTGTGTAACTCTGTGCATAGATGTGTGAGTGGGTAATTCACTGGGTGTATGGGTTCAAGAGTGCATCTGTGAAGGGGTGTATGGGTGGGTGAGTGTTTGTTGGTGAGTGAATGGATGTCTCAGTGGTACATGTGTGAGTAACTACATATGTGAAAGGCAGTATATGTGAGTGTTGAAGTATATAAATCACTATATGTGAGAGTGAGTGATTGTGAGAGTGGCTGTATGGATGAGTGTGTGCTTGTATCAGTGATTGTATAAGAGAGTAAGTATGTGTTAGTATCTGTGTGAATAAGTGAGGTGGTGTGTGTATAACTGTATAGGTGAGTAAATGGGAGTGTGAATGATTCTTTGCATGATTTACTAGGTGTGTGAGTAACTCTATGGATGAGTGGCGATGTGTGAGTGTCTGTATAGGTGTATGAGTGCAAATGATAGTGCTGTATTGATGAGTGATTGCATGCATGTGTGACTGTATGGGTGAATGAGTGGATGTGTGTGTAGACCTAGGAATCAGTGAGTGGGTATGTAGTAACTGGTATTGGTGTGTCTATGGTTTCGAAAATGGTAGTCTGTATTTTAGAGTGGATGTATCAAAGGTTATATTAGGGTGTGAGGAGGTGCATCAGATTATCACATGGATGATGTCATCAGTGATGTCATCAGTGATGTCCAGGGCACAAGTCCTAAAGAAAGAAGTGGGGGGACTCTCCAAGTTAGGTGGTGTCACAGGAAGTGACATCACGACAGGAAGTGACATCACATGTGCAGCAGATCTATCATTTGCATGTATTGCAAGATTTAACAATTGAAGCTGCTCAGTGCTTAAGCCTGTGACTTAAGATCCCTGTATGGAGGAATTAACAGCCCAAATGTGGATGAAGTTTGGTGTACAACTACATTTGTCAAGACATTAAGTGCTGTAAGCGAGGCATACTAAAACATGGCGACTTGCTATAATTTAAAGTCGATGTCAGTAATAGCCAAATTCAGCTAGTATCTCTCTGCGACAAGGTTCCAAATGAAAACAGTTCATTTGAGATGAAAACTGTTTTTTATAATGTTTCGCATAGTCATCCTTTTGCACTGTTTTTATGAAAAGATATTACAATTTCACTGCTGATTAAACTCTGCATGTTATGTTAAAAATTATGAATTCTCCATCTGCCACCGCAAATTTTTTCTTTAAGAATGAATATAAAATGGGACCTTCAGCTGTGTTCTGACCAGCATTTATTTAGCATTGTATGTTATGTTTTAGATCTAGCGTAAAGACCGTTTTAGTCTCATATTAGTTTCTGCCTTTTCGTTTATGAAAACAATCATAATGCAAATACATATATACACATACTCTGCCTTTCAGTCAGTCATTGGTCTCTGTTGAAGCGTGATTCACAATTTTCTAGAGCCCTCCAGGACATGGATCAGTATGCCAGCCCACTGCATCCTTTGGATGTCTTGCACTTATCGCTTGTGCAATTCACTGCCAGGGCTGGTGTGCACGGGCTGCTGGCCACTCCTTTATTTGTATTTCACATTTTTACAATAAGGTAAATAAGAAAAACTTTGCATGCTTGCCAAGGACAGACCTTTTGACTTTGTCAACGTTTGTTATTCAAAGAGAATACATCCGGTGCCTCTGGACTGAAACTACCTCCGTTCCTTTCTGCTCTATTGCTAAATGAACAAGAGGAGGTTTAGCTGGAAGTAGGGTAAACGAGTGACTCACCTGGCCAAAGTGTTGTGACTTACCCCCCTTATCTTTCCCAATGGCTAACCTAAGCTCAGGTAATGGCAGTGTCGGAGCTTGACACAGTGCTGCCTCCTTTATTTTAATTATTATCAGCACCACTCGTGAAATAGTGAGACACCCACATATACAAGAGAATGCATCCACCCATTTGTGCCCGATTTTTACCCTGTAGCTGTTACAATGGTCTTGCATTTGAGCAGCATTGTGATGATATTATTATCCCACTCGGTGGTACTTATTTAATCAAACGAGGGAGAATGAATTGTTGAGTTGGGGACAACTAAATTTTAGCTTGTGAACTTGAAGTTGCTCACACTGTTCCACAGGAGCATTAACCCACCGACTTTCCCTAAAGATTAGAACTGATGGCCAAAATTATTAGCTGATCGGCAACTCCCTTACCTTGTGATCGACTTCACAAAACCGTCGGTCCGTTGCCAAGCCGAAAATAATTTTCCGTCTCCAGCAGCAAATTTTAACTCCTTCGCTCTCGGGTAGGTCGGGCAGATCAGGCAGGTCAGGCAGCAGGGGAGGCCAGGAAAGGAAGTGGAGTCTCGTCGAGTGGGAGGGCGAGACACGATGATATCCGGATCAGGTGACTGACTCGCAAAAAAAGGAAAGGAGCCAGAGTACGAGAGCCCGAAAAATAAAGGGCATAGCAGCAGGGGGCGGGACTGCCGAGTTGCGCACACGCCAATCCCGTGACGACTGCTATGGCCACTGATTGGTCGCAGGTCACAACGTCCACTGGTAGGCGCCCGGCAAGGTTACAAGGCGATGGGGGCAGGTTCAAAGGGCAAAGCAGAATTTTGATAGGTAGCGCATTCATGCGCTACACAAGATTGACAGCCATCCCTGTAGTTGGGAGATGGATGGGTAAGTCAACGGCCGCCATCTAAGAAAGTTAGGGGCAGGCGTGTGGACAAGTAACGCCATCATAGAAAGTCCAGCTTTTGAGCAGGGGGGGCGGCGTCCACCCGGTAAAATAAGTGGGGGGATGCCGTCCACCCGCATGGACCCCTACTCGTGCCCTGGTGATGTCATTTGAGAGTCATCAGTGATGTCATCAGTGATGTCACTGACCATGTCATGAATGATGTAATATGTGACGTCATCAGCAGTGCATTGCGGGGGCGCGAGTTATAGTTAGCTCAACTAACTATAACAGCCGAATTTCTCTGGTTTTATATGAGTGAAATGTCCAACTAACTATAACGTCCCTGAAACCTATGGTTTTTTCAGTGAATTTCTATGTTTTTAAAATGCTAATTTCTAACTATAACGTCCATGAAACCTATGGTTTTTTCCAGTGAATTTCAAAGGTTTTTTAAATGATAATTTCTAACTATAACGTCCCTGAAACCTATGGTTTTTTCAGTAAATTTCAAACGTTTTTTAAATGATATTTACTAACTATAACGCCCCTGAAACCTATGGTTCTTTCAGTGAATTTCTAAGGTTTTTTAAATGCTAATTTCTAACTATGCCTACAGAGGTAGGACATGTGAAGAAAGAGGAAGAAAAGCACAGAGAGAAGCAAGAGAAATGCAGAAAGAGGCAACAGAAGTCCAGAAAGATGAAGAAAAGTGCAGAAAGAAGCAAGAGATATGCAGAAAGAACCAACAGAGGTGCAGAAAAAGGCCTTGTTGCAAAGTCATCCTGTGCACCCAACTTTTTACTAACTGGTGCTGGTGGTAACTGACTGACTAACCAGGCCTGGAGCCAGTGCTATGCTGAAAGACACTTAGAATACAGTGAAAACACCTACATACACTAGGGTACACTATGGGTTGGGGTACCCGTGTGATTGGCATGACCTCCCCTGTAAGGCCCTAGTACATAATAGGGCAGGGGGATTAAAACTACCTCTAACTCAGAGGTGCAGAAAGAGGCAGGAAAGGTGCATAGACAGGCAAGAAAGGTACAGAAACAGGGAACAGGGTGCAGAAAGAGGCAGGTTAGGTGCAGAAAGAAGTAAGAGCAGTGCAGAAAGAACCAACAGAGGTGCAAAAAGAGGCAAGAGGGGTGCAGAAAAAGGTAGGAGGGGTACACAAAGAGGCAAGAGAGGTACAGAAAGAGGCAGGAGGGGTGCATAAAGAAGGAAGAGAAGTGCAGAAAGAGGCAAGAGAATTGCTGAAAGAAGCAACAGAGGTGCAGAAAGAAGCACGAGAAGTGCAAAAAGAGGCAAGTGAGGTGCAGAAAAAAGCAAGAGCAGTGCAGAAAGAACCAACAGAGGTGCTGAAAGAGGCGTGAAGGATGCAGAAAGAGCAAGACAAGTGCAGAAAGAGGCAACAGAGGTACAGAAAGAGACAAGAGAGGTACAGAAACAGACAGGAAATGTGCAGAAACAGGGAACAGGGGTGCAGAAAGAGGCAAGAGAGGTGCAGAAAGAGAAAAGAGGGGTGCAGAAAGAGGCAAGAGATCTGGAGAAAAAAGCAACAAAGGTGCTGAAAGAGGTAAGCGAGGTGCAGAAAGAGGCAAGAGATCTACAGAAAAAAGCAACAGAGGTGCTGAAAGAGGCAAATGAGGTGCAGAAAGAAGCAAGAGAGGTGCAGAAAGAGGCAACAGAAGTGCAGAAAGAAGCAACAGAGGTGCAGAAAGTAGCAAGAGGGGTGCAGAAAGAAGGAAGAGATGTGCAGAAAGAAGCAACAGAGGTGCTGAAAGAGGCACGAAGGGTACAGAAAGAGGCAAGAGAAGTGCAGAAAGAACCAAGAGAAGCGCAGAAAGAAGCAACAGAGGTGCAGAAGGAGGCACGAGGGGTGCAGAAAGAAGGAAGAGAAGTGCAGAAAGAAGCAGCAGAGGTGCTGAAAGAGGCACAAAGGGTGCAGAAAGAGGCAAGAGAAGTGCAAAAAGAGGCAACAAAGGTACAGAACGAGGCAAGAGTGGTGCAGAAAGAGGAAAGAGAGGTGTAGAAAGAGGCAAGAGAGTTGGACAAATAGGGAAGAGGGGTGCAGAAAGAGGCAGGAGTGGTGCAGAAAGAAGAAACAGAGGTGCCGAAACAAGCAAGAGAGGTGCAGAAAGAAGCAAGTGAAGTGCAGAAAGAGGCAACAGAGGTGCAGAAAGACACAAGAGAGGTGCAGAAACAAGCAAGAGAAGTGCAGAAAGAGGCAAGAGAGGTGCAGAAAGAAGCAAGTGAAGTGCAGAAAGAGGCAACAGAGGTGCAGAAAGACGCAAGAGAGGTGCAGAAACAAGCAAGAGAGGTGCAGAAAGAAGCAAGTGAAGTGCAGAAAGAGGCAACAGAGGTGCAGAAAGACACGAGAGGTGCAGAAACAAGCAAGAAAAGTGCAGAAAGAGGCAAGTGAGGTGCAGAAAGAAGCAAGAGCAGTGCAGAAAGAACCAACATAGGTGCAAAAAGAGGCAAGAGGGGTGCAGAAAGAGGTAGGAGAGGTGCACAAAGAGGCAAGAGAGGTACAGAAAGAGGCAGGAGCGGTGCAAAAAAGGAAGAGAAGTGCAGAAAGAGGCAAGAGAATTGCTGAAAGAAGCAAACGAGGTGTAGAAAGAAGCAAGAGAAGTGCAGACAGAGGCAAGTGAGGTACAGAAAGTAGCAAGAGCAGTGCAGAAAGAACCATCAGAGGTGCAAAAAGAGGCAAGAGGGGTGCAGAAAAAGGTAGGAGTGGTGCACAAAGAGGCAAGAGAGGTACAGAAAGAGGCCGGAGGGGGGGAGAAAGAAGGAAGAGAGGTGCAGAAAGAGGCAACAGAAGTGCAGAAAGAAGCAACAGAGGTGCAGAAAGTGGCAAGAGGGGTGCAGAAAGAAGGAAGAGATGTGCAGAAAGAAGCAACAGAGGTGCTGAAAGAGGCACGAAGGGTACAGAAAGAGGCAAGAGAAGTGCAGAAAGAACCAAGAGAAGTGCAGAAAGAAGCAACAGAGGTGTAGAAGGAGGCACGAGGGGTGCAGAAAGAAGGAAGAGAAGTGCATAAAGAAGCAGCAGAGGTGCTGAAAGAGGCACAAAGGGTGCAGAAAGAGGCAAGAGAAGTGCAGAAAGAGGCAACAAAGGTACAGAATGAGGCAAGAGTGGTGCAGAAAGAGGAAAGAGAGGTGTAGAAAGAAGCAAGAGAGTTGGACAAATAGGGAAGAGGGGTGCAGAAAGAGGCAGGAGGGTTGCAGAAATAAGCAACAGAGGTGCCGAAACAAGCAAGAGAGGTGCAGAAAGAAGCAAGTGAAGTGCAGAAAGAGGCAACAGAGGTGCAGAAAGACACAAGAGAGGTGCAGAAACAAGCAAGAGAAGTGCAGAAAGAGGCAAGAGAGGTGCAGAAAGAAGCAAGTGAAGTGCAGAAAGAGGCAACAGAGGTGCAGAAAGACGCAAGAGAGGTGCAGAAACAAGCAAGAGAGGTGCAGAAAGAAGCAAGTGAAGTGCAGAAAGAGGCAACAGAGGTGCAGAAAGACACAAGACAGGTGCAGAAACAAGCAAGAGAAGTGCAGAAAGAGGCAAGTGAGGTGCAGAAAGAAGCAAGCACAGTGCAGAAAGAACCAACAGAGGTGCAAAAAGAGGCAAGAGGGGTACAGAAAGAGGTAGGAGAGGTGCACAAAGAGGCAAAAGAGGTACAGAAAGAGGCAGGAGCGGTGCAAAAAAGGAAGAGAAGTGCAGAAAGAGGCAAGAGAATTGCTGAAAGAAGCAACAGAGGTGTAGAAAGAAGCAAGAGAAGTGCAGAAAGAGACGAGTGAGGTACAGAAAGAAGCAAGAGCAGTGCAGAAAGAACCAACAGAGGTGCAAAAAGAGGCAAGAGGGGTTCAGAAAAAGGTAGGAGGGGTGCACAAAGAGGCAAGAGAGGTACAGAAAGAGGCCGGAGGGGTGGAGAAAGAAGGAAGAGAGGTGCAGAAAGAGGCAAGAGAATTGCTGAAAGAAGCAACAGAGGTGTAGCAAGAAGCAAGAGAAGTGCAGAAAAAGGCAAGTGAGGTGCAGAAAAAAGCAAGAGCAGTGCAGAAAGAACCAACAGAGGTGATGAAAGAGGCGCAAAGGGTGCAGAAAGAGTAAGAGAAGTGCAGAAAGAGGTAACAGAGGTACAGAAAGAGGCAAGAGATGTGCAGAAACAGGCAGGAAAGGTGCAGAAACAGGGAACAGGGGTGCAGAAAGAGGCAAGAGAGGTGCAGAAAGAGAAAAGAAGGGTGGAGAAAGGGGCAAGATCTGCAGAAAAAAGCAACAGACATGCTGAAAGACGCAAGTGAGGTGCAGAAAGAGGCAAGAGATCTGCAGAAAAAAGCAACAGAGGTGCTGAAAGAGGCAAGTGAGGTGCAGAAAGAAGCAAGAGAGGTGCAGAAAGAAGCAACAGAGGTGCAGAAAGAGGCAAGGGGGTGCAGAAAGAGGAGAGAGAAGTGCAGAAAGAAGCAAAAGAGGTGCTCAAAGAGGCAAGAGGGATGCAGAAAGAGGCAAGAGCAGTGTAGAAAGAACCAAGAGAAGTGCAGAAAGAAGCAACAGAGGTGCAGAAGGAGGCACGAGGGGTGTAGAAAGAAGGAAGAGAAGTGCAGAAAGAAGCAACAGAGGTGCTGAAAGAGGCACGAAGAATGCAGAAAGAGGCAAGAGAAGTGTAGAAAGAAGCAACAGAGGTACAGAAAGAGGCAAGAGTAGTGCAGAAAGAGGGAAGAGAGGAGTAGAAAGAGGCAAGAGAGTTGCACAAATAGGGCAGAGGGGTGCATAAAGAAGCAACAGAGGTGCCGAAAGAGGCAAGAGAGGTGCAGAAAGAAGCAAGTGAAGTGCAGAAAGAGGCAACAGAGGTGCAGAAAGATGCAAGAGAGGTGCAGAAACAAGCAAGAGAAGTGCAGAAAGAGGCAAGAGAATTGCTGAAAGAAGCAACAGAGGTTTAGAAAGAAGCAAGAGAAGTGCAGAAAGAGGCAAGTGAGGTGCAGAAAAAAGCAAGAGCAGTGCAGAAAGAACCAACAGAGGTGCAAAAAGAGGCAAGAAGGGTGCAGAAAGAGGTAGGAGAGGTGCACAAAGAGGCAAGAGGGGTACAGAAAGAGCAGGAGGGGTGCAAAAAGAAGGAAGAGAAGTGCAGAAAGAGGCAAGAGAATTGCAGAAAAAAGCAACAGAGGTGCTACAATGTTATTATAACGACCGAATTTCTCTGGTTTTGTACGAGTGAAATGTCCAACTAACCATAACGTCCCTGAAACCTGTGTTTTTTTCAGTGAATTTCTAAGGTTTTTTAAATGCTAATTTCTAACTATAACGTCCCTGAAACCTATGGTTTTTTCAGTGAATATATATATATATATATATATATATATATATATATATATCCTACTGGCAGTTGCTCTTTGTTTTCTATAAGCCCCCTGAGTGATTGAAGGAGTGCAAGGGTAGTGCCTAGGTTATTCCATGAGTTCATAGGTAGTGCCTGGGTGATTGCATGACTGCAAGAGTATTGCCTGGGTGATTGAAGGAGTGCATGGGTAATGCCTGGGTGCATGGAAGAGTGCATGGGTAGTTTGGGGTGATTGGAGGAGTGCATGAGTAGTACCAGGGAGATTGCATGAGTGCAGGAGTAGTGCCTGAATGATTGGAATGTGGAATAAAAAGCCTTTTTAGGGGCTCACTGATGCACCTGGTCCTTAAACCAACAAAGAAGAGATTGGCACGGAAGCTGTAATATTAAAGAGAATACATTTATTAACCTCACATGAGGGAGACTGCGTCAATACGGTACCCTCAGGCCACTGTATGAGGCAGTCCATGGAGTACAGAAACCATGGGCTTTTTATGCCCACTTTATCGCTGAGTAAGCATGAAGACTCAAAAAGAGGCGGTACAAGTATACACATGAATAGCTATTACACATATAAGGACTAACAGAAAAATACTTAGTCAACAAAGTAGGAGTAGTAACAGAGTTGCTGACATTAGTTAAAATAGCCTGACAGTTACTCTAAGAGCAGGTGCATTCTAGCAGCTACAGGCCTTTCTGAGCATGTGCAATGCTCTGGTTCAATGCTGAAGGAGTTAACTGTAACTAATGACTCAAGCAGAATACAAGGGCAGGCAACAGTGAAGAAGGGAGAAGCACATGGCGAGCACATGGCTAACTAAAATGGCTGCCACAAACAAAATGGCTTCAGCTGATGCTAACAGCGATTTCAGCAAGTTTCCACAGATGGCCGTTTTAGCATTAGCTGAAGACATCAGCCATGAATTAATAGAAGCATGGAAGTTATCCTGCACATCTATCCTCATAAATCCATGAATATCCTGATCCATTGCTAGGTGGGCATTTACATTTTGAACATTGTTTAACTGGTGAGATACAAGTAGAAATACATGGGGAACAGAGCATTGGGTCATAATGAACACACAAATAGCAGGAGAAAATAATGGTTATTATTACAAACAGAACTATCAATATTTTCCAACCCCAAGCAGAAAGTAAATCCCAAAACCATCCAGTCCAATTCTAAGTTTCAGGGCTCCGATGTATTTCTGTGACCATCTATTTCAACTTCAGAATAGCCAACAGCACATTTCTAATATAATATCTTAATAAAAAACATTTTTTTTAATAGACCTTTCCAGTGTTCTTTTTTATGAGGGCTAGGGTATCAATGATATATTCAGGAGGAGGGCAGAGTATTATTTATCAAACTGTTCACAAAAACGTTTCTCTTGCAGACTAAACATTCCTACAAATACTAGTATTAAAGAGATTATCACAAAAACAATTTTCACTTCAGGGGACCAGGAGGACCAAACGGGGCCATGGGAATTAGGACGAGGAGCCGCAAAGGGCTGCTCCTCCTCAAAAATAGGACGACCAAAGGGGTACATTGCTAAAAAAAAAAGTACTTGAAGAATAGAAGCCGCTCTACAACCAGCCAGAGAGGAGTCTTCTCCCTGTGTCCGTCTGAGCCTCACAGGCAGGCTCCTATCGTTCATCAAAAGTTATTTTCCAATGGTGGAGCTGCCCAGCTTGCAACTCAAACAGACAATCAGGGCCCAAAGTTTCTTTTTTCTTTCAGGATAGGGCACCCACCCTCCGGGGCAAATGCTCTCAGCGATCCTGTCCAGTGTCTCAGGCAGTGCACCAGTATTCTTCACTTTAATCTAACAGGCACCAAAGGCACAGCACCTGTACCCTGAACTCAAGTCCTTCCCTAACTCCTGTGTTGCTCCGCTGGCACACTGCTCTTTTGTCGGGGCCACAGATTGTACCCAGTATGCCCAGGCACCTCTTGATCAACAAACAGAGGTGCAGACTTGCATTCACTTAGGGACTAGGACTGAGAGGCCTGATGCTGGAGTATCTGAAGCAACCCATGTTTCAAAGGGGGTCACCTTAAGCAAAAGCCTCCTTGTCGGTCTGTGACTCTCTCAGCTGGGCATCAAAAACTGGATCCACGCAAAGAATTCTCCGTCCTGATTTGTGACCCCGTCTTTCGTCCAAGACAGTAGCAGGGGTACACACTTCACGTTGTGTTACAGGGCCCAGTGCTTCTGGCCTTCTATCTTCACTGTGGTCCTAGTTGCCAGCAACGCCTGTGCTAGTTCCCCTTACCTCGACTCCAAGCCGGATCGGCGCTAACTCCCCAGGCTGAATCTGATGTCTGGGCCCCTCTGGCAATGGTTGTAGGGCAGCAGATATCTATTGGTGGACAGAACAAAAAATCTTTAGACAAGGCATACAAATAATCTATCAACAGAGAGGATACTCTATTTCAGAAAACTTCTTTAGTCTTGGGGCACCCCATACATTAGCAAGGCACCCAAGAACCACTTCATCTATCTGAGAGTAAAAAAAAAAAACCTGGACCTATTAGCGAGTATAAAAGGAACTTTTGGTGAACTGACAAGAGTAAAACGTTACACTATTTGAAGCAGCCTACAGAAGTCTATGTTTATTTACTAAATTCTGAGGAAAAAGAAAAACAATACGGACATACTCTAAATCCTTACAATTGTGTATTCCTATATTATTCCTCTGAAGAACCTCAAGAAAGGGAATTTTTAGAACAAGCATTCTTTTGTGCTTCTTGTCTTAACAAGCTTGTGTTTTATAAGTCATAACCTATCACTACTTGTACAGGACTGCAGACACTTCTAAAATTATTTTTCTTACGTAAAAACACCTACATTTTACGCTTAGGACCATGCTCTCATGTTATAGGTGCGGTGGGAAAATCTAAAACTGCTAATTTAACAGGGATCCTTATTACATAAATAACTATAGCATGAGAATAACATAAACAATAATGGTGTTATCACCTGAGAATTTTAGAACAAAAACTACCCACATATAGTTCCCTTTAAAGGTCAAATAAGGGAGCATAAATCTAGACTACTCATCCTTTCATAATTTCATCAGACAGGATGGGCAGTAACATAGCGTATTTTTTTATTCATTTTATTAATCTTAACAATTTTAAAACAGTATTACTGAATAGCCAATTAAATGTCTCATGGCCGTTCCTAGACAGCTTAGACAGGCTCAAGAGAGAGAGAGAAAGAGAGAGAGAAGGCACATAAATCAAGAAAAATAACAATGTGTTACTTAATTTTGCTTACCCTTAATTTGCCCAGGAGCTAATCTCCCTAATCTCCTCCCCCATTCGACAGTAGGTAACCGAAACCTCCTGTCGACCTCCTGTCGACAATATTTACCCCCATTTTTGGCAGCTGGACACAAACAAACTTGTAGGAGATAGATAACTAGGAGAAACCACACCAAAGAGGCCATTGGACTGTACCACTTTACTAGAAGACATTAATCCTTAACCAACTACCAATTCCTTTTTAGCTCATTGAGCTGTGTAACATAATAGCACATTAATGCAAACTTTATTTCATAGCCTTTTGATCTGGCCCTAGCACAACAATTTTGAGTGAAAACCCGTATTTCTGTATGTATGGCAGAGCTATTCTCTGCATATGGCCTACAGACGCTGCTATCCCTTGATAATGTTATTCAATAGGATAAACCCCACCTGCATATCTCCTACACTTGTATTATTTCGCAAGAAAACAGATATATCCCCATGTGCTCCTAACAGAATATGCAATATTTCCTTTAGCTAATGTTACCTAAAACATTACCTGTAGTGTTTTACCCTACAATGTTAGAATCAGGATATTTAATTAATACAAAAAAATCAGTTTATCAAACTACTCTTCAACAGTACAAGCTTTCATAGTGTATGTAGAAATCACATACTGTTACAGTGGCTCCCTACGTGGACATTTTTACGTTCAGTAGTGTTGATCAGTTCTAAATACAGAACTTGGCCTCTGACCCTTAAACCTGTTGTTCCCTGTCTGAGAAACGCTATTCCATGTGGTCTTTCCAATTCAAAGTAACTCTGGAGAAGCACAGCTGAAAAGCAGTCCTATTCCGTGCCTGTGCTAATAATTTTAAAGGTAGGATGCACTTTTGCTGTCTTATTTTTGTTTTTATTCCTGTCAAATGTGCGTTCTAGCACCTAAAGAACTTGCTCAAAACTTCAGCCTTCTGAATGCCATAGTGTGCCCAGAATTCTTGTGCATAAAAGTAAAAGATTGCATAAAGGCTTGCAATGTAATTCTCATGTCTGTACAGCTACTCATTGCATAACTTTGTAAGTGCCCTAAGATTCAGTAATATTGTCATTGCTAGAGAAACTAATATTCACCTTTTTAATTTTGATGCACAGTATATTTTAACCATTTAGATATTGAAATCTTGACACACATTTTGCACAAGGTAATTTTCTGTAGTGCTAAATATTATTGAATTTTCACAATAGTGGTATTAGACATTATGAAAATCCTAATAGTGCAAAAACGATTTTAATATAATGACTTTTAACAATTTTTTTTCATGTAGCAATATTTTTTGAATAATGATCACTAACCCTTTTGATGTTTCCACATATGAAAAGCAAGACTCATTCCTTTCCTTTTGCCTTTAAATGCATTTATTTATAACACTAAGCACAGAAGCTGTACTGAAACATAAAATAGTTTGTGTCACTTTTTAAAGGGCAGTAATTATGTACCATCAGAACCACAGATGTGCTTATTTAGAAAAGCAACAAGAAAGAAAGTCCCTACTTTTAATCCTTCCTCTTTTATCCAAAATAATGAAGCTGTATTTCTAACTTTTAAAATCAGTAGTCTTTAACGCACGTGCTTTCATACCATGTTGTACTAATTTAAAACCTAGCTCCCACAGCTTGATCTGTAGCTTGTGGCCGGGCATAGCCATGTGTTGTTTACCCAGCTGTGCTTTATGACCAGCAAGCCTCAACTTCTACGCCTTTTTCAGGAGAAAAACCCTTTGCTATATTCTAATGTCCTCAAAAAGTTTGACCTCCATCTGTTCTGACAGACAGCTTCCTTCAGACAGACAGCTTTGAACAGCTGTTTAAAAGCTCTTTTTTCTAGCGCAGGGAATGAGCACAGTGTAGTCAGTTTAAAACCCAGGCATTCCAAGCCAGTACAAATCTATCGTCTTGTAATGTGAAAAAGAGGCGCTTTTATTTCAGCAGCAACCAATTACTCAGATGATGTGAATGCCTTTTAATATTAATATCTAAGGATAATTCTGTAACATTTTGTATTGAGTCCTAGTTGTGTAAAGCACACAAATTCGTTTTTTTTTTCTTTTTCTTTCTATGAGGCCTATTTTTTCCTATTGAGTGTTAATTCTAATGTTTCTTTACCATTGTGGCAATATTCACACATCTATACTTTGTTACTATTTTACTTTAAATGGTAGCGTGCAGCTGTTTAGCACATATTATATAATTCATTCCTTGAATTTTAAAATGTAATTCTTTCAATGACATTTGCAGAACAGATTGACGACAACAAACCAAATTGAGCTCATTCCAGGCATTTTCAAGGAGGGGGCCACACACTCAGAACACACAACACTGCTTGCTAAGGCAAGCCAATCTCACACAAAAAACAGAGGGGCAGATTTACAAGCTCCTTGCGCCACTTTTGCGTCACTTTTAACATGGGAAAAGTGACGCAAAAGTGGCGCAAGGGGCTTGTAAATCTGTCCCATAGTCACTACTCACTGAAACAAGTACTTCACAAGCATCACCACCGGTGTCAGTCCACAAACCACATAGACACTCAAAAAAACCAATTAACCCACAAATCAACACTTAGGACAAAAGCAAGAGACAGCCCACAGACTGTACTCAAACCAAACCATTTGTAAATACCAATTGTAAGTCATATTTACAAACAAAAGGACTCTCAAAAAAAGGTACAGAGATTACACCAAGACAAATAGACAGCCGAAAGACTGCCATGTTAAAAAAAACAGGCTCGAGCCTCAGACCTTTTCCAAAATACACCAAATTAGCAGTTGGGCTGGTAGAACACTCAAAAGCGCTCCATATCACCACTTATAAATTTTACTAAATGCGCAGATCAGGATCCTTTTTTTATATATATTTGTTCCACAGTGTACTATACATTATGGAAGAAATACCATATTTAATGTACATAAACCTATTAGGTATCCCCTCTTAGGGGAGTCAGCTGAGTACTTTCTAAATTCATATTGGTACTCTCCAAGACAGCAACACTTTCTACGAAGTGTGCTAGAAGCAGGCATGCCAAAAATATTATAGTATATATAATATTATAACAAAGTAGTACTTAACGCAAACTGTACCGTTCAAGAATTCAAAAATTAGAGAAAAATCTCCTCATTACCTGCCTTTATTTGCTGCAGCAAACAAACAAACAAACCAAAATCTTGGCCAAGCTACACAAAAGTGTCGCATCGCGACCTTACCAAACAAATGTCTCCAGCTTCCAACTGCCAAGTTCTGAGTGACCTAACGGTCATTTTGAAATACTCACGCCAAAGAAGATCTCAGTCGGGACCAGCCATCACCTAGAGGGTCAGATCGGGAAAACCGGAGAACACGTTGGTCTGCAAAGACAAAGGGTCTCCTCATGCAGGGTACCTTCCTCAGTGGATTCCTGCCTTCCGTCACGACCGCACTCTTGGATGGCCGGGTCTCTGATGAGTCCCACGTTCGGGCGCCAATTTGTGGAATAAAAAGCCTTTTTAGGGGCTCACTGATGCACCTGGTCCTTAAACCAACAAAGAAGAGATTGGCACGGAAGCTGTAATATTAAAGAGAATAAATTTATTAACCTCACATGAGGGAGACTGCGTCAATACGGTACCCTCAGGCCACTGTATGAGGCAGTCCATGGAGTACAGAAACCATGGGCTTTTTATGCCCAGTTTATAGCTGAGTAAGCATGAAGACACAAAAAGAGGCGGTACAAGTATACACATGAATAGCTATTACACATATAAGGACTAACAGAACATTTTTAGTCAACAAAGTAGGAGGAGTAACAGAGTTGCTGACATTAGTTAAAATAGCCTGACAGTTACTCTAAGACCAAGTGCATTCTAGCAGCTACAGGCCTTTCTGAGCATGTGCAATGCTCTGGTTCAATGCTGAAGGAGTTAACTGTAACTAATGACTCAAGCAGAATACAAGGGCAGGCAACAGTAAAGAGGGGAGAAGCACATGGCGAGCACATGGCTAACTAAAATGTCTCAAGAGAGGAAATGTCCTTTCTTAAGAAGACCCCTCACTCACCAACCTAGTTGGTGACATGCTTCATCATCGGGGTCCCACCCGAATGGCAGAATGCCATCCGGGTGTGCTTCAACACCTGATTACAGTGGAGCAGGTTTGTTTTCTGTGTAGGTGAGTGAAATGGTGATTTAAAAATTGGCCAAATATAACTCAGAATTAGTATTTTTAATAATAGAGCACCTGGACAATATTAAAAATGAATCATAAGACACCCTTTTGGTTAAATTGACCAACTGGTATCTTTAAGTAAAAATGTGCAAAAAAGTGCGAAAAAAAGGGTCTACATGTTTCAACCTCGGGGAGCTGTAGCAGGTCTGTAGTATAGGCGTAGCAGCCGGTGACTGGTGACTCGCTATTACGCAACTGAGCCAGCACCATGACCCCACTCCCATGAGGCACGCAATCATGCGTTACATAGTTTTTTCCTTTCAACTACTCGGATGAAAGGACTCCAAACTGTGAGTACAGAGTTAGGTAACAGTGATCAAGGGCAGGGTACACCTTAGCGTGTGTAGACCGCCCGGGTCACGTACTCTTGGTCCTGACAAAAACCTAGTAATACCGACATTGGGTTGAAACATGTAGACCCTTTTTTTTCGCACTTTTTTGCACATTTTTACTTAAAGATACCAGTTGGTCAATTTAACCAAAAGGGTGTCTTATGATTCATTTTTAATATTGTCCAGGTGCTCTTTATTAAAAATACTAATTCTGAGTTATATTTGGCCAATTTTTAAATCACCATTTCACGCACCTACACAGAAAACAAACCTGCTCCACTGTAATCAGGTGTTGAAGCACACCCGGATGGCATTCTGCCATTCGGGTGGGACCCCGATGATGAAGCATGTCACCAACTAGGTTGGTGAGTGAGGGGTCTTCTTAAGAAAGGACATTTCCTCTCTTGTGCCCTTTATCCCAATACTTTGGAGACTTTACTGTGTCTCCTGGTTGTACTCCTCATATTGTTTATTTACTTAATTTAAAGGGGATCAGGAGTATACCCCTCCACATTTGTGGCAATCCCTTTCTCTCTTTTGTGTTTTTGTAACTAAAATGTCTGCCACAAACAAAATGGCTTCAGCTGATGCTAACAGCGATTTCAGCAAGTTTTCACAGGAAGACTGCATGGGTAGTGCTTGGGTGATTGCATGAGTGCTGCAGAAGTGCCTGAGTGCATGTATGACTGCATGGGTAGTGCCTGAGTGATTGCATGAGTGCATGGGTAATCTCTGGGTGATTGCAAGTGCAGGGGTAATGTCTGGATAAATGGAGGAGTGCATGGGTAGTGCCTGAGTGATTAGACGAGTGCATAGGTAGTGCCTGGGTGATTATATAAGTGCATGGGTAGTGGCTGGGTGATTGGAGGAGTGCATGGATAGTGCCTGGGTGATTGGAGCAGTGCAAGAGTAGTGCCTGGGTATAGTGTCATTTCCACCCATCTCCCTACAATTTCAGCTTGGTGTCCATGACTGGCTCACAAAAGTGACAGTGGCTGGTGAACTTTCCTTCAACTTCTGCCCTGCTCACTGCGCGAGCAGCGAGCTCACTGGCCAGGTTCCATCCAGCTCGCGGCCTTCTATCAAAGCGCTCCCTATGGCTAGAGAGCGCGTTCTTCATCAGCAGCACATGACTGGAGTAACTTACCTCCAGCCCAGCCAGACATCTGGTGCTAAATATCTTCACCGTTCTCCGTCACACAGCTATGTTCCTCCATAATATATGTGCTAAAATGTCCCAGGCACACACCCAATACTGTTTATTCACACAAGTCCTGAAGTCCATCTACTAAAATCAGAGCCCACACAAGCTTTTACCTCAACTGCTGTGGTGGGCACCTCACCAGCATTTGCCTCCCAGACCATTTCCAGCAAAATATGATGTGATTCTTTTACCTAAGCGCATATGAAATTGCATATTTTTTCACAAAATTACACACAAAGTCAGGAAAATTACATGAAATGACATGTAAATCATGACAAATGCACTTGTAGGTATATTGACTGAAAATTGAACGTGGGGGCTTAGATTGCATTCTAAAGTCTCTTGAGATACTACGAAGGCGACTGGTTCTAGAGAAAATGTCCCTTGGGACACATGCTGTGCTGAAACCCGTCTCCTGCGGAGTATTTCTGCACAAACTCGTCCTCTGCAGCAAAACGTTGTGGGAAATTTTGCGGCGGCATCACATATTGCATAATTTGCATAACACAAAATTACATACATTATGCGAGTTTAATGGAATATTTTCTCGAGATCTACCACTCAAATTACTTTCATATTTCACTATACTAATTTACCACTAATCCTTTATGGGTTCCGGAGTAGCGTGTTACTCGCCGAAAAAGCGCTGTGACGCCTCTCCAGGGGTAGTAAGCACTATATAAATGCATTTAAAATACAATACAATACTTTAACCCTGTCAATCATCGCCTCCATTGAAATTAACACCTTCGCTGCGATCGGAATTCCGCTCAGGTGCTGGACATTCCGATCGCGGGCGTGGTCTTGACAAGCTCAGCTCGTCATGCGCACACGCCCACCGCGCAGCATGACGAGCTGAGCTCGTCATGAGCATCGAAGAGGTTAAGTTCCTGGGGATTCATATCCCCCGCACATTCAAGATGGCCGTCCACGCCCAGCTTCTCGCATATGCATCCCAGCAGATAGCCTACACACCTATAACACCCTGTACTGGTCTTCCAAATGAATCCCTTCTCCCATGCAAAGAGGCAAAAATGTATCATACGTTCCGTGCATTAAATGTAAACATAAAACTGAAGGTAAGCTCCCTTTCAAATTAAAGTAGTGCTGGTACTCAGTATCCGACAGTACCTGCCCATACAAAGCACTGTATATATTATCTTCAATGAGCGCAATGTGTCGTAAATTCATTGCCATTTCTCACTGACAAAACCACCACTCGTATATTCATTTACCTTATGTTTTCACCAACATTTTCATTTATCTTTACTACCGTTTGTGTTGTTCTGTGCTTTGTTTCTGATACACAAATATAAATTCATATATTAAAATACAAAAATACCTAACTCAGTGACACTCATTTTACTGATCTTACATAAATGGAAATCCATGTCGGCCCTACCAGGTGCCTCAAAATCTCTGCAGCTGGGGCTCTAACCCATTGGTTTATCCCACCGGCTGCACTGCAATGATTTCTAAACAGCATTCAGAAAAGTAAGTAAAACTCTCATTGGCAACATTTACAGTCATTCTATCTATTTAGACTTTTGAAAAATAAAAAATAAAAACCTATCTATTCTTCTACATCTCTGACATCCGTGGCGCCCAGTCTGTCTCTCCCCCTTCATCTAACTCCCCTACCCCGGCCTTTCCAGCCATCCGCCCCTGCCAAAGTCAGCCCGTAAGTACTTTAATGTACACCGTAACTACACTGCTGGATGCATGCTGTGACTGCAGCTCTGTAATTGTGTGTCATTTCTGTGAAATTGTGCGTGACAGTGTCATTTTGGGCTTTTAAACCTTAACGCAGCTCTCCAGTAACCTGATGGAAGTGCCGTACTTTTGCTGTATTAAACTCCTGAATAAAACGTGAATACAGGCAGGTTTTAGTGCCAGTTAAACACGAGGGAGTAAATAAAAACTATAACAGAAAAAAGCAGTCTCAACCATGCAATGTGTTCACATCATTTAATAATACAACTAAAGAGAACAGCTATTTGCGGAACTGTGACACAATGAAGTGCCTCTGACAAGTGGTACAGAGCATTCAAGGGATTTGCAGTTAAGTGCCACACAAAAAAGTTCACCCAGCCCCAAGCGGAAGCTTAGCCACCCTCAGCTGGAGCTGGGCCGGTCTTGGAAAACCAGTTGCCCTCTTTGAGCAAGGGATGCACGGATGCACTTGGCTGAGCAGGTCGCGCCAACAGCGAAGGTCTCGGAGACCATAGCAACTTTTATGTGGGATTCCCCCAGCCCCCATGCATCCATTTTTAGTAAGTCCTGCCTCTCTGGTGGGTCAGGGTGTCATCAACTCGAGCCACTTATAAGTGTGGAGATCCATATACCGTAAGTGCACCAGTCCTTGCCTCTGTGGTTATCTTGGCGACTGTAGCCACATCGCACTGCGCACATCTGCAGAACCTAGGCTGAGAAAGTCTTGCGTACAGCGGGTGTTGTGGCACCAGCCTGCTGCCATGTGAGACAGCCCAAAACACAAGCTGGGGAAGCCCTACGTCTCAGATATCTCGTGACGAGCCACTTCCCAGGTGGGGCATCTGGACACCCCCCAGCTGAGAAAGACGTATCCCACGAGGGGTTCTCATCCATTCCAGCCGCTCCTCGGATATAACACCCCCAAAGCCCATGCTGAGGAAGTCTTGCCTCCCCGGGGGATGGGTTTCGGCAACTGTAAGACACTTCTCATCTGTGACACCCTGACTCTCTAGGCGCTGCACACCTAGGACGTGTGCCCAGGCTTTCACCCATGAGGGGTCTCAGTGACACCAAGCGCGTCTCAGCAGTATACACGGATCCTCCAGTCGGCTAGGTGTTTCTCCTGAGGAGGTCACCTGACTGTATCCCTGTTCCATCGGAGTATGTCCTGCTCACCCCGCTGGCCTCTTGAACTCTGTCCTGTTTTTCAAGTGGATGAGACACCTTCTTACCCTCAGTAAGGTGTCCCTTCTATGCCCTGCAGGACACAATGAACTCTAGTCCACTAGTCATGCGGGATAACTAAGACTAGCTAGGCAGCGCCCAGAGGCAGTGACCACCATAATGTGCGCTATATGTATGTACTCGCGGTTCCAGGCAATCCCTGCTTTCTAGATGTCATAAAGAGATGATAGTTTACCTTACCATCACCCAGGGCCTCCCTTCCTCTACCCCCCCTCCACCTCCCCGACCCTCCTTTCGGTCAGTTACCCTCCAAACAAAGCATGCAGCTTACCATCGCAGTGCGGCTGGTGCTCGCTCCCTTCACACGCTACAGGTCCTGGGAGCGCGCTTCATCTTCCTCCGGACAGGTCAATCAATCAACGGACATTAGAGGGGAGCACTGAGGTCATGGGAGCAGATGTCCCAAGGGTCGAGACCTGTCCGATCATGGGACGGAAGCAGCCCTGTCATGGGACTCGACCGGTCCGACCACGAGGCAGTGGAGCTGGATGTATCCAATCATGGGACGGAACAGCTGTAACATGGAACAGCAGCTGCCCGGTCATGGGATGGGGCAGCTCTGCTATATGACTGGAGCGGCCAGCTCATGAGACGATGGTACTGGAACGGTCAAAACATAGGATGAAAGCAGCGCTATCATGGAACTGGAGCGGTACGACCCTGAGACAAGGGGGCTAGAGTGAGCCAATCATGGGACGGGAGCAGCAATGTCACGGGAGGGGACCTGTCCGACCATGATACGGGATTGCTATCTCTGGGACTGGAGCGGACAGATTACGGGGCAGGGGAGTCTCAGGATGCAACAGGTGCCTTCATGCGGTGGGAGGTAGGCAACTGATGGGAAGGGAACGGGGTTGGACACGCCGATGACATTAAGTTGAACACTGGATTGCCCCAGGGACCTGGCCCACCCGGGGGCTTTAAGAGAACGAAGCGCGGAAGTCCGCGCTTTGTTTTTTTTTATTTTCTCGGCCGGATTCGCGCACTTATCGCAAATTCGGATGATTTTTTTTTTTTATAAATGATTTTTTTTTGCCCTGAGCAGGCCTAGGGGGTCAGGGTGTTTCTTGTTTTTCATCTTTTTTCGACTGTTTTCTTGTGACTCGGTTACTGAGTCACAAGATGGCTGCCAACACTTCCTGGTTTGGACTGTTGGCAGCCAATCAGAGTGAAGCTCGTGCTCGGGAGGGTTCGCAAACCCTCCTCGGTGCTCAGATATCGATATTTTTTTTTTTTATTTCTCAGCAACTACTGAACGGATTTACACCATTTAAAAAAAAAGCATGCTTTCTGGACCAAGACCTACCTTTTTGCCAAATTTGGTGTAATTCCGTTCAGCAGTTCGAGCTGTAGCCTGTTTCAAAATTCCTATGGAAATTAACATGGAGAAAACACGTTTTGGGACCCCCCTTTTTTCTCGGCCCCTGCTTAACGAATCGCCCCCAAACTTTCAAGACAGGAGCTGACCTGAGTGAACCATTAGTTTTGAAAATTTCACGAAGATTCGTCAAACGGCGCCAAAGATATTGGTAAATCAAAAAACGCTTTTCCTATGGATAATAGGTCCTAACTATAACTACCTACTGGCAACCGCCAGTAGGTATTATATATATATTGAAGAAGGCGCTGTTGCCGAAACGCATCTGTCAGTCTTTGAGCTGTTGCCCATTAAACCCTTTATCATTTATTTACCTATGGAGTGCCTCCGTGATCTTCTGCACGAGTGCGAATGGTTGAAAGAAATGTGACACGACTCACCATCGCGTAGGAGAGCACCCGGGGCGTGTGGTGTGGCATCCAGTGAACTTTGTTGTGTGCCATTGGATTTGATGCCTGCCCCGTCTTGCGGAACTCGTAACCACACTGCGAGGACGCGATGTGGGTTTGGAGTATGAACAGCACTGCCAGCATTGGGACGTATTGGTCGGCGTTTCGTAAGCGGGGAATTCAAGTCGGAGGACTCGAACACCCCGCCGAGAACCACCGGTGAGTGCTCCCTTTCTTTTTAGTGTTAGCTGTGATCAACCAAAGACAGTCCCGAGGGGTGTTATTATTAAGGAGTTGGGAGGCAACGCTCGAAGGAAAGAATGATATGTTTAGCGATACAGAACGGGAAGAGGCGGCTGCTGATATATTCTGCAAAACAGATAAGAACAAAAAAGATGAAGCGCAAGGAGGTGCCACGTCGAAGTCCACCCAGAGCAATCTTAGGATTCTTTTCCAAACGCTGGAACGGACCTACGAGAAGGAGATCAGAAAATGGTGGGAGGCTACCTCCCTCCAGAAGTATCTGGATGTCGGTGGCATACCGAGAGGCTTACGGATTTACACAGTGCCTAACTACGAGAACCCTGATCCTAATCTACTAAAAGAATGGGCTGACTATACCATCGAATCTGTCACAGGAATGGTCAAAATTTTAGTGAAGTACGCATGGAGCGATCGAGCCAAATTACAAATGGAAATCAAAAACCTGGAAGAGATGATATCTAAAGATTAAGACACAAAAACAAGCGAGAAGTTAAAAACGGCAATGAAAAAACGACTTGTGGAATACGAGGGAGTGATAAAAAGACGCAAACAGACAAAATTTCAAAGGGATGAAAATGATTATGAGGCGGGACGGATACTACCTTGCCTGGAAACTTGATGCTCCTAGAAGACAACTCAAATCCAAAATTACTCCACAATCCAATACGGAAACATTCGAATCCGAAGTTAAAATGTCGGAAGGTGAACAATCTGGACAGGTGATGGGAAGCATTGAGAATCTTAACGAGCCTACTTTTTTTCGGGAATATCAACTCATCCGGGAAAGTCGGCAAAGACCGCCACCCCGTGTTCACCCGCCATATCGTCAAAACGCAAAATCAGAATGGGCAAAAAAGGACGGGGGAGAATCTTTTACGCCCAGGGTGACACAGAGCAAGAGAGGCGGCAGAGGGTAACTACTGCACCGCCCTGTGAGTCAGAGGAAAAAACCATAATCAACCTCTCCCACAGAGAACAGAATAAAGATGAGATTCAGGTCCTGAAATTGGGTTTGACTTTTTCCCCAACTTCTGCGTTCAACTACACGCAAATGAGGATTGACTTATAAAAATACATCAGAAAACTTAAATTACTAAAAATTCATCTGTTACACCCGAAACCACCACGCAATCGCACTGCTAGTGTGGACATGGCTCAACTTACAGGGAATGACTTAGATACCCTACTGGTGTTACAATCACTGGAGGAGTCTGCTGATAATGACAACATTATGGATACGTATGTGACGACATGCCTGAATGCCGCGGGGATCCCCCAAATTGGAGGACACAGCGATTTCAGGGTTAAATCAAAATGTATTCCACAATTGCCACACGATGCGATTGATGTCTTCCATGAAGCCACCATCATAGACCTAAAGAGACTGAAAGAAGAAACATCCAACAAAAGGAACTTTAAAATCCTGATGAGACAGTAGAAAGCCATTATGGATTTAAAACAGCACGAGACGCTAGTAATAAAGCCCTCGGACAAAGGGGGTAATATTGTACTGTTTAATAAGGAGCAATATGTAAATGAAGCCCTTTGACAACTGAATGACATTGAATGTTATACACTGATACATAGGAAAGAATATGATTGTTGCATTACAAAAATTCAAGAACTTTTGACCAGTTGGCTGGCGAGTGAGCTTATCGATCAGGAGAAACATCGCTTTCTATTTTGTGAACACCCAGTTATACACACCTTCTACCACCTTCTACCACCTTCCGAGGGTGCACAAAGACCTGATCAAACCACCAGGGAGACCGATTGTGGCATCCCAAAATAGCCTACTAGAGAACATTTCTATGTATATTGATTCCTTTTTATTCCCATTGGTGAAGGACTTGAATTCATATGTCAAAGACACTCATGATTTTTTGCGACTAATTGATGGAATTATTTGGGAGGATGATATGCTCATGATCACTCTCGATATTACCAGCTTGTATACGTGTATTGAACACACTAAGGGCTTGATTGCCGTTGAGTGGTTTTTGAACAAAAGAGAACTGAAATACCATGACCACAATGTGATGCTATTGAGAATGACCAACTTCTGTCTTGAAAATAATATTTTTATATTTGATGGTCAACTGTATAGGCAGAAGTGAGGGACCGCGATGGGCAAGTGCTTCGCCCCCAGCTATGTGAACTTGTTCGTGGGCTGGTGGGAGAAGCATGTGGCCTGGGCGGAACAATATGAACATTGGGTTGAGAGTGCAGCCCTGTGGGCGAGGTATATCGAAGACTTATTTATCGTCTGGAGAGGTACCCGAGAGGAAGCAAACAAAGACATAGCTGCCTTGAAACAGAATGTTTTGAATTTAATATTCACAGCTACCATGAGCACGACCAGTGTTTTTTATTTAAATCTGGAGGTGTACATTGAGGGCAGTGAATTATTGACTAAGCTATACCGCAAGCCGACAGCCGGCAATTCAATTTTGCATGCTGGAAGCTAGCACCCCAGAGCCTTGATTAAAAACATACCGTTTGGTGAGTTCTTGCGTTTGAAACGCAATTGTGCTAACACTGAGGAATACACTAAAGCAAAGAGTAGCGCAGTGAAAAGGTTCAAGGCTAGAGGCTACACTGACGGCATATTACAAGAAGCTGCTAGAAAAACCGAACTTATCAGCAGACAGTCACTCCTAGTGGAAAAGTCCAAAAAACCTAACAACACAAGCACCATCAGGATGATCACGGGGTTTAACGAAAAATCGATTAGGGTTACACAAATATTTAGGAAGAACTGGCATATTATTCAGACTGATAATGTCATAAAACATGCCATACCCTCACACCCACAGATCACGTACAGGCGTAGTACCTCAGTTAAGGACCACCTTGTTCATAGCCACTATGCGGCTACCCCCAACAGAAAAGAAATATGTAAGGGTTTCTTTCCCTGCCTTAGATGCAAAGCTTTTAAATTTAGGAAAAAGATCACAGAATACGAGGTGGGAGGACAGGGGCAAAGAAATGTAAAAAAATAAATAAATTACTGAATTGCAATTCAGACTTCACCATCTACTTTAGAATGCCCCTGCCCTAAAAGATACATCGGCAGTACCATCCACCCGGCCAAGAGAAGAATACTCGAGCACATTCGTGCGATCACTAACAAAGATCAGACTTACCAGGTTGCTTGACATTTTGAGCAAGAACATAAAAGCAACCGGGATTTACTGAAGTTTTTTTGTATTGACCAAATTGGTAAAAAGGAAAGGGGTGGAGACAGGATCAAAGAGCTACGCCGTCTGGAATCCAGATACATTGTAGAACTGTCTACCAAAAGCCCGATAGGCCTAAACAACGAGGAAGAGCTATGAGTTCACATAGGCTAATCTGATGGCCGGCCAGAAATTTGCTTTAGGGTATTTTCCTGAAATATCACTCCTTACTGTAGATACTTTGTACCTGTTAGAAATGGGATCTCTAGTTGGCAAGGGCTTGCACCTTTGTCCAAGTAGGGACCCTTCTTCCTAGTCAGGGTAAGGGTTGTTACACTCGTGAAGTAACCCCTGCTCACCCTCGTGGTAGCTTGGCACGAGCAGTCAGGCTTAATTCAGAGGCAGTGTGTAAAGCATTTGCACATAACCAACAGTAATACAGTGTAAGCACTACAAACGGACACCACACCAGTTTAGAAAAATAACCAATATTTTATATACTCAAGACAAGACCAATTACGACAAAAATCCACAATACTATACTTTACGAATGAATACTTGATACGTTAACTTCTTCTTTGCAGGAATAGCACAAAAGCAAAGTTCGTACGCAGTCGGTAGCTCCGTCCGAGCCTACCGTGATGCTGAGAACCACAGAGTCTAACAGTTCCAGCCGACCGCGTCGATACGGGCCAGCAGAGTCGTGAACAGACTCGGTTACAGTACCTTTCTCGTTGTGGCTGGTACGGGGTGTACGAGCCGGTCGGCGTTCGTCGCGGTTGCGGTGCAAGACGGAGCGATGCAAGGTGCGGTGTCCCTCGATGCGGTGCAGGCAGCGGCTCAATGAGCGTCGTGCAGACGGAGTCGGTGAGTCCAAGGCGTGCGATGCAGGGTGAGACGATGCTCGATGCAGTGCTGACAGGTTGCGATGCAGGCGACCAAACCGGAGTGCGGGAGCTGGCGTCGGACAGCGGTGCGAGTCGGAGCGGTGCGTCGCAGACGTGCGAGCGGTGCCCCAAATGCGGTGCGGTCTCGACTCTTGAGCCAGTTGCAGCGACAGCGTCGGTCTGGTCCGGCTGGCACAGTGAAGCGATGCGATGCGAACTGCGGTGCCCACAGGTCACGGTGCAAGCAGCGGCTCGATGTTGGCGGCGTCGGACGTCGCCTACGGTGAGACCAGGGTTGCGATGCGAAGCGGGGCGATGCGGTCTGCGGTGCAAACAGGTCACCGGCCAGGGATGGATTCGGTTGACGGAGTCGGTTGCAGTTCCCTTCCTCTGTGGCAACTGAAACAGCGTTCCAGAAGCGGTACCCAGAGGCTTGTGAAGTCTTTGTAGTCCCTGAGACTTCTTAACAGGAGGCCAGCTCGGTTCCAGGCCCTTGGAGATACTCAGCACAAGTTTGTAGAAAGTTCCTTCCTTTCACTGCCCAAGGCAGAAGCAGCAGCTGCAGGCCAACCCAACAAAGCAACAACACAGCAAAGGGGCTACTCCTCCTGGCAGCTCTTCCAGCGCTTCGTCTTGGCAGGCTCCTTGATTCCAGCGAGATCTAAATTCATGGGGTCAGGGCCCCAATATTTATATCCCAAATTCCTTTGTTCTCTGAAGGCAGAGAGGCCTTCGCCTAGTCCAAACCAGTTCTGGAGCACTTTGTTGACAAGTCTCCGTCCCTTCTTTCAGTGAGTAGGCCAGGGACATCAGACGCACCACAGGAGGTGGAGCCAGCATTGTGGAGGGAAGGCACTGTCCTATTCAGGGCCCAGGTGCGACCCCTCCCACCCATCTACAGGTCGATCTGGCTATTCAGCCCTGCGCTGACTCACCCTGTCTCCTGGCATCCCCCAGCCCCTGTCACTCACATTCCAGACAAGGAATACACAATCCGCAGAGGCAGGCTTGGATGGTTAGACAAGAAAATACCCACTTTCTAAAAGTGGTATTTTCAAACACAGAATGTTAAAACCAACCTTACTAAAAGCTGCATTTTATCATTCTGAGTCCAGGCATACTAAACTCGAATTTCTACCATGTTCCCGGGGTCAGTTAGGATTATATACTGTAATAATCAAAACCGCCCGTTCTGGCCTAGGGGAACAGGTAGCCTTGCAATAGTGAAAAACGAATTAGGCTGTAATTCACTATCAGGACATGCCGCACACACCCGGGCATGTCCTACCTTTCGCATACACCGCACCCCTGCCCACAGGGGTACCTTGGGCCTACCTTAGGGGTGACTAACATGTAGCAAAGGGAAGGTTTAGGGACTTGCAAGTGTGTGCACTTGCCAAGTCGACATGGCAGCCCCAGGCTGCGCACAGGCTCTGCGTTGGCAGGCCCGAGTTACACTTTACGGGCTGTTTGCGTGGGTGGCACAATCCAGTGCTGCAGCCCACCAACAGCATTTGGTCTATAGGCCCTGGCACTCGCAGTGCACTTTACAAGGGACTGACAAATAAACCAAATAGGCCAATCATGGAAACACCAATCCATAACACATTTTATACAGGAGCACTTGCACTTTCCCACTGGACCGCAGTGAGGAAAGTGCGCAGAATCATCACACCAGCAAAAACAGAGTCCAAACCGGGAGGTCAGAAAGCAAAAAGTCAGGGGAAACACGCCAAAAGATGCCAAGTCTAACACATGTCCCCTCCAGCTGAAAGTAGGGAGAACTACCCAACCCCATTGGAGTTCTCTTCACTAAGGCGGAAGAACCTGGACAGACCATCTGCGTTGGCGTGTTCTGTACCAGGACGGTGTTCCACCGTAAAGTCCATTCCCTGTAGGGAGATGGACCACCTCAGCAGTTTTGGATTCTCGCCCCTCATTTGCATCAACCATCTGAGGGGCCTGTGGTCTGTCTGAACCCGGAAGTGAGTCCCAAACAGGTATGGTCTCAACTTCTTCAGCGCCCAGACCACAGCAAAAGCTTCCCTTTCTATGGCACTCCACCTCTGTTCCCTGGGAAGTAGTCTCCTGCTAAGGAAGACTACAGGCTGATCCAGGCCCTCTTCGTTCAGTTGTGAGAGCACCGCTCCCACACCATGCTCTGAAGCGTCAGTCTGCACGACAAATTCTTTGGAGAAGTCAGGTGCCTTGAGCACGGGCGCCGTGCACATGGCTGCCTTCAGGGCATCAAAAGCTTTCTGGCAGGACTCAGTCCAGATCACTTTCCTGGGCTGCCTCTTAGAGGTCAGCTCTGTTAAGGGGGCAACGATGGTGCCATAGCCCTTAACAAATCTCCTATAATAGCCGGTGAGACCTAAGAAGGCTCTCACCTCTGTCTGGGTCTTGGGGGTTCCCAAGCCAGAATGGTGTCAAACTTGGGTTGTAGGGGCGCCACCTGGCCGCTTCCTACCTGGTGTCCCAAGTACACCACAGAACCCTGCCCGATCTGGCACTTACTGGCCTTGATCGTGAGGCCTGCACCTTGCAGAGCCCTCAACACTTTCTCAAGGTGCTGTAAATGTTCTTCCCAGCTGGAACTGAACACAGCAATGTCATCCAGGTAGGCGGCACTGAAATCCTCCAGCCCAGCCAACACCTGATTGACCAACCTCTGAAAGGTGGCAGGGGCATTCTTCAACCCAAAGGGCATCACCCGGAATTGGTAATGACCTTCTGGGGTTGAGAACGCTGATCTCTCCTTGGCCCCATCGGTTAAGGCAATCTGCCAGTACCCAGACGTTAAATCAAACGTGCTGAGGAACCGGGCAGCTCCCAACCGATCAATGAGCTCATCAGCTCTGGGGATGGGGTGCGCGTCAGTCCTGGTGACGGCATTGAGCCCACGGTAGTCCACACAAAACCGGAGTTCTGGAGTGGCACCTGGCGCCGCAGCCTTTGGGACCAAGACCACTGGGCTGGCCCAAGGACTGTGGGAGGGCTCAATCACCCCTAACGCCAACATCTTAGAGACCTCCTCCTTGATGCTGGCTCTGACCCGGTCAGTCAACCTGTAAATTTTTTGCTTCACAGGATGGCTGTCACCGGTGTCCACGTCATGGGTACACCAGTGAGTAACACCAGGGGTCAGAGAGAACAGCGGGGCGAACTGTCCCAACAACTGGCGACAGTCCCCCTGCTGCTCCTGAGTCAGAGTAGGGGAGAGGATCACACCCTCTACTGACCCATCATGCTCCTTGCTAGACAGGAGGTCAGGGAGAGGCTCGCTCTCCTCTTCCACCCCATCATCTGTCGCCAAGAGCATACTCACTTCGGACCTCTCGAAGTGGGGCTTGAGGCGGTTCACGTGAAGGACGCTCAACGGGTTCCTTGGAGCCTGCAAATCCACCAGGTAGGTGACGTCACTTTTGCGCTCCTTTTCCTCATATGGCCCAGTCCACTTGTCCTGCAAGGCACAAGGTGCCACTGGGGCCATGACCCACACTTTTTGCCCAGGTTGAAATTCGACCAGAGTGGCGTTCTGGTCATACCATCTCTTCATTTCTTCCTGGCTTGCTTCTAGGTTCGCCTGAGCGAGTTTCCTGAAGCGGGCAGTTTGGTTTCTAAAGGCCAGCATGTAGCTAAATACATCCTGGGGAGTTTTCCTGGGAGCCGCCTCCCAGCCTTCCTTCACCAAACTCAGAGGTCCTCTGACAGGGTGGCCATACAGGAGCTCAAAGGGGCTGTACCCAAGAGACTTCTGAGGCACCTCCCTGTATGCAAAGAGTAGGCATGGCAAGAGGACGTCCCACTTACGCCTCATGGGTTCTGTTAGACCCTTGATCATGCCTTTCAAGGTCTGGTTGAATCTCTCCACCAGACCGTTTCCTTGTGGGTGGTAAGGAGTGGTGAACTTGTAGGTTACACCACACTCCTTCCACAGGGATGTCATATACTTCGATATGAAATTGGTCCCCCTATCAGAAACCACCTCTCTGGGGAATCCCACACGGGAAAAGATCCCCATCAACGCCCGGCCCACCACTGGCGCCGTCGTTGTCCTGAGAGGGATTGCCTCCGGGTACCTGGTGGCATGGTCCACCAAGACCAGGATGTACCTGTTGCCCATGGCTGTCTTGGGATCCAGTGGCCCCACAATATCCATCCCTACCCTTTCAAAGGGTGTTCCAACAACCGGAAAAGGTTGGAGAGGAGCTTTGACCTTCCTCCCACTCTTACCACTTGCCTGGCAAGTTTGGCAAGACCTGCAGTGTGCATCTGACTGCCTTCGCATTTGGGGCCAAAGAAGTGGGTGACAAGCCTGTCAAAGGTCTTGTCCTGCCCCAAATGTCCTGCCAAAGGCACGTCATGAGCCAGACCCAGTAGGAAGGTCCTGAAGCGCTGGGGTACCACCAGCACACGGGCTGACCCAGGCTCAGCAACCTTAGGCTCACTGTATAGGAGACCACTCTCCCAGTAGATCAAATGTGACCCGGACTGATTACCAGCTGCCTGGTCTGCAGCCTGCCGCCGCAGACCCTCCAGAGTAGGGCACTCGTTCTGCTCCCTGCAGAACTCCTCCCTGGTGGGACCCCCTTCTTGCTGCCAATGGGTCAGCTCAGAGATGTCTCCCAGTTCGGCTACCTGCTCCCCTGTAGGCACCGGGGCGTCCCCTCGAGGTCCGCCTCCTCCCGGTCCGTGGGAACTTCGGGGGCCGGTTTTCCGCGCCCCTGCCCTTTCTCTTGGCAGGGACTTGGGCCACTGTTTCAGGCTCCAAGTCCTCTTGATCACCCTTCCTGGCTGCCATTGACCGAGTAGACACGCATGCCCACTCTGGCAACCCAAGCATCTCCAAGTGAGACCTGAGCTCAACCTCCTTCCATGAGGACTGCTCCAGGTCGTTTCCTAGCAGACAATCTACAGGCATGGTAGGGCTCACAACCACCCTCAAGGGACCTGAGACCCCCCCATTCAAAGGGAACCTGCGCCACCATACACTGGCGCTCAGAGTTGTCGACAGCAACTACTTGGTGGAATGCTCCTGGGACTACTTGCTTCTCAGACACCAGGTGACACCGGACTGAGGTCACACTGGCTCCAGTATCTCTGAGAGCCTCTACCCTGTTCCCATTGATGGTCACCCAGGTGCTATATTTCTTTGTGTTAGGGGCACCTGGTTTCCTGGGACCATCTCACTGTCCCCGAGTGAGACAAGGGTCATTTCTGCAGGATCCCCACCCTCCTGTGGGCACCCCTCCTCCCCAAGCGCTACACTAGCCAACACTTTGGACTGTCCACCGGTGGGTGGCTGTGTCCCCTTCGGGCACTTGGGGTCCCCCTAAAGTGACCTACCTGGTCACATGCATAACACTTGCGGGGCCGGTCTCAACAGGCTCCCCTGTAGAGACCCCTTTCTTCTTATCACCGGGGGCTGGGAACCTTTACCCTGGGTACTAGTTTGGGGCCCTTTAGAGAACTCCTGTGCTTTACCCTTGTCCCCCCACCTTTCTGCTGGGGACCCTGCCCACCTTTGGCTGAGTCTCCCCCAAACGCTTTCTTGTGGACCCTGGTACTCACCCAGCGGTCCGCTTCCATAGCAAGCTTCCTGGGGTCAGTTAGCTTACTATCAACTAGGTGCTGGCGCAGATCTGCAAAACATAGACTAGACAAGTGCTCCCATGCAATCAAGTTGTAGAGCCCCTGAAAATCTGTTACGCTACTGCCCTTCACCCAACCATCCAGAGACCTGCAGAACACATCCACACATTCCAACCAAGTGTTGGCATCCGACTTCTTACTGGACCTGAACTGATCCCTGTACTTTTCAGGAGTAAGACCATACTTCGTGAGAAGGGCATCCTTCATGTCAGCATAGGTGAGGTGATACCCCTTACCCAAAGCTATCAGAGCATCCCTTGCTTCTTCCGGGAAAAGTGGCCACAATCCTGCTCCCCAATTCTCCTCAGGGACCCCATTCATGTGTATGGCTGCCTCATAACCCTGGAACCACCTTTGTATGTCATCCCCCTTCTTGAACTCCTTGCCTACGTTCTTGGGAATGTGCACAATCCTGTCTGCCTTTCTGGACGAATTGCTGCCACCATCTGAGCCTGACTTACTCCTAAGTTCTAGCTCCTTCAGTTCTCTCTCATGCTCTAAGAGCATCTTCCTCTCCTCTATGGCCAATCTCTTCTCCTCCCGCTCACTCTCCAGCCTGAGCTTCTGCAGCTCGAACTGCCTTGCCTCCCGCCTGTCCTCCAGCTCCTCTGGGGACAGACTGCTGCTGCCTGACCTGGCGGGTTCCCCCCTACCCAAAAGCACATCCACCCTGGAAAAAGGCTCCTCCACCTCCTCACCGAGATTACCAGGCTGCCCATTGGCATGTCTGGCTGCTACCCAGGCCCTCAGCGCCTTCTGTAGCTCGTCCTTCCTTGTGAGGCCTTTAATTTGGACTTTCAGGTTTTACAAATCGCTCGTAACTCCTTTACGGCGTAGGATTCCAACCTGTCCTCCTCAAAGATAACTTCCAGAGATGCAACGGATGATGCAATTGATTCAGGCATGACGAAAGTCGTGAGTTAAAAACTGGCAAGATCAAAAATAGGCCAAAAGAAAAAGAACCAGTATGTGGTACGTAATGGTCTGCGATATGGTAGTAGTGCACACCAATCACTGTAAGTCAAGTGCAAACACAAGTCCTATCCTCACCGCTGACAACCAATGTTAGAAATGGGATCTCTAGTTGGCAAGGGCTTGCACCTTTGTCCAAGTAGGGACCCTTCTTCCTAGTCAGGGTAAGGGTTGTTACACTCGTGAAGTAACCCCTGCTCACCCTCGTGGTAGCTTGGCACGAGCAGTCAGGCTTAATTCAGAGGCAGTGTGTAAAGCATTTGCACATAACCAACAGTAATACAGTGTAAGCACTACAAACGGACACCACACCAGTTTAGAAAAATAACCAATATTTTATATACTCAAGACAAGACCAATTACGACAAAAATCCACAATACTATACTTTACGAATGAATACTTGATACGTTAACTTCTTCTTTGCAGGAATAGCACAAAAGCAAAGTTCGTACGAGTCGGTAGCTCCGTCCGAGCCTACCGTGATGCTGAGAACCACAGAGTCTAACAGTTCCAGCCGACCGCGTCGATACGGGCCAGCAGAGTCGTGAACAGACTCGGTTACAGTACCTTTCTCGTTGTGGCTGGTACGGGGTGTACGAGCCGGTCGGCGTTCGTCGCGGTTGCGGTGCAAGACGGAGCGATGCAAGGTGCGGTGTCCCTCGATGCGGTGCAGGCAGCGGCTCGATGAGCGTCGTGCAGACGGAGTCGGTGAGTCCAAGGCGTGCGATGCAGGGTGAGACGATGCTCGATGCGGTGCTGACAGGTTGCGATGCAGGCGACCAAACCGGAGTGCGGGAGCTGGCGTCGGACAGCGGTGCGAGTCGGAGCGGTAGCGTCGCAGACGTGCGAGCGGTGCCCCAAATGCGGTGCGGTCTCGACTCTTGAGCCAGTTGCAGCGACAGCGTCGGTCTGGTCCGGCTGGCACAGTGAAGCGATGCGATGCGAACTGCGGTGCCCACAGGTCACGGTGCAAGCAGCGGCTCGATGTTGGCGGCGTCGGACGTCGCCCACGGTGAGACCAGGGTTGCGATGCGAAGCGGGGCGATGCGGTCTGCGGTGCAAACAGGTCACCGGCCAGGGATGGATTCGGTTGACGGAGTCGGTTGCAGTTCCCTTCCTCTGTGGCAACTGAAACAGCGTTCCAGAAGCGGTACCCAGAGGCTTGTGAAGTCTTTGTAGTCCCTGAGACTTCTTAACAGGAGGCCAGCTCGGTTCCAGGCCCTTGGAGATACTCAGCACAAGTTTGTAGAAAGTTCCTTCCTTTCACTGCCCAAGGCAGAAGCAGCAGCTGCAGGCCAACCCAACAAAGCAACAACACAGCAAAGGGGCTACTCCTCCTGGCAGCTCTTCCAGCGCTTCATCTTGGCAGGTTCCTTGATTCCAGCGAGATCTAAATTCATGGGGTCATGGCCCCAATATTTATATCCCAAATTCCTTTGTTCTCTGAAGGCAGAGAGGCCTTCGCCTAGTCCAAACCAGTTCTGGAGCACTTTGTTGACAAGTCTCCGTCCCTTCTTTCAGTGAGTAGGCCAGGGACATCAGACGCACCACAGGAGGTGGAGCAGCATTGTGGAGGGAAGGCACTGTCCTATTCAGGGCCCAGGTGCGACCCCTCCCACCCATCTACAGGTCGATCTGGCTATTCAGCCCTGCGCTGACTCACCCTGTCTCCTGGCATCCCCCAGCCCCTGTCACTCACATTCCAGACAAGGAATACACAATCCGCAGAGGCAGGCTTGGATGGTTAGACAAGAAAATACCCACTTTCTAAAAGTGGTATTTTCAAACACAGAATGTTAAAACCAACCTTACTAAAAGCTGCATTTTATCATTCTGAGTCCAGGCATACTAAACTCGAATTTCTACCATGTTCCCGGGGTCAGTTAGGATTATATACTGTAATAATCAAAACCGCCCGTTCTGGCCTAGGGGGAACAGGTAGCCTTGCAATAGTGAAAAACGAATTAGGCTGTAATTCACTATCAGGACATGCCGCACACACCCGGGCATGTCCTACCTTTCGCATACACCGCACCCTGCCCACAGGGGTACCTTGGGCCTACCTTAGGGGTGACTAACATGTAGCAAAGGGAAGGTTTAGGGACTTGCAAGTGTGTGCACTTGCCAAGTCGACATGGCAGCCCCAGGCTGCGCACAGGCTCTGCGTTGGCAGGCCCGAGTTACACTTTACGGGCTGTTTGCGTGGGTGGCACAATCCAGTGCTGCAGCCCACCAACAGCATTTGGTCTATAGGCCCTGGCACTCGCAGTGCACTTTACAAGGACTGACACATAAACCAAATAGGCCAATCATGGAAACACCAATCCATAACACATTTTATACAGGGAGCACTTGCACTTTCCCACTGGACCGCAGTGAGGAAAGTGCGCAGAATCATCACACCAGCAAAAACAGAGTCCAAACCGGGAGGTCAGAAAGCAAAAAGTCAGGGGAAACACGCCAAAAGATGCCAAGTCTAACAGTACCTAATTTGATTCTTCCTCTTAGGACATTGTTGTCAATATGCCCATTCAGGGCTTGAATGTTTTTTCCTTTTTTCCTTTTCTCCTTAGGAATCTACGAGTAATATGCAGATTTCCTGGTTGCCTGCCACATTATAATTGTTTTTGCACTGTATATATGTTGCACTAATGTCCATTGCTCGGCTACCTATATGGTGTAAGAATGCCCATTTAGGGCTTGATTGTTTTCCTATAAGGAGTACGAGCGAGACATGTTTTGTACATATTTTGGACTTGACATAAGCAATAATGATTTTGCACGAGTTATCCCATGTGGCGTCATAATTTGAAGTTAATTACCTCCCCTCCTATGTTTCGCCTCTATAACTTTTAATGTTTAATGTTCCTGTTCCGTGCATATGTATTTAGACACATTCATGATATGAATTAGTATGAAATGAGGATATTGCATTAATAAGAGGATAGGAGATTTGCACTGGCAGCCGTTGGTTCCACAGCAAAGTGATTTCACTAGGAATGACAAAATGGCCACCGTGTAATCATACACAATGAATTGGATTTTGCAGGACATCCTCACTTTCTATTACTTTGAATGTGCATTTTCCTTCCTTAATGCAAAGACATAGGAGAGGAACAAACCGCCTCTTCCTAGGTACAACAAAACTGCTGACCATCTTAAAACAGTGTCAGTAGACCATTCTTTCAATGTAAGAGAGGCAAAATAGCCGTGACATAAGACAATTACATCAACCTACAAAAATACAATTGCAATGTAGGAGGCATAAAGTAAATAAATATTATCCAAATACAAAATAAAGGGAGGCAAGAAATGCACATACAGTAACCCTCATATCTTAACAGAGAAAAAGGGTGAAATCCCATATGACAACCGTCACTCCACCTGTCGAAGAATAAACGGGTTAAGTACATTCCAATGGCAAGACACAAAGCATGAGTGCGGCATGGGCATGGTATTGGCATGTGAAATGCGAAAGTCTCAAAATTCATACACATTTTCCAAAATTTGAATCCAAATTAAACATCTATCAAGCCCAAGTGGGATGTGAACACCTAAGCAATGACAAAGAGAAAACATGCAAACTGTAATGTATCTCTAGAATGAAGCATGTCAAGAAACTGCAATAGTGCCCACGTGGACAGTACACAGTCAAATCATGGCCTGTACATGATACACAAGTGAAAACTGTTGCCTGGCCATTTCATAGACCAACATGAACAAATAATGTCCAACTGGGCCAATATTGAGCTGCCAAAAATCAAAAGCAAATGCCCGAAACAGGTGTCATTTTGTCAAAGCACCAACCCTCCAAAGGAGTATATCAACATGTAACCTTCAATGTCCAAAAAAACCTCCTGCATGCGGGAGAAACTGTCAGGCCCACTTCTCATCTGTATGGAATACAAACACAATACAAAAACACAACACAACTATCAGAAAGTGAAAAAGACACATGTGAAACCCTCCATTAAATTGACCATCCAAGGACAAAAAAGTCGAAGTAAAATCCTATCTGTCGCGTTTTATCTAAGGTCCCTGTAGGGGAGAGAAAAGGGTAGGGAGATCCTGCCCAGATGGGCCCTGCCATACCTCAACCACAGATTCCCTTCCACTTGGTTAAAACCACTAAATTCATATGCTATACTAGCTCAAACTGGACATACTTAGCAGATAGAATGTGACTCAAAAAACAAAAGAGATAAGAAAGGAAGCAAATGAAACAGAACTATGTTTCATGTAAGTGGATGCTAAGCTCTTCTTCAGTGTTCCACCCATTGGGGATTTTGGTACCCAGATCAATGAACCACCTGGATTCCTTCTGCCTTAATTTGAGTTCCTTGTTCCTCCCCCTAACAGAAGGGGGGATGTGGTTGATATACCACCTCTTACAGGGGCACACCAGGACATAGATGGTATACTGAGTGCTACAAGTAAGGAACTGTCTGATCTCGCTTACCCCTCTGTCAAATGGTTCTGTATGCGACCTTCTCCTGAGGCTATTCTTACAGGTATTACAATTTTTGCAGGGTTGAAAACCACTAAGTTCCTGTTTTCTAGAGGTCTTGATGGTAATGTCACTCTTGACCAGAATGTCCCTCAATTTTTTCCCCCTTTTAAAGGGGAAGTTCGGTTTTTCCTTAACCAAGGGACCTAAAGTGGAATCAGTGATCAGAACATTCAGTGTTTCTTGATTATATGGGAAACGTTCCTGGTGGAAGTGTTGTATGTGGTAATGAGTCTGGTGGCAGAATTCTTATCATTGGTTGTCATGGGAGGGTTCTTTAAACAGAATGGTACCTCTAGAGAGTGTCCTGACTCTTTTCTTGGATTTACTAAATACCCAGTCAGGGTAACGCCTCTCCTTGAAGCTCTATCACATACATTGCTCCTACATCAAGTATGAGGAGGAGTCACTAAAATTATGTTTGGCTCAGATAAGTTCCCCATAGGAAATATTCAATTTCATGGTGTCAAGGTGACTATTCAAAGCATGTAGGATGATACTCCCTGCTGTGCTTCCCTTCTGTAAGGAAGTATTGAGTGCCCCTCTTTTGATTTCTAAAGTGATGTCAGGAAGCTCAATTTTCTCTTTACTCAGATTCATCATAAAGTCTAAGTTCAAGTTGTTTCTTTTGAGTTTCAAGACAAAGTCCCTGGCAGATTTCTCTGGGTCCTGCCAAATGATGAACAAGTCATCTATATAGCGCAGCCACATCAATAGCTGAGCCCATGTGCTTAGAGGTGTCATCTGCCATGGCATCTGCTCCTCCCACCAGCCCATCAAAAAGTTTGTGAAGCAGGTGCCCATTGCAGTTCCGTTCTTCTGCCTGAATAGTTCACCATTAAAGAGGAAGATGTTGCTCTCTAGAAATAAACTTATCATCTCCAAGAGCATGTTGGTATGGGACAGGAGGTGAATGGGACATTCTCTAAAAAAGTGTCTACAGGCATTAATGCCTTGGTCATAATTGATGCTGGTATAAAGTGAGCAGACATTGAGGGTCATGAGCAGATAGTCATTGGCCCATTCTGTGCCCTCCATTCTTCTCTTCTGAGGAAGCCTTTAGTATCGTTGCAATAAGATGGCAGGGTGATTACAAAATCCCTCCAAAAATAGTCAATATATCTGGACATATTCTCTAATAGACTGCCTGTGGAGTAGACAATGGGCCTGCCTGAGAGGTTTAAAGGATTTTTGTATACCTTGGGTAAGAGTTAGAAAACCAGGAGGACCGGGTACTAGACTTCAGATAGAGGAACTCTACTAATTCAAGTAGCCCATATCCTTTCAGGTCTCAAGCTGTCCCCAGATTGTAAGGGCATTGTCTTTGTAGTGTTCCCTCCCAATTTTCTCATAACATGTGACATCTTCTAGTTGTCTATAGGCATCCTGTGTGTGCATGTCTAAATCCATGACAACTACCTTGCCCCCCTTATCTGTGGGTCATATAACAATGTCTGTATCATTGGCTAGATATTATATTGCCTGCATTTCATTGACAGATAGGTGACACTGTTGAGTATTCTTTCTAGCCCTGAGGGTCAACAAATCTTTAATAACACAGTCATGGAAACATCAATGGCATCAAAAGTCAGCTGGGGAAGGAAGACAGATTTGGGGCAGAAATTGCTAAGGGTTGCACTGTCATTTACAATGCCCTGTTCTTCCAGAAAGGTATGGAAATCAATAGTGGGGGTGTCAATCTGTTCCAATTCCTGCAGAGTAACAAGGGTATCAACATCTCCAACTGTAAGGTTCTTATATTCAAGGGTCCTATGCTTGGAACTGGTCCCTGACAGTTAATCTGGTTTTAAGGCATGCCATTTCTCAAGTTTGAGTTTGCATATTAGTTCAAATATATCACTCCTGGTATCCACAAAATTAAATCTGGAAGTACATTCTATTCTGTTTAAGAAAGTTCCCTCTTGGAGAGATTGATTACCATTTGGTTTACCCTGTCCTCATCCATTATTGGTGTTCTTTTTGGCCCTTTCTGTCTCTTCCCACAAAGGCTTGTGCAATCTGAGTGCTTTCCAAGTCTCTGCTTCCTTTGCTTTGATCTATTCTGTCTCGCACACCTCTTCCTCACCCCCTTGCTCCTCTGCCTCTGCATTGGCTGTTCTCCTGGTTTCCCATTCTCCCCCATCTCAGGAAGAAAAATTCCTGTAAAAAAGTTGTCGGCTTTGAGGTGGAGGCACCAGATTTGCTGCTTTCTTCACCAGCATCCAAAAGATTAATTTCACCTCCTGTGTCAGAATCCTTCTCAGAAGCAGTGGTGTCATATTGGACTCAACTAAGATCTGTACTGGAAGACAGACCATGGTTTGTCATATTTCCTATTACATTTTAGGATTCTTCCTAGACTTCACAATCCCTGCAAAATTTATGTCGCTTGAGTAATTTAATCTCTTCCTCCAATTTATTCAAACTCTTATCCATTTCTTAAAAAAAAAAAATTCAATGTGCTCATTGTCCCTGCAGGCAACAAGTTTTCCTTGATACCAGCAATTTCTTTTAGAATCTTCTCCCTGTCAAGTCAGGCATATTTCACAAGGATTTGTAGCATTGTCTTCGAACCTCTTGAGGAATTCTCTGCCCACTCTTCCAACATCTTGGGGTCAGGGGAGTCATAGATTGATATGGTATAGATTAAGCCTCGGTGGAGTTCGCGGAGTTCTGCTACGCGGAACGTCACGGAGTGCAAAAAACACTCTGCTGCACTACGTGGACCTCCGCAAGTGGCGGAGTGCGTTAGATAAATGCTGTTCAGGGTGATTTTCAGTGCCAGATGCTTGTCCGCACTGTGATATCATCGCGAATGGCACCATGCATAGCACAAGTGGGCGCTGCTTCCTTTCTGTCGCTCTAGTAGATTTTTACTTAGGCGGCAGCTTTCTCAACGCGAACGGAAAGTTTTGCAGCGTGAATCCTTTTCTGGATTGCTGTGCATTATTCCGCCATCTAGTGGTTGGGTCCGGAATAGTCTTTGTTTTCTTGTTTTTTGTTTTTTCTTGTTTTGGTCGCTATTGACCACCATGTGGTGTCAGGTACGTCCCCTGTGTGACGTCAAACGGTATACTGGAGGTCGAGGTGCGTGGTAGCCATCTTCAGATTCTTTTTTATGCCGTTGGGTCTGGAAGCAAGACGGGAAACTCCGAAGTTTTTTCAGGATATTCCCAAAAAACACAAGAAAACTGAAAAAAGTTACAGCAAACATTATCTTCCATCGACGCCGTAACCAGGGAGAAGAAGAACTCTGGTTCCAACACCACAGAGGACCTCTTCGGTCCACAATTGGTGAGGTAGGGGACATGGAAAATGCTCCTTTCAAGTTCTGCCCCAAGTGCCATCACAAGTACGCTCAATGCGACCCACACGACGTCTGCAACCTCTGCCTGCCCAAGGACCATCAGGACAAGGACTGTGAGTCCTGCGCGACGTTCCTGCCGAAGACACTCAGGACCCGCCGAAAACAAATAGAGGCCACTACACCACAATGTCACAAACCGCGAAGAAGACTTCCCTCAGAGACCTGGGCTTCTCCAGCAACGAGGAAGAGCATGGAGTACCAGCAGAATCGGCGCACAAGGGGTTGGACGTCGAGATTCTGGAAGGAGACTCCAGAAAACCTCACGCCCACAAGAAGGTGAGTGATCCAGGGAAGAAGGCGGATAAGGTAATACACCATACACATCCGTCGGAACCGAAGGGCCACAAACACAAGGCGCAACCCAAGGCAGCCCCGACGCCGAACAAAAAGGTGATCGAAGGTCAGCCGCGATCAAAAGAACCCCACGGAACCCAACCAACGGTTACCGAGGAGGGAAAATCGCATAAGACGCCGAAACCAAGGGTCGAACACGATCCCTCGAAGAAAAGCGAAACGCCGTTGAAACCGGACGTAGGCGCAAATAAAAAATGGAAGTCTCCGACCTCCGATGCCGAGAGGGCTCTCGAATTCGAAAGGAAAAGAAAAAGACTCTAGGACGAAATGGCGACACTCCTCCAAAAGAAAAAGGATTTTGATGCGTCTCTAAAGGATTTTCCAATCCCCAAGGTCCCGGTCGCCGAAACAGAAAACGCCGACGCCGATGAAGCAGAAGACGCCGAAGAGGAGGGTATTTTCAAATCACCCCCAACTCCAGAACCTCGCGACGAAGATCCCGAGGAATATGTAGACTTACCTGTAGAAGAGGAAATCTCCGAAAATTTCAAGGATTCCTGGTACGACCTCGACAACGAAAGCCCTGAAGAAGAGATATGCAGCTATCCGACGAAAGCATTGCCACCAGACGATATAGCTTTCTAGAATGGGCTAATTAAGAAGGCAGCAGACAAATTCGGGGTCACCCTCGAGGAGGAAAAAGGAGACACGTTTCCTCCTGGAAACCTTGGCCCCTGCCACCAAGGGGACTCAATACCTTCCAATGCTACCTAGCATTCCAACCCAAGGCAAGGAAGCTTTCAAAGAACCAGCTTTAAGCAAAGGTGTAACGCCAAGGGTAGAGAAAAAATACAAGGCCTCCTCCAAGGACCTTAATTGTATTCAGGGGAACAGTGTGCCAGATTCCATCATTGTCACCAAAGCCAGAAGGAGAGCTAATGCAGTCTCCAACACCGTCCCTCCACCAGAAAAGGAAAGCAAGAGAATGGACATGGTGGGAAGGAGAATGGAGAAGGAGGAGGCAACGCAGTGGCGCATCGCAAATTCAAATGCCCTATTAAACAGGTACGGCCACCAACTGTGGGACGACATAGAGGAGCTTATCAATAAACTCCCCGAGGAGGACAAGAAAAGGGCAAGATCTATTGTCCAGGAAGGCAGAAATTTTGCACATACATGCCTTAAGTCAGCGCTGGATGCAGCAGACACTGCTAGCAGACAAATGTGCACAGGCACCATCCTAAGAAGACATGCCTGGCTCAGAATTTCAGGTTTCAAGCAGGAGGTTCAAACCTCCATCATCAACAGGCCATTTACTGGGGACGCACTTTTTGGAAAAGAAGTAGATGAATCCCTTCAGCAAATTAAAAAAGACAACGAGACTGCAAGATCAATGGGAGCCCTACAGCAAAGGGGTTCTTTCAAAAGAGGTGGCTTCAACAACAGAAAGCCCACAGTAAGAGGTACATTTGGCCAAGGGCAGCTAATGCCGCAACAGCCACAAGGCCAAGGCAGTGGACAACAAACAAGTCAGCAGACAAGTTACCAAGGTTGGCAACAACAACAGAAGCAGCCCTTTTGAGGGACGGACAGAGGCAGAGGCCAAACCTCTAGAGGAAGAGGAAACAGCTCTAATTGACTCGCACACAGGAAAGGACCCACACAAGATACCAGTGGGGGGAAGAATATCCCTCTTCCTCAAACAGTGGCAAAATATCACAACAGACAATTGGATAATAAATTTGATAAAGTACAGGTATTGCTTAGAGCTGACAAAAACACCACCTGCAAACCCATCAAAACCAAGAAAATTCCTGAAATCAGAACAAACACAGTTAAATTCGGAGAGCAAGGAACTACTCCAAAAACAGCAATTAAATTGGTACCAAAACAGGAATGGTTCAAAGGAAACTACTCCCCATACTTCCTAGTACCCAAAAAGGACGTGTCACTAAGGCCAATCCTGGACCTAAGGTTCATAAACAGGTTCATACTGACGCAATGATTCAAAATGTGTACTCTTCAGGAAATAATTACCCAAATTCAAAAGGGAGATTACATGGCAACAATAGACCTCAAAGACGCCTACTTGAACATCCCTATGAACAAAAAACACAGAAAGTACCTACGGTTCCTACACAACGGAACACATTATCAATTCAAGGTACTTCCCTTCGGGATAATATCAGCACCATATGTCTTCACAAAGTGCCTAGCTGCAGTGGCGGCACACCTAAGAAGGGAAGGAATCCACGTCTATCCCTATGTAGACGACTGGATCATAAGGGCAGACTCAAAGCAAAGATGCCACAATCATGTTCAAGCAGCTATCCACAAGCTACAAAAACTGGGTTTCTCAATAAACCACAAAAAATATTCCACAAAGCCAGAGAAGGAAAAAAGCTTCCTAGGAGCAAGATTAAACTCAAGGAATGCGAGAGCGTACCCGACGCAAAAGAGGATACAAGTTATCCATGAAGAAGCGACCCTCTACCAGAGGGGACAATCTCTAACAGTGAGGAGAGTCATGAAACTGATGGGCATGATGGCATCATGCATCCCACTCATCCCTCACGCCGGACTACATATGCGCCCATTCCAGGAATGGCTTACCAACAGCTGGTCCCAAGCCACAGGAAGTTGGGAGGATCTAGTGGTTGTTACACAAAGGTTGCAAGCAGAGATACAATGGTGGGCAACCAACAACATAACACAGGGAAGACCTTTCAGGAAGCCAACTCCATCTGTGACAATCACTACGGACGCATACCTCAACAGTTGGGGAGCACACGTCAACCAGCTGAAAGTACGGTGGTCAATGGAATGAACAGGATTCCATAAAGCACATCAACTAACTGGAGATGAAAACGGTCCTTCTTGCACTGAAGGCATTCCAGAAACACATTCAGGGGAGGACCGTCCTGATCCAAACCGACAATACCACAACCATGTTCTACCTCAACAATCAAGGAGGTACGAAGTCTTTCCCACTGAGCAAACTGGCGCAGGAAATCTGGCATTGGGCAGTACCTCAAAGGATCAATCTACAAGCAGTGCATCTACCAGGAGTAGACAACATTACAGCGGATCAGCTGAGCAGACAGAACAACTGCTCCCATGAATGGGAATTGAAACAGAAAACAGTTCAGTACCTTTTCAATCTCTGGGGAACACCAGTGACAGACCTGTTTGCAACAGTTCAGAACAAGAAATGCCAGTTATTTGCCTCAAGGTTTCCACACCATCTGTCAAGGGGGAATGCACTTTCACTCAACTGGTCAGAGACATTTGCTTACGCCTTTCCACCAATACCCCTAATACAAAGAGTATTAGAAAAGGCAAAACAACCAGGGACAAACCTGATTCTCATTGCCCCTCAATGGCCAAGGCAAACAGGGTACTCAACCCTACTGGAACTATCCAGAGGGAAAATGGTCAAAATCGAAGCAGACAAGGATCTATTGACAATGCAACAAGGCCAGATCTTTCACCCGGAACCAGCAACGCTACATCTAACTTGGCACCTGAATACATAGAGTTTGGTCACCTCAATCTGCCTCTACAAACAATGGAAATTCTAAAGGAGGCGAGAAAACAGTCAATAAGAAAATGCTATGCAGCTAAATGGAGGCGATATACCAACTGGTGCACCGCTAACAATCAATTGAGTTCAATCAACACACAGGAGACAGTAATCACATATCTAACTTACCTCCTGGACAACAACATCAACTACTCAAGCATAAAGGTGCATCTCGCTGCTATCGTAGCATACACAAGAGGGAAAGCATGCAAAAGCTTTTTCACAAGACCTGTTATTAAAAGGTTTTTAGAAGGATCAAAAGAATTGCCCCACCTAGAGCAGCTCCAGCACCCACATGGAGTCTGAATACAGTGCTCACACAACTAATGTCAAAACCTTTGAGCCCATGCATAAGGCCGGACCTCAAACACATTACTCTAAAAACAACCTTTCTCATCGCAATTACTTCCCTACGGAGAGTAAGTGAGCTACAAGCTTTAACAATACAAGAACCATACTTGCAAATCCACAAGGACAAAGTAATTTTAAAAACAAACCCACACTTCCTACCAAAGGTGGCATCAAAATATCACTTAGATCAAAATATCCTACTGCCGGTCTTCTTCAAAAACCCAAAGACTAAAGGAGAGAAAAGCCTCCCATACCTTGGATGTAAGGAGAGCGTTACTATATTATTTAGAGAGGACGGAACAAATCCGCAAAACATAACAGCTGTTTGTTGCCTACGCACATACTAACACAGGATCACCAGTCACAAAGGCAACAATCTCACAATGGATAGTAGAAAACCATCCAACTATGTTATTCCAACACCAAGAAGGAATTAACAACGCGACCAACAGCCCACTCCACTAGAAAGAAAGGGACAACCCTGGCTTTCATGGCCAATGTACCCATTGACACTATATGTGCAGCAGCGACATGGGCATCACCACACACATTCACAAAGCATTATTGTGTGGATATACAAATGAGTAAGGAAGCTCAAATAGGACAGAAAGTGCTTCAACACATGTTCGCAAGGTCTTCCTCTCACCACAGTCTCCCAAACATGGGAGAAACCACGACATAATCTAATGCACAGCATGTGAACCCAGAAAAGGATTCATGCTGCAAAACGAAATGGTTACTTACCAGTAGGAGTAGTTTTGCAGCTTGAAGAATTTTCTGGATTCACAAGCGACCCACCCGGCCTCCGCTACAAGGAAAACAAACAGGTGGGGAAGCAAATGATTACATCAGTTATTTAATAACCATCTGAAGGACTACAGATTTGAAACACAAACAGAAAAAAGAATCCGAAGATGGCTACCACGCACGTCGACCTCCAGGATACGGTCTGACGTCACACAGGGGACGTACTGGCACCAAAGGTGGTCGACAGCGACCAAAACAAGAAAAAAAAACAAGAAAACAAAGACTATTCCGGACCCAACCACTAGATGGCGGAATAATGCACAGCATGTGAATCCAGAAAATTCTTCAAGCTGCAAAACTACTCCTACTGGTAAGTAACCATTTTGTTTCTCAACGTGATCACTCGCAATGAGAAATCTCACCCGGAGGTTGATTTTCCATGCTTGCGCTCGCCAACTTGATGTTGACGATCGCGAACGAGGAAAAATCTCGCCAGGAGGTGGATTTTCCTCACTTGCGCCCGCCAAAATCCGCAAACTCCGCGAGCGGAGCGGAGTTCACCGCCCAGACTTAGTATAGATTCTTAGTCCCCTTGGAACCATGTTATTGTCAAGATAGTTCTGGAGGGAGGTCCCCTTCCCACCATTTAGACATTTCAGTCCGCAACAGGTTTTCTGGTCGCCCAAGTTTGATGTTCATATTATCATCCTTATCTGTCATATTAATTGGACAGTCTTTGTTAGCAATCTTACAAAATAGTAACTTTGCTTCCTTAGTTGTGCGGTTTTCTCGACTCAGGGCCATGCTTGGGTGATTTGGACATATAGTTGTAGAATGGTAATATTTTCAATATATACCTCCTTGATAAAGTACCCAAATTCCTCCCTAAGCCAACATTAACAAGTGAATGAACTGTCAGACAAGAATAGTTTGTTGTGGGTACCGGTATAAGTGCCCAGGAATGATCAGGTGAAACGTTGTATGACCATCAAATATGGAATCTAAGGATAGAAATCTAAGGATATTCCCCAGAGACATGAGAGACCTGACACCGTTCCCCTTTTAAGAACCAACCCCCATGACTCACGCCCTAGGAAACCTCTGTTTCTGAGGAAGAGTGTCTCAGAAGAGGGAGAAAATTAAAAAACACCTCACCTCTGTCCCTGTCTGAATCCCAAGGAGTATGCAGCAGACAGTGATGAAAGTACACTTCGTGAGTAACGTGTGGAGTCCAAATACATATGTGTACAGGAGCCTCTGCTTGCGTAAAAAGGTCCAGGAATGATATTCCAATCGGTATTGAAGTGCTTGCTGCGTTGCACACAATGGGTAAAAGCGCAGAGGATTTGCTGTGTTCTGCTGGTCAGTTTCGTAAAATTTATTTTCAGTTACATACAGAAATATCTCAAGTAGCGTGTTATTGTTTTGACCCTGTACAAATTCTGGGGCACCCTCTGTTGATCTACAAAGAGGTAGCACCTTATTAGTAAGGCATAATCTGGCATTTTGTAGATTAACTGGGTAGAGAAGGCAGTGTCTGTAAATGCATGTATAATTTTAATATAAAACTATAGTAGAACACAGCCAAATAAACACTAACTATCCTTCACCAAATAAAGGTTAAAAAAATAAAAATGGAAAAAAACAATAAAAATAATTGGTACTTTAAAGCAGTTGACCACTTACAAGGATTTAGTGATTAAAATGGTATAAAAAGGCCACACAAACGTTCAAGAAATTGTTTCTGAAGTTCAAAAAGCTGAAACACTTCAGGATTGCTGAAAGATACATTTTTGAAAATCACGGAACACAATGGTAAATAAAAAGTAAAAGGTGCAAAATATAATAACCTAATTAACTAACAAATTCTCTTTTAACAGTAACAGCAACAATAGTTAAATAATAAAGCTAAATTAATTATTATCATATAGTACAAATAGTACCATTCTTTCCTACAATCTAAAAGAACCATCCATGTCAAAAACCAACAAAATCAACAAACAATTTAAGAGATGTTTCTAAACATCACCAAAGAATCTCACTCATGCATATAATTATAAAAAAAATATTAATGCATAAATAATGCATATAAATATATATAAAAAATATTAATGCATAAATAATTAACTAGTAAATAATGCACTTAATTTTAATTTATTAGCACTAAACTATTGTGTAGCTCACAGATAAAATGTTTAACAGAGCCATATACACTAGATTTCAGAAAGGAAAATTATTACTAAACCACTTGGGATACATGTACAGCAAAGAAAGTACTAGCAGTGAAAGAATGCACTTAAATTGGGCAAAATATTATTCCCATGCATGTTATGGGAGGGCAACTAAAAAAATGAAATTGTAGAAAATGTTAGAGAGTATAATCATTCCTCTAAAATATCAGAAATTGAAGAAGAAATGTAAGGCAAAAATCCAGGGAAACTTGCAGCAACTCCTGCGAACTTACCTGCACAATAAAAAAATTAAAAAATCTCCAATCTTCCTGAATACACTGCAAGGCAGCTCCCTGTGATTCCCAACTTAAAAAGAATCATATCCAGAACTAGAAAAGCAACCAGAGAAACATCTACTGCTCCAAAAAGATTTTAGGATATAAACATCCCAAAAACCTTACCTTAACACGCCCAAATTATACTTTACTTTTATATCACAATGGCAACAATGAGAAACCAATTGTTATATGTGCCACTGATAACAACCTACTAAAATGTATCTACAGCAACATGTGGATGGCATTTTCAAAGTGTGCTATCTGCAATACACACAAATCTAAGACACCTCCTTAGTCTATACACTTTTACCCACTAAACATATCCATTCGTATCCATAAGTATCCATATCCATAACTATGATACATTAGGGTAAATCAAATGACTGATCAGTCTAATTATCTGGAATGTAGCTAGACTGTATGCCTTTGTTGGTTTCAGGACAGCATTTGCACTCAATAATGTGGCATGGAGCTGCCTGCCTTTCTATTATTGACTACCTTGTCTCAGTCGATGATGCTAAAGATGGACAGGGTGGTGTTACACATTTCCAGAGATCCTGTGAGGGTAGATGGTAGTATTATCATCAGCAGTTCTGCTATCATGGGGAGTGCTGATGTTGTGTTCTCTTAGTACCTGGTCATCTGTGTGGTATTGGCTTTATTACATTGGGAAATCAGACGAATAAGCATTCTGAGTATGCTTACATTTGCAACCACAACCCATAGAGACTTCTCCCTTGAAGAGTATCTTAGTGGCATTCTTGATGGAGCAGCCCAGCCATAAAGACATGCTAAACAGTATTTCCTTTTTGTCATTCAGGAAAGTAGTGTCCTGACAGGCCTACCTTATGCTTGTCAGAGTTCTATCGAACACTGTGCGAGAGGAGTTCAGATTTTTTCATGCTCTTCCATGATACTTGCTCAAGTGTCATTTCTATATTGTGGAGGTCTGCATGTTTCTCTGCTAGGCCATCCTCTTCAACTGAAGTTGTAAGGTTCTGACAGTTTATAATCCTCTTATTAAATGCCAGAATCTTGTCTTCCTTACAAGGGAAAACCACAACAGCCAGAATCTCCACCATTGTACTCGCGGATGTGTCATCCATGCCATCGCCTTTGGAAATGAGCACATCATCAATGATGTTACCTGTTTCTTGTGCATGTCGCTCTGTTATGTTCTGCAGTAATAAAACAATGTTCTAATTCTCTGTACATTGCGTGGGAGGGTCTATTGTCTGGGCAACATTTAGGTGTTGTGTAGCATTATCCCCTTTTGTGGCAACTCCTACACATAAAGGGAACATTTAACAATGTAAAATGCATGGATGGGCTGAGAATTATTGAATTAGGAATTACTGGGGACTTGGTAATTCTAAGACTGACTCTTCCAGTAATTCCCTATTTTTCCCCTTAATTTCACACAGAGATTTCAGCTGCTTTCAGCAGCGAAAATCTCTGGGTGAGGGTCAACAGATTCATGGTGTTCCTGCTGATCTGATAATAACGATGGGGCCGATAACTACTGTTTCTGGTTCCACTGAAATTCAGAGGCCACTCATAATGTGTCCCCTAATGTATTCTAGGGTGCCTGGCTGTAGGTGATGATTTTAATTCCAAAATACATCCTTTAAATAAAATGATATCATTATTTACTTCTATTCACGGTGTCACACTGTTTTTCCTGTATGTGATGTGCCAGCCATAAGTTTTCTACACCAAAGATGCATGCTCCCATTATTAGTTTGCCTCTTGCATTCTGTCTCTTTCCTCCTTCCACAACTAAACAAATTAATTCCATTTCATTAGGCGGTTGATTACTTTAGTTGGTGACAAATGATGAGCTTCTGTTTTGGTGGTTACACGTGCATGATTGTAGTCTTCGTTGTTAGCACACGTTGGATCTTTTGTATGCCTTATCATGATTAAAGTTTGACTCTATTATGCTTTTACCATATGAGCAGTGGCCCTTTAGTCTGCCTCATCATGATTAAAATTTTACATTATTACGCCTCTGACATATCAGCAGCAGACTGTTGCTCACGTTAACAGAGGTGATCTTTGTCGGTTGCTCAGGCAGTGACACTTTACCATTGGTGTGACTCCCGCTTTTATTAATGCTGTTTAGTTACTGGCAGGGAGTGCTTGTTTGAGGACTCTATTTCTATTCACAGTAGTTCACGTGCAACTCTAGTTGTGATGATGTTTCCCTTTTGTGATGTATCCACATCACTATGTTGAGGGTCTTATTTACATTTATCAAAGCCCCCACTAATATAGTGATACTTTGGTAGAGTGATGGATGCTCCATACCTGGAGATCCCAGCGATTAGCAGAAATAGTCTCAAATTGGCCGGTGAAAAATGGGCATTGGCTAAAATGGTACCTTTGGTACAAATCAATCTTTTTTTACTATTCCTTGAATTTTTCCCTCTTGACAGTACCAGAAATGTAATCATAATTGTCAAGTTTTGACTAACTTTGCTCATTTTTCCAAATTCTGCAAAATAAACAATGTTCCCAGTAGCATAGTGACTAGTCTTGCAACCATGCACAGAAGTTGTTCCACTTTTGTGTTCTAGCCACAATGCTTCATTTGGGTCTCATTTGATTTTCCCCAAGTGTACATCCCGCTAAACTACAAAAACATCAAAATATGAAACCTAACATCATCCCTGGTGATTCTAGCACTTCCAGAAAACAGCTTGTCAATGGCAAGTGGTGTGAGATTGATAAGTGCCATTTGCAACTTTCTTGAACTCAATAATAAATAAGTTTAGCTTGAGCACAATAGTACCTGTTCATTACAATGGCAGATATGAGGTTAATGGGAGTAGAAATGCCCACTGTGTTCTTGGATCAGTTGAGGGATCTGTGTTTAGATAGATGGCTCCAGGTAATAAGGACAGGGAGGTCCTTGTTACTTGTGTTAAGGACCAGTTAGAGAGACTGGGCAGTAGTGAACAACTGTGATGGACTCTGGGGAAGGTACCATGTTAGGAACTCAGGTAGGGAGTGTTGTAGTGTCAGATTCTTTCAGTTCTTTAACATGAGCTTTCCTCAGAAACACCTTGAGTGTGTCCACAATTTGCTCTTCAGGATTTCCCCAAGAAATTCTCCCTCTCCTGATTTTCAAGGGTACCACTGTCAAAAAATCCAAGAGAAATTCCCTTGAGTGGGTTAAGTCTAGCAGAGATGCGGAACATGCTGTTGGTGCTCCAGAAGGCTACGGCTGGGAAATAAGAGCAGAGAGTTTGAGAGGAGGAAGCTAAGATTAGTTCAAAAACGAGAAAAATAGGAGAAAGAGACAGGAAGAATGGGCCCATGTGGACACAAAAAGGGAGTTTGAGGAGCGGGAAAAACAAAGGCAGGAAAATGAAAAAAAGAAAATTGAAAAGACAGAGGATAGCCTTAGAGGATATTGTTAAGGTGTTCCTGCACAGGTTCCAAAATAGCTTGAGTACATATATGTGGAAGGACAGGGTATTTTAGAATGCTTTGTGAGTTTTTACATCATTTGTAGACAGCAGGCTTTTAAGAATGTGTCCAAGTCAGCCACTTTAATGAGTATCTTGCCCATAGTAGGTACAGCAGTAATTGGGAGAATGCCTGCAGCTGATTAAAGGAACCATAATCAAATGAAGGAAGCTCTAAGCAGACAGTTAGGTCTGAAATTAGATCAGTACCTTTAGAGGTTCAGAGTTTAAAAGAGAGATAGAGAATGGATGGTGTTCTGTAAGAAACATTGATTCGTGGTGTATTGCATAACTGGAATGAGTGGGTGAGGTGGACGGAAATCAGTGACATTTATGCTCTTAACCAATTGATGGCTATAGGGTGACTAAGGAAGAATTGCTGTAGCCCAATTAGGCAATACCTTTTCGGTCTGACAGAGAAGAATCTAGAGAAACCTCCAGTGTTTACTCACAAGCAGAAAGCTAAGAGGGCTAACAAAGATCTGGAGCAAAATGGCTCTAAACTAATGGGAGATAGGAACGCTCAACAGATTGGTTCGAAACTAGAGGGTAAGGGTCATAGGGTCCAAGGGGGAGCACAAGCAGAAGGGCAGTTGGGTTCCATGTCAGGATTATAGAAAGAAGAGGGGCCAGGACAGTTCTTCCAAGCCCAAGGTGATGACTTGCTTTAAGTGTCACAAGGAAGGACATTACAAAAGTGAATGTCAGCTGAAAAAACATTCATCAGCTGCACTCATGAACTCTGTTGACTCTGTGTGAAGGGACCTGGGATGGCCCTGTTGCACTCAAACTAGTAGCTACATTTGGGAGAAGGACATGGATACCCATAGGCACATTCAAATACCAAGGGGTTTGTGTTAGAAGTTAGTATCAATGGAAGGAAGGTTCTTGACCTGAGGGTTATATGTGCTTACAGGACTACAGTATCTATCTATCTAAAACCAAAGTGATTTTCTCAGGTGTGAATAGCACAATCTTTTTTTGCCAGTGGGGATGGCATGGAGTATTCAAATGCCCAAGCTGAGGTAGAAATCAATAGCAATTCAACTATGGTTGGTGTAGAGGGTAAGAGAGAAGCAAGGTGTTGCATCTTGGGCAATGTATTGATTGCACCTGGTTTAATACCAGGTCGAGAAGCCAACATGGCTTGGATCACACCAGCTGTGTTGACCTGAGAACAGGCTGCACATTAGTCACAGGAAGAGACTGGGGCCTTCCCAGATTTGCCTAAGGTAGGGAGGGATATGGGCAGATTTTGAGAAGGCTCAGGATGTGATATCCTTCGTCTATGCTCCAGAAGGAGAGGAAGGTGAGAAACTTGAAGTGGACCAGGTTTTACAGTCTGTGTCACTGCGATTGCTGCAGGGATTATAAGCTACTTAGAGGAATTTTTCCAGACCTGAGCTGAGAACCCTACACTTGTGGGACTTCAGAAGAAAGACAGGAACAGATCAGCAATGGTGCGGTTGAAAGACATAATGTTGGCTGGGAGGATGGACTGCTTTACAGTGAGCCTGCAAATTCTGAGCCGGGAACAAGCACACGGCTAGTGGTTCCCCTAGTGGGCAGGAAATTCCAGTTGTCACTGGCCCACAAAGTGCACTTAGCAAGACACTTGGACGTCAGAAAGACGAAGGATAGGTTAGGTTATTTATTCTACTGGTGAGGGAGGCACAGAGATACAGGTAGGTTATGTGGGACCTAGCCAACTGAGTGTTATATATTAGACCAAGGCACCTTTAATGCCACTACTAGTTGAAGGTGTTCCATTTAAGCAAGTGGGAATTGTCTTGTTGTTCCATTCAATCCTCGGATTTAAGAAATAGTTCATCTTGGTTGTGGTGTACAATGCTACCCGGTATCAAGATAATGTGCCCCATAGGCAATCCTAGGGATCTTTTCTAAGGTTTGATGACAAAGACAGCAATTTATGGCTGGGAACAAACTGTATCTTCACATACATAAGAGATATTTGGGAACATGCTGGTGTGACCTATCACTCCTCCATAGCCAACCACCCACAAACCAATAGGCAGGAGCATGATTGGAACTCTACCAGAGAACCTCAGAAGGAAGTGGGATATTCTCCTGCCTTGTCTCTTTTTTGCATTCAGAGAAAGTCCTCTGATGTAGTAGGATTCAGTCCCTTTGAACCTTGAGCTAGGCACTCAGTGTGTGACCCTTTCACTTTTGACAGAGAAGAGCAAGAAGGAACATTTAACCCACTTCAAAAGGAAAAGGTGGACTATGTGATTGGCTTCAGGAAGTTTGTGGTTCAATGTGTGAGTCAGGTCAAGAAAAAAAGGAAAACTATAACCAGAAAGAAATTCTGACTAGGTACTAAGAGGATCAAAAGAGGTGCTGGTGCTGAAGAGCTTTGGAGGAAAAGTGGTGTGGGCCATACAAGGTTGTGTATAAGATTTCTGAAGTTCACTATTTGGTGGATGCAGGTATCACAAGGGAGCCCTAGAGCCTTTTTCATTTAAGCCATACATCCCCGAGAACATCAAAGTGATGAGCTACTGCTTGGTGATATGAGGTACTGTTCTGTGAATGGGGTACAAGGAGTGCAGCAAGACAGACGTTGCCAATATGGGGATTGTCAGAAGGCCTTCAAGGACCTGAGGAGAGCACTATGCAAGGCACTTGTACTGAAGGCACCTCACTACAGCCAGTCCTTTATTGTATAGACTGATGACTTAGATAAATGAGTTGGGACGCGCTAGTCGGCTCAACTGCCTGCCACCTACCTTTGACTTGCCATAGCACGCGGGGTCTCGTAGGACTCTGCCACCGTTATCGCCAGCTGCCTCCCGGGACGACCGTGAGTTTGGGACTACATCCCCCAGTAGCACCAGTACCGCGCACGCCGCACGCGTCGTCACACGCGCCAGGAGGCGCTTAACAGGGGGCCAGGGCTCCCGCAGTGCGGGACGCGCTAGTCTGCTCAACTGCCTGCCACCTACCTTTGACTTGCCACAGCACGCGGGGTCTTGTAGGGCTCTGCCACCGTTATCGCCAGCTGCCTCCCGGGACGACCGTGAGTTTGGGACTACATCCCCCCAGCAGCACCAGTACCGCGCAGGCCGCGCGTGTCGTCACACGTGCCAGGAGGCGCTTAACAGGGGGCCAGGGCTCCCGCAGCGCGGGACGTGCCCGGGCCAAGGGCGGGCCCGTCAGAGCCCGGAGGAGGCTGGGCTGGGACCACCCCCTAATATTCGTCTGATGGGGCAGGAATACTAAAGGTACTGTTGATCCCACCTATTTTCTGGAGAGCCACACAGTTTGGTTAGCTTTCGATTTAATTGTTTTGACTTTTAGGTTGTTATATTTGGAAATCTTTAACTTTGGATTACAATGAGTAAAAAGAGGGGTTGCAAGGAAAAGCAAGGGGGTGGACATGTTGGGACTTTGGACGCTTTTTTAACAAGAGCTGAGTCTGTCCTTGCTCATGAAATCAAGCTAACTGAGAGAAGACTTTCTTTGGATTCACTTATTGCCCAGAAACGTTCTTCTTTAGGAGGGCGAGCATTAGCCACTGAGTCTTCAATTTCTGGACAACCAATAAGTGAACTTGGGACAGCCATGGCCATAGTTCTAATGTCGAGTTCACCTTCTCCCATTGATATTACATCTGAATGCTGTACAGTCAACCAGGAGCAGTTAGTTTCTCTACACCCAGAGAGTGGTAATCCTGCACCAACGACTAGGAAGAGAAAGGGAGGTGGTCCTTTAAAGCAAAAAATTCTGAAAAAGCCATGCAAGGAGAAAATCACTGAGAAGAGCACTGGAAATGAGGAGTTGGACTCAGGGCCCTTCTTACATCTAAGATCTACAAGAAATACAAGGTCAAAGGATATTATGAGCAAATCTCATTTGGTGAATGATCATGATTATGACTCGGACTTGCTGAAACGAATAGAAACTATGGTGACTGTACTTTTAAATCCTATATTGCATAAATTAACCATAATTGAGGAAAAGTTATCATCCTTAGAGGTCTTACGTTCATTGATCCAAGCTCCCCCGAATATTATTGAGTCAACTGGGGAAGCGAGGGTGATCCCTCAACCAGGTAGAGTGTCTTCTGGGGTAACTAATAATATAGGAAGTCATGACCCTCAACAACCAACAGGGTTTTCTACTTACTTGGCGGGCTGTGTTCAAGAATCTGCCAATTTGACGAGACCTATTGTACATAATAACTGTCACCAGATTTTGAGTCAAACCACCTTTGGAGTACCTACTCATACTTATGGCTACACCCGGTCAAGTACCGAATCTCAAGGCTCTAATGGCATTGTGAACACCCACTCTACTTCGGTCCATCCCTCAGGATTACCCACCCGGGTTTTCCCGGTAACCGATTCTCTTAATGTCCAACCGCTTGTAAACTCTGCCTCTTTAGAGGGCAAAGCTCTAGCACCCTGCACTGGAAGGGGGGTTTCTCAGGTTTTAGCTGAGGATTTGAATGTTAAAGGAAGACTGGATCTTCCTCCCGCAGCCTGCTAGTATGTCATAGTTTTGGCAAATGTACCAGAACTAAAAGTAGATTTATTAGAATCTACGGAGCAGTTAATCCATAAGGCTCAGCATTGGCTTTCCAAGTGCACAGGGGATAATCTTAATGTATACAAACATATCATTATGGCAAGGAGGGTTAACTGGGTTGGAAGAGCATCCAAAACTATTAAAGGAGATTGTATTGTTCTAAATTTTGATAACCATCACATAGTGGGTGATCTACTAGCTATGTTACCAAGCACTCCATCACTTTTTACTGAAATTTGTGCCCTTCCGCTGGGTTTCTTTTACAAACCTGTTATCTTACCTCAGACCCCTTTTCTTAGAGTACATAATGCCCGGAAGCCTTTTCGTCTTCCATGTAACCAGCCTATTTTTCCTTCTGTTTTACCATTACCCCTTAGTAATAGATTTATTGCATTGGAAGGCATGCCTGTATGTGACTGACTGGATGAGCTGAGCCCAATAGATAATGATGTTGGTAATATACCTATGCAAAATGGACTTACTATGCTCTCCGCTCCTTCTGTAACTTCTCAACTAGAGCAAAATATGCAGAAGGATTCTCCGAATTTGCCCCAGACAATGATACACTTAGAGAATAGTTCAGACTCTGTTGCAGTAATTTGTTGGAATATTGCTGGATACAAACAAAAAAAGTCTAATATGGAATGGTTGTCTCTGTTAACATCTAAAGATTTAATATGCTTACAAGAGACGTGGGAAACTGACCCAATATATCTGAATGGGTATCGTTCATTTTTACTCCTGCTATACCCTCATCAGCTGGTCGTGCAAGGGGAGGTTTATTGACCTTACTTTCCAATAGTTTTCCTCTAAAAGTGAAGTCCTTTTCAAATACATCACCATATTATCATACTATTCTCTTAGAGTATTGTGTTGATCAATATTGGCTGCTTATTAATTTTTATAATAATAATGTTGGTGGCAATCATGCAGTTTTATTGGCTTCTTTAGAAAGAGACATTGCTAATTTGCAGAAAGTATGTTCCAAATCCTGTGATCTAATCTGGCTTGTGGATTTTAATGTTCACCCTTGTGACAAGATTAATACTTCAGTGTGTGGGTTGGTAGATGATGATGGGGAGTGTGTCCCTCATTTTAGTCACACTGATTATGGCAGTGGTTTAAATAGACTTCTAACTATAAACAATCTTGTGTTTTTAAACACTTCTGAAATTGAAACTGGTCAGTTAGGATTCACTTTTTTAGTCGTTCCTCTTTTTCCACTCTTGATTATGTTTTGGTTTCTGATTCTATAAGAAAACTTTTCTCTCAATTTGAGATACATTTTTATGCTTTTAGTGACCATGCTGCAATCACTTTCTCTATCCCCTCTTTAGTGAAAAGGGAATGTTCACTTAAATTGCATATAAATCCAGTAATAGCGAGGGAGAATGGAATTGTTCTGAAATGGGAGAGAGTTGATGCAGTGAAGTTTTTGGATAATTTAGTCTCTAATCGAGTAGCAGAGATAATGGTATGCCTAGATCCTCTATCTGATGATGACATGGTCACAGCTTTCGAGCAGATTTTACTGGAAGTTAAGAACAATTTAACTCGATCTATACGCAATGGACACCATAAAAAATATAACTGATTTGATGAGGATTGCGAAAAATCACTTAAAAATCTTCATGTGGCTTTAAAATCTAAACCTCGCAACTCATCCTTGGTTAAATCATTGCGACAGGCTTATAAAAAAGCAAGGGTATCGAGGCTGAAAGCCCTAAAGGAAGACTGGTGGGAAAATCTGCAAAAGGCTGCATTATTAAAGAGTTCGCAGGCTTTTTGGTCTGTGATTAATGCACCGTTCTTAAAAGATGAACGATGTATGTCTATAGATATCCATGTTGAGCAGGAGGAATGGGTTACGCATTTTGAAGGACTATTTGGAACTGTTGAAAAGGCAATTACTCAATCTACCCCCACAAGCTTAGCTGGTTTAGGAGGTGGTGTCCAGTTTATGCTGGAAGAAACAAAATATGCTTTAAATCAGTGCAAACGTGCAAAGGCACCAGGACCTGATGGCGTTCCAATTGATCTTTTTTTAGATAATCAGGACCTTTGGGCCCCGCTCTTAACTAATGTTTTTAATAAAATTGCCCAAATTGGTGTTCCTCCCTCATGGGGAACTACTGTAATTGTCCCTATCTACAAAAAGGGAGATAGGTCAATCCCGAAAAATTATAGGCCTATATCTTTGATAGACTCAACTGCAAAATTAATGGGCCGGCTGCTTTTCAATAGACTTGAGGAATGGGCTCTGGAGAATAATATTATAATCCCATGTCAGTTTGGGTTCAGAAAAGGAAAAGGCACTGTGGATCAGTGTCTGAACCTGAACCTAATAATTGCAAAGTATACGGCAGCAAAAAAAGGCCATTTACACCTTGCCTTCATGGATCTGTCCGCAGCCTTTGACTGCGTGGCACAGCCTAGGCTGTGGCAGATCATGGATGCAATGGGGGTGGACATACAGATCATTAATATTATTCCTGATTTGTATTCAGGTGCCTCAGCTCGTGTTCGTTATGGAAAGGGAGGCAAGGGTACTAGGCACTTCAAAATTGCTAGAGGTGTGAGACAGGGGTGCGTTCTAGCGCCCTTTTTATTTGCACTTTACACTAATGATGTCGAATCAGCTTTACAGGGATCTACTCCAGATGTTCCTTCCATTAATTCACTACAAATACCGATACTTTTATATGCGGACGACGCAGTGATTTTAGCTCGTACTAGTAATGCGCTCCCCCGATTAGTGATGGATTATACTAACTTTATAAACCAGCTGGACATGAAAATTAATTATTCAAAGTCCTTTGTCTTAGTGGCAGGGCCAAAGCAGCGGAAACAACCACAAATTTGTATTGAAGGGGACAAGTTGGGAGTTTTGGATTCTTTTAATTATTTAGGGATTATGTTTGACCGCCAGAATAACTGGCAAAGTATGGTCATAAATAGGGGGCTACAGATGGAGAAAAATATTGGGGCACTTTTTAAATTTATTAAAAAAGTAGGTTCCAAACCTATTGAAGCAATTAAAAAAGTTTATGAAGCCAAAACGGTATCTGCTGCCACTTATGGAGCAGCTGTCTGGGGCATTAGAGACTGCCCAAAATTACAATTTATAGAAGATACCTTTTTGAAAAATTTGGTTTCACTGCCAAAATCATGCTCTAATTTTAATTGTCATACGGAGTTGCGAGTCCCTTATATAACTGATAAAATTTGTGTGGCGCCCATCTTAATGTGGCACTCGGTCTGGCGGAAGGAGGCTCTCTCGTTAACGAGGGATATTATAAATGACGTCTTGAAGCTTGATGGTGCAAATAATATTAGTTGGTTATGTTATGTTGAATCTACCCTTCAAGCAGTTGGGTTACATCATCTGTTCACAGATCCCACAACTTGCTGGTCTATTTCTAAAAAAAGATTTAAAAAATCATTTGTTATCCAGATTACAGGCAAGGAGGGAGGTCTCCAATTTTATGATGACAACTGTTAGAGCATTCTTGGAGGTTCCAAGCATAATGCAAATGGATGTGAATTCAATCTATCTATCGTTCGTCACTAATTTACAACATAGATATATTTTGGTTAGATTTCGACTGAATTATATCCCCTTGATGCTAGGTCTACCTCGTAATATCTATGTAACATCTGAATTGCCATTTTGCACATGTGATGATCGATCTATTCAGAATGATTTGCATTTCTTGCTTTTTTGCTAATTTTATTGTGAGGAAAGGAAAAGGTTTATTGTCCCCCTTATCCGTAAAATGAATTTTAGGCAGTGTCGTGTGGCCCTTTATTATCTGCAGTTATTACCTGATCCTTTTACTTGTCTTTCGTTGGCGTCCTTTTTTTTATCTGCTTTAAAAAAGAGACGATTAATTCATCAATCTGATAATTAACTGAAGCATTAACTGTTTGAATTGTGTTAATCACTGTATGTATATATGATTTTTTTTCCTTTTAATCTTTGTAATAAGAATAATGTTGTTTTTAATGTGTCTTTTTTTTTGTAAGATTGGAAAATGTTTTATTTGTAGAATACTTTTTATGCCATCATTTTGTTGGCGAAATAAAGTTATTTCTGACTGAGTTGGAACAGTTTTAGCTTGATGAGAAGGGTATAAAGCACCCAGTGGCCTTTATCAGCCACAGACTACTCCTTAGAGAGGAAAACTGGGAAGTTATTGAAAACAAGTGTTTTGTCATAGTTTGGTCTTTCAGGAGGTTCCAGTCTTACCTGTTTTGTACCTTGTTAGTGGTCCAGATAGATCACAGATCAGATGGCAATGAAGATTGAGAATCCCAAGTTGACGAGGTGGTCCAACTTGTTACAATGTCTAGAATTCATAAAGATGGACAAAGCCAGAATGTATAATGGAACTGCATCTGGGCTTTCCAGCTGGTTTTGCTGATCCAATGACCAGAGTTCTGCAGCAGTGTAGTAAAGATCCAGGTAACCAGATTTGGAAAGGTCATCTGTTGGGTCTACTGGTCAACTTGATTAAAGTTCCACTATTATGTGTATGCACTGGTATCCCTTTGTATATGCAGAGTGTGTGTGCATGTGTAATGTTTGTAACATATGTGAAGTGTTAACCTATGTGTGTGAGTGTGCCAGAATAATGAGGACAGTTGGATCTATTTTGTAAGACCTTGGTCTGGCAAAACACAAGACGGAGGGTGAGTAGTATCCTCCTAGACTTTTGCCTTGTATTGCCTTCATTCCTGTAGCTAGAGGGAGGAGAACCAGTCCCTAAAAAGAGGAAGATAGAGACGGAGCTACCTCTCAATATTCCATGAGGTCTTTTGTTAGCAATCAGATGCTGCTGTAGCGTTTACCGGGCCCTGACGAAAATGTCTTTTTACTTCCTCTTACGCTACTCATATATTCAGTTGGTCCTCCGATGGATCTTGCTCTGAGCTGAAAGTGGTTGGATATCCAGAGAATGGACAGTTACCCAGTGAGGACCAGAAATAGGTTAACTCTAACTAAACCCAATTACAACAACTCATCGATTACTTTTTCCCAAATCATTGACCACTCTTAATTTAATGTTCACTCTCAAGGAATGACAACACAGAACAGCAAAATCAGACTAAATGTTAAAGTTTAGTTATTCAGTCTAAAAAGGTAAAGAGCATTTGCATTTAAAAAAGTGGCATACAACTCTAATATTCAATTAGTAAAGGATTTAATGAAATATAGCAAGCCTCTGGGTTTCAGGGATAATAAGATGAGTTAATGGGGAAAACTTCCTCAGCCGAGGCAGATTCTGAACACATGCAGCGAACGTGTGTGTCGATAGGGATAGGTAACCAGAAGAGCCTTTGTAAAAGACTCTCAGGAGAGTTCAGCAAGGTTCCAAGTAGCCAGTCCAGTTCGTCAAGACAATGATCTGTCTCATTTCACAGTTGTAACAGCAAGAGTCACAGCAACGTGACCTAAACCCTTCATCCGAAAAGGTTCAATCTGCATCCGGACACCGCCAGCAGTTACGAGTACAAGTTCCTAAAGTCTCAGAAACCAGTAGCACAATAGCCCAAAGAAGCTAAAACGTCCTTCGGAAAATGAGCAATTATACTGGAAAAGTTTCCGGGGTGACACCCTTTGACATCACCTCAATTTGTCAGACCATTCAGTTCATTGATTAATCCGCAATAGGGTGACGGTGATGTGGCAATAAAGAAGGCACAAATCGGGAAAGATTTGGTGAATCAATTGAGCAGTTCCGTAGGACATGTAGGCATAGGACACATTGAACAATAAGACATAAAAAGAAGAAAACAAGGGTTCATAAGGGCTCCTTCTCTAGCAGCTGTTCCAGAGTGTAACAAAATTTGTTGCAAGTGCACTGTTCAGTCCGGGAGATGTCAAAGAAAACAGTTATTGTTTCAATACAACTTGCAATATTGCAAGAAGTTCTCATACGCTTTGGAAATGTTCAGTCCATTACTTCTCTGAAAAAGGAAATGAGGCCTACATGAAATTTGGGCTAATACACGATAAGATCAGGTTCATTTGTGAATTATATTAATAGAAAGCGATCATGTGAATTTAAAATATAACAAGATGTATTAATAAATATTTAATTCTGATCATAATTAATACATGTCAGTATAATGTACTCATAATATTTTTTGATGTCAACATTAATCATATAGGGGGCGTGGCCAAGCCGTCGACCATGATGGCCGCACGGCGTTGAAGCTCCGGCGCCCGATGCCCTAACCTTGTTTGAAACTGCATGATTTGTCACCACCACACGCTGTGAACGTCGCTTAAGTCCTCTGCAATGCAGCAGTAACCGTCCCGGAGTGGAGTGGACTCATCGCGGGAACCTCCGTAGCCCCAAACCACGAGCGGCATAATTGGGAGGAGCAGAGTGGAGGCCTGGCCCGCCTCGTAGGCCCAGTGGAGACAGGGTCCACGGGCAAGCCTGAGGCCGGAGCAGCGGAGCTCCACCAGGTCACCTCGCTTCACCGAGACGTCCTGCCAGGCGAGAGGATAGAGTCGATCCTGCATGGAACACTGACCTACCTAAGAAGTGTTGACCGGCCTGGAGGACGGGTGAGTGCGGGGGGGTGAGGCGCGGCGAATCAGGCCCAACTACCGTGTCTGCCATCGGGGGCTGTATTTGTTTGCTACAGCGGGCCGCTGCCGCTTCCTCGCCCCCGCACAACGCTGAGCCTCGGTGATGCTGCGCAGGCCCCTGGTGCGTTCGGGGCAGGCACTTGAGCTGCGCAGCTACGAGCCCTTGGGCCTAACGCCGACACCGCCATTAATGGCTGGAGCGGGCACCCGTATCTTCACCCTGCAGCACTCTTAGCCATACGAGGGGGTATCCCCCCTTTCTTCTTCACGCAACAGGATCCTAGAGTGTGCGAGGCTGCTGAGGAAGGCTGACACCTCCGCCCTCGCTGAATCTGGGAGAAAGGTCTTACATTTGGGGAGCACGTAGAAGGGAGCACCGCCCTACCCCTCAACAGAGGCGGTAACATCCTTGTAAACGGGGGCAGGGGCCAACAAGATATCGGGGCCCGACCGGTGCTGCACCGAGATAGCCCAGCTGAGGCCTGGTCTATCTGGATTCCGTGGCTCCCCCCCACTTTGCTGGGATCCCGGTGCGGGGCCTTCCTGGGCTCTGTTTGATGCCGTACCTCTGCAAATAGCCCGGAACACGCGCTCCCCCACGCAGGGATCTGGCATTGCGGTCCAGGCAGTTTCTGCAACAAAATAAAGCCTCGGGCCTCCAGAAGGGGCATCACTGGTGGTTCTACACTATGAGCTAGCCACAGCCTGCCACTACCGTTTCCTCATGCCGCGAAGATGGGTCTCGGGGACCCTAAACAACGCAAGTTAACTTTTGACAAGCAGGGCACCTCTGAACGGCCTGACCATAGCCTGGAGAGGGGTGATGGGTCGGAGCACGCTGGGCCACCACAATCCTTGGATGGTGCCACTGCCATAATGGCGGAACTCCGGGTGGGATTCCGCGGCATACATGCGCGGTTTGACACACTGACCTCTAGGATGGACAGGATGGGAGAACGCCTAGATGGGCACAGTACCAGGCTCGATGAGGCGGAAAAGAGAATCTCCACCCAAGAAGATCAGACTAGGGACACGATGCGTAGGCTGGAGTGGGTGGAGCATTTGCTTAAAACAGTGGCAATTAAGAACGAAGACCTAGAGGCCAGATCGCACTGAAATAATATCCGCATTATGGGCCTGGCGGAATCCACGAATATTGGTCGTCCGGAACCTTTTATTGAGGCCATGCTGAGTGAGCTGTTTGGCGCCGATAACCTCTCTAGGAACTTCGTGGTTGAGCAGGCACACCGTTCCCTTGGCCCGCGGCCTCCCCCCGGGAGCCCCCACGCTCCATCAAAGCCCGCCAGCTCAACTACAGGGACTGTGATACAATTCTTCGTTTGGCCCGGGAGAACTCCCTTGTACAATACCAGGGCGCTGTGCTTTCTTTTTAACCCGATCATACTATCGCGGTCCAGGAGGCCCGACGCAAATTCTTGGAAGCGAAGCTCCAACTTCGTACAATGAGTCTCAAATATGCCATGCTCTATCCAGCTAAATTAAGGGTGATGGTGGATGGTAAACCCTGCTTTTTGAGAACGCTACTAATACTCTGGCCTTCTGCAAACATTGTCAAAATGCAGTTCGTAGGAGCCTGGTGTGATCCTCCGGTCATTCCTCCCCAGACAGGCAATTGCCCGCGAGCGCAGAGCTCTTTACTACGGAGTGAGGACTTGGCTTTCGTGGTTGTTTATCAGCTAAGCTGTCTAAATAAGAACAAAATTTGAATAAGGAACTGTAGCGGTTTCTACTTTGAAATGAAATAAGTTTCTATATCTCTAATCCGCAAATTTACGTAGTTTAATATATGGGCATCGGACGTCCGAGGTGTTGCCTGCCTCCTCCGAACGATTCCGATCAAGGTTCTTTTGGTTTTTTTTTTTTCCCCTTTCTTCGGGTTAATCGGGGAGGGAGAATGTTCACAGGGCCTCTGAGTCCAGGTGTGGGAGGTGGGTGGGTTTGATGTTTTTGCTCAGGGTATCGATTATTGTTTTATTTTATTGTTGCTCTTTGTTTTACCCCTTATGCATGTCCCTTCGTAGATCCCCTCCCTCCATTACTCACGCTATGGCCAACGCACACTGGCGAGGCAGGCACAAATTCCCCTATCCATGGTCATGGTCGCGGACCCCGCGGTAGATGTAAACCTCATCACCTTGAATGTACGGGGGCTCAATAATCCAAGGAAATGTAAATTGGTGCTGGCGTACCTCCGGAGACATAATGTCAAAATAGCATTCTTGCAAGAAACTCACCTTCCCTTACAGGGGACCCCCCCATTTGTGTCCTCCTGGGGACCCCATAGATTCTTTGCAAGTTACAGTACCTATTCCTGAGGGGTATGTCTTCCTATCCACCATTCCCTCCCATTTACACACAAGGAGACTATAGCCAACACACAGGGGAGATATTTGCTGGTGGTGGGAACATTGCTGGGTAGGACGGTGCTCTTCCTCAATATTTATGTGCCACCCTGGTTTCTTTGGGAACCTTCACGGCATGTTAAATCGATATGACTATGACGTAATCTTCCTTGGGGGGACCTAAACCTTTGGCTTGATCCCAGTCATGATTCCTCCAATCCACTTGCTACCACCAAACCCCATGCTCTTCGAGTAATGCGGCACCTCATACATTCCTTGGACCTGCGTGATCTCTGGCGTACACATCACCCTGAGATCCCCGAGTACACCTTCCACTCAGCGCCACATTCTACACAAACACACATAGACTACTGGCTAGCAGATGCGCAGGGGTGTCAATGGACCAGGGGCATCGATACGTTGCCACGTACCCTGTCGGATCATGCGCCGGTGCTTCTTCATCTACACATTCCGCACTCAGCTGGTTGGGAGTGCAAATGGTCTTTTCCTGCTACAGCATTGCTGGATGAGGTGTTTCGGTCTGAATTGCAAGAGGCCATTACTAAATACTTTACCCTGAACACTGGTACGGTGGCCAAATACGCAACACTATGGGATGCCCTTAAGGCGTATATCCGGGGCCTAAGTGTATCTAAGCAGGTGGGAGTCTTGCGATCGATCCGCGGGAGTCTTGCCCGAGTCGGAAAAGAACTGGCTTTACTGGATGCAACACCGCCCACATTACACGCTCAGAACAAATGTAGCGCTCTCATTTTGGAATTTAATGAGCATGCTGATAGGGAGGCGTCCTTACTGGGCAAGTTCTGTGCAGCGCGCCGGTATGGTGAGGGGGAATGCCCAGGTAGAACTCTGGCACGTTTGGTGCGGCCTCCTAGGGGATCCGGGCACATAGCGGAGATAAAACATTCGGACGACTCCATAGCTACAGACGATACAGAAATAATAGCGGAACTGGTCGCATACTATCGCTCCCTTTACACAACCACTCTCCCTAAGGATTTCTCTCAGCACCTAGCTTACCTAGAGGAAGTCGCAATGGTATGGCTTACTACGGGACAGGCAGAGTTTCTGGCTGAACCTTTAACTGTCGAGGAGGTCACGCTTGCTATAGATGCCTTGGCCGGTGCTAAGCACCGGGTCTCGACGGATTATTGGGATATTTTATAAGACATTCAAGGAAAGTCTGGCGCCACAACTCCTTGAGGTTTATGCGGAAGCCCTGGAGGATGGCACACTTCCCCCCTCCATGAGGGAGGCGGCTATCTCCTTACTACCAAAACCGGGTAAGGAACCCACTAGTTGCTCCTCATACCACCCCATTTCTCTAATTAACTTTGATGACAAAATCCTGGCCAAAATGTTATCCTCTAGGTTGTTGTTGTTATTGGAACAAATCCTTTCCCCAGTACAGTCGGGCTTTATTCCGTATAGGTCTACTGCATTAAACTTACGAACCGTTTTCTCTGTCATCAATCGAATAGAGCCGAGTACTCCTTCAGCGATAGCCCTTCTGGATGCAGAGAAGGCTTTTGATTCCCTGGAGTGGCCTTTCTTAACTGCTACGCTACGCAAATTGGGCATCCCGGGCAACTTCCTTGCTTTGATCGCGTTGCTCTATTCATCACCAACTGCCCGGCTCCGAGTAAATGGCTCCCTATCTTCTCCAATTCCAATTTCGTGCGGGATCCGGCAGGGTTGGCCTTTGTCCCCCTTGCTTTTTATAGTGGCCTTGGACCCTTTGGTTCGACACTTACAAGAAAAACATATGTTTCGCGGCTTGCAGTTTCCCTCGGGCCTCTACTGATGTCCATGTATGCGGACGACATTCTGCTTTTCATAAGACATCCCAACGCCAACTTACAGCCTCTAATTGATGAGATTAGCCGCTTCGGAGCCATGTCCGGGATACAAATAAATTGGGGCAAATCGGTGAAGTTCCCGATTACTGCCGCCGTGGATGAGGCGGAGCTCCCCTTACGATGGGCAGGTGATACCACCAAGTATTTTGGCATACACCTGCACAGAGATAAGGAACAGGTTATTCGCCTGTACTATGGACCTGCGATTGAGCAACTTACCATGCAGGTTGAAAGGTGGATCCAGTTACCTTTATCTATGGCCGACATATCAAACTTATTAAAATGAACGTATTACCTCGGTTCCTATACCTATTTGTAAACATACCTATCCCACTCACAAACACCTTCTTTTCTCAACTACGGGGTTTACTTATTCGTTTGGTATGGGCGGGACGCAGACCGCGAATTGCTTGGGACACCTTGACACTCCCGTACAACCGGGGAGGGTTTGCAGTCCCGGATCTTCACCTCTATTTCTTGGTGGCACAGGCTCAATTTGCCTATCACTGGTTCCACCCCGACTCCCGTATACCGTACACGAAACCCGAACGCGACTTGGCTGCTCCCACGCCGTTGGAAGCCCTATTCCCACTGGGCATACCACTTGATCCCCATGACATTCAACCCCTTTCGACTGCATGCTGGGCTTGGCGAAAACTCAACAAAATGTTGGGCAATGGCCCCCTATATTCCCCTGCTATCCCACTGCACAACAACCCGTTTTTGACGCTAACGTCTAAGAAGCTGGTACAACACACCCTTACCAAACTGGAATTATGTACCCTTGGCTCACTATTTCCAGACGGCCAGGCACTCACCATGTCTCACCATGTCGGACATATCCACACACTCCGAACTGACATACATGGATAAATTTATAGCTGCCAGACTGCTTGGGGCACTTCGCTCATCGGTTGCTTTCTTCCCGTCCCCGTCTGCAGATTTCGCACCACTCACACTGCTTATTACTGAATAGGAAGGAACACACTTGGTTACTAAGTTGTACCGGGCATGCATGGCACTCAGGCAGGTCCGAGACAGGGGAGTGAGGTGGTGCTGGAAGGAAGACCTGGGCTACCCACTGACTGACAAGGAATGGACTTACTGTCTTGATCAAGTACAGAAGGTGTCCCCTAATCATAGACATAAACTCATTCATTTCAAATTCGTACACATGGCATATATCACTCCACGTCAGTTGGCCAAATATGACCCCACTAAATCATCCAACTGCCCCAAATGTAAAGCGCCTTTGCCCACATGACCTGAACGTGCCCCCAAATTAACACATACTGGGTAGAGGTATTCCAGACAATAGCCAATATAATTGCCATACCCCTTCTCCCCTCTCCGAAGTTAGCTCTATTAAGAATGGTCAGCAACATTAAACTGTGCCACCATAGGTTTGTCGCCATAGCGTTGATGCTAGCATAGAGGGAAATAGCAATACACTGGGGCGCCAAACATTACCCCACAAAAACAGCATGGATACGCAGCATGTCATATTGCGATCTGCAGATCGACATATACGCCACGCTTCAACCTGCGACCACACGACCTAAGGACATATGGCATGTCTATCGCTGTTACTTGCGACAGATTCAGCACTCCTCCCCGACCCCGTCTTCCGAACAACAACGGGCCTCCGAAGGTTCCGCACCCAGCTCACCCCCAGTACCAGTCGATATTCTGACGCCATAGCGCCTTTCATGGTCCGACCTTTGTCGATTATGATGTACATAGACCTTGTATTAAACAGTCTCTCATGGCCCTCACTATGGAAGACATACATAACGCTCTCCCAGTATGGCAGATAGAGCACAACGCTACATACGCGCCTATGGAGGCTCTCCCCCTTCCCCCATCCCCCCCCTTCCCCCATCCCCCCCTCGTCACCCCTCCCCCCCTTAGTGAATACTCATTATTCATTTGTTGTATTTTATGTCTCTATATTGCATAATTGCTCCTGATCAATGTATATTTGTCAATGTTTTTCTTTATTGAAAAAATTAATAAATACATTTAAAACATTAATCATATAAGAAATTGCATATAAATCTTTATCCTTTATGTACTGTTCAACTAATACATATTTGAAATACATGCTAAAGAAGTTTCACGAGAACACATCTAAATGTAGTTGTGTAGCTCCAACTTTTCTTTTGTCATTTTCGGTGCACACATTATTACATGAAATGATTATAGTTAATTTTCACATGGAAACCAAAGTAAATCACAATAATTTTTTTTGTCTTATTAATTTCATATTCTTTACATGAAAATCAAATCAATTAGCAAATAAAATTCGTAACATGAGATTTTTCTCCTACATTATTCTAACACATGCAAATGAGTGAAAACAGTGTTTCTTGATTAATTGTCACATCTATATTAAGTGAATGAATAATATGTTTCAAATCTATCTTTTCTTCTGCATGCTTTTACGATGCAATAACTAAAATTCATATTTATGTCCATTTTCGGAACGTAAAAGTTTGCACATGTTTTCTATGGTTTACACAGAAGTTGTCATAATCATTTATTTTATCAATAATATCATTTGATGTAATCTCTGCTCTATCAATGCTGATTAGTCTTCCTGAGCACTGCAATTTGGCGAATGGTAGGGGTGAAGAGTTAGACTGCAGTTTCTGTTTTGAAAGATGAGGATGTTTCTAGGTGAGGCCTGCCCTTTTGTCTGTCCTTGATTTCTCCGTCAGATGGGCTGATGGCAGCCAGGTGCGGAAACCTTACACCTCATTGTGTCTCTGTTTTGGGTGCCCCAGGTTGAAAACAGCCCAAATACTACCTGCTGTGAAAAGCATCACTCTATACAAAGGCTCTGTTTTAAGAGCAGCCTAAGGAGGATACTTGAAAGAAGAATCATCCCAAGTTTGAAAAGTGGATCTATGTCCACTGTCTAAAAACTTGTGTATAAACGTGGGACCCAAAACACTCCACTTTTATGAGTTTGAGGTCCTTTATGAAAAGGGAATGATAAGGGCAAGGGAGAGCTCCATAAGGTACTTAAAGGACTTCTGTTAAACCAGGTTGAGTATCTACATGACAGAGAGTCTTCCAGAGGAGAGGGAACATCGACCTGAAGTCTCCAGTTGCTATGAAGGGTGACATACCCTTAAACCGGTCCCAGGATGCTTGTTTCCGGTCCAGGGAGGACCTGGCCTGGCAGTTCGGTCTGTACTGTTCCCATGGGGCACAGGGACAAGACTGATTTGCCTATGACTGGGTCCAAACTGGGGTGGCGTAGTGGGCAAAAGAACGATGGATTTAACCCAGATCTTTTGACTAGGGTGAATGTTTGTATTGTCAGCATTCCGTGCATCATTTGTTTGCTGTAACACTTTTCGCCCTAAGTGGGATGGGTATGCCCAGACGTGGGTCCCTTGCTCACTGTGCCACTGGATTCAAGCTAGCCTGGCTGAAGAAGGGTGACATACCCTGAAACCGGTCCCAGAATGCTTGTTTCCGGTCCAGGGAGGACCTGGCCTGGCAGTTCGGTCTGGACTGTTCCCATGGGGCACAGGGTCAAGACTGATTTGCATATGGCTGGGTCCAAACTGGGGTGGCGTAGTGGGCAAAAGAACGATGGATTTAACCAAGATCTTTTGACTGGGGGAGAATGTTTGCATTGTCAGCATTCCGTCCATCATTTGTTTGCTGTAACACTTTTCGCCCTAAGTGGGATGGGTATGCCCAGACATGGGTCCCTTGCTCAATGTGCCACTGGATTCAAGCTAGCCTGGCTGAAGAAGGGTGACATACCCTGAAACCGGTCCCAGGATGCTTGTTTCCGGTCGAGGGAGGACCTGGCCTGGCAGTTCAGTCTGAACTGTTCCCATGGGGCACAGGGTCAAGACTGATTTGCATATGGCTGGGTCCAAACTGGGGTGGCGTAGTGGGCAAAAGAACGATGGATTTAACCCAGATCTTTTGACTGGGGGAGAATGTTTGCATTGTCAGCATTCCGTCCATCATTTGTTTGCTGTAACACTTTTCGCCCTAAGTGGGATGGGTATGCCCAGACGTGGGTCCCTTGCTCACTGTGCCACTGGATTCAAGCTAGCCTGGCTGAAGAAGGGTGACATACCCTGAAACCGGTCCCAGGATGCTTGTTTCCGGTCCAGGGAGGACCTGGCATGGCAGTTCGGTCTGGACTGTTCCCATGGGGCACAGGGTCAAGACTGATTTGCATATGGCTTGTCCAAACTGGGGTGGCGTAGTGGGCAAAAGAACAATGGATTTAACCCAGATCTTTTGACTGGGGGAGAATGTTTGCATTGTTAGCATTCCGTCCATCATTTGTTTGCTGTAACACTTTTCGCCCTAAGTGGGATGGGTATGCCCAGACGTGGGTCCCTTGCTCACTGTGCCACTGGATTCAAGCTAGCCTGGCTGAAGAAGGGTGACATACCCTGAAACCGGTCCCAGGATGCTTGTTTCCGGGTCCAGGGAGGACCTGGCCTGGCAGTTCGGTCTGGACTGTTCCCATGGGGCACAGGGTCAAGACTGATTTGCATATGGCTGGGTCCAAACTGGGGTGGCGTAGTGGGCAAAAGAACGATGGATTTAACCCAGATCTTTTGACTGGGGGAGAATGTTTGCATTGTTAGCATTCCGTCCATCATTTGTTTGCTGTAACACTTTTCGCCCTAAATGGGATGGGTATGCCCAGACGTGGGTCCCTTGCTCACTGTGCCACTGGATTCAAGCTAGCCCGGCTGAAGAAGGGTGACATACCCTGAAACCGGTCCCAGGATGCTTGTTTCCGGTCCAGGGAGGACCTGGCCTGGAAGTTCGGTCTGGACTGTTCCCATGGGGCACAGGGTCAAGACTGATTTGCATATGGCTGGGTCCAAACTGGGGTGGCGTAGTGGGCAAAAGAACGATGGATTTAACCCAGATCTTTTGACTGGGGGAGAATGTTTGCATTGTCAGCATTCCGTCCATCATTTGTTTGCTGTAACACCTTTCGCCCTAAGTGGGATGGGTATGCCCAGACGTGGATCCCTTGCTCACTGTGCCACTGGATTCAAGCTAGCCTGGCTGAAGAAGGGTGACATACCCTGAAACCGGTCCCAGGATGCTTGTTTCCGGTCCAGGGAGGACCTGGCCTGGCAGTTCGGTCTGGACTGTTCCCATGGGGCACAGGGTCAAGACTGATTTGCATATGGCTGGGTCCAAACTGGGGTGGCGTAGTGGGCAAAAGAACGATGGATTTAACCCAGATCTTTTGACTGGGGGAGAATGTTTGCATTGTCAGCATTCCGTCCATCATTTGTTTGTTGTAACACTTTTCACCCTAAGTGGGATGGGTATGCCCAGACGTGGGTCCCTTGCTCACTGTGCCACTGGATTCAAGCTAGCCAGGCTGAAGAAGGGTGACATACCCTGAAACCGGTCCCAGGATGCTTGTTTCCGGTCCAGGGAGGACCTGGCCTGGAAGTTCGGTCTGGACTGTTCCCATGGGGCACAGGGTCAAGACTGATTTGCATATGGCTGGGTCCAAACTGGGGTGGCATAGTGGGCAAAAGAACGATGGATTTAACCCAGATCTTTTGACTGGGGGAGAATGTTTGCATTGTCAGCATTCCGTCCATCATTTGTTTGCTGTAACACATGGATCTACTTAAAGCACATACAAACATTTCTTTCTTCTGAGAGAGGGAAGACGTCTGCCTGACTTTTTACCTGAGAAGAGACTGTCCAGGAGGAGAGAAGCCTAGCATGTCCCCAGTTTGCTGAGGGACATCTAGAGAGTTGACTCCCCAAGGGCGAGCTAGGAAGAATCTGTGTGTTGAGGTGCCCCCCATTGTCTGTCACTAGGTTCTTAGGAGGAACTGCAACTTCTGTGATCATCGTAGGCGAGAAGGGGGCTGCACTGGCCATCAAAGTCATAGACTCGGGTGGGACCTGCAAATGATGTGATCACATTGGCCTGGTACTGTTACCATTATAGGCCTTGTTGGGGCAGCACCTATCTGTGGTCTGATCGGGATCACTACTGCCGTGACCGCCGTTCGTTATAACCAATCTGCAACCTTTAGAGACTAATACAACCAGGTCTGCATTTGTGCCAGCACCACAGACTCAAGAAACTTAGGCTGGACAGGTAAGCAGATGACTGCAGCCCGCATTCCGCTTCCCACATTGGCCTAGCAAACTTGCTGCTTTCCTTAGCCCCCACAGAAGATGTTCTGGAGTACCGCCTGAGCAATAAGGAGATGAACAAGGACTTATTTGAGGCTATCTAATACACCAGAGTGTGTGACTTGAAATTGAGTGTGCATATGACTACGAGAGAGAAAATGCTGCACTTGTGCTTCATTCTTGCTATTACCGGAAATACCAAAAACGATGGATCCAATGGCTACCTAAGAAGGATTAGTGAAGGGATCAAGGAGGGTGAAGGTTCTCGAAGAAGAATTGCACCTGGGCACACTAGTTTCTATAGCAAATTAAATTGTGTAGTAGTTAGTGAAACTGTGTTATTAAAAGTAGTTCCTTTTCTAAAAATGAAAACACTGGGCTGGTATTAGAGGTATTGTGTCTGTTGATTTACTGTGAGTGCTGAGCTTGAGCATCCCACACTACCTCCCTGAGGAGCTTGTGATTGCTCGCCATCACTACCCTGAGAGTCAAGGCTGGAAATGAGTTGTACTTGACCTAGTTTGAAGAGCTGTTGTAGCACGGGCCCCATTACATCAGTGGCAAATTACCTCCACCCCACAGCTGAGACTCAAACTACTAACAAGCTACTAAGGAACTACTTTGTGTGTGGATGTGCTCCTTGTGAAAGGGCAGCACGCCATAAGTCATAGTGAAGTCAGCCAATGGCTGAAATTGTCCTTTGATTCATGCTGGAGTAAGTAAGTATGCTATACAAATAATTTTAGTAATCTCAAAAGGCCTTGGCTAACACAGACCTAAACAAGTAAATCGGTCTGGTATTGGCTGCCAGCCCCTTGCCATTGAGAAAGAAAGAAAGAAAGAAAGAAAGAAAGAAAGAAAGAAAGAAAGAAAGAAAGAAAGAAAGAAAGAAAGAAAGCAATAGAGAAGGAAGGCAAGAAAGAAAGGAAAAAAAGAAATGGAGAGAAAGAAAAAAGACAGGATTGGCAAGATTGATAGAGCACACTGATTAGCTTATATTCAGAGTTTATTTGAGCTTACATGAAATGGCAGCAGTCAGATACACGCTCAAAGGAATTTACAACAGCATTTGTATTCGATGGAATCTGGCCTGTATTTGCATCAAAAGTGTCCTGCTGTCACATCAGGCTTTTAAATATAAAGACAACACTAGAGTAATTATAAAGTAAAAACAGAAACACTGACACTGAAGGGAACTACCTTGTGCGTGGAGGTTCTCCTTGTGAAAGAGCAAAATGCAACCAGTGATTGAAGTAGGCTAATCAGTACCTCATGCTGTAAGCTGTAGTGGGTGAAAGCAAAATGTGACTGACACAACAGCAAATCATTGGATGAAGGAGAGAGGTGGCTGGAAGCCCCCTACGTATATTACACATATACTTTTAGTAAAATCAAAAAGTCTTAGCTAACGCCAGACCTAAAAATCTAGGGTGACATGGATAGTGTGACTACCTCGCACTATCCATGTAAAACTCCATGTTATGTGCTCCCCCCTACATTCTTAAAGCTACAATTTGCTGACAGTTGTCTTAGTCCATTCGGTCTTCTTCTTCCATCGTGAGACTCTACCCATAGAATAATGAGCTTTACAAATGCTTCCACTCACTTATTGGGAGAAACATTTGGGCCCGGCTATAGGATCTGTGTTGCAAAAAGTTCAAGCAGGCTCATTTTCATGAATCCTTTTGCTCTACAATCAGTGATTTGTTATGTTGAGCTCAAGTTTTAAAGACCTGGACCAGAGCGTCAAGGACCAAAACCAGGGATAAAAAACTCCAGAACTTGTGAGCAGGTGATTTTTGCATGAAAACAATGTCATACTCTTCTTTCTGAATAGCAGAAAATAAAACTACAGGAAGAAATGAAGAGTGGAACTGTTGAGGGATGAACAACTCTCTGTGACGGTAAGCAACTATTAGACTATGGGTGTCCAACCTAGGTCCATTAGGGAAGAGTCCCTGCCAGAGTTGTAGGATAGCCACATAAGATGAATGCACAAGTAATCCAAATTGAAATCATTTACATCTCAAGTGGATGTCATGAAAATCTGGAATGGTTCCGGCCCTCCTGGACCCAAGTTGGGCACCTGTGTATTAGACATTGAACCCCTGACAATAATTAATTTTATATAACAGGACTGATTCACGAAAATGAATTTTCTTCCGGGCAGAATGTTTGCAGGTGATATGTTTTTGTGGTTTTATATAGCGTTAATATGCCCATACGGCCTCTGGACACTACATTGTGACTTGTAGTTGGAAATATTTGAACATGGAGTTTCTTGTGCTTGGATCTGTTGGCACTAAGAAATGACTCCCGATAAGGAGAGAAAGCCACTGAAGCATATTCAGGACAGAGGACACCGCACTTCGGGGCTTATTTACAAGCCCCTTGCGCCACTTTTGAATCACTTTTCCCATGTTAAAAGTGACGCAAAAGTGGCGCAAGGGGCTTGTAAATCTGCCCCTTCATATTTAGGGCCGAGACCAGTGCGCCAACTGCTGTCTGGACTAGAACGACGCCATTGTAGACAGATGGTTTCTATTCGCACGAGCTGCATTGGCAAACTGCAAGCACTGCAGGACTGTGATCTGGCTCCAGGGACTGTTGCTTCCAGGCCCTCACGTGTCACCAGGAATCTTAATTACCTCAGGAATTTGAATATAAAGGCGGCAGGCGGGCAGCCTTCACGGTACCTGCTGGAAAACGAATCACCGATACCAGCCATTAGCAATGAAAACTGCAGATTTTATATGAAAGTGGAGTGACTGATTTAATAGACCGAAGGGGCATGTGCGGTGTTCGTTGCTGCAATCTTCCCGCCTGCTTAAAACCCATTTATGTTAATTACTCAGCAGACAGCATGATTTTTGTTCATTTGTTCAAATTATGTAGAGAAAACTGCATATAAATAAGCTGATATTTTAACATAATAGGGAAAAAAGAAAGACTGTCTGCTCTATGAATAATTTCTCTAAAGCAGCAGCATGACTATTTCAAATAATATGTTAATCAGTAACCCCTACTGGATTTGTAGGAAATGTCCGAACTGTGGGGGTCATTATGATAGCGGGCGGATCACCACCGCCCATATGGCGGTGGCGTTCCGCCCGCTATTTTCCACCACCCGCAATCCATTTCCCCCCGCCATATTACGATGGCGGTGGGGACCCAGGCGGACGGAAAGACCGTCCACCAGTTTTCCGCTGGTAGGCAATCCGCCCGATTGCCTACCGGGCGGAAAAGGCCTGCAATATGGTGGCGGTGCCTTGCAGGCACCGCCATCCATATTACGATGATGGCGGTCTCATGCCTTTCCATGGCGGAGACTCTGCCATGGAAAGGCATGCGGAGAGTGCCTTTGGGGCCCGTTGCGGGCCCCCAGGTGGTTGGGGGGTGGGTGGCTGCACTTGGGGGTACCCATGGTACCTCCGACATTGGCATGCACAGGGTGGCAGGCACCACGCGGTGCCTGTCACGTTGTGCATGCCAATGCGCAACATGCTTTATTTACATTGCGGCGGGTGCTGCTCACAGCACCGCCCGCCGCAATGTAAATGATGTGGGATGCCACCGCCACCATGGCGGTGGCATCCTAATACACATGGCGGGACCGCTGCACCTCTTGCGGGCGGTCCCGTTTGTCGTAGTGGTGGCGGGCGGACTTTGTCCGCCCGCCATCGTAATGATGCCCTGTGTTCGTTTGTTCTAAAGAGGTTGTAGAAACGTAATGCTTTCCTAGCGCACAAATTATTATTTGTTAAATTGCGTTCACATGATTTTTGGTTTCATTCATCTGTTTGCACTAAATCTGGCTCAACTGTGTATAAAAGCAACAATAAAACATTACTTCAATTGTAAGTGCCAAAATAAATCTGCTAATTTGACAGCATGTTGCTGCATAACATTTTTTCTGTATATTGTCAGGTGTGGGTTGGCCGGGTTGAGCCAAAGGATGCGTGGAGCTAGACCTGTCCTGTAAATCACCCAACAGAAGCGCGTAAATCAAAATAAGACAACACAGTTTAATAATAAAAAAAATATATATATTATTTATTTGTGCCCCTTGTCAGATATCTGCATTGTGTAATGCTTGTTGTGAGAAATTAGGTTGTTGGTTAAGGGAGGTGGAAGTTCTGCTCAAGCAAATGCCATAATCCTTTACAGGGTGAACCACAAAAGTCACTAAATTAACCTGTGCTCAACCCTCTGGCAGCTTGCAACAAAAGCAGACAGGCTTAAATTAGAGGCAATGTGTAAAGTATTTATGCAGCACTCAAACAGTAAAATAGTGTAAATGCAACACAAGAAAAATCCCACACCAATTTAAAAAAACTGAGTGAATTATTTTACACCAAAATGACAAAAATCCAATCAGTAGAACTGGAGTTATGAATTTTTAAAGTTTAAAATGAAAAATAGAACTTAAAAACTAAAGCGCCAACCGTGGACATCTAGTCGAGCAAGAATAGGGCAAAGTTGAAAGTTATAGCCAACCACAGATGAAGTGCTGTTTGGATACATGAAGTGTATTGGGCTCGGTCATTTTGAAGAAAATTGTTTGAGAAGGTAAAGTTCAGCGGGTCAAGGCAGCCAGCGGTGTACGAGCAGGAGCCATTGTCGCTGGGGAGCTGTACAATGAAGTCGCTGTGAAGATTTCTATGTTCTGACATAGACTCTTTCATGGAAGTCAAAAATATCGAACGGGACAAAGCCGGAGGCAGTAGCCAATGAGGGCTGGATACCCCTTCTGTGAGGATCTGCTGAACAGGATTTTCTGCTGCAGGGAAGAACGTAGTGGGAGCTACCACAAAGTCAGGCTGACCGGTGATGCACCTTGGGCGGATTGGTGAGCAGGTAAGTCCAGGTCTCCTCTCGGTTCTCAGAGCACTTCTAGGCTGAAAATGTTCAAAGTCCCAAGTTTTAGATTTGGGCTAACTGGGAACATTTAGCAGCACTTCCAAGGGTCCATGACTGGTGGGGCCCCACTTGGAGGGTCAGGACTCACTCAGGCTGGGTCTAGGTGTGGGTTCAAGATGGTTAGTACCTTCTCCGTGCCTGAGGCTCTGATCAGGAGGACAGCCAGCTAGCCCTTGGTGTCCATTTGGAAGTCCTGGGTTCATGCAGAAAAGCAGGTCACAAGCAGCAGGGCAGTCCCCTGAGGGCATCAAACAGGCTTTAGTCAGCAGGCCAGTCCTCTTGATGCAGCAGGGCAGTCTTCTGATATACACAGCAGGCCACCGGTAGCAGAGCAGTCCTCTGTGAGTTGTCCTCAGGCCCAGAAGTAAACTGAAGAGTGGGTTTAAGGATCCTAAGTTTATGTCTGGTGCCAGCTATGAAGTGGATGAAACATCTGGAGTTTTTCCCCCACAGACGTGTTTGGAATTACCTGCCACCCTGCCCTGGTCCCAGGATGTTGGCGTTACATAAGGGTAGTATGAAGTTCTTTGTGTGTCTGCTGAGGCAACCCCTTTGAGGTGCAAGTGGGGCTGTGCACAGCTCCGCCCTTCCCATTCTGTCAGGATGGCCCATCCTGCCAACACCCAGTCCCCCATCAGTGGCCTGGGAAGTCCCAATGTTGGCAGCTTGAGCGGCGGGTGCCAAATGGCAAGATGGCCTTTTGAATTATTTGTCTATAGACCTCTACTGCCCGCAGGTATGCTGACAAAATGCTTATAAAAATCATGTTTTGGTAATACAATGCAGAGGGTTTTAAGACCTGGGCTGCTATGCACAGAGATGGAAACAGAAAGAAAAATAAGTAAAATTGTGGGAAAACAGAGAGAGATGGGTGAATAGAATAAATTAGCATGAGAGAGAAAGGTAAGAAAGAAAAAGTAAGGATAAGAAAAAAGATAGAAAAGGCAAAGAAACATATAAGGATGGAAGGGTGACAAGAAGGATGAAAACATGAAAGGAAAGAAAATAAAAGGGTGAAAAGTAGGTGAAGAATGAATGGAAGGGTGAAAGGATGGATAGATGGGTGGGTGAAAGGTTGGATAAAAGAGTTTAAGGTTTGAAAGAAGAAAGGGTGAATGGACAGATGGAGAAAGGTGAATGGATGAATGGGTTAATGGATGGATGAATGGATACACGAAAATATTAGTGGGTGTATGAAAGGATGGACATACAGATGGATTGATGGACAGATGTTGGTGATGGGGAGATGGAAAGGTGAAGAGATGGACAGACCAATGGGTAAAGGTTGAATGGATGGATCGGTAGGTGGATCATGGAAGAAAGATTAAAGGGTGAAAGGTAGTCCTGTAAAAAGCATTGTGTTTTCCCAGTTTGCGTGCTCAATGCGATTAGAGGCATGATTCCAGTGGGGGTATTTTCATTTTCTGGTTACTCCCTTGCCCCCTATTGTGTGGCTGTCTAGGAGGAATACACACAGGCCAACTGCCAACTACACCTAGTCATGTAACACAGGAACCGGCTGCAGGCACCAAATGGTTAAGACAACTAAATGCCAAATTTCTAACAGTGCCATTTTTAAAATTGGAACTTAAAATGGATTTTACATTACAATTCCTTAGACACCAAATATGACATTTCTGCGTGCTACCTTAAACAAAATGCCAGAAACCGGTCCTAGGATGCTTGTTTCCGGTCCAGGGAAGACATGGCTTGGCAGTTCGGGCTGGACTGTTCCCATGAGGCACAGGGTCAGACTGATTTGCATATGGCCATGTCTGAACTGGGGTGGTGGAGTGAGCTAAAGAATGATGATGGATTAAACCCAGATCAGTTGACTGGGGGTGAGTGTTTGATTGGCTCAAACGTTCCGTCCATCATCCCCTTTTGTATCGCTTTGGTCGCCCTAAGTTGGCGGGGGTATGCCCAGACGTGGGTCCCTTGCTCGCTTTGCCACTGGATTCAAGCAAGCCTGGCTGATGACGGCTGAAATGCCAGAAACCGGTCCTAGGATGCTTGTTTCCGGTCCAGGGAAGACATGGCTTGGCAGTTCGGGCTGGACTGTTCCCATGAGGCACAGGGTCAGACTGATTTGCATATGGCCATGTCTGAACTGGGGTGGTGGAGTGAGCTAAAGAATGATGATGGATTAAACCCAGATCAGTTGACTGGGGGTGAGTGTTTGATTGGCTCAAACGTTCCGTCCATCATCCCCTTTTGTATCGCTTTGGTCGCCCTAAGTTGGCGGGGGTATGCCCAGACGTGGGTCCCTTGCTCGCTTTGCCACTGGATTCAAGCAAGCCTGGCTGATGACGGCTGAAATGCCAGAAACCGGTCCTAGGATGCTTGTTTCCGGTCCAGGGAAGACATGGCTTGGCAGTTCGGGCTGGACTGTTCCCATGAGGCACAGGGTCAGACTGATTTGCATATGGCCATGTCTGAACTGGGGTGGTGGAGTGAGCTAAAGAATGATGATGGATTAAACCCAGATCAGTTGACTGGGGGTGAGTGTTTGATTGGCTCAAACGTTCCGTCCATCATCCCCTTTGTATCGCTTTGGTCGCCCTAAGTTGGCGGGGGTATGCCCAGACGTGGGTCCCTTGCTCGCTTTGCCACTGGATTCAAGCAAGCCTGGCTGATGACGGCTGAAATGCCAGAAACCGGTCCTAGGATGCTTGTTTCCGGTCCAGGGAAGACATGGCTTGGCAGTTCGGGCTGGACTGTTCCCATGAGGCACAGGGTCAGACTGATTTGCATATGGCCATGTCTGAACTGGGGTGGTGGAGTGAGCTAAAGAATGATGATGGATTAAACCCAGATCAGTTGACTGGGGGTGAGTGTTTGATTGGCTCAAACGTTTCGTCCATCATCCCCTTTTGTATCACCTTAAACAAAAGGTATCACATTAAATGGAATAAGTTAACCCTATGTTATCTTATGGGAGAGTTAGTCCTCACAGTATTGAAAAACAAATTTGTGAGTTTTTCGCTACCAGGAAATACAATGCATCTTTCTCCATGGGCTGTTTAGGGGCTACCTTAGGGGCGATTTACATGTATTTAAAGGGGAGTTTTAGTCTTGGCAAAATGCATGCCCACTAGCAGCCTTTAATTTACCTGCCCTGGGTATATGGTATACCACTTTACTAAGCACCTATAAGTAAATCAAGTATGCCATTCAGGTGTAAGATAATTTTATCATTTTTAGGGTGTGACCACAAGCAGTTTAGCTCTGTTTTGCAATGATAAAGTGCACAGAGTCCTAAGGCCAACAAAAACAGGTTCAGAAAACAAAACAGGAGGGGTGAAGGCAAAAGGTTTGGGGGTGACCCTGCAGAGACGGCCAAGTCCAACACTTATTAAAATTTGTACTTTCTAAAAACAAAGAAACAAAGCCATTAAACCAGTGTTGATGTCTTCACCCTACATTATTAGATCTCTTTCTGTGTATAACACCATTGAATCATACATATATACTGAAACAATTACTAGAGCTTGTTGAAAGATGCTGCCAAAGTATGAAAAATGGTCCTATACTTGGATGTTCCTTCCTGACCTGCCACCCTTCTTCTCAGCAGCCTCCTGAAGCTCCTAACAAATGCTTTCCATCTAGTCATCGCTCACACAATTTGACACCTATATGGCACTAGCTTGCAAGTTACCCTGGCAGGCTGACTCTTGCCCATCAGTTTGTGCAGCACAGCGATGTTCTAATTCCCTTGGTAGTCTTCTCCCTTCACCTATATTGTGGTTTGTTTCTCATTACCTTAAATGTGAGTACCTTATACCCATGGTTAAGTTAATCATTCATCGTTGATGCTGCTTATTTCATCACTCCTGCTCTTCCCTGTCTTATGTGCTGCTTACCGTGTGTTTCTTAGAGAGCACCAATTCCAAGTAAGGCACCAACATGAGGCATCTCCTGGAGGAGATGTACCGAACTGCCAGAGTTATTGACTTTGGAACTGAAGTGCAATATGCCTGGTTATGAGGGGGACAAAAAAGGGCACATAGAAAGTGTGATAGATTTAGTCACAATATAAATCATCTGTTGGTGGTACAATATTAATGTTAGTAATTGCGGTGTGCTCTAAGGTGATTTCACCCTTTGAAAAATGCTCATCCCCAAGTTAGAGTAATGCCGAAATCCAATTGCCCAAAACCCAGATTTGAAGACTGACTATATGCAGTTTCAAAGACGTTTGCTGGATTGGAGGTGTGAGAGTCAATAGGGTTAAGCGTTGTGGATTGTATCATGGTTGTGTTTATTTAGTGAGGTATTGTAGTATGCGTCTTGTATGAATTGGTGATGTTTATGGGCTTATTACGAAAAAGTTGAAGAGGTTATTGGGCGTGATGTAGCCTAAATTCCCGGAATATTGAGATAGGTGTAGGGTACAGTATATATGTTTTTCCTGTCTGCTAAAGATTTGCAGTGTAGGTCGTGAGGTACCGTTGACTACACAATCGAGATATGGACTGTAACAATTTGTTGTGATTGCACTAATATCGATTGATATTAGTGAAACCTAATTGCGCAAAGGTGAAGCTGCATTGATTAGGGTGAATTCCCACTGGTTGAGATTTAATTTTTTTTTTAAATTATTTTTATTGGCATTTGTAAAACACAGATTACAATAAGAAAAAACAAACACCAGTACAGTACTCAGCTTCATCAATATGGTATTATAACGGTATCAACAGTTGGGTTGCATCACACTTTAGTTTACATTTTTACCTCAATGCGCTGTGTTGTTACAGCAGTGTTTGTCCCATTTCGACTTGTACATAGTCTGTTGGATGACTAAAAGACCTGTTAGACCCTGTTCTATACAGCAACAGTATCCACAGTTCCCAGTGGTCACTTTAGAATTCTTCTGTTTGCACTGTGTTGAGCCAGTTAATGAACGGGCCCCAAATGTCCCGGGGGCGGGACCCGGCTGGCATCAGCTCCCAGTAATTCTCCAACTGGGTCCTGCACTGAGTGACACTGGTGACCCATCCCTTCACTGTCGGCGGGAGGACCGCCTTCCTTTGGAGTGCCACCTGGCGCTTAGCCATGAGCAACAGCATGGCAGTTAATTTCCTCTTTTTGGGGGGAACAACAGTGATGGCGCCCAACAGCACCGCCAGCGGCGTGCAGGGTAGCTCCTGTCCAATTATGTCATGTATAAGTTGTAATGTGCTAGTCCAGAAGTTGGCCACTGGGCGGCACTGCCATGCTATGTGCAAGAAAGTTGCTTGTGTGGCCCCACATCTCCAGCAGCAGTCATCAGGCCGCAGGCCCATACGGTGCAACTGTATCGGGGTTCGGTAGAGACGGTGCATGTATTTGAAGTGTATTAATCTGAGTCGGTAGTTGGAGGACAGTAGTTGCAGCTGGCCACATATGAGCTTCCATTGATCGTCTGTGATGTCCACCCCATGTCTTCTGCCCATGCCGCTCTGGCCCCCGGTGTAGTGATTGGGGATTCACGCTGTGTTATGCCATATATGCGGGTGATTAGTTTTCGGCCGTGATCGATCGCTAGTACATTTTCCAATGCTGGTAGTGTTAGGGGGGGTTTCGGGAACGTGTCATATTTGCTTCTGCAAGAGGCTCGCAGTTGGTAGTAGAGCAGCATGTCCGCAGCGGAAGGGGCCGCTGCACTTCACATCTGCTGTAGTGTGAAGAAGGTGTCTGCAGGGAAGAGATCTTTGCCTGTCCGTAGCTGGAGTGATGCCTCTCGTTCCCGTGCCCTGCGATCCCCTAAGGGGGGTATTTGTGGGTTACTGGCCAATTGCATAGAGGGAGCATATAATATCTCTAACTTTGCTCGCTTGCGCAGTCCCGTCCGTGCCCACCTTAGCGCCTCAACCATGTCTATCTCATTACGTGGCCTCTTATAAGTCTGATATATGGCCGTTCTAAGCGGTAAAGGTGCCGCTCTATCTAGTTCAATCGCCACATGCGGCTGGAAGGAAGTGGGGTGTACCCAGTATTGTAGGAACTGCGCCTGTGCGCTGTGAGTGTAAAGTGCAAAGTCAGGGGCAGCAAGTCCTCCTTGGGACTGTGGTAAGGTTAGTACCTCCCAGGATATTCTGGGTTGTCGCCCCGCCGATACCAGTTCAATCATAAGGGAGCGCAGTGTTTTAAAGAAGTGCGAGGTCAGGGGGATGGGTACATTCACGAAGAGGTACAGCAACTTGGGCAGGATGATCATTTTGGCCACTGCAATACGCCCAATCAGGGACAGTGGAAGCGTCTTCCAGCGTTGTACCCTCTCTGTAATCCAGTCCACCACTCTGCCGTAGTTCTCCGTCCAGAGTTCATTTATGTCATTACTAATCCATTATCCCCAAATAGCGTGTTGGTCCTGACGCCCATTCTATAGGATGCTCGGTTTCGAAGGGCTGGGTGCCAGTTGTCAGGGGGACAATGACAGATTTGCCCCAGTTTATCCGTACCCCAGAGATTTCCCCATATCGTATCAGTTCTCTCGTCATAGGAGCCAGGTATTCTTTAGGGTCTGTCATGTAGAGCGTGATGTCATCCGCATAGAGTGATACGGTCGGTCCTCTAGTGATGAACCCAATGCTGCGGTGCGTGTGATATTGCCGAATTCGGGCTGCAAGCGGTTCCGTGGCTATAGCAAAAAGTAATGGCGACAGGGGACAGCCTTGTCTCGTGCCCCTCGTAATGGCAATGGGTTCCGAGATTAGGCCATTCACCCTCAGGCGTGCCGTAGGCATGGTGTAGAGTAGTTTAATCTGCTGGATGAATACAGGGCTAAGGCCAATTCGTTGGAGCAGCGGGAATAGGAACCCCCACTCCAAGGAATCGAACGCCTGGGTGGCATCTAGGAGCGCTGCAATTGCGGGAACATGCGGTGCGAGGTAGTGCATTAGGGCAAACAGTGTCCGGAGATTGTGGGATGTGGATCTACCCGGTATAAAACCGGACTGGTCCGGCCGTATGATCAAGGGAAGCAGTGGTTGCATTCGGGTTGCAAGGAGTTTAGCAAAGATTTTTGCGTCTAAGTTGATCAGGGAGAGGGGACGACAGGAATCGCAGTTCGAGGGGTCCTTATCTGGTTTTAGAACTGTTACGATTATGGCCTCGCGCATTGAGGCAGGTAAGCTGCCCGACTCCATGGCCTCTTGGTACACCGCCAGGAGTCGCGGTGCCAGTAGGTCAGCGTACTCTTTATAGAATTTGGCCGTCAGCCCGTCTGCACCAGGGGCCTTATCCACAGGTAGACCACCTATGGTCCGTTTGATATCTTCCACCATAAATGGGATTTCCATATATTCCCGGTGGGCCCTGTGGAACCACACAAGTTCGATGGAGTCAAAGTAATCTCGCAGGATGCCGTCATCCGGTTGTGAGGTGGAGGTATACAGTTGTGCGTAATAATTCCTCATTATGGTCAGGATCTCTGGCGGGGAGCGTGCCATTTCGCCATCTTCAGTGACTAGCTCTGTGATAAAGGGGGAGCCCCTAGGCTTACGCAGGGGGTTGGCAAGTGTTTTTCCCGGTCTGTCACCCTCCCCATACCTGCGCGCTGTAGCGTATTTGTGTAGGAATTTGGTTTCGCGTTCAGCTTCCACTTGGAATGCTGTGAGCTTTGTGCGTATGCCCGCTAGAATAGGGGGGGATGGTGCCTCGCAGTATTGTTTTTCTAACTCGTGTAGTTCCCGCTCTATTTAAGCTGCCCCGTATATCGCGAAGTATCCCGGATTGGCCAGCTATGCAATATCCACGCACCACCACCTTGAATGCCTCCCACAATGTGCTCTCCGTTGACACCGACCCGGTGTTGTGCTCAAAGTATTCTTGGATGTGCGTTCTGAGGCTCTCACAAAAGGCTGAGTCTAATAGAGCATGTGGGGGAAGACGCCACGCAAATGGCTGTTGATATGGCTTTGGGATTGAAAGGGCCAGGGCCACCGGGGCATGGTCTGAAAGTGTCCGAGCGTGGTGCGTGACTTCTTGCGTCCAGCACTGTAGGTCTTTGGTCAGTAGCCAGAAGTCAAGTCTTGACCAAGCTTGGCGGTGATGTGTGATACAAGTCCCTTCGCTTGACATGGGATGTAGTGTTCGCCAGGAGTCCACTAGGCTGTGATCTTGTATTATGCTATTCAAGGCCGCTGTCGCCTGTGGGTGGTGAGCCCGGGATGCCCCCTCCCTGTCCATGTGTGGTGTTAGCGTGATGTTAAAATCACCGCCCCAGAGGACGGCAGCATCTCCCAGCGATTGAACCTTATGCCATATGTGACGGAAGAAGGCAGGGTCGTCCACATTTGGGCCGTAAACGTTAACCACTATCAGTGACCTGTGGAATAGTGTTCACTTTAATATTATATATCTGCCCTCTGGATCCCGTATCGACTGCTGTGTTTGCCAGGGCACCCCTTTGCGTATTAGGATTGCCACCCCCCGGGAGTAGTTTGTGTAGCTGGCCGTGTGGACCTCACCCCATCTGGCTATGGTCAGTCTGGTGTTGGCTATCTCTCTGAGATGAGTCTCTTGTAAGAGACAGATGTCCACCCCGTGCCTAGTCAAATAAGATTGTATTAGTCGGGTCTTGCGGTGATCGTTCAGTCCCCGCACGTTCCAGGTGAGGCAAGACAGTCTAGCCATCCAGTATCTTTGTACGTCTAATTAGTATACGTTGTGTTGTCCTTCCCACCCAGTATCCCCGTTTGACCACGGGAACCCGCTTTAACAGCTGCATTGACTTCTGTGTGTGCAATCTACGAGTACTTTCTGAGTGTAAATACCTTCGGATAGGAGAGTTAAAATTGGTTGCTGAGTTATACTGTATCCGGCGACAATAACCAACAGCATTCCCCTTCCTCCCCCCTCCCACACCAACCCCCAATCAGGTTGTGTTTCCCTTGTTAAACAACATCCCAAATATAGAACCCTACTGAACATATTGCAACAGGGAATCATCCCGCAGGGGCGTGGGGTCGTCTGCTTACTCCCCTGTCACACCTGTACAGGGTGGCAGAGCGTGACTGGGTGGCACTGGCACAAGGATATAACACAAGATGTTCCCTCTATGGCACCTGTGGTCTCTCAGTAGAGTGAGACCGCACACAACGTATGGCCCTAAGTGCATTTCCCCAACAGTGCCGATTGCGAAACCCCCTGAGTCCCAAATTTCAATCATTGTCACTCATCTGGTTTCTTGAGGATGGCAGTGTCTCATCTTCCCGGTTTTGTTGTTTCTTCGCGTTCTGCTTAGCATACGTCAGTGCTGCGCTTGCCTCAGTAAAGGACAGGGGTTTCCCCCCAGTTTGCACCCGCAGCTTCGCCGGATACATCATGGCGTATTTCGTGCCAGTCTGTTGTAGCAGTTTTTTGGCGGGGATGAATTCTCTCCATGCAGACTGTACGGCTTGCGTGAAGTCTGGGTATATTGCTATCTTGTTCCCTTGGTATTGAGCATCTCCTTTCTCTCTGGCCACTCTTAGTACCGTGTCTCTGTCCCTGTAATTAAGCAGGCGTGCCAATATGGGCCGTGGCGCTGCTCCTGGAGGGGGTCTGGGCCCCAGGGTGCGGTGGGCCCGCTTCACCAGAAACATCGGGGAGATTTCCTCTGCACATAGGTCGCGCAGCATTTCCTCCACGTAGCGCTCCATGTTTTGGATGTTGGTGGACTCTGGGACACCCGTGATACGAACGTTGTTCCTTCTTGATCTCGCTTCCAAATCTTCATTGCGTGCTCGTATCACTTCCAGCACCCGCTCCATTCGCAGCATGTTGCCCTGTGATGTTTCCTGCCGATCCTCCGAATCCGACACCCTTTGTTCCAGTGTATCAAGACGGCTATCGTGTTTGTCTATTCTTTGGGACATCTGATCCATTCGCGACGCCATGTTGTCCAGTTTGGTGTCAATCGATCTCAGGCTGCCCCTTACTTCTCTCATCATTGCTCTGATGTCGTCTTCCTGATCTGAGTCCATTTGCGTTTCGGGGACCATAGTTATCGGTGTGGAGGTTGGATCTTGTAGGCGAGTCACCCGTTTGTCAAATGAGAGTTTGGCTTGTTTGTTGTCTGTTTTCCCCATGTCAGCTCTCTGCCAGCAACACTTTCCTCCAATGTGTCTCGCTAGCTATGTCTGCTGCCCCCGTTACCTCCTCAGGTCCCAGATAAAGGCTTCACGATATGTTGTGCTACAGTGTTAAGTACTGGTATCTTTCGGCCGTTATTCTGCAGGCACGATATTTGTCCCTTATCTATTTTCTGCGAAGTTAGTCACTTAGTTTCCTTAAACTTGTGTGGGCCTGCGGGGACACGGCGCGCGGGCCAGCGACGCCTCCGCTCGCTCCAGTCGGTCTCCTGCCCGTCGGTGCTGCGCGTGGAGCTCACTCGCCTTCCGCTCCCTTTTTCAGTTTGCGTGGCACCCTCCTGACTGTCGTCTATTTTCCCTGCTACTGGCTAAGCTTGTACACAATCCATCCCACACTTCCCACGTATCGCTATGTTCTACCAGGTTTGCGCAGGCCCTTCCAGCGTAGACAGTCCTCCCGCCTGCACCCCCAGCGTCATCTCGTTTCTCTATGTAGCCCTTCAGCGGTGTCAGTGTGAGAGGACTGTCTCGCTATGGTGCTCTCTCCGCGCTATGCTGCTGCCACGCGTTCTTTAGCCCTGGGGGTACACACCGTGGCATGCCCCGCCGGGAGCACCCGCACTGCCGTCTCTTGTTACGCGTGTCCTCTCGGCTCCCCTACTCACTGTGTCCCGCTGCAGTTGGGAGGCCGCGTCATTTGTCGTTTAGCCGTTGTGGACCTTGTTTTGTCCTCGCTGCCACTATCCTCACTCAGCGCGTCTCCAACGGGGGGCCTTATGTACATTCATCCGGCAGCTGCTGGAGCTCTGTGTCTTGGCGTCTGCTCCCTTTTTTTTTGTTTTTCCTTGTAATCGGTGCGCTCACCCGGGCCTCCAGTATACCGCCGCTCTGCTCTCTTCTTCCTGCAAAGCGCTCGCTCTGTACCCCTGGGGGGCCTGCCTCAGAGTCACTCTCGTGCTGGCATCTGGGCTTCTCCGGCCTCGAGGGTCTCGTCGCAGCACTACGCGAGTGCGCCAGGCTCGAAATCCCGAGTTCAGAGTTGTAGGCCGCAGCTCCGTCCCTCCGCCTCGTAGTTTTCTTGCGTGGTCTGGGGTCGCGCAGTTCTCAGCATGGGGGGGGGTTTAGCACGCTAGTTCAACCCGTGTACCCCTTCTTCGCGCTGTGCTTCTGCCGCGTGTTCTTAAGCCTTGGGGAGTACACTCTATAGCATATCCTGCTGGGAGCACCGACACTGCCGCCTCTCCGCTCCGCTACTCACTGTGTCCCGCTGCTGCTGGAAGGCCGATCATTCTCAGGTAGGCCGCACCGCTTGTTGTTCGCCGTTGTGGGCCGTGCGCTTTCCGACGGGGGGAGCCCCGTGTGTACTCATCCGGCCTCCACTGGAGTTCTGTGTCCTGGCATCTGCGCTTACGCTTATGCGTTCGTTTTTCTCACCGGGGCCTCTGCCTCCAGCAGGCCGCCGCTTTGTCCACCACCCCCCGCAGGCCTCACGGGCTTAGTTCCGGGGGTCCACCTCTGTCCAGGTCGCAGTTGCACACACGCCGCTCGTATTGGCGGGCATCCGGGCTTCTCCGGCCCGATGATCTTGTCGCGGTACTCCACTCGCCAGGCCCAAGATCTCGGCCCCCGGTTCTCGGCCTATCCTAGGCTGCAGCCTCGTCCCGCCACCTCCGCGGTTTGTAGTTCGCTGGCGCGGTCTTGGGTCTCGCAGTTCTCGGCACGGGGGGTCGTCTCCCACTATTTCGACCCGTGTGCCCTTAGATGCAACGCCAGGCCTCGGATTTTTGACGGATTTTTCGCTCTGCCGGCAGAGCCACCTCCCTATGCGGCCATCTTGCTGCTCGGCTCGGCCACGCCCCCCATCAAACCGGTTGAGATTTAATTTAAGTGTGTGAAGAATCTGTGAGAAAAAGTTGACGGGTGTTAAAACCTTAATATTCCGATTGTTGAATTGCTTTTATTTTCTTTAGAGGAGCAGACAAAGTTTGTTTATTTTGAGTTTGTTTACAGTTGTAGAATTGTGTGTATGAGAGAAAATAGTAAAAGAGGGTCAACTGCTGGGAGGAGTGAGATCATATGTCATAGTGTGCCACACTGTTATTATTTGGTTGGTATGCTAACGTGCTGCTATTAGTTGATGACGACACATAGTGTCACGCTGTTATAGGTCAATTATTGTGTAAGTGCCACACTGAGATTGGTTAACCCCTTCGCTGCTAGGCCTTTTCCCCCCCCTGTGCTAAGCCTTTTTTTGGCTATTTGGGGTACTTCGCGCTTAGGCCCCTGTAACTTTTTGACCACATAAGGTATCCACGCCAAATTTGCGTCCCTTTTTTCCAACATCATGGGAATTCTAAAGGTACCCAGGGTTTGTGGATTTCCCTGGAGAGGACCCAGAAATTAGCCAATATACAGCAAAATTTTGGTTTTTTGGGGAAAAATGAGAAAAAGGGCTACAGATGAAAGCGTCTGGTTTTTTCCCTGCAAATGGGATCAAAAAGTGGGTTGTGGTGCTGAAATCACCATCTTCCCAGCTTTCAGGGACAAGCAGACTTTTGTCAGAAAACCAACATTTTTTACACAGTTTTGGCATTTTTCTGGGACATAGCCTATTTTTGCTATTTTTTGTGCTTTCAAACTCTTTCCAGTTAATGGTAGAAATGGGTATGAAAGCAATAATGGATCCTGGAAAGCTATACATTTTAGAAAAGTAGACAAAATTCTGAATTCAGCAAGGGGTTATTTGTGTAGATCCTTAAAGGTTTCTTCATAGAAACTAACAGTTAAATATAGGAAAAATTGAAAATTAGTGGAAAAAAACAGACATTTGTGTCAACGTTTTCACCTGTAACTTCTTCTAAATATGACAGTTGTTTGAATGCAATATACCATTACATCCGCTAGACCTTTCTGGTTGTGGGGATATATAGGACTTGTAGGTTCACCAAGAACCCGATGAACCCAGAGCCAATAACTGAGCAGCGTCTTGCAATGGTTTTTTATTATGTACCGGGTATATAGCAATTCATTTGGGAAAATGTATACATGGAAAAATGGGTATGAAAGACACCTATGTATTTCTGAAATGGGAACAAAATATAGAGTTTAGAAACAGTAGATATTTGCACATTTCCGAAATTGGGAGTACCCATACTAGCATGAGAATTATAGGTCATTTTTCAAAATGACTTCTTTTTACACATTGTCTTTCATTTGGAAGGCAGAAATGCATCGAAAGTCAATAGGTAATAACACTTGCGCTACAATTCTGTGTTACCCTAAGTCTCCTGAAAAAAATGGTACCTCACTTGTGTGGGTAGGCCTTGTGCCCACGACAGTAAACGGCTCAAAACGCAACATGGACACACCACATTTTCACAATGAAAAATGACCCTTTTTTTGCAAAGTGCCTAGCTGTAGTTTTTGAACCCTAGCTCTGCCGGCACCTAGGGAAACCTAGCAAACCTATACATTTCTGAAAACTAGACACCCAGGGAAATCCAGGATGGGGTGACTTGACTGGTTTTCACCAGGTTCTGTTACCCAGAATCCCTTGCAAACCTAAAAAAGTGACAAAAAAAACACATTTTCCTCACATTTCTGTGGTGGAAAGTTCTTGAATCTGCGTGGATCCATAAAATTCCACCCACCCCGCGTTCCCCTAAGGCTTCCAAGAAAAATGGTACCTCACTTGTGTGGGTAGGACTAGTGCCCGCAACAGGAAACGGCCCAAAACGCAAGGTGGACACACCACATTTTCACAGTGAAAAATGACCCTTTTTTTGCAAAGTGCCTAGCTGTAGTTTTTGAACCCTAGCTCTGCCGGCACCTAGGGAAACCTAGCAAACCTATACGTTTTCGAAAAGTAGACACACAGGGGAATCCAGGATGGGGTGGCTTGACTGGCTCTCACCAGGTTCTGTTACCCAGTATCCCTTGCAAACCTAACAAATTGTAAAAAAAAACACATTTTCCTCACATTTCTGTGCTGGAAAGTTCTGGAATCTGTGTGGATCCACAAAATTCTACCCACCCCGTGTTCCCCAAAGTCTTCCAAGAAAAATGGTACCTCACTTGTGTGGGTAGGCCTAGTGCCCGCGACAGGAAACGGCCCAAAACGCAAGGTGGACACACCACATTTTCACAGTGAAAAATGACCCTTTTTTTGCAAAGTGCCTAGCTTTAGTTTTTGAACCCTAGCTCTGCCGGCACCTAGGGAAACCTAGCAAACCTATACTTTTTCGAAAAGTAGACACACAGGGGAATCCAGGATGGGGTGACTTGACTGGCTCTCACCAGGTTCTGTTACCCAGAATCCCATGCAAACCTAAAAAATTGTCCCAAAAAACACATTTTCCTCATATTTCTGTGGCGGAAAGTTCTGGAATCTGCGTGGATCCATAAAATTCCACCCACCCCACGTTCCCCAAAGTCTTCTGAGAAAAATGGTACCTCACTTGTGTGGGTAGGCCTAGTGCCAGCGACAGGAAACGGCCCAAAACGCAACGTGGACACACCACATTTTCACAGTGAAAAATGACCCTTTTTTTGCAAAGTGCCTAGCTGTAGTTTTTGAACCCTAGCTCTGCCAGCACCTAGGGAAACCTAGCAAACCTATACATTTTTGAAAACTATACACCCAGGGGATGCCAGGGAGGTATGGCTTGCGTGGACCCCCCAATGTTTTCTTACCCAGAATCCCCTGCAAACCTCAAATTTAGCTGAAAAATCACTTTTCCACACATTTTTGTGTGGGAAAGTTGTGGCATCACCGGGCTGACACAAATTTCCTACCACCCAGCGTTCCCCCAGGTCTCCCAATAAAAATGGTGCCTCATTCGTGTGGGAGGCCCAAGTACCCACAACAGGCAAGGGCCCAAAACATATTGAGGCGACATCAAAATTGCCTATCACAAAACGACCTGGTTTTGCAAGGGGGTCACCTGGGTTTTTGGCCCCGTGCTCGACGGCCAGCTAGGGAAACCTACCAAACCCACACATTTCTAAAAACTAGACACCCGGAGGGTTCCAGGGAGGTATGGCTTGCGTGGATTCCCCAACGTTTTCTTACCCAGAACCCCCTGCAAACCTCAATTTTAGCTGAAAAAAATCACTTTTTCCACACAATTTTGTGTGGGAAAGTTGTGGCATCACCGGGCTGACAAAAATTTCCTACCACCCAGCATTCCCACAGGTCTCCCGATAAAAGTGGTGCCTCACTCGTGTGGGAGGCCCAAGTACCTGCGACAGGCAAGGGCCCAAAACGTATTGAGGCGACATCAAAATGTCCTATTGCAAAACGACCTGGTTTTGCAAGGGGGATCACCTGGGTTTTTAGCCTTGTGCTCGGCGGCCAGCTAGGGAAACCTACCAAACCCACACATTTCTGAAAACTAGACACCCGGGGGGTTCCAGGGAGGTATGGCTTGCATGGATCCCCTAATGTTTTCTTACCCAAAATCCCCTGCAAACCTCAATTTTAGCTGAAAAAATCACTTTTTCCACACATTTTTGTGTGGGAAAGTTGTGGCATCACCGGGCTGACACAAATTTCCTACCACCCAGCATTCCCCCAGCTCTCCCGATAAAAATGGTGCCTCACTTGTGAGGGAGGCCCAACTACCCGCGACAGGCAAGGGCCCAAAACGTATTAAGGCGACATCAAAATTGCCTATCACAAAACGACCTGGTTTTGCAAGGGGGGTCACCTGGATTTTTGGCCCCGTGCTCGGCGGACAGCTAAGGAAATCTACCAAACCCAAACATTTCTGAAAACTAGACACCCGGGGAGTTCCAGGGAGGTATGGCTTGCGTGGATCCCCCAACGTTTTCTTACCCACAATCCCCTGCAAACCTCAATTTTAGCTTAAGAAATCACTTTTTCCGCACATTTTTGTGTGGGAAAGTTGTGGCATCACCGGGCTGACACAAATTTCCTACCACCCAGCGTTCCCCAGGTCTCCCGATAAAAATGGTGCCTCACTCGTGTGGGAGGCCCAAGCACCGCGACAGGCAAGGGCCCCAAACGTATTGAGGCGACATCAAAATTGCCTATCACAAAACGACCTGGTTTTGCAAGGGAGTTACCTGGGTTTTTGGCCCCGTGCTCGGCGGCCAGCTAGGGAAACCTACCAAGCCCACACATTTCTGAAAACTAGACACCGGGGGGTTCCAGGGCGGTATGGCTTGTGTGGATCCCCCAACGTTTTCTCACCCAGAATCCCCTGCAAACCTTAATTTTAGCTGAATAAATCACTTTTTCCACACATTTTTATGTGGGAAAGTTGTGGCATCACCGGGCTGACACAAATTTCCTACCACCCAGCGTTTCCCCCAGGTCTCCCGATAAAAATGGTACCTCACTCGTGTGGGAGGCCCAAGTACCCGCGACAGGCAAGGGCCCAAAACATATTGGGCCTGATTCACAGAACTAACTTACGTCAAAAACGTAAAGTTAGTACTTTTGGTATTCACAGAATACACTTACTCATTTTGGTATTCACAGAATGAACTTACTCATTTCGGTATTCACAGAAGTTAGTAGTCCTAACTTTAGGACTCCTAAATGCCTTCTGTGAATACCGAAAAGTCTTAAAGTTAGGATTTTTCTCAGTTTAGGAGTAGTAAAGTTAGGACTCCTAACTTTAGGACTCCTAAATGCCTTCTGTGAATACCGAAAGTCTTAAAGTTTGGATGTTTCTCAGTTTAGGAGTAGTAGGACTCCTATATGCATTCTGTGAATACCGAAAGTCTTAAAGTTAGGATTTTTCTCAGTTTAGGAGTCCTAAAGTTAGGAGTACTAACTTCTGTGAATACCAAAATGAGTAAGTTCATTCTGTGAATACCAAAATGAGTAAGTGTATTCTGTGAATATCAAAAAGTACTAACTTTACGTTTTTGACGTAAGTTAGTTCTGTGAATCAGGCCCATTGAGGCGACATCAAAATTGCCTATCACAAAATGTTTTGGGCCCTTGCCTGTCGCGGGTACTTGGGCCTCCCACACGAGTCAGGCACCATTTTTATCAGGAGACCTGGGGGAACGCTGGGTGGTAGGAAATTTGTGTCAGCCCAGTGATGCCACAACTTTCCCACACAAAAATGTGTGGAAAAAGTGATTTTTTTCAGCTAAATTTGAGGTTTGCAGGGGATTCTGGGTAAGAAAACGTTGGAGGATCCACGCAAGCCATACCTCCCTGGAATCCCCTGGGTGTCTAGTTTTCAGAAATGTGTGGGTTTGGTAGGTTTCCCTAGCTAGCCGCCAACCATGTGTCCAAAAACCCAGGTGACCCCCTTGCAAAACCAGGTCATTTTGTGATAGGCAATTTTGATGTCGCCTCAATACGTTTTGGGCCCTTGCCTGTCGCGGGTACTTGGGCCTCCCACACGAGTGAGGCACCATTTTTATCGGGAGACCTGGGGGAATGCTGGGTGGTAGGAAATTTGTGTCATCCCGGTGATGCCCCAAGTTTCCCACACAAAAATGTGTGGAAAAAGTGATTTATTCAGCTAAAATTGAGGTTCGCAGGGGATTCTGAGTAAGAAAACGTTGGGGGATCCACGCGAGCCATACTTCCCTGGAACCCCCCGGGTGTCTAGTTTTCAGAAATGGTGGGTTTGGTAGGTTTCCCTAGCTGGCCGCCGAGCTCGGGGCCAAAAACCCAGGTGACACCCTTTGCAAAACCAGGTCGTTTTGTGATAGGCAATTTTGATCTCGCCTCAATATGTTTTGGGCCCTTACCTGTCGCGGGTACTTGGGCCTCCCACACGAGTGAGGCACCATTTTTATCGGGAGACCTGGGGGAACACTGGGTGGTAGAAAATTTGTGTGAGCCCGGTGATGCCACATCTTTCCCACACAAAAATCTGTGGAAAAAGTGATTTGTTTCAGCTAAAATTGAGGTTTGCAGGGGAATCTGGGTAAGAAAACGTTGACGGACCCACGCAAGCCATACCTCCCTGGAACCTCCCGGGTGTCTAGTTTTCAGAAATGTGTGGGTTTGGTAGGTTTCCCAAGCTGGCCGCCGAGCACAGGGCCAAAAACCCAGGTGACCCCCCTTGCAAAACCAGGTCGTTTTGTGATAGGCAATTTTGATGTCGCCTCAATAAGTTTTGGGCCCTTGCCTGTCACGGGTACTTGGGCCTCCCACACAAGTGAGGCATCATTTTTATCGGGAGACCTGGGGGAACGCTGGGTGGTAGGAACTTTGTGTCAGCCCGGTGATGCCACACATTGCCACACAAAAATATGTGGAAAAAGTGATTTTTTCAGTTAAAATTGAGGTTTGCAGGGGATTGTGGGTAAGAAAACCTTGAGGGATCCACGCAAGCCATACCTCCCTGGAACCCCCCGGGTGTCTAGTTTTCAGAAATGTGTGGGTTTGGTAGGTTTTCCTAGCTGGCCGCCGAGCACGGGGCCAAAACCCAGGTGACCCCCTTGCAAAACCAGGTCATTTTGTGATAGGCAATTTTGATGTCGCCTCAATACGTTTTGTGCCCTTGCCTGTCGCGGGTACTTGGGCCTCCCACACGAGTGAGGCACCATTTTTATCGGGAGACCTGGGGAACGCTGGGTGGTAGGAAATTTGTGTCAGCCCGGTGATGCTACAACATTCCCACACAAAAATATGTGGAAAAAGTGATTTTTTTCAGTTAAAATTGAGGTTTGCAGGGGATTGTGGGTAAGAAAACCTTGAGGGATGCACGCAAGCCATACCTTCCTGGAACCCCCCGGGTGTCTAGTTTTCAGAAATGTGTGGGTTTGGTAGGTTTCCCTTGCTGGCCGCTGAGCACGGGGCAAAAACCCAGGTGACCCCCCTTGCAAAACCAGGTCGTTTTGTGATAGGCAATTTTGATGTCGCCTCAATACATTTTGGGCCTTTGCCTGTCGCGGGTACTTGGGCCTCCCACACGAGTGAGGCACCATTTGTATCGGGAGACCTGGGGGAACGCTGCGTGGTAGGAAATTTGTGTCAGGTCAGTGATGCCACAACTTTCCCACACAAAAATGTGTGGAAAAAGTGATTCTTTCAGCTAAAATTGAGGTTTGCAGGGGATTCTGGGTAGGGAAATTTTGGGGGACCCAAGCAAGCCATACCTTGATGGACTCCCCCAGGTGTCTAGTTTTCAGAAATGTGTGGGTTTGGTAGGTTTCCCTAGATGGCCGCTGAGCCCGGGGCCAAAAACTCATGGGACCCCCCTTTGCAAAACCAGGTTGTTTTGTGATGGGTAATTTTGATGTCGCCGCAATAGGTTTTGGGCCCTTGCCTGTCTCGGGTACTTGACCCACCCACACAAGTGAGGTACCATTTTTCTCAGAAGACTTTGGGGAATGCGGGGTGGGTGGAATTTTGTGGATCCACACAGATTCCAGACCTTTCCACCACAGAAATGTGAGGAAAATGTGTTTTTTTTTTTACAAATTTTGAGGTTTGCTAGGGATTCTGGGTAACAGAACCTGGTGAGAGCCAGTCAAGTCACCCCATCCTGGATTCCCCTGGGTGTCTAGTTTTCAAAAATGTATAGGTTTGCTAGGTTTCCCTATGTGCCGGCTGCGCTAGGGCCCAAATCCACAGGTAGGCACATTGCTAAAAACAAGTCTGTGCTAGTGGGCTTTCTGCCGCCCTGAGGGGGAATCGGGGGGGGGTTACCCCGATATGCCCCCAAGGGGGGCATAAAGACTGGCTATGATTTTGGGGGGTGGGGGCATTGGTATGCCCATTCTGGGCAGCCCCCACCCCCACGCATAAAAAAAGCCAGCGTAATCGCTGGCGCCTAGTGGGCTTTCTGCCCCCCCCCGGGCAGATCAGGGGCCACTGCCCCCATCCGCCCCTGGGGGGGGCAGAAAGACTGTGGCACATTTTTGGGGAGGTGTGGGCATTGGCATGCCCATTCTGGGTTGACCTCAACCCTGAATAAAAATTTAAAAAATCCTGAGGCCTAGTGGGCTTTCTGCCCCCACCGGCGGGCAGATATGGAGCTATTGCCCCAATATGCCTCTGGGGAGGGGCAGAAAGACTGTGGTAATTGTTTTTGGGGTGGTGCTTTATCATTCCCATTCTGGGCAGCCCCCACCCCAACATTATAAAAAAACAAATCCCTCGTGCCTAGTGGGCTTTCTGCCCCTGGGGGGACAGAGAGACTGACATTTCCCAGGGGGGGTGGGGGCATTGCCATGCCCTTTTTGGGCAGCCCCACCCCAACACCAATAAGAAAAAATCCCTGGTTTCTAATTAGCTTTCTGCCCCCCGGGGGCAGATTGGGGGCTATTGCCCCCATTTGCCCCCTGGGGGGCAGAACGACTGACATTTCTCTGGGGGGAGGGGTGGGGGCATTGCCATGCCCTTTTTTGGGCAGCCCCCACCCCAACGTCAATAAAAAAAAATCCCTGGTTTCTAGTGGGCTTTCTGCCCCCCCCTGGGGGCAGATTGGGGGCTACTGCCCCTGTCTGCCCCCTGGGGGGGCAGAAAGACTTACATTTCTCTGGGGGGGAATTGCCATGCCCTTTTTGGGCAGCCCCCACCCCAACATCAATAAAAAAAAAATCCCTGGTTTCTAGTGGGCTTTCTGCCCCCCCGGGGGGCAGATTAGGGGCTTCTGCCCCCGTCTGCCCCCTGGGGGGGCAGAAAGACTGACATTTCTCTGTGGGGGTGGGGGCGGTGCCATGCCCTTTTTGGGCAGCCCCCACCCCAACGTCAATAAAAAAAAATCCCTGGCTTCTAGTGGACTTTCCGCCCCCCCCCCCGGGGTGGCAGATTGGGGGCTTCTGCCCCCATCTGCCCCCCAGGGGGGGCAGAAAGACGGTGGTGCCCAAGCAAATATGGGGGGAGCAAAGGGCTGCTCCCCCCTCACTGGTGTCTGGTGGGTGGATCCCCAAGCAGGGATCCACTAGGGAAGGATACCATTGGAAAGGGGAGATTCTCCCCTTTCCAACGATACCTCTCCCATCTTTTTCGGTGCTCGGGGGGCTGAGATAGCCCCACGAGCACTGAAACACTAAGTTTCAGTTTTGTTTTCGTTGCAATGAAGATAACGCGCCATGCGCGCGATCGTCATAGCAACGAAATTCAAAAATTGGCCTGGGGAGGTTGGGGAAGCTCTTCCCCACCTCCCCAAGCAAAAAAAAAAAAAGGGAAATCCCTCTGCTGTTTGCAGCAGAGGGATTTTCTGAGCATGTGCTCATGACGGAATGGTTCCGTCATGAGCTCACTGGAACTTGTGATCATGACGGAACCATTCCGTCATGAGCACTGAAAGGGTTAATGAGTCTTTAAGTATTAAAGCGTTAACAGGATTTAAAAAAAGAAATCTGGCATTTATGGAATAGAATCAAAACATTTAAGAACCTGAATTACGTTGTTTTCTATCTATCCAATAATCTGAAATCATGAAATGTTTTAAACGACTTAAGAGTCTTGTGAGAGATGATGTAACACTTCCAGTACAGGAAGGTGAAGAGGCGCATCCTGAGGGTACACCAGCACATTATATGATAACAAATATGGGGTTACATACATGTTTGGGCTTTGTCAATGGTGCAAGATCACTGAAAATGAGGGTACTTTGAGTTTTTTAAAATATGATACCTTTGAACTGAGAATAATTGAATAATTAAGGGGAAAGCTAAATGAGATGAAGCCGCCACCTAGACCCACACAATACAAAGCAAATATTTGATAGAAAATAGCACCTGTAAAGGAGAGAGATAAATACCAGAATAAAACGAAGAGAGCAGTGTGTAATTATGTGGATGCTCGATGGGATGAGAAACTACAGAGATAGAGCAAAGCTATAGTTGAGGGCACTAGACTGTATCTAGCTATTACTACTAGCAAACCTAAGAAGCCAAAAAGAATAAGACACAGGGAAAAGATGATGAGGGAGCTGCAAAGAAATCAGATACCGAATGAGTGATTCAGGGCATGAAAATTTGGATGCATTGTTAGTCGCGCATCCTCCACGTTATGTGGCCCCATAATAAATGCTGAGGGTACTTTGACATTTAATGTAATAGTGGCTACAGGCCTGTTGACTCGAATACGGTTCAAACTGAAAGACCATTATAGATGACACAGCCTATTGTACAACCTGTTATATCAAATGTGGTGCCTGCACGATTTGAGAATGTTCCTACAGGAATGCCTCCAGGTGTTACTGCTTCAGTTTGTAACTGTACTAGCACCTGTGACTAGGGTTGTAACAGCACAGCCATTAGAGATTCACACAGCAACTGCTCTGGTTAATATTGCTCCGAATACTATAGTTCAAGAAGCTATTGGAAGAGCGCCTGTGACAGTGTTTATCCCGACATCATAGAATACACAGATTGTTACTGGGACACCACCGCATACAAGTCAGTCATTGAGAGAAGGATTATCCTACAGCACCAATAACACAGGGTGAGGCCAATCTATTTGAAGATGGGATTTTTCCCACATGGTTTGAAGAGATGGCTGAGAATAAAAAGACAGAAAATCAGGTTCTCATTACACAACAGACAGAGAAGGAGAGACAATTGAATGCCCTGCGATTAAAAAGAGAATTAGAAGAAATAATCAGAGGATGCTTAGATCTTGAGCATGCAAACCAGTAACAAGAGAAAAATCTGATATACTTGTGTAAATAAAATGATTAGACATGCAGCAGTCACTCATGATAAATTGACAGATTTAGCCAGAAAATATGATGTCGATATTTTGAAAGTGTTCCATTTGAGAAAGGTTTCAGGGTACAATTAAAAAATGAAGCTATTGAGACAATGCGATCTTCAGGAATGCGATAATACATTACTGAATTAGTAAAATGCATTTGCAAATGGAGTGATTTTGAGAAATTAGAGAGCAAACGGGACAAACAAGTGAAAAAGAAAGAAACAACCAGAAGTAGTCGAAGGAAATAATAAACCATTGACGGGTCCCACAGATGAAGAAGAAGCTTCAGCTTATCCATTGAAAGGAAAAACAAGGAGGAGCATATGTTCATGTACCTTTGAGCAGAGGCGATCTTGCAGCATTTACAAATAATTTTCCAAAGTTGAGACAAGGCTGAGCAGTGGTACACACAAGTTGACATGTCTGTTAAAATTTCAAAAGTGCTGTGTATTGATTTGGATACATTCTTTGATACTGTAGTGCCAAATGATTAGTGGGCTGGGTGTAAAGTTGCTGTAGAATGGCCGCATTCAGAACCAATGAGAGATGCTTGCACAAAAGCACCATCTCCTGAGGTGATGGAGAATATGAAGTAGTGATCAAATTTCTGAAAGGCAATGTTCCTCCAAAAGATATTGATTGGGTGAAGATTAAAAGAATCTCACAGGAGCCGAAAGAGTCAGTGCATGAGTACTATGAGCAATTGCTCCAGGTGTAAAAACAACACAGTGGAAGAGAATATCCTGAACCAAGTGATATGAGTTTTTTGTGCCTCAATTTATTATTGTGTTAAGACCAAACATCAGTATACACATACAACAGTGTGTGATTTGCTGGATGAGATCTTGAGGTTTGTAAAGTATTAAAGTGATGAACAAGAGATGACGCAGAAACAGCTTACAGAGAAATTCATGTTAGCTCAGGCGAAGTTTGCTCAAAACAGTTTCCAGAACCATTCATTTACAGGAAATGCTGGTAGCATGCAAGGTGTTGGTTTACAAGCCAAAGTACAAGGTACTCAAGGAGGATTTGGTGTTTTACAGGGTACAGGTAGAGGTGTTCTGGTTGATCCAAATTCTGGTGTAGATGTTGCAACACTGAAAAAAATGACCCATTGTCACCTCTGTAATAAAATCAGCCATTGGAAGAGGGAGTGTAGACTGAATCCAGATAGAATGAACGGAAATGGTCAAATGCAAGGAGGGAAGCAGATGCAGATGCAGAATGTACCAGTTTAGAAGATGCAAATGCCAATGCAGAAACAGGTTCCAGTGGTGCAGGTTCCACAAGCACAGATGGTCCCACAAAACATGGGAAACCCCAGATTTAATATGAATCAGATGCTTAAAGCAAATCTAAATCCATTTCATAATCAGAATCCATTTCAACAGTTCCCGATGTTAGACAATGACAGTTTTGGCTCCAATAATTCCCAATGACAGTGCCTGAGAGAGGAGGAAGATTGCGTGTAGTTGGTGCAGTCTTCGAAGTAGGCCAGAGTGGACCATTGTAGAAGGAGAAGTAAATGACCATCAAGTGCCATTTTTGATCAACACCGGTGCTACCCGATCCACTGTTAGAATAGTGCAAGCCCCAGAGCACCCCTCTTGGGAAAGAAGATCCAAGTTAGAGGGGTTTCAAATAAACACATTACAAACCCAGTTTCCAGGGGCGGCTCCTCCACTAGGATGGAGGAGCGTAGCCCCACTGCTTTTTCGCAGTGCGAGAAGCAGAAACATAAAATGGCAATAATTACCATTTTATGTTTCTGCTTCTCGCACTACGAGAAAGCAGAAACATAAAATTATTGCTTCGGGCGGGTGGGCAGGGCTGCTCTGTGAGCAGGGCTGGGCAGGGGAGGAGTGGTGTGCCCACTCCTGAAGGCGCAATGACTGCATGGTCGGCCCTCTGCCCTTTCTCCATGCAATCTGCAATGCAGCCTACATGGAGAAAATGGCCTCCCCGTAAGCCAGAGGGGAGGGGAGGGAGGGTGCCTGCTTCCCGTTCCTGCCAGAGGCAGGCGAGCAGGAGCAGAAGCTGCGAAAACACGGGACTCGGCCGGTGGACAGGTACATTTTTTAAATTTATTATTACATGTCCCCCACCTCCTTCACCGTGCGACCCTCCCCGCGCTACCCCCCACCCGCGATTAATGCCGGCCGCGGCTGCCAGTTTCAGAGAATGTCCTTGTAAAAAGTAGTTCATTTGAGGAAAATCATCAATTCGTTGTCTGTGATTCTAGTCCTGTAAATCTGTTAGGGAGAGATTAAGTTAAATTACACTATTTACTGTACACCTGATGGTGTTGAATTTCAAGAAACAGAGAAACGGAACGATGTCACTTATAGAGTGTAGTGGGGGATACTTCCTCACATACACGTCTCCAATTCAGGAGACGGACGCATCAACAAAGGAGAGACTTGATAACTATCGTGAATAGGATTAAGGACAAGAATCTGTGTTTCCTTTTCAGTAATCGTGGAACCACAGGGCCTCAGTGAATTTCTACATTAAATCCCTGACGAATGCAGTGTATGTGAGGAAGTATCCCCCACTACACGCTGTAAGTGACATCGTTCCATTTCTCTGTCAGTTTGGAGCCCTGGAAGCCCACCATATTTAAATTCTCCATCCAGTCAAGGGTGTTTTCTGGTGCCCACTTCCTAGTCCTGAGGAAGACCCCGGCGTAAGGACCCAAACAGCCTACTTACCTTTTGGGGTCGAAACGTCGACTGCATCACTGCCCCATTGCCAGTTTGATCAACAGTGCTTGATTCACTGTGACAGCGTATTGCAAAAAATGGCCTTTTACATGTCTTCATGATTATTTTGTAGCCGAGTGCAGCCGGCTCTAATTGTAATGTATTTGATGTCATTACTTTTCTCTCTCACTCCCCCAATCCTCACAAAGCGCACCTTACTATTTCCCCTTTCTCTCCCCCACCTCGTGGGGCACTTGATATAATACGCTGTCCCAGATTTATTCTGATGCTCAATATGATCAAATAATATTGAACTCTTTATTGTGTTGTGTAATTTGAATTAATGCTGGCTGGCATTTAATCACGTGTCTTTTTTAATTGTATGACTGGGACTACTCCCTTTCTGTCCTGTATTCTACCCAGGTCCCAGGACGTGTCTGGGTTTACCCTTTTGTGTAACTGTGTGGTACAACAAGGCCCGTTCAAAGTCTCCAATTTAGTTTCAGGTTTTAGCTTGCAGTTAATTTTTTAGTAAGCTTTATTATCATGTTATTCGTACACTCTGTACAAGGCTAGACACATAAACTGTGATGCTCTTGTATTTGGTTGTCTGGTTGGACACAGCTCTAAGGCTCCAAACAAACCATCGCATCAGCCCTATACTTTGACCCAGAGCAATTGGAAGAGTGCTTTTAATATATAAACGGCCTCTGTGTGCACTGTGACTTGGATTCAGTCTTGCTGACTCTGACCTCTATCCTGGAAAAGACGATAGCCTATTCTATACAGGCCGGCTTACTGACACATCACACTCAGGATTGAGGGGTTAGGCTATCCCAATGGATCTGGCAGGAAATATACCCACTAAACTCTCGATAGTATAGGTAGTGTTAAGTAGAATTATAATCATAGTAATGTTATAATGGTTGAACTGTTTATCTTTTTCATCATTACAATGCCTTATTTCTTCTGTCTAATAATTGCAGAGCACTCTTTTTATACAAGACAACGATTGTTGCAATAAATGTTTGAAAAGCCAATTAGAATCTTTCCTGTGTTTACCATGGGCATACACAGTAAACAACAAAACGGTAGAGCAGTTTCCATGATTTCCTTGGGGAATAAACAGTGGTCATGTTCAAGGTTGCTGATACCATCAGGTACCATGGCAAGGTTAGTAGTTCAGATTGGGCAATGTGAGCTAGCTAGGAACCAGACCAACATTTCCCAATGATGTGTGTGAACCAAGTTCCCATATTCTGAATTTTATGTAGTCCAAGTCCAGATACCCAGTCCAACTTAATTTATAGGAGCTGTATAACACTAGACCTAAGAGAAAGTCTGTGTCATGCCCCGGCACTAGGAATGGCTGATTACAGTTAGATGTTTACATTGTTTTGCAGTGAGAGGGAGGGCTGCGCTCTCTCATTGCTTACCCAGATGCATGGAGATTCAAGAAGGCATGTGACTTGTTTATCGACTACCCTTTACCCTGTTGCCACAGTACTGCCTGGCTGCCTTAAATCAGCAGCAGCAGTTGGATTCAGTCTGGCGAGATGTGAAAGTATAGTGATGGAACATCCTTTAACTGTTATGGTCCTTTACTCAGTTGAAATTTTGCTCACCAGAACAAAAACTTAGTACATGATCAATAGTAGACTAGCAAAGTATGAACAACTAATCCTTGCCAATGAGAATGTTGTTTTAAAAGGTCGTCAGGTTTTAAATACATCTACTTTATTGCCAATAAATGAGATCAACGGTAATGTTGATGATGTTAAATATATTATTGTCTAGATAGAATGGATTTGCACCAAGCCAAGTCCAGAAATAAAAGATGAACCCTTGATTGAGCCTGATTTTGTAACTTTTGTCGATTGGTCATGTTTTAGAAACAATTGAGGAACCCTGAGAGCAGCTTACGCCGTCTGTACAGTTAAAAACATTTTAGAAGCTTCATGGCTTCAAGGTATTACCTCAGTACAAGTTGCAGAACTGATTACCCTTACAAGAGCTTGCAGTATAACAGCCCAGTTGAGAGAGACTATTTTACCGATAGTCAGTATGTCTTTGGTGTGGTCTATGATTTTGGACAGTTATGGTCACAAAAAGAAAATGTTTTCTGATCCTAATCACCATTCAGGATATTGTATATTAGGCAATGAATGTTTATTTATACCTATATACAGATAGGTTTTTAGTTATTTTGCCAACTAACAAGTCTTTAAGATCATAGCGATTATGAGACTCTTAAGTAGCAGGGTGAACCCCAATTTTAGGGTTTCATGTTATTCTTTTGTTTTTTTATGTGTATTTTTGATTGTAGCGCTATTGGCTGAGCACCTATACTTATTATATGTATATTGATTCTCCATGTCTGTTTGTACAATGCTGCATCATGCAGCTTTTATATAAGAAGTAGCTATTGCATGTTTTATCCTTATATGTTGCAGCCTTGATGAAGTTCTATTTCGGGTGAAATATGTTGACTCTGCTTTTGTTCCGTATATGAAGAAGAATAAAGAATTCAAACAATAAGAAATTTCTTGATCAACGCTGTGAATCAGATTATTTGCAAATTTTATTTTGTGTATTGCCTCTCTAATGTAATATTTGTTCTCTATGTTGGGTTATATGGTAGCTATCCTATGGAGGTGGGCAGCAAGTGAACATATTTTGTGGAACTTACAGATGGTGCGGTACAGTAGTCCTTAGCTACCATCTGTCTCTTTACATATGGTCACAAAGAGGTTTCATGACATTTTTTGGAACCCCAGTCAGGAATAGGGAGCACGTAAGAAGATTACTTGAGGCATTGCAGTTACCAACAGAAGTCTCAGTGGTTAAATGTGCATCTCACAGGAGTTCAATCAATCAATCAATCACGGCATTTATAGAGCGCGCTACTCACCCGGGAGGGTCTCAAGGCGCTGGGGGAGGGGGTAAGTTACTGCTCGAACAGCCAGGTCTTGAGCTGCTTCCTGAAGGAGAGATGGTCCTGGGTTCGCCGAAGGTGAGTGGGGAGGAGTTCCAGGTCTTGGCTGCCAGGTAGGAGAAGGATCTTCCTCCGGCGGTGGTTCTGCGGATGCGTGGTACGGTGGCGAGGGCGTGGCTGGTTGATCGTAGCTCGCGGGTGGGCGTGTAGAAGGTCATGCGGTCGTTGAGGTACTTTGGGCCCAGGTCGTGGAGGGCCTTGTGTGCGTGGATGAGGAGTCTGAACGTGATTCTCTTGCTGACGGGGAGCCAGTGCAGGTCTTTCAGGTGTCCGGTGATGTGGCTGTGTCGGGGGATGTCCAGGATGAGTCGTGCGGAGGCGTTCTGGATGCGCTGGAGTCTTTTTGAAGTTTGGCTGTGGTTCCGGCGTAGAGGGTGTTCCCATAGTCCAGTCGGCTGGTGACGAGTGCCTGGGTGACGGTCTTCCTGGTTTCAGTGGGGATCCATCTGAAGATCTTGCGGAGCATGCGCAGGGTGTTGAAGCACGAAGATGAGACGGCGTTGACTTGTCTGGTCATCGACAGGGAGGAGTCCAGGATGAAGCCCAGGTTTCGTGCGTGGTCCGTTGGCTTGGGCGCGGTGCCCAGGGCCGGGGGCCACCAGGAGTCGTCCCAGGCGGAGGGTGATGAGCCCAGGATGAGGACTTCCGTCTTGTCTGAGTTCAGTTTAAGGCGGCTGTTCCTCATCCAGTCGGCGACGTCTTTCATCCCGTCGTGTAGGTTGGCTCTGGCGGTGGTGGGGTCGTTGGTGAGGGAGAGGATCAGCTGGGTGTCGTCGGCGTAGGAGATGATGTTGAGGTTGTGTTGGCGTGCGATGAATATGTTAGAAATAGATTGGCTGATGAAGTTGCATGATATTGTGCACTTGTGGTCTGTACATATAACAGGGCTTACACAAATGAATCTGAGGAAGACACTACTTTTCCAGTGTTATTGTCAGTAGCTGATACATGGGAAGAACTCAAGGAATTGCAGAAAAAATGTTCAGAAACTGAACAGCAAGGTTCGATTAGAGCAGGATGTGATAAAAAATGTGCATGACATTTGGATGTCAGCAGATGGAAGACCAGCTTTGCCAGCTAGTTTGTTATTTCCCATGACACGACATTTCCATGGCTCAACACATTTAGAGAGAGATGCAATGGTGAGGTTATTCAGACAAAAATTGGTTTAATCTCTGATTTAGGGTGCTTGCGTGACTTGTCAGCAGATGAAAGCTGGAAAAAGAACACCAGTAACACTAAGTCATGTAGACAGATCAGTTGGTCCCTTCAACAGGATGCAAATGGACTTTATCGAGATGCCTGTTTGCAAAGGGTTGAGATACGTCCTCATTATAATGTGCATTTTTTCCCAATTGGTGGAAGCCTACCTAAGGCGAGAAAGCAAAAGACACACAATTGATGGACGGAATGCAGAAAAAATCAAAACATTCACCCCCAGTCAAGAGATCTGGGTTAAATCCATCATTCTTTTGCTCACCATGCCACCCCAGTTTAGACCTGGCCATATGCAAATCAGTCTTGACCCTGTGCCTCATGGGAACAGTCCTGCCCGAACTGCCAAGCCAGGTCCTCCCTGGACCGGAAACAAGCATCCTAGGACCGGTTTCGGGTTTCACCCTCTTCTGCCAGGGGTAGCTTGATTCCAGTGGCACAGTGAGCCCAGGACCCACGTCTGGGCATACCTGGCGCACATAGGGCGAGAAAGCAAAAGACACACAATTGATGGACGGAATGCAGAACAAATCAAAACATTCACCCCCAGTCAAGAGATCTGGGTTAAATCCATCATTCTTTTGCTCACCATGCCACCCCAGTTTAGACCTGGCCATATGCAAATCAGTCTTGACCCTGTGCCTCATGGGAACAGTCCTGCCCGAACTGCCAAGCCAGGTCCTCCCTGGACCGGAAACAAGCATCCTAGGACCGGTTTCGGGGTTTCACCCCTCTTCAGCCAGGGTAGCTTGATTCCAGTGGCACAGTGAGCCCAGGACCCACGTCTGGGCATACCTGGCGCACATAGGGCGAGAAAGCAAAAGACACACAATTGATGGACGGAATGCAGAACAAATCAAAACATTCACCCCCAGTCAAGAGATCTGGGTTAAATCCATCATTCTTTTGCTCACCATGCCACCCCAGTTTAGACCTGGCCATATGCAAATCAATCTTGACCCTGTGCCTCATGGGAACAGTCCTGTCCGAACTGCCCAGACGTGGGTCCCGTGCTCTCCATGCCACTGGAATCAAGCTATCCTGGCTGAAGAGGGGTGAAACCCCGAAACCGGTCCTAGGATGCTTGTTTCCAGTCCAGGGAGGACCTGGCTTGGTAGTTCGGGCTGGACTGTTCCCATGAGGCACAGGGTCAAGACTGATTTGCATATGGCTGGGTTCAAACTGGAATGGCATGGCGAGCAAAAAAACGATGGATTTAGGCCCAGATCTCTGTACTGGGGTGAATGTATGACATTGTTCTGCATTCTGTCCATCAACTGTTGTTTTTGCATTTGTCACCCCGAGTGGGACGGGTATGCCCAGACGTGGGTCCCGTGCTCTCCATGCCACTGGACTCAAGCTATCCTGGCTGAAGAGGGGTGAAACCCCGAAACCGGTCCTAGGATGCTTGTTTCCAGTCCAGGGAGGACCTGGCTTGGCAGTTCGGGCTGGACTGTTCCCATGAGGCACAGGGTCAAGACTGATTTGCATATGGCTGGGTTCAAACTGGAATGGCATGGCGAGCAAAAAAACGATGGATTTAGGCCCAGATCTCTGTACTGGGGTGAATGTATGACATTGTTCTGCATTCTGTCCATCAACTGTTGTTTTTGCATTTGTCACCCCGAGTGGGACGGGTATGCCCAGACGTGGGTCCCGTGCTCTCCATGCCACTGGAATCAAGCTATCCTGGCTGAAGAGGGGTGAAACCCCGAAACCGGTCCTAGGATGCTTGTTTCCAGTCCAGGGAGGACCTGGCTTGGCAGTTCGGGCTGGACTGTTCCCATGAGGCACAGGGTCAAGACTGATTTACATATGGCTGGGTTCAAACTGGAATGGCATGGCGAGCAAAAAAACGATGGATTGAGGCCCAGATCTCTGTACTGGGGTGAATGTATGACATTGTTCTGCATTCTGTCCATCAACTGTTGTTTTTGCATTTGTCACCCCGAGTGGGACGGGTATGCCCAGACGTGGGTCCCGTGCTCTCCATGCCACTGGAATCAAGCTATCCTGGCTGAAGAGGGGTGAAACCCCGACACTGGTCCTAGGATGCTTGTTTCCAGTCCAGGGAGGACCTGGCTTGGCAGTTCGGGCTGGACTGTTCCCATGAGGCACAGGGTCAAGACTGATTTGCATATGGCTGGGTTCAAACTGGAATGGCATGGCGAGCAAAAAAACGATGGATTTAGGCCCAGATCTCTGTACTGGGGTGAATGTATGACATTGTTCTGCATTCTGTCCATCAACTGTTGTTTTTGCATTTGTCACCCCAAGTGGGACGGGTATGCCCAGACGTGGGTCCCGTGCTCACCATGCCACTGGAATCAAGCTATCCTGGCTGAAGAGGGGTGAAACCCCGAAACCGGTCCTAGGATGCTTGTTTCCAGTCCAGGGAGGACCTGGCTTGGCAGTTCGGGCTGGACTGTTCCCATGAGGCACAGGGTCAAGACTGATTTGCATATGGCTCGGTTCAAACTGGAATGGCATGGCGAGCAAAAAAAACGATGGATTTAGGCCCAGATCTCTGTACTGGGGTGAATGTATGACATTGTTCTGCATTCTGTCCATCACCTGTTGTTTTTGCGGAAGCCTACCTAACACAGAGAAATGACAGTCTCACTGTGGTTAAACTGCTGTTGCAAGAGTTGATACCAAGGTACGGATTACCGGATTCTCTGGTGTCAGACCCTGGTACTCATTTCAACAATGAGATCCTAAGAACGATTTTTGCAGCATTACAGATTGAGTGGATATCACAATGTAGCTATCAACCAGAAGCTTCTGGAATTGTCGAACAGCTCAACAGAAACATAAAGTCCTGGTTGGCAAAAGTCTGTTTTTCTATAGCCATGAAATGACCAGATGGTTTGCCTTTGGTATGGATAAGAATCAAAGTATATCTGACAGGAAGACAGGGTTATTGCCACATGAAATCCTCATGGGATGTGCAGTGAGATTGCCTGCTGTACCTGCAAATGCACTTTTGAATATCACAGATGACATGATACTCAATTACTGCCAAGGATTGGCTTATGTGGTGCATTTTGTCTCTCACCAGGATGAAGCTGCTACCTTAAATCTGCATCAAGAACAGTGTCACAACCTCAGTCCCGGCAACTGAGTGTTTGTCACGTTTGGAAATCTTGAAGGAAACGAGATGGAAAGTCCCCTACCAGGCAATTCTCATTAGGACCATGCTGTTAAGTGTTGTGGAGTATCAAACTGGGTACATACCTCGCACACTCAGAGAGTAAGAAACCCGTATGAAGAAATAGTGTTGTTTGAGCCAGACCCAAGAACACTAGTGACAGAACTGTCACTAGCTGGACAATTGCAAGGAGCAATACAGCAAGGAGGAGAGAGGTGTGAGGAACTACAGACAATTGCACCAACCAGCTCCTGTAATTTCACAAAGTGGCATTGAAGTTTCTGGAGAAGAAGAAGAAACAGCAATAAGAGCTCAACCCAAATTAGCAGTTGAGACAGCACCAGAACAACAAGAACATCCAGGTGAAGAAACAAGTACTGGAACGAGAAGAGTGATCCACAATGCTGAATGGCCAAGAAACTATGGTCAAAAGAAATTAGAATCAAGTGTGTCAGTTGATCGCATACCGCAAACAATTGTTGAAGAGACAGAGTCAAGTGGTATAAGTGACACAGAAGAAGATCAGCAAACACCAAGAAGATCGAAAAGAGCACGAGTGCCTTGTCTGAAGTATTCTGCACCTGAATGGACTTGCAATGTGAATCAAGTTCTGAACACCCCAATATCAAATTTGATTGACCTGAGATCAGAACTGTTTGAACCCCCATGGCATCACTCTAAAAGCAAAATTAAGACAAAGCTATTTCAAAAGATTTCTGAAAAATAAACGAAAGTTTGAGAGACACTATTAAGTGATAGATTTTCAAGAGACTGAAATATTTTTTTTTTTGTTTTAAGAAAAATTCCCTAGCCCCAAGGCTGCTGAAGAAGAGCAGGGATAACACTTTTAGAAGAAGACGGAGTAGGGTTAAGGATGACTATGTGAAGCTGAAAGAACAAATTGCTTAAAGAAAGACTGTCAAGAAAATAACTGCAAAAAGAGGCTGTTTCAAAAAAATAAATCTGAACTGGAATGCTGAATTATTGCTGCTGTAGTTTTGCCTAACGCTCTGGTTACAGACAAACGTGTTGTCTAAATAGAAATAGAGGCAAGATTATTATGGGTATCACATTTTTAGTAACAGTATTAGTAATTATAACAGTATTAGTAGTGTATTATTTCACATCAGATAAGGAGATTAGGTCAACACTTGCTCCTAAAACAGACACACACACTAGATGAGACAAAATTAAAGGCATCATTTGTGAATTACAAACAAGAAAATTATTTTACTAATGTGTATTCTAGATTAGTTCAAGAATACACACAGGCACTAGACGCAAAAGATTGTCATGTCTGTGCCCACTTGCCTTCGTCAGCTGCAGAGTAGGTGACTTGCCATCACATTTCTTTGTCATACACAGTCACATGTAGTATATTGCTGAGCTTAGTGTATAGGCGAGAACTTTTTGAATATTATTACTCAAATTATGAACTGATTCTTTCATAAGTGCCATTACAGAAGAACATACATTTACACCCACAGGCAAAAGACATAGACACTGCTTGGTATTATTGTTTGTCATCTACACCTATAGACCATGTTAAAACCTACAAAAACAATATAACCTCCTTAATGAGACCCTTAGAGAAAGTATTCATCATGACACTAGAGGGAAGAAGCACAAGCATTTCACACAGTAAAGACAGTGAGGATGATGTTTAGAAAAATGTTTGGAAGAAAGAAGAAGATGAATTTAAGAAGAAAATGATCTATCCTAAATTGAAATTAGACAAAAGACAAAAAGGGAAAATATGCATTTACAAAAGAAGAAGCCAAATTAGAATTAGACATGTAGAGATTAGTAGTTGTAAACACACAATTGAAATTATAGGAGGTACATGGAAAATTTTACAAGGAGAAAAAAAGAGTAATTCCTGGAGTTTATTTTGTTTGTGGATAGGATGCTTATTTTCAATTATCAGCTGATTGGGAGGGTATTAGCTATTTATGTTTGCTATTTCCTAAAATGTATCAAGTATATATATATATATATATTTTTTTTTTTTAGTTTTATATAGCACGAACTAGACCCGAGACATCGGTTATCAGGGCGACTTACATGAGCACCAGTTTCGTTACAGATGGACACATTGGGCCCGATTCACAGAACTAACTTAAGACAAAATCCTAAACTTACTACCATTTTGGTATTCACAGAAGGCACTTACTCATTTTGGTATTCACAGAAGGCACTTACTTACTCATTTTGAGTAACTTACTCATTTTGAGTAACTTACTCATTTTGGTATTCACAGAAGGCACTTACTCATCAATGAGTAAGTGCCTTCTGTGAATACCAAAATGAGTAAGTTACTCATTTTGAGTAACTTACTGTTTTGAGTAACTTACTCATTTTGGTATTCACAGAAGGCACTTACTCAACAATGAGTAAGTGCCTTCTGTGAATACCAAAATGAGTAAGTTACTCAAAATGAGTAAGTTACTCAAAATGAGTAAGTAAGTGCCTTCTGTGAATACCAAAATGAGTAAGTGCCTTCTGTGAATACCAAAATGGTAGTAAGTTTAGGATTTTGGCTTAAGTTAGTTCTGTGAATCGGGCCCTCATTTTTGTTAGGCACGGGGAGATTAAGTGATTTGCCCATAATCACAGGATGTTGAGCATCGTTACAGAGACTCGTACCCGGATTCCCAGCTTCGAGGTCGACCGCTCTAGCCATAAGGCTACATCCTTGCCTCGTATATGTATATAGTACAGATGCTTTAACAATGGTAGAATCACTTAGACATAACTGGTTGGAGACATTTTTGGAGCAATAATTCCACCAGTAGGAGTTGTATTAAATTATGAGAAAATTTGAAAGCTTTCAACAGTTGTTGACAAACAGGCAACCAGTACGTCTGGAGCTTTACTTGGTGTAAATACAGAATTAGTGGCTTTTAGATCAATGGTTTTAGAAAATCGCCTAGCATTAGACATTTTACTTGCAGAGAAAGGCGGAGTATGCATGATGCTGAAAGCTCAGCATTGTTGTACCTCTATTCCAGATGAGAGCAAGACATTTCAAGAATTTACAAAGAACACTTCTGATCTGAAACCTGAATTAGAACCATTAGAGACACCTAGTGCTTTAGAAAAGTTTGGAAAGGGAATCTCAACCATTGCAAATTGGTTTGCTACCACTGGAGGAGGAATTCTGAAGTCTATATTTATGCCAATACTGATAGTGGGTGTTGCTTATTGATCTTGCTTGCTTTTTTCAAAGGCAGTAGATATTGCATGTATTAACAAAAGAAAGAGCAGAGAAATGAGTAAAAGATATAGAAGTAAATGATCGCATTAATTGAGAATACAAGAAAGCAAAACAATATTTTTTGTTGTTGAAAAAAATAAGAAAAAGGATAGTCTCAACTGATGATGAGGGTGAAATCTGAAGATTCAAATGTGAAGAAATTGTGATGGTTAGATACCCATCAGAGGAGGGATTTGAGGGAGAGTTTTTAATGAAAGCAAAATAATATAGTCATAATGAATGTGCAGTATTAACGTGCAAGCTTTAATGAAAATAAAATGCACTTAAGATGCAAAAATATTTACGAAGCTTTCTCATTTACACGTACTAGGCCTCAAATAACTAAATTAACACTGCTTGAAAAGTTGATTTGCTAGAATGCTCAAAATTCATACAAAGTTTATTTCTTGACCAGAAGCTGACATGACTAAAGAATGCAGTTATAACTAAAATGTTTAACTCGACTTTTCCACAGAAATGCTTTTTATTATAAGTAAAATTACATAAAAGTTTCATATATTCCCATAAAATGTTTCTACTTAAACAAACCTTACTGCTAATGATTCGTTTTTGTCATTTAATGGGGAAATGAAGAGTTCAAACATGTAGATTCAGCATTTAAACTTGATCTTGACCCTTTCAACTAACATGCATTTTTCTTTCCAATGAATGGTGAATATGCTGAAATGTTTTCTTTTTCGTTATATTGATGTTTCAACTTCTACATAGTCTATTGTTTAGGGACTTGATAATTTAGAAGGCTAGTGCAGTCTAATACATGGGAAAGTGAACCTGAATGAGAAATTGACCTACATTAAGTCATAATCGCTCCAACATAGTTGTAAACTTAACATTGTCGTCAGTGGACTATTGTATTTTGGTGAGAAGATGAGCAGTGAACCTGTTCCCAGGAAAGCATAGAACGCTGATTGGCTGACTGAAGATGGAAGAAACAAAATATTTCAAAGCTTTGTGAAAGATGCAGTCTATAATAATGTGTGTTCCTAGAGTAGACTCAGAAGCCTTCTTACGTCTTCCCCCCCCCCACTTACCACTTTCCTTTCAGGAGACTTGTCCCGACACATTGATTCTTGTTGCTTTGAGACTCTACTAAGTTTCCTGAACCTCTCTTTATGGGAAGTTCTGCTTTGAATTATTTTTGATCTATTGAGCTGACTTAAACGATAAAGCGTTATGCTTTTGTCTCACTCTCTTGAACTAGAACTCTTTATAGGTTTTGACTGACTTTTTCTCCCATAATCTTAGAATGAGGACTCTTTCCTTTAAGAAACGCACATAATCCATTTTATTCAATTTATTGATTATTGATTGATGTTTGATTTCTAATAAGACTCTAATGACTAAATATATGAATGTATTGTGTGATTTTGATAAAGATGATCTGCTAAAAGATTTCATTAATAAACCCTTTAACTTATATCAAGCTCTCTTTATTGACTGAAAATAGACTAATGATTGTGATGATAATGTATGTGATGTTCAGCTCTCCTCTTCTCTAAAATAACAGCGAACCTCCATAAGTCCCCAGAGAGGTAAATCCAAGCAGGAATTAGCCTGTTGATGGTAAACTGACAACTCTTAAATTAAAAACTGTACCAGCTCCAGCAAGGGTGACACAAAAGGGGCATAGAAAGTGTGGTAACAGATTTTAGTCCCAATATAAATCATCTGTTGGTGGTACCATACTAATGTTAGTAATTGTGATGTGTTCTAAAGTGATTTTACCCTGTGAAAAATGCTCATCCTCTGCTGGGATTTAGTGAACCATGTTTAAGAGAAAACTGATTTCCCTCATGATTTACTCATAGAGGTTATGAAAGGTGCTCCAGAACCTAAAATGTAAGCACATTTTCTATAAGTTCACACTGTCTTCCTTAGCCATGTGATAATAATGTTTGAAATTCTGAGTAAAGCATGCACCTCCAGCAGCAGCAGCCTGTCAGTTGATTCATCAATGTTCTACTTTAGCTTCTCACAGTGGGGCATATTAGCAAGACCCACGTTAAAATTATCGCCGTTTTAGTGGCAGGAAACTGCCGCTAAAACGGCGATAATGGGCTTGCTAATATGCGTTATAGAATTCCAATAGAAGCCCAGGTTAGATGTGCAGGACATCTAACCTGGGCTTCTATTGGAATTCCAAAACGCATATTAGCAAGCCCATTATCGCCGTTTTAGCGGCAGTTTCCTGCCGCTAAAACGGCGATAATTTTAACGTGGGTCTTACTAATATGCCCCAGTGTTCTAATGAACAACTAGAGTGCTAACATAATGTGCTAACATTTATGACAAAGGTGTGGCACATCAGAAGCCATCCTGAAGGCATCATAGTTATAAACCCTAAAATATTTCCTTTAGAAACTAAAAAAGTATGGGGATTCTTTTGCCATATAAGTTATGGTTAGTGCGAGAGAAAGCTGAAATGAAGATACATTTTCAATGAGTTCTCAAATATTTTCTTCATCCATTTCAGTAAAACATGCCAACATGCAGACTGAAACATACTTTCAACACCAGCAGCAGCCTGTCAGTTGTTCACATTTTGAAACTGGAAAGGGGGATATTTTGAAAAACAAATCAGCAGAATCTTTTTCCCCCACTGACTTACTTTGAAGTGGAGACAGTTGTGGTGGGAGACAGCTAAAATAAAATAATTTTGGGCTTAAAAAATCAGGAGTCTCCCTCCTGAATCAGGTTTGATGGCATGTATGCTAATGATCAACTGCAGCTTTATCACAAAGTTCTAATGAGCAACAAGAGTGTTAACATTCTGAATTTATGACTAAAGTGTGGCACACCTGTACACCATCTTGATGGAATCAAAGTTGTAAAACTGAAAGCATTTAGTCAGAGGATACTGCAGTGAAAGAAGAAAGTAGGGGTTTCTTTTTGTCATAGAAAGTATGATTAATGCTCTACAAAGCTAAAATGAGGTCAAATTATTTAAGAGTTCTCAAGTATTTTCCTCTTCCATTTCAGCAACACTTTGTTACTTGAAGAGCCAAACACCTACGTTTAACACCAGCAGCAGTCTGTCAGTTAACACCATAGAAGTCAACTGCAGCGGGGGCGCAGCTTGCCTGGCTCAAGATGGCCGCGTAGAGAGTAAGCTCCGTTAAGCCATCAGAATATCCGACAGGAATCCTGCATCTGAGCTGCAAACAGTGAAGCTACTTGTAACCCTGAGGGAGTGGAACGGGAGCCCCATCGATCGGCCTGCTTGGGAGACTCCGTGGCTGAGCGGAAGAGCGAAGCTCGGAAACGGGGAGAAATCCTGGCAGCGGCCTATCCGAAGCCGACAACACACAAGTGCGGGCCGTGAGGACTGGAGGCGTAAAGACGGCCGGTAGCGGCTCCCGAACGCATGCGGCTGGAGAAATCGCCAAACTGGTAGGGAAGCGCATGGTCCATAAAGATCGAACTGTTCCCCCTGTCCTGAGTGCCCTTCGGTGGGAAGCGAGTAACCCGGGGTGGCGCAAGGGGCGAGGCCTAGTTCGGTGGTGACGCGGAGCACCCTTGTAGCCCAGGGGCGGAACTGAGATAGATTGGGACTCCGACGGCACACAGAGGAAACGTACCCCCGGGCTGAGAAGCGACGCACGACTGGGGCGCTGCTACGCGCCAAGCAAGACATTGGGGCGACCTCCCCTCTTGATGGGATAGAGCCCGGCTGCCAACGACGCAAACATCAGGAGGCAGCCACTTTACACGTGCATGCCTGGCAGGGAGCAGCAGCCCTACGCTTTGGATTAGGACATAGCCCGGGAGCACGAGACAAACAACCAAGGCCAGTGCTATGTGATCTATAGGAAATAATCCAGGTGTGCAAAGGTAGTACAAGCAGCGACGCAGAGGGATATGCAGTAGGTGAGGCAGGAAGAAAGAAGATATAACCCTGCTTGTTAGCAGTTAAGCGGTAAGAACTATATATTCAATCAAAACAGCAAGGGGAAAGAAAAAGAAACGGGAGGAAAATTACAACAAACTTTACTCCCACAGAGGAGACTCAGAACTCCAGTAGGGCGCAGCATTACTGCCCGTGTAAAGAGAGAAACGCACTGAACCGCATTGCCCCCCGGCGACAGGGCTTATAACTGTAAGCCTACCTGTAGCGAGCAGCTGGCAGCTGTCTGGAGTCAACTGGGGCTGTGTAGCTAGTCCGGGACGGGGAAAGCGCAAAAGAGATAGCCTCAGAGGCACACGAGAGGCACGAGCATGCACACTAGTGACTGTCGGACGCCACGCCAGCCGTGAAGCGAGGGTTCTGCCATGGGCAAAGTGGACAAAACACAGCCTAAGCTGCACTTCGAACAGCGAAAGTCGAGGCTAAGAGACACAGAGGCAGACCAGGTGACCGAGACACAAACTGAAATGGCGGAGGCAGCAGAGGGAGACATATGGCACATCCTAGCTGCAATGCAAAAGAGCTTGTCCACAATAGATGGCAAAATAGTCTCATTAGCATACCGCATGTATCGTATGACCGAGCGCCTGGACAAGCAGGCCGAGCGGCTGGATATAACGGAGAGACGAAGGATGGAAGTAGAAGAGGCCCAGACAGTAACGGACACTGTGCAAAAACAGATGGGGAGGCTGCTAAGCACATTGCAGGTCAAGGCAGAGGACTTGGAGGCTCGTTCCCGGAGAAGCAATATCCGAATTACAGGCCTTCCGGAGACCACCCGTATGGGTAACATGGAAGTGTACATAGAGGAGCTACTGGTATCGCACTTAGGCCCGGAAACCTTCTCACCCATGTTTGTGGTCGAACGTGCACACCGATCGCTGGGCTCGAGGCCTCCACCAGGTGCCGCGCCGAGACCCATAATAGCTAAACTGTTGAACTATAGAGACAGAGACGCGGCGCTGAGGGTAGCCAGAGAGAAACAGCATTTGCAGCATAAAGGTTCCACAATATCACTCTTTCCGGACTTGACAATGAGGGTGCAAGAAGCGTGGAGACAATTTGCCCCCTGAAGCGACAGCTGCGTGAACAGAACTTAGACTATGCCATGTTATACCCAGCACGATTGAGGGTTGATATGCAAGGGAAATCCAAGATTTTCACAGATCCTAAGATCCTACAGAAATCTCTCAAGGAATGGGCAAAAAATGAAGAGAGACGCAAAGAGGCAGATGAGCAAGAAGGTGCACTTGGTGGAGATCTAGACGAACAGGACTAAATGGGACACCGCACATACCCTCAGGTAAGCTCCTGGAATTCTGGGGGGGGAGGTGCTTTGATGCATTCGTATTGCAATGTTGGCAGGGGTGGGTAACTGCTAGAATGGAGCATGCATATTTTCTTTAAACATAAAGATAGAACAGCTAGACGACATCATAGCCAGATCAGCAATTTAGTCAGAAAGAGGTTACAAGGTGATGTTATTATTTAATTGGATACAAGAATTAGAAGCCAGATGTAATATTATAGTTTAGATGGCAAGGTTATGACTCCTAAAATTCAGTGGTGTAGTTAAGGGCGAGCCGGCAACATCCGCTCACGAGTGTGATCCACACCATGGCTGAAAGCCAGAACTGTTATTTGATGGAATCAGTAACATTGGATTGTTTCAACATTGTTGTAGGGGGGAAGGGGGTAACCGACTATGCAAAGTTGGGGAGTGCATAGCGTGGGAGGAGGGGGGTTAAGAGACCTAGTTTATTGGCAAACACTAAGACAAAGTGGCTAGTTCTTGGCATGCAGTGTACAATGCAAGGCAATAGGGGGCGGGAGGACAATAAGTTAGTCATACATGGCACAAGATTAATTAAAGTCACTAAACAGGGTGCAGCGCCAGGACAGTAGTGTAAAAATGTTAACATGGAATGTCCGCGGTCTCAATGACTATAGGAAACTGCGAAAAGTAACTGCCTATCTTACTCAACATTGAATAGACATTGCGCTCATACAAGAGTCTCACCTGCACACTAATAGCAGAATGTTGACAAATAGACGCTTGCATGGAAATTCCCATGCAGCGTGGTTCACCACAAACGCCAGAGGAGTAATAACATGGGTTGGCCCGAAATCGGGGATTAAGCTGGAGGCGCTGGAAACTGACCCGGAGGGTAGATTTGCCATCTCTAGATGCTGTGGGAGGGGGCTAAATATGATAACTGTGAACATATATGGACCAAATTATGACAACCCACAGTTCTACTTAGATCTATTGGAGAAATTATGTAAGTATGGGTCCCTCCCCCAGATTTGGGGAGGCGACTTTAACTGTGTGATGGACCCGTCACTTAACCACTCGGGGGCCCCGTCCAACGCCACTCAGCAGCTGCCAGGGCTACTCTGGATGCGACTGTCCAGCTGGATCTGTGCGATGTAGGGAGGGCGCACTCGCCCAGCCGGGGAGGCTACACCCACTATTCAGCTCACCATGATCTGCACACCAGAATTGACTACTGGTTCGCCTCAAGGGCGCTATACGCTCAGATCCGGACATGCAAGATTTACCCCCGCTTATACTCAGATCACTTCCCGATAATGTTGGTTGTGGATTGTCCACAGAAAAGAATCCCTTCCTTCATTTGGAGATTCCCACCATATTCGCTGTTTGACAATGTATTCAAAACAGAGATGTCGGAGGCTATAGACAATTTCTTTGATATAAATATAGGCTTGGTAGACACATTTTCTACAGTATGGGATACTTTCAATGTGTATATACGGGGAATTGCCATGGCCAAGCACTTAGGCGTCCTTCGAGAACTTAGAAAGCGACTTGCTGACCTGGAAGACCGATTGAGGTTGCTAGAGCAGGACATCCTTGCGGGGGAGGGATTCAGGGCTGAGGAGGCACTAAAATCAACGTTAGAAGAATATCATGATGCAGCGGATGCAGAAGTCAAACATATGGGAAAATATGCCACGGCCCGCATTTATGGGGAGGGAGAAAGACCGCACACGGTCCTCACCTCTCTATTGAGAAATAGGCGAGAGATGGCTGGAGTGGCAGGAATACATACAGAGGAAGGAGAAACCCTTAAGGACCCGGCAGAAGTAGCCAATAGATTCTCTACAGTATTATTCTGCATTATACAGCTCTAAGGGGACAGCAGGTGTCAAAGAAATCCAAGACTACCTAGAGTATATTAAACTACCATGGCTGACAGACGAATATAGAGAATACCTAATGAGGCCACTAGACGCTAATGAAATAAGAGCTGTGTTAACAGAGATGAGAGCGGGGAGCGCCCCAGGTATAGACGGACTGACTGTTTCTTTTTATAAAGAGTTTAAAGACCAACTTACACCACATCTAATAACACTATTCGAAGAGATGAGTGAGGATGGACAGATGCCCCCCTCGATGAGGGAAGCCTTAATAGTGACAATATTGAAACCCAAGAAACCCCCCAGCGAGTGCTCATCGTACAGGCCGCTCTTGCTCCTCAATGTAGACACAAAGATATATGCCAAAATTCTACCCAACCGCATGGCCCCTTTGGTGCCACGACTGGTAGGGCCAGATCAAGCGGGATTCGTCCCAGGGCGTAACCTGACATATAATCTGAGAACGGTGTTTGGGGCCATACAACATACCAGGCCAGAGACAAAAGCTACCACTGTGTTTTTGGATATGGAAAAAGCCTTTGATTCAGTGGAATGGGCGTTTATGAGACAAGTGTTGAGACGAATGGCGCTGGGTGATATGTTTTTACAAATTATAGGAATCCTGTATAACTCGCCCACTGCCAGAATCAGAATTGGAGACATAGTTACTACCCCCATTAAGATATCTAGAGGCACACGCCAGGGGTGCCCATTATCGCCGTTACTATGTGCTTTGGTCGCAGAGCCCCTGGCCTGTGCCGTCCGTGAGTATCATAGTCATAGGGGAATACGTTTTCCAGGTTATAACCTAATCATATCCACTTATGCAGATGACATGCTTCTGTATATAAGGGACCCAGAGAGCAATTTGTCTCCAGTACTTCGAGAGGTAGTCAAATATGGAGAGTTGTCTTGACTTAAGGTCAATTGGTCCAAGTCAATCATATTCCCGCTTACTCCAGCAGCGGAGCCTTTTGAACCTGAATACCCGCTACAGTGGACAACTGAGCCAGTAAGATATTTGGGTGTGAAGGTACATACCAACTCAGAAGTGGTCTTTAAAGAGAACTATGGGAGAGTGGTCAGCAAATTAGAAGAGGACATAGAGCGATGGAGCCGTCTGCCCCTATCTCTGATGGGACGGGTGTCCCTCATGAAGATGGTCATTTTGCCTAAGTTCTTATTTCTATTTACAAATATTCCAATGGTACTCCCGGGACTTTTTTTTAAAACAATCACATCAATGCTGGTTAAGTTAGCTTGGGCTGGAAAACACACACGAGTCAGGTGGGATATACTAACGCTCCCATATGCCATGGGGGGTCTAGGCGCCCCAGACCTGGATTTGTACTATAGGGTGGCGCAAAGCTCGCTCGCACGCACATCACTGGATCCATGAGATCCCCCCATATGTAGAACTGGAGTCTTAGACTCAGTGAACGCTATCACACATGCCTGGCAGCATTTACTCAAACTGCAGGCAGGGGCCATACTATACTCCCCATTGACTCCAATAGAATGGTGCCACTGGTTGCCGATATGTAGAGAGAAGGGAGTAACCCGCGCTTTAAAGTCAATAAACATTAAGACAATCGGAGATATGTTCATGGAGGGCAAAACGAGAGAGTGGGCTGATGTAGAGGCGGAAGGGAAGACGGCACAATGCTTACACAATTTCACTTTCATAGAATGAGACAGGCATTGAAAGAAATGTTAGGAAACGAATTAATGGAACCACCAGACGTGGCAGCCTTGACATACATTTTGAGGACAGACTCGCCTGCAAATATAGTCTCAGGCATATATAAAATAGCACAGGATTACCAGAAAAATTACTACATCAAAGCCAGACTGGAATGGCAGACTGAAATAGGAGAGATTTTAGACGATGCCACCTGGAAATACTGTTGCGAGAGCACGAAGCGCGTCTCATTGAATGGGCGCCACAGACTAATCCATTTTAAATTCCTTAACAGGGTCTACTATACCCCAGAAAGATTGCATCGTTATGGATTGCGAGACACAGCAGAGTGTGAAAGGTGTAGAGAGTGCCCAGCTGTTTTTTTACATTTAGCTTGGTTATGCCCAGTGATTGCTAAATATTGGACGCTGATATTCAATGCGTTGGGGGAAATCATTGGCACGACGTTAACCCCAGACCCCTTGCTAGCGATGTTGGGCTACTCAAAGCGCCTGCCAAAAGAAGTGAGGTGATTAGTTGATATGGGGCTACTGCTCGCCAAACGCAGAGTGGCGATGTGCTGGGCCCGTGGCCCGGTTCCTACCATAGCTAGCTGGTCTAAAGTTATGATGTACTGCAATATGCAAACAGAGCTTTATAGTGAACTACTTCCCCCCCAGAACCGACCAAAACATTTTTGGGATTATACCGAAGCTATGCTGCTACAAAAGAGGCTATGGAACCAGGCTCAGAGGGTCCTAGTGAATGAGCACGGAAGGCACCCGACAAGTTTCTAGGTAGGAGACACATTGCAGCAGAATGCCGATCAAGTAATTAATTTAAGTCTATACCGAAGGCTGTTGACTAACACTGCTGATAGACTGGTGTTGTAAGATGACAGGTATGTCTCCCCCACCAATAACACTGTATTAATGTTTAGGTTGTGTAACATGCTGGTAACTCTGACTACAAAACCTTAGCAATGTAGTGGTTAACCATGTGTAATATTACAGTAAGATGCATTGTAATGTCATATTCTCGCCTCTTATATTATCTCCTATATATATTGCTAAATGGTACACATGTATATTTGAATGCCAATAAATAAAATTAAAAAATTAAAAAATTAAAAAAAGAAGTCAACTGCAGCCCCACCCCAGAACTCTAATGAACTAGACCACTAACATTTTGCATTCAAGATGAATGTGAGGCATTCCTGAATTCTGTTCTGTCAATTGGAGCTATTGAATTGAACGCCTTTCCTAAAGAGCAAGCTGAAGTGACTGAGCATTGAGATGTTAATCCAGGCATGAAACCAGATGGTTGAAAATGTGAGGGGAGGTGTGGTTTTTAGTAATTTGAGGTATAATGTATCTTTAAAGGGGTTAAAAATTGTTAACGAAAGAGATGGCTGCATGAGTTTAGCATCTTCTTTCCATATCTGATTACTCATCCTACATATATTTTCAGCTGCTGAACAGCTCCCTAATTTTAAAATTGTAACATTTTGGTAGACAAATATACAGCATTGACTAGCCTGTCCAAAAAGGCCCAGTTCAAAATATTCAAAGGCAGCTGTGACTTGTCTAAGGCTGAGATGATAGCCTCAAACCTGGTCAACTCTTAACTAAAGGGTCGTTCACCAGGAAGCCCTCACCACAAACCCGTCTTTGAATGAGGTTACATTTCCTAATCTGTTTCGATCAATGTAGAATGGTTCCTCTTTGATGAAACAGACCAGTTTGCATTACCCAGCACGTATATCATCCACTGTGCCCAACCAACAAGGATATTGGGGTTGGGACGACTCTGGACCCAATATCCTTGGTTGTCAAGGATAAATTCAGGATTCAGGACCAGATGTGTTAAAAAGGTTTTCCCACCAAGTGGGGTCAAGGCCCTTTTGTAGTCCTTGAAAAATAAGAAACATGGGTAACAGATAACTGAATCACATCCTGGAATTTACGAAGTGGTAATCCCCTATAGTTTAGATTTGGCCACTCCAATGACCTCTGTTTAGGTCTTCCCCATGATGGAGGAGGGAACACCCACAGATAATGCCTCTTTTGGTGAAGTGCCAGCTGAACTCCTAGCTGTCATGCTTCCTCAGTAAATTTGACTAACCATAGGTTTAGGTAACATATGCTGTGTTTTTGTAGGTTGGGTTGTGAGCGTGCACAACCTCTCTTAAGGAGAGAGCAATTTCATGAGCAGTGGTGCCTTCCTAACATGATCAGTTTCCGATTGTTCACAAAGTTGGAAATTGAGAACAAAAGGGGACTGACACATATAAGCTTCAGTGGACCTCACATGCCAAAGGTGACAGACAGAGCTCCGGCAGCTAAAGGAGAAAAATACAACAGGTGGAATAGCTCAACAAGTATGAACACAATTTAGTGCAACCAGTATGTAACATTTCAATATCAAAGGAAAGGTTGTGGAAAATTATCTGAGGTGACGAGCAGCAAAAGAAAGAGAACATGGCAGCGACTTGGAATTTTATTGATATGAAAGCATTGGTGGATGTTGGTCACATGTTGTAGTGGCTCTTTAAGTCATGGTTAATGTTGTTTGTTTACTTTGGTGTTGAGCTGCTGCTCAACTATAGGCAAGAGAATATTAAGCATAATCCTTGCCTCTAATCTTGTAATCAGCTTTAAACCATTTCTTATGAAGGAGACTACATGCAAATGAGGTGTTTAATTTTGTCATAAAAATTATGGTTCATGATCTAGAAAGCTAAGATTAGGACACATATGCTATATTTGAGCAAATACTTTCTTTATTCTTTGTGAAAAAAACATTCTGACATTATGATTGAAACACATGCTTTCAACAGCAGCAGAAGTCTGTCAGCTAATTCCCCAATGCTCTACTATTTCTTCACCAAAGAGTTCTAATGAACACTTGGGGCGCTAACATTCTAGATTCAAGACAAAAGTGAGGCACTCATGAAAACCATTTTGCTGAAATAGGGGCAGTTGAATTTAAAGTCTTTCCTATGGACCGGCCTGAAGTAAGTGAACACTGATGTGCTAATTCTGATATTAAACCATCTGGTTAAACATTCTGAGTGGAAGTCTGACTGTTTAGTCATTCATGGCATAACATATATTTAAAGAGTTAAACACAGTTAATGAAAGAAATCCCTACTTAAATCCAGTATCCCTTTCCACATCTGTTTCCACAGATTATCCATCATCTCTGTTCCCTAATACCATCTTCATTTAAATAGTGACATTTGGGTATAATAAGTGATGACAGTATGGGCGTAGGTTTTTGTAGGTGCAGGAAGCTATTTGCAGTCCGTCATATTTGAAATGAATAGATTTGTGCTGCTATGGGTGGTGAAGCCTTTTGAATGAGTTGCTGTTTGGGCATTCCATTTTTCTTTGTGCATTTTTCCACTTGTCAGTAGTTGTATCTACCTACTTGAATGTATAAAATATTTTTTATTGTGAGTTAAATATAATGAAATGATAAAACACATTAAAATGTGTATATTTATTGTTATAAAAATATTGTTCGGTAAATGACTACATTCAAAGTTAATTAGAACATTGGAATGTTGGGAGACCCACTGAAGACAATGGAGTATCTCCGGGCTTATAATGGCTGGTATGAGCCCGGAGTTCCAACATTTCATTGTTTGTCTTCATGTTTCTCCCTTTTCTATTATAGAACATTCTACCCTCAGTGGGTGGAATGTTCTAATAGCCTTACAGCCCTTTTGCCTCAGGCTATACCAGTTGTTAAAGGCCCTCTCCCTTGTTTTAGGCCCTCGCTTGTGCGTCGGGCCTATAACTCGGGTTCAGGGCCTTTAACAACCGGGCTGGTATAGCCCTCGGCCATAGGCTATAAGGTTATAATATATCATATTTTAAAATGTGTAAAATTGTAAATCAAACAGAATCATAAGACTGTAATTTTAAAATACAATCAAAATTGTCATGGACTATTCAATTTTCACAGATTTGGAACACTGTAAATATTTAGTACAAGAAAGCGGAAATGAATATTTTTGGCACCTCCCTTATTTCAGGAACTAGTAGCAGCAAAGATAATTTTCAGCCTTCTTCATACGAAGGTGAATGATTATAAAGATGTCTTCTTCTTCATCTTCTTCTGCTTCTTCTTCTAATGCAGGTACATGCTGTGATATATGTGAATATTATAATTCTTTATAAAAACTTAGTGATCTTCACAGTTAGTGTAATAAGGTGTGGTGAGATATGGGGCCATGATGTTTTGAGGCTTGCTTCAGGTACTTGCTATGACTCTCTTGGGTAGATATTGACCAGTGAGGGGCTTCTCAATATGCATCATTTTGGTAGTGTAGAGAGGATTGATTTTCAATTATCAGTATTCCTTCAACACTTGATTTACATTGCCTGTGAGGAGATCTGTGGAAACAGGAGGATATATTTCACCAGGCAGCAGATCAAGTGCCAAAACATATTCTTCATGACGAGACAATACTGAAGCATCTAATACATAATGACACAAGAAGCTGTAGACATGAGCGCCACTCCTACTCCAAACGTTCATAATCACTAGCCAAGATCAAGCCTTCTTGTAATATGTGATATGATGAGCAAAATTCCCATCCATACACGTCAAATGCAAATGTGAGACACCTGATAAGCCAACCCACAAAAGGTTAGTAGTTCCACCAAAGCTAGTAATGAATAACATGGAAGCTCAGATTGATATTTTACACAAGTAGCCGTACATGCCCGAACGCTCCCTGGGGCTCTCAAGAAGTGAGTCAGGGGACAAATCTAGTCACCTGTCTATATTAGAACTACCCTGTTGAGCCCCATTTGGACTAAACTCAATGCAACCATGCTGCAAAGCCACCCAAACAGAGTAGCTAGTCTGTTTTTTTTTTTAGATGATTGAGAAGCGACATAGGGCCTGATTTAGATCTTGGTGGATGAGATACTCTGTCACAAATGTGACAGACATCCCGTCCACTGTATTTATTACAAGTGCTATAGGATATAATGCACTTGTAATAGAGCGGACGGGATATATTTCATGTTAGTGCTGGAGTATCCCATCCGTCAAGATCTAAATCAGGCCCTTAGTCTACTTAGGCACTCACAACAATTGTGAATCTGAATATAGGTTCCAATCCTCCTGTAGTAGTGCACATAATTCCCCTCTTGAAATCAAAGTCATCCATACTCCTGGTGAGAGAAAGGAGGACGTAGTCTCTGCTTAATGAATCAAAGAAATGAGTGACCACTTACAAGTCCAGACCCAGAAGAACCCTGTTTTTGTCTGAAAAGTATATTGAGCTACTTATATGTCTGGGCACAGAACCTAGGATAGGCAAGTGAGGTGACTGCAGTAGTCTGGACCAATCACACAGAAGGTATTCTAATAGGATGCAGGAATACTGACCTGCCTCGTATTCTCAGGATCAAAAGATATTTAATCGCTTTATCAAACATGAAGATGTTTATATAAGGCTCAAGATTGGGCCAGTTTCCTGGACCATAACTGTCTTCAATTTGTCTAGTTTGTATTATAAGGAATCCTTGTATGTTAGTGTTTTTTTCTTTTATCCTCTTGTACGTCAAAGCCATTAATAAAATGTCCAAGTAAAACATTTTTAAAAAACACTTACTTTCATATCCGGGTCGTAGTTAGAATAATGTCATTGAAGTGATCAGTGTCATCCTACATGAAACACACAAAAGTTGATGGGAGGCTGCTTGCCTTAAGTCTAGCCACTGGCAATAGCTCAGGTGGAAACCAACCCATTGTTCTTTTGTTCACCATGCCACCTCTGTTTGGACCAAGCCATAAGCAAATCAGTCTTGACCCTTCTCCTCATGGGAACAGCCCAGCCTGAGCTGCCAAGCCAGGTCCTCTCTGAACCCGAACACAACCAACCCAGGACCGGTTTTGCCCTAGTTGTGGGCTCATCAGGAGGGCAAAGTTTGTTTCCATTGACACAGTGATCACGGGCCCATGTCTGGGCATACAATTGCCACTTAGGGCAGTACATGAAACACCCAAAATGTGATGGGAGGCTGCTTGCAATCTTTGCAAACTTTGCAGTCATAAACGTGGCTGGGCTGTTCACATGAGGAGCAGGGTCAAGACTGATTTGCATATGGCTCGGTCCAAGCATGCCTCTCTTCACCTTTTGTGTGTTTCATGTACTGCCTTAAGTGGCATGGGTATGCCCAGATGTGGGTCCAGACTGGGGCATGCATATGGCTGGGTCCAAACTGAGGTGGCATGGTGAGCAAAAGAGCCATGGTTTGGGATGCTACCCCGAGCAATTGTCAGTGGTTAGACAAATTGTACAAATTCCTCCCATCACCTTTTGTGTGATTGGTGTCATCCTATCCTTAAGAACTTGCTTTCTGTGCACGTGTTTGATTTATTTTCACAAAAATGGCATTGGAGATCATAACTAGCTAATAAACACAATCGATTTGTGTACCACAGTGATTCACTGCAAAGCTTATAATATTTGTATTAACTATATTCTAAAAAACCCAGGATCTGAAATGCTATTACTTATTTACTTATGACACTTGTAAATACTCTGTGTGTGGTCAAGCAGAAACCTTCTGTTCCGTGTAGGTAGTGGTGCAGATGTTGTGCAAGTTAGAGGGGGAGAGTGCTCTAAGTAACTAGGGCCACTCAGACTGGGGATGAATGGTGATTTGAGGAGTCTGATTGCTAGCAGTTGCTAGTAAATATATATTTTTAGGTCTAAATAAATTTATATTACTATTTTTTTTTGCTTTGAAATCTTTAGCATAGTAGCCATACATACACGCACACATGCACCAAACACTATTCAAACAATCACACTTAACTGTGCAGCTCTGCCTCGGATGTCCCAGGAGGTCTGGGGCTGCTGTCTTCTCTCATTGGCTAACCTTAGGTCAGCCAATGAGGGGAGGCAGCCGTTCCTACCTCATCACAGAGGGATGGAGTCAGTGAGAGTTGCTGACCCCACCCCACTCTGTGATGAGGTGTCAATGATTGACACTAGGCCATGGGCACTTCAGGGATTAAAACTGAAGCACCCAGGTCTGAGGCAAACAGCGATGCTCCCCCTCATCACGAGGGACAGGGCCTCGAGGTGCTTTGCTAGCAGTGGCGGTTGGTAGGGGATGGTGGTGGGGGGGGTAGGAAATAAATAAAAAAGAAAATGTACCTGCTGGTAACCATCGTCAGCCGTCGCCTCTCCTTGCAGGACCCAGGAACAGGAAGCACCCAGGCTTCCAGACTCCCCTAGCCAATCCCAATGCTGCTGATAGCAGCGTTGTGATTGGACTGAGAACCGTGGTTTGGTGCTCAAAAAGGGAGTGGGAGCTTGGGCATGTTCTCCACCCAGGCTGTAATACAGCCTGGATTGAGAACATGCAAAGTGTGCATGACTGTTTGGCTAGCCTGAAACAACCGGCCAAACAGTCATATGCACTTTAGGTGCAGCATCAGCCACTCCTCCTCCCTGTGACGCGGGGAGCCCAGCCCAGCCCCATCCTAAGTTGGCTGCAACTGGAATACTGAAAATAAAATGATAAGAACTTCTGTTATAATCATTTTATTTTTTTCATTGCACTGCTTTAAAGCAGTGGGGTGACACTCCTCCGCCTTAGCGGAGGAGCTGCCACTGTTTGCTAGGCTAAAGAGGTCATGCCCACAAGAGCTGTGATGTCTTCAGCCCATCAAAGTTCAGGGCAGGTAGCTAAAAGCCTGTGCATTTAGTGCATGTCTAGCTCTAGGCTGCATGACATGAACAAGAAGAGTGTCTGACAGGCTGGCTAATGCTCAGCCTGACAGACACTCTTCTTGTTGGGCAAAAGATGAGGAAGCATGGCCCCTCTGCCCATTAGGACAAGCCGTGGCTGCTGCGCTGCTGAGATGTTCTGTATCCATCATCATACAAAATAGAGGATTAGAGCTCAAATGAAAAGGTATGTCAGAATATTATTGCCTACATATTATCTGACATTAAAATCATGGTCTAAATCTGCTTTACAGAAATATTGCTCCACTGGGTGGAGATTTTCTATTATTAATTTCCGTAGAGGAATATTATTGCAAATAATACTTAGGTCACAATATTTTGGCAGCTAATATTTAAGCAGCAATATTCTGCTACCAAACCTTAACAGGCTGGTGTCAAGGACTGGAATACGTTAAAGGAGTAAATCATCTCCTTAAGATGGTCCATGTCCTTGCCTCATTGGCAAAATTACAGCGCATGCCTGAAGAAGCAGAAATATGTTGCAATAAAGCTGGCACAAAAATGACATCAGGAAGAGAGAAGAGCCCCACCAAAGAATCCAGGAGAAGAATCCAAATGGAACACAGCTGCAAAAGGTCAAGGATCATGGACGATGATTGAACAAGGTGGCGATGAATGCAATGAACAGTGGGGAATGAATGCATTGTGATGTGCCTTCTTGTCATGATTGCCTGAACTTTAAAGAGGATGAGACATCACAGGAAGAGTCATACTTCATCTTGGATTGGTAACTTGAAGTAGTGACCTCTAGACAATCCACACTCTTGGGAAGGACAATATCTCTTCTCTCAGAATCATGGCATTGGGTGAACACCCGAAGAAGAATATCAAATTTGACATTCATTTCATGCAGCTGAATTTTACAGCTTTATAGCTGCTTGTGTCAGCTAATGCTTTTCATTAAATGAGGAACTTCTGTCTAGGTGACCACATTCATAGTATCATCAGCGCTGTCCAAGCTGCAAGGATGTCGAGCAGTACACCAGGTGCTGTGTCCAGCAACACGCTGTCTGGGTGCGCAGTATGCGCATAGTCTTCCTCTAATCGTGGGCATTTTTTAATACGCCAAGGGTACAATTGTGACAGTTAGACAGAAAGTGGTGCAGAGCTAACACTCTGTATTGTAATCATGCTAGAATATATGTATTTTAGTTACATTCTTAAATGCTTACTCTTAAATATTTAAAGTGAGATTAAAACAGATTATGACTATGTAGACAACTTCGTGTCTGCTATGGACAGAATTAGGTTGATCCGTCCAGAAGGGATTTTTACATAAATACCTGGGTTGGAATGCCATATTGTTCCCCAAACAGCAACATTATTTAATGTGGACATGTCCTTTGATATAAATGTTGGTCAGTTGCTGAAATGAGTAATATTCAGGCCCATACTCATCAAGGTTTTGTGTCACCCTTGTGCCATGGGCTCAAAGGCGACGCAAAACCTAAGTGATATTTATCAAGCCACACAAGGCCACCTTGCCTGGCTTGATAGATCTAGAATAACACAAGGCAGTGCAGATCGCTGCCTTGCGTTACACTGTGGCAGAGAGGCATTCCATGGGTGGAGCATGGGTGATCCCACGCATCCACCCATGGATTTTGTAGTATTCCCAGATTTACCATTAGTAGTAGACCTGGGAATGCATCAGAATACTACGCCTCCCCAGGTGAGATGTAACGAGGAGAAATATCTTTATTTCTCCTTGCTTTTTCCTCTTTCTACATGTGCTGCATTCTGCAGTACACATAAAAAGAGCAAAATGCCTTTTAGGATTGTTTTTGCACAGAAAGGTGTCCCTTCCTGCACAAAAACAATCCTGAGAGGCATTTTCCTCTTTTTATGTTTGCTGCAGAATGCAGCAGACATAGAAAGAGGAACAAACGAGGGGAAATAAAGATATTTCTCCTGGTTACACCTCACCTCGGGAGGCGTAGCATCCTAAGGTGTCCTTCCTGCACAAAAATAGTCCTGCCTACAATTCAGGCACCTTTGCAACATGACGCACGGGCTAGGCAGCCAAAAGTGTACCAGCGCTAGGAAAGGACAGAAATGCTCCGTATAATAGTAAATATAGCGCATTCTTGCCCTTTCACACAGTGCAGTGCAGCAAGGTGGCTTGCTGCATTGAGCTGCATGATAGAATTATAAATCTGCCCATATATTCTTACAAGCTTCTCAAACTAGTGGATTTAGGCATCTTGCTCAGAGAAACCCATTTCGGCACTGTAGCAGCTACATGTTCTGCACCTGTCTCAAATCCCTCAGCATAGCCCGGCTTTAGGTTGGAATAGCAAATCTTGTCATCCCTACTGATGCCTGTGTACTACATATGCAGTCAGGCTGCAGGGCCAACAGCCCTCCAACATTCACATTATGTGTTGCACAACTGTGCTCAAAGAGGGAGGGCTAAAGTTAACCGGTACGCAGTTTGCCGACCAACAGAATTCAGATGATCAAGGGACCAGTATCATGTGCCGTTGAGTGACATCAGCATTTCTTTTTCTACATTTGCCTCTTGCATCATTTGCATTCCATTGCCTTTATTATTACTGATATTGTCTGTTGGAAATGTTTTTGAAGGATCACCCCAGATTCTTTGCCTTCTCTTACGGTACACATTTGTTTGGGCCAATGGACTCTGCGCACTGTACTCCAACTAACCAGTGGCAAAGTGCTTGTGCTCTCCCTTTAAACATGGTAAATTTACATATTCCTAATTTGTTCATGAACCTGGGCCTGTGCACCCAAATGTTCTATTCATGTGTACCAGCTCCTTATCTGTTTCGGGCTCTTGGGGCATCACCCTCTGAGCCATGATGCAAAACATAAATGTTCGAGCACATATCCTCCCCATGACTGTGTCTCCCCAATAGCACTGCATGTTTGGTGCCCCAGCGGGCCTCCCTTTTATTCTTCTGTTATTTATCTTCTATCATGATTGTATCTTGGCATACTGATGAGTAATCATTTCTCTCAACTTATTATTTACATCATGGTTATTTCATGCCATATCCAAATTCAAAACATTCAGATTAATATATTCATCCGTGCCTCATGCCCTCTGTTCCCAATGCTTTTCGGACCCCATTTGGTCCTTGGTCATAGGGTGTCCTGTCAAACAAAAAAAAGAAAGTAATGTAGCCAATTATTTAATCACATGTATATACCTCATTCTTTCACATGACTAATACAATCTATCACACAAGCGGAGGCACCCACAGAAAAGGGTATACAAACTAGAAACCAAGAACCTGAAAAAAGGAACGGCAATCGTACCAACGTACCATACTAATAAACTTGAAATTGGAAAAGCCTATTAAAATGACAAAGCGATACCAAAGGGGATGATGGACGGAGCGTTTGAGCAAATCAAACACTCACCCCCAGTCAACTGATCTGGGTTTAATCCATCATCATTCTTTAGCTCACTCCACCACCCCAGTTCAGACATGGCCATATGCAAATCAGTCTGACCCTGTGCCTCAGGGGAACAGTCCAGCCCGAACTGCCAAGCCATGTCTTCCCTGGACCGGAAACAAGCATCCTGGGACCGGTTTCTGGCTATTCAGCCGTCATCAGCCAGGCTAGCTTGAATCCAGTGGCAAAGTGAGCAAGGGACCCACGTCTGGGCATACCCTGCCAACTTAGGGCGAACAAAGCGATACCAAAGGGGATGATGGACGGAGCGTTTGAGCAAATCAAACACTCACCCCCAGTCAACTGATCTGGGTTTAATCCATCATCATTCTTTAGCTCACTCCACCACCCCAGTTCAGACATGGCCATATGCAAATCAGTCTGACCCTGTGCCTCAGGGGAACAGTCCAGCCCGAACTGCCAAGCCATGTCTTCCCTGGACCGGAAACAAGCATCCTGGGACCGGTTTCTGGCTATTCAGCCGTCATCAGCCAGGCTAGCTTGAATCCAGTGGCAAAGTGAGCAAGGGACCCACGTCTAGGCATACCCTGCCAACTTAGGGCGAACAAAGCGATACCAAAGGGGATGATGGACGGAGCGTTTGAGCAAATCAAACACTCACCCCCAGTCAACTGATCTGGGTTTAATCCATCATCATTCTTTAGCTCACTCCACCACCCCAGTTCAGACATGGCCATATGCAAATCAGTCTGACCCTGTGCCTCAGGGGAACAGTCCAGCCCGAACTGCCAAGCCATGTCTTCCCTGGACCGGAAACAAGCATCCTGGGACCGGTTTCTGGCTATTCAGCCGTCATCAGCCAGGCTAGCTTGAATCCAGTGGCAAAGTGAGCAAGGGACCCACGTCTGGGCATACCCTGCCAACTTAGGGCGAACAAAGCGATACCAAAGGGGATGATGGACGGAGCGTTTGAGCAAATCAAACACTCACCCCCAGTCAACTGATCTGGGTTTAATCCATCATCATTCTTTAGCTCACTCCACCACCCCAGTTCAGACATGGCCATATGCAAATCAGTCTGACCCTGTGCCTCAGGGGAACAGTCCAGCCCGAACTGCCAAGCCATGTCTTCCCTGGACCGGAAACAAGCATCCTGGGACCGGTTTCTGGCTATTCAGCCGTCATCAGCCAGGCTAGCTTGAATCCAGTGGCAAAGTGAGCAAGGGACCCACGTCTGGGCATACCCTGCCAACTTAGGGCGAACAAAGCGATACCAAAGGGGATGATGGACGGAGCGTTTGAGCAAATCAAACACTCACCCCCAGTCAACTGATCTGGGTTTAATCCATCATCATTCTTTAGCTCACTCCACCACCCCAGTTCAGACATGGCCATATGCAAATCAGTCTGACCCTGTGCCTCAGGGGAACAGTCCAGCCCGAACTGCCAAGCCATGTCTTCCCTGGACCGGAAACAAGCATCCTGGGACCGGTTTCTGGCTATTCAGCCGTCATCAGCCAGGCTAGCTTGAATCCAGTGGCAAAGTGAGCAAGGGACCCACGTCTGGGCATACCCTGCCAACTTAGGGCGAACAAAGCGATACCAAGGGGATGATGGACGGAGCGTTTGAGCAAATCAAACACTCACTCCCAGTCAACTGATCTGGGTTTAATCCATCATCATTCTTTAGCTCACTCCACCACCCCAGTTCAGACATGGCCATATGCAAATCAGTCTGACCCTGTGCCTCAGGGAACAGTCCAGCCCGAACTGCCAAGCCATGTCTTCCCTGGACCGGAAACAAGCATCCTGGGACCGGTTTCTGGCTATTCAGCCGTCATCAGCCAGGCTAGCTTGAATCCAGAGGCAAAGTGAGCAAGGGACCCACGTCTGGGCATACCCTGCCAACTTAGGGCGAACAAAGCGATACCAAAGGGGATGATGGACGGAGCGTTTGAGCAAATCAAACACTCACCCCCAGTCAACTGATCTGGGTTTAATCCATCATCATTCTTTAGCTCACTCCACCACCCCAGTTCAGACATGGCCATATGCAAATCAGTCTGACCCTGTGCCTCAGGGAACAGTCCAGCCCGAACTGCCAAGCCATGTCTTCCCTGGACCGGAAACAAGCATCCTGGGACCGGTTTCTGGCTATTCAGCCGTCATCAGCCAGGCTAGCTTGAATCCAGTGGCAAAGTGAGCAAGGGACCCACGTCTGGGCATACCCTGCCAACTTAGGGCGAACAAAGCGATACCAAAGGGGATGATGGACGGAGCGTTTGAGCAAATCAAACACTCACCCCCAGTCAACTGATCTGGGTTTAATCCATCATCATTCTTTAGCTCACTCCACCACCCCAGTTCAGACATGGCCATATGCAAATCAGTCTGACCCTGTGCCTCAGGGGAACAGTCCAGCCCGAACTGCCAAGCCATGTCTTCCCTGGACCGGAAACAAGCATCCTGGGACCGGTTTCTGGCTATTCAGCCATCATCAGCCAGGCTAGCTTGAATCCAGTGGCAAAGTGAGCAAGGGACCCACGTCTGGGCATACCCTGCAAACTTAGGGCGAACAAAGCGATACCAAAGGGGATGATGGACGGAGCGTTTGAGCAAATCAAACACTCATCCCCAGTCAACTGATCTGGGTTTAATCCATCATCATTCTTTAGCTCACTCCACCACCCCAGTTCAGACATGGCCATATGCAAATCAGTCTGACCCTGTGCCTCAGGGGAACAGTCCAGCCCGAACTGCCAAGCCATGTCTTCCCTGGACCGGAAACAAGCATCCTGGGACCGGTTTCTGGCTATTCAGCCATCATCAGCCAGGCTAGCTTGAATCCAGTGGCAAAGTGAGCAAGGGACCCACGTCTGGGCATACCCTGCAAACTTAGGGCGAACAAGCTGATACCAAAGGGGATGATGGACGGAGCGTTTGAGCAAATCAAACACTCACCCCCAGTCAACTGATCTGGGTTTAATCCATCATCATTCTTTAGCTCACTCCACCACCCCAGTTCAGACATGGCCATATGCAAATCAGTCTGACCCTGTGCCTCAGGGGAACAGTCCAGCCCGAACTGCCAAGCCATGTCTTCCCTGGAACTGGGGTGGTGGAGTGAGCTTAAGAATGATGATGGATTAAACCCAGATCAGTTGACTGAGGGTGAGTGTTTGATTGGCTCAAACGTTCCGTCCATCATCCCCTTTGTATCGCTTTGGTCGCCCTAAGTTGGCGGGGGTATGCCCAGACGTGGGTCCCTTGCTCACTTTGCCACTGGTTTCAAGCAAGCCTGGCTGATGACGGCTGAAATGCCAGAAACCGGTCCTAGGATGCTTGTTTCCGGTCCAGGGAAGACATGGCTTGGCAGTTCGGGCTGGACTGTTCCCATGAGGCACAGGGTCAGACTGATTTGCATATGGCCATGTCTGAACTGGGGTGGTGGAGTGAGCTTAAGAATGATGATGGATTAAACCCAGATCAGTTGACTGGGGGTGAGTGTTTGATTGGCTCAAACGTTCCGTCCATCATCCCCTTTTGTATCGCTTTGGTCGCCCTAAGTTGGCGGGGTATGCCCAGACGTGGGTCCCTTGCTCACTTTGCCACTGGTTTCAAGCAAGCCTGGCTGATGACGGCTGAAATGCCAGAAACCGGTCCTAGGATGCTTGTTTCCGGTCCAGGAAGACATGGCTTGGCAGTTCGAGCTGGACTGTTCCCATGAGGCACAGGGTCAGACTGATTTGCATATGGCCATGTCTGAACTGGGGTGGTGGAGTGAGCTAAAGAATGATGATGGATTAAACCCAGATCAGTTGACTGGGGGTGAGTGTTTGATTGGCTCAAACGTTCCGTCCATAATCCCCTTTTGTATCGCTTGGTCGCCCTAAGTTGGCGGGGGTATGCCCAGACGTGGGTCCCTTGCTCACTTTGCCACTGGTTTCAAGCAAGCCTGGCTGATGACGGCTGAAATGCCAGAAACCGGTCCTAGGATGCTTGTTTCCGGTCCAGGGAAGACATGGCTTGGCAGTTCGGGCTGGACTGTTCCCATGAGGCACAGGGTCAGACTGATTTGCATATGGCCATGTCTGAACTGGGGTGGTGGAGTGAGCTAAAGAATGATGATGGATTAAACCCAGATCAGTTGACTGGGTGTGAGTGTTTGATTGGCTCAAACGTTCCGTCCATCATCCCCTTTGTATCGCTTTGGTCGCCCTAAGTTGGCGGGGTATGCCCAGACGTGGGTCCCTTGCTCACTTTGCCACTGGTTTCAAGCAAGCCTGGCTGATGACGGCTGAAATGCCAGAAACCGGTCCTAGGATGCTTGTTTCCGGTCCAGGAAGACATGGCTTGGCAGTTCGAGCTGGACTGTTCCCATGAGGCACAGGGTCAGACTGATTTGCATATGGCCATGTCTGAACTGGGGTGGTGGAGTGAGCTAAAGAATGATGATGGATTAAACCCAGATCAGTTGACTGGGGGTGAGTGTTTGATTGGCTCAAACGTTCCGTCCATCATCCCCTTTGTATCGCTTGGTCGCCCTAAGTTGGCGAGGGTATGCCCAGATGTGGGTCCCTTGCTCACTTTGCCACTGGTTTCAAGCAAGCCTGGCTGATGACGGCTGAAATGCCAGAAACCGGTCCTAGGATGCTTGTTTCCGGTCCAGGGAAGACATGGCTTGGCAGTTCGGGCTGGACTGTTCCCATGAGGCACAGGGTCAGACTGATTTGCATATGGCCATGTCTGAACTGGGGTGGTGGAGTGAGCTAAAGAATGATGATGGATTAAACCCAGATCAGTTGACTGGGAGTGAGTGTTTGATTGGCTCAAACGTTCCGTCCATCATCCCCTTTGTATCGCTTTGGTCGCCCTAAGTTGGCGGGGTATGCCCAGACGTGGGTCCCTTGCTCACTTTGCCACTGGTTTCAAGCAAGCCTGGCTGATGACGGCTGAAATGCCAGAAACCGGTCCTAGGATGCTTGTTTCGGTCCAGGGAAGACATGGCTTGGCAGTTCGGGCTGGACTGTTCCCATGAGGCACAGGGTCAGACTGATTTGCATATGGCCATGTCTGAACTGGGGTGGTGGAGTGAGCTAAAGAATGATGATGGATTAAACCCAGATCAGTTGACTGGGAGTGAGTGTTTGATTGGCTCAAGCGTTCCGTCCATCATCCCCTTTTGTATCGCTTTGGTCGCCCTAAGTTGGCGGGGGTATGCCCAGATGTGGGTCCCTTGCTCACTTTGCCACTGGTTTCAAGCAAGCCTGGCTGATGACGGCTGAAATGCCAGAAACCGGTCCTAGGATGCTTGTTTCCGGTCCAGGGAAGACATGGCTTGGCAGTTCGGGCTGGACTGTTCCCATGAGGCACAGGGTCAGACTGATTTGCATATGGCCATGTCTGAACTGGGATGGTGGAGTGAGCTAAAGAATGATGATGGATTAAACCCAGATCAGTTGACTGGGGGTGAGTGTTTGATTGGCTCAAACGTTCCGTCCATCATCCCCTTTTGTATCGCTATTAAAATGACAGGCATTTATTTTGAGTATATGGTAGACAGTAAATCTTGGGATTGTACCATTTCAACAAAAAAGTAGAAAGTCCAAGAGCACATTTTTGGCTCCCATTAGTCACAAGTTATTGGATGCATGTGATGGAAGATATTGAAATGAATGAATGTGGAAATTTTTTTTTGCCATCACAAGTATATCCAATACATCAAATCCAGATATCCAGTATATCTAATTTACCCTCGCTAATGAGTGTTTTGCAAATGTAAAGTATGCGGAATGATAAATGTTATTAGTCATGTGAAAGAATGGGGTATACACATGCAATTTAGCGATTGGTTACATTGCTTTGTTTTGGGATTTTTGTTTGCATACACCTGGGACCCTGCTCTTCAACAACTTGCTATTTTTGAGCCCTGCTTTGGTTCCATCTTGCAGCTTGCCATACCAATGACTCATTGATGACCAATTTTCTCCAAATTTCTAAGCCTGAAGGTAAACTTTCCACAGGGGCGATCCTGGTCCCTGTATCCGACCCGTGCTCCATCGCAGTCGGCCTTAACTTTTGACTGTGATCCGATCTAGCATGACCAGACACCCATAGTTTGCACTTTGCGCTTTTTGGCACCATTTTTAATTCAAACTTTATAAATGCATATCTCCGGTTCTACTGATTGAAATTTTCCTATTTTTGTGTAATGGTATATACTAAAATGTACTGTATCATCTTGAATTGGTTTGGGATTTTTCTTGTGTTTTCACTTTATTAATAGAGCACATTACAGTAGTGCATAAATACATTACTGATCGTTTTAAGGTTAAGCCTGACTGCTTTTTGTCAAACTACCAGAGGGTTAAGAACAGTTTTATTTGTTAACATTTGTGGTTCACCCTGACATTGACTGTGATTATTATTTGAGGTGGGTTCTCACCCCCTCAGCTAATACTCAAATTTCTTGTATTGCTGTAAACCTCTGTTTCCCACTAATCTCCTACATTCTGTTCTCTAAATAGCTCCAGTCTCTGTGGTATGCAAACTCACATGATCATGACACACTAATCCAGTGAGTCAAGGAAGCCTGAATAGAGGGCAAGCTCTTTCTTGGATCACATCCTACCTACACAATAGAACAATTATGACCCATAGTCTTACATTCTCTTCAAGACAGTGCACAATAAAAGCATTAAAGCAGGGGGAGCCTACCATGTGGAATGTCAGGGACCACAGTGAAGAGGGGCCAATGATGAATCATAGCACTTTGGTGGGTTACAGCCTCTGTCCTTTCAGAGAACACTCCCAATTGGATTTCTTCCTCCTTTGGGTACCAGCTCTTCGTTGTAGAGCATCCTAGTACTTCTGCATAGGAAGTGTCAGGGTCTTTTGTGCTTACTGTGATTTAGGGAGGTAGTACTCCATATACTTGAAAGCCCAACCTAAAACCTCTCCTTCCCTGATTTTGTGATATGTCTTTGTATATTGGCTCATGGGGAGAACATTTGAAGCAACAGTTCAGTAAGAAGAATGGAGGAATTAAATCAGCATGAGGAAAGCAAAGCAGTGGTATGAGAACCAGAGTGTATGCTTTCTTGCTTCTGAACTTTCTCGCTACAAGAGTCCCTGTCCATAGCGAAAGCCATGGTGGGGTCAGCTACATGGGCAAAACCTAACATGACCGTCACATTGCTGAAAATCACAAAAAATAGGAAAATGGACTACCAAAAACTGGTAAAAAATATTTTTTTATTGCCAGTGGTTAGACTTATTGCAAGCAGCCTCCCGTCACCTTTTGTGTGTTTCATGTACGGCCCTAAGTGGCATGGATATTCCCAGACGTGTGTCCCATGCTCATTGTGTCACTAGAACCAAGCTGTACCCGGCTGATGAGCCCATAACTAGGACAAAACCGGTCCTGGGTTTCTTGTGTTCCAGTTCAGGGAGGACCTGACTTGGCTTGGCAGTTTGGGCTGGACTGTTCCCACGAGGAGAAGGTTCAAGACTGATTTGCATATGGCTAGGTCCAAACTGAGGTGGCATGGTGAGCAAAAGAACAATGGATTAGAGTGCTGCCACGAGCTATTGCCAGTGGTTCGACTTATTGCAGGCAGCCTCCCATTACCTTTTGTGTGAAAAATATATGTCTGCCAGAAGCACCACTGTGCTATGGCTGGTCTGCGGTTGAAATATCCTACAGTGACACATAGCAGGGAAAAATGCCTTGCTGTTTAAGACAAGCCTAATTTTATACATTTATTTGTCACCCCTATAGTGTACACTGTAAGCTCAGAAAGCAGGGTGCTAATATGTAGAACTGGATACACTGTGTCTTGGGGTTAGTGTGCTTTCACAGTGAAAGCTATCAGGGACAAGCACAGTTGTAAAAAATATTTGTAACCAGTTTTTGTACTTTTCTAATTATTACTTCATGTTCCTATTTTTTGTAGTTTCAGTTTGCATGAAGTTTGTGATGAAAACATATGAGAAACCCATGGGTGAACCCAGAAAGCTATACATAAATCTAGGCAAAATGTCAAATTCAATAAAGGTTCATTTGTGTAGATCGCTTATGGTTTTCCAAAAGAAACCAATAACAGAAATGAAAAAAACTATGAAAATCAGTAGGAAAATATAGCAATTGATAACAATTTTTTCACCTGAAATTCTTTGACCCAATGGCTGGTTTACAATAGTGACATACTGCTAGCTTCATCAGACCCTTCTAGTTACAGGGATATATACTGTTTGCTGATTGTTCAAAAACACAAGATACCCATAGCCAACAACTAAGCTGCAGCCTACAAGGATTTTTCATATTGTACTTGCTAAGCAGCAACTCATATGTTAAAAAAAGAATCAATGAAATATGGGTATGAACTAAACCTATATATTTTTTAAATGTGTGCAGGACACTGCGTTTAAGATCAGTGGTTATTTGTACACCTCTGAATTTAGGTTAGCCTTTGATCATGTAATTCAGAGGACAATTTGAAAATGTGTTCTTTCTTGCTTGCACTTGGGAGACAAAATGGAAAGATATTCAATGGTAATAACAAATGTTTTACTATTCTGTGCTCCCACTCTTCTCCCAATGGAAATGATACCCCAATTGTGTGGCTGGGCCTTGTGTCTGCAAAAGGAAAGGCCTAAAAATGCAACCTGGAGAGGTCAAATTTTCCCAATCAAAATAGATCCTTTTTTTGCAATGTGGGTAGCTCTGCATTTTGGGCCTAGGATAGGCTGCCACCCAGGGAAACATACCAAACCCAGACATTTCTGAAAACTAAACACCCAGGGGAGTCCATGGTGGTCTAGCTTATGTGTGTACCCTAACATTTCTCACCCATAATGCCCTGCAAACCTCAAAGTTAGCTAACAACACAGTTTCCTCACTGTGGAATCTACATGGATCCACAAAATTACTACCACCCAGTGTTCCCAGACTTCTCACAATAAAAAAAGTACCCTACTTGAGTTGGTGGGACTAGCAGCCATTACAGCAAAGGCACCATATGCAATGGGGAGAGATCAAATGTTCCCAATCCAAATATACCCTTTTTCTGTAATGTGTGTAGCTTTGGATTTTGCACCTGGGATAGGAAGCTTTAGGGGAAACCTACCAAGCCCAGTCATTTCTGAAAACTAGATGCTTGAAGGAAGCCCAAAATAGTCTAGTTTGCGTGGATCCCACTGCCTTTTACATCAAACTTTGGCATAAAACAAGTATTTTGCTCACATTTCTGCGAGATACTGCTTTATCGAGAGAATTGCATGAATGCTGGGTGGTAAGAATTTTATAGCACCCTGCAGATTCTGGAACATTCCTGCCCAGAAATGTGAGGAAAATATGTGATTTTAGTCAAAGTTAGAGGTTAGTAGAGCATTGTGAAGATGAAATAGTCATGGAAACCTTAGACCTGAGAGAAGCTGGTGCTGTGCAGAAGTTAATTAAAGCAGCTGGTGAAACCACAAGTATTGATTTTTCTTTCTCCTTTCCCAACCCCCATTCCCCTAATTTATTCTAATGAGTGCATGTTTTTAAATATTTGCCCTGGGCATAATTTCCTGGGGAGTGGATTGATGAGCACTCCTCCTGCAGAAAGCCTGGATTTCAGGCGAGTGAAGCCTTGACACATCCGGTCTGGCGTGACGGCAGTCTGATGCCTAGGAGACCCCACACAACCTTTTTTTAATTACTTTTTTCCAGGTGCCTAGTCGTCTTTCTGTCACTTCTGGAGGACAGATTGGGAGTAAATTCCCTCAATCCACCCCATGGGAAGCAGGAGACTGTTCTGGGGTTCTGGCACTGTCTGATGCCTGTATTGGCTGTGTACCCCTTCCTTATATTTTTAACTTCTCATCCCTGGTGTCTAGTGGGTTTTTTGCACTCCTGGGGGGAGAAAGGCTGTTGTTTCCATTCTGGAGTGAGGGCACGGCCTGATGCCTGAGTGGGTTGTACCCACCCCCTTCTTTTTTTGGTCTTTTTTTCCCCTCTGGTGTCTAGGGTGCTTCATGCCCCCAATGGTGCATATTGAAGATAACCTCCCCCAATTCAACTCCAAGGGGCAGAAAGAGTTCCTTAAAGGAACTAGTACTGCTATAAAAAGAATACTAAAGGCTTCCCATTTGGGAAAACAACAGGTATAGCAGGCAAAGGTCCCCTCGACTGCTCTCTGTTTCCCCTGAGGCTGGCAACATGATTTCAAAACGGGAAGGGGACTCCTTCACATTTGTGAATCAGTTTCCATCTCATATGAGAAGCCTATAACTGCTCAATGGTTAGCAACCAGAATTGAGGTTTTGAAAACATTGACTTATACCATACGAAACTACGGTCTGGAAGGAATGCCCCTTTCATGTTCCTTCCAAATTGTGATTTGGTATGGGTTGAAAAACCCATTTTACAAGTCAGAAAAACTTTTCTGCATTAGAAAATCCCTTTTACAGTGGTAAAACCTGTGATTTTTGCCAATTGCAAGCAAAAGTGCTGTGTACATCTGTCCCCAAATTCCCCATAGTTTGTCTTTTTCCATTCCTTTTTATACTGATACATTTTTGCAGGTTTGACCTTGGTAAAATTAGGGAAAAAAGATAATTATGACACCACTCAGAAATCTGATCCCTGCTCAAACTCCTATTTCCACAGGGATTGGAATTTAACTCCCAGGTCTTAGTGGAGCACACAGACCAAAAGCCTTTGGTTCATATTACTCAAAGGAAAGACACTGTAAACCTGTCTGATGGTTGATTTATTTACAGTTTAAAATGTTGTGTAGCATTCTAAAGCTATATGTGCTGGAATTCAACCATCAAGCACCTGAAACATATAGTATGAATGCAAAGCAGTCAATTCTGATAGTTTTGCAAAACTGCACAGCTTCTCAGTTGCTGATGGGGGGAATATTTGCTAACATTTCACGCAAGGGAAGTTACCGCGTAGCATTGCGTGTAAAGGAAAGAGCAGAACTGTGACGTATTTACAAAGATATTGACAGTTCTGCTCTCTCCTAGCAATGGTGCACTTGTGGTTGCCTAGAGCCAACCCAGGCACCTTTGCGTCATGATACAAGGGTGCCTGTCTTGTGGGTAGGATAGTTTTTGTGCAGGAAAGGATGCCTTCCTGCATAAAAACTATCCTTTGACGTTTATTGCTCTTGGCATGTGAGCTGCAAAATACAGCACACATGAAAGGAGGAAGAGTGGCACCTTTTTGGCACAAACCCATGTTTATAAGTCTTTGTAAATATGGTTTGCATCAAAATATATGGGTGGATGCATGGAAATGCTCATTCTCCACCCTTATAACTCCTAACTGACGCAAGGTAATGCAAGGCAACACTATGAGCTGCGTTGTGCTACTTTTTGTTTGCAAAGCCACGCAAAACCACACACATTTGGCTTTGCGTGGGTTTGTAAATCCCAAAATAGATTTTGTTTCGGGCTGAACCAAAAATTTGATGCAACCCTGAAGCAATATCTGGCCCTAAATGTACAGTTTCAGCATTTAGCAGATGCGCAATGGGCACCTCATCCCACTTTGTGCTGTTGATAATGGGGAATAACCTACAAATGCATGTTATTCCACATGTCGAAGTGCACAGAAACCGCATGTGGCTGTATGCTATATAATTTGCCTCAGGCTTTACCTGGTGAGAATTGTTAATGCAAAAACCTTGCACCAATTCGGTAATAGCGAACCATCGGGAATAAAGGCCGAAATGTGTTGAAAGTAATCCTGTTTTGTGGTCCGGTTTGGAGGTAAGCTGTTTAAGAAACAATACTTTGCAAACAATAGTCCTTGTGGATTTCTCCAAAGCACTCAGGTCTTTGTTATATTTTTCTGTTAATACTCAGTAAGAATTATTTGAACATCTGATTCGTCAAAGCGGAAAGTGATATTCCCTGGGCGACCCTCACCTCCAATGAGGTCTCATTTTCTCACATCCCTGGTTCACCTCAAATTGTTAATGTTATTGCATTCCAGTAAACTCACCTCCGGGTTTCAGACCCTCAGTCTTGTTATTCCGTTAGTATGAGTAGCAAAAGTATTTCAACTTTATCCAACTCATGAGTCATCAGACTGAGTAAGAGAGAGTTAGCTGAAGACTTCCCTGACGTCATTCAGGGAAGCTCCCATTCGGGGCAATCAGCCCACTCCACAGTGACTCACGCTCGCACACCATTAACAGCTAACTTGGCATTTCAGCATGTTTAAGCGAGCGTTGCATGCAAATCTTGCACGTAAGAAGAAATTCGCCTGTCAAAAACACTCTCTTTCCAATTTAAAACAAATCTCTTCTTCACAGAATTGCTCAACTGAGGGAGGCTACCATTTCGGTCTGTAGAAACCCACGATAAATGATATCTTCATCTCAGGAAAAAAAGTCATTTTGCTTCTTTTTATTCAATCTCAGACCCGGTCAGGCCGCAAGGCACGGCCCTCACAGAAGAGGACACGACAATCTGAATTACTTAAAATGTAAAGCAGTTTAACTGCAGGTGCTTTCAGATGGTGTGCGTTGGCACTCATTTTCACGGAAGCGAGAAAGAGAAAGAAAAGGGAGAAATAAGGAGGAGGAGAAAGATAGCGACGCAGTGGCAAAGGAGGAAAACAGGGATGAAAAGGAGTCTGTAACAGTGAGATAAAGAGAGAGGCAGCAGAGAGCGCTGAAAGAAAGAGCCATAAGATGAAACAAGCATTGGCATAGCCAATAGGTCTCGCTTTTGGGACCTTATAAGTATTTAGTTATGCAGCACAATATCCTTGGTGCAACAACATCAACTGTTGCATGGCTAAACACTTATAAGGTCCCAAAGGCGAGACCTATTGGCTATGCCAATGCTTGTTCTATTATTGTAAGGATCTGTTGTGTCGGTTGGGAACCCTTGGTTTGAAGTGTCCTTAATTGTTTATTTAGCCGTGTTTTTATTGTCTGTATTTTTGGCATGTACCACGGTGCCCCGCCGCTTCTAGGGGTTGGGTGGCCGCTGTAGTTAATTTCAATTTTTTTGTTTATGTTAGTAACAAATGACTCCCAGGCCTCTATGATGTCTTGATCTGCTTCTGGGGATGTTAATAATGAGCAGCATGTCTCCATTATGGAGTCGATGCAATTTCCATTCCAGGTTAACCGTTTTAAATTATAGAGTTGCGTTGGTAGTGTAAGGGGCTTGGCTCGCTTGGACCCGTTTGGAGTGATGGTTAGTGTGAAGGTCTGAGGGTAGTGGTCGATTTCTACTCGTTCCTGTATTTGAAATTCCGTTATGTAGGGAAATAGGTCAGGGTCCGCTAGGGTAAAGTCAATTGTTGAGCCTGTTTTCCTTGTGACTCTCGGGAATGCTGCAGGACTGTCCAATGAACCTCTGCCATTTAACACGTGCAAGAAGAGGTCGTCCAGTTTTGCAGCACATTTCTTTCCCAGGGTGTCTTGTCTAATTGTGTTGCCCTGTCTTGGCATCGGGCAGAGTGGACTTCATTTACAAGAGTCAATGGATGCTAAATATTGTACCTCATGGATACTTTTTACGTTTCAAGGCCACTCTTCCAGTACCACCGAAACCTACATCAAGCACCAGTTCTGCATCCTCAGAAAAGAAACAATCAATCCAATAGTAATTTTTTTTTCTTAAAGGGTGATTGAACCAATTCCACTGGCACAAAAAAGTCTAGTTTACTCCAGATATTTCCTAGCTGAGAAAAAATGCCCAAAAGGAGTATTAAACCGATCTTGGATCTATGATTTACGATTATCAAGAAAGAAAATATTTGAATGTTATCCCTACATCAGGTCTATCCACATTTATGACAAAAAGAATAGTTGTCCGTGATAGATCTACAATACGCATATTTCCACATTCCAATAGCAGAGCCCCACAAAATACTGCTCCATTTTGTAGTAGGGAACAGTCACTATCAATACACAACCCTATCTTTTGGCCATAAGTCTGCTCCGTGTACATTTTCGAAATGCATGGCACTGGTAGCAGCCCACTTATGAAGAAAGGGAATTTTCATATATCCCTACCTAGACGCCTGGCTGCTGAAAGTTCATAGTCGGGAGAAAGTAAAATGGGATTTCTTAACAGTTAAACTATTGAACTGTCTAGGTCCTCAGATCAGGGATCAAAAATCTGGTTCAACACCGGTGCAAAGACCATCTTATTTAGGGGCAACGTTAAACACCATAAAGGCAAGAATGTTTCCTTTGGCAGAGAGAGTTTCATCTGTCTGGGACAAATTCTGCATCCCGAGAACAGCCTCCAATCCTAAAGAGACAAATAGCCTCACCACTAGGCTCTCTGGCATTGTGTATAGACACTGTCCCAAATGCAAGGCTGTACATGAGACATCTGTAATAATGTCTAGAGAGCCAAGGGTATCAGAGGAAGAATAAGCTTGATTCTGAACTCAGTAGCAAAACAATCGCTGGCATGGTGATGCAGAGGATACAATGTGCTCATAGGAGTGCCTCTTCAGAAAGAACTTCCCTCTCATGGCAGAGTAACAAATGCCCCTCATGTGAGACTAGGAGCTCATCTACAAGCTTCCAACAAGTTAAAAGGGAAAATCCTGGAAGCAGAAAGCAAGAAATAAGCCCATATGGGACTTATGTATTTAAACATACATCGCTAGATGGCTTTCAGGTAAAACAAACTTAGAAAGGTAAGAAGTGTTAATGGAGTGCAAATGTTTGTAGACGCAACACAGTGAATCTTAACACGATACAGATCAAGGAGCTAAATAAGACAGAAAAGGCAAAGAGTGAGAAAAGCATATCTGGAGAAGCAAGCATTAATGGATTGGCAGTAGTTCAGGCAAGACAGGATAAGATGCTGAAGCAGGGGTTAAGACTATGAAAAAGGAAGCAGGGATCTATTTATTGAGGTAATATAATTTTAAGTAGAATGTATGATTAACAGATAAGACCTTAGAAATAAAAAAGTGGAAGATCATGGATTGATTTAGCAGGAATAACGTTCATGCGAGGAAAAAACTGGTGATGTTTTGAAAAATAAGGTGTCTATACCCCTATCCTGCCAGGGACTGGTGTTCTAATAGCAAACCACACAAGGTAACTCTTTCGGTCACTGTCCTAGGTTCAGTCAGCCTGCACGATTGCCATCACACACTGTAGGATAACAGCTATGCAGACAATACCTGATGCTTAAAAAATGGTGTCAGATCATTTGGTTTGCGAATATATATTGGCTGTCCTACGTGGTGGAGATAAGAGTACTTCAGAAGAGGGCCTACGGTTTGCATAGGGATATGTAGAAGTAGATATCTTTTGAGACATACTCAAACTGGAAGTTTAAATGCGTTCCTTGCGGGGGCTTCTCAATACAACATATCTTTAACTTTTCAGACCGCAATTTTCAAAGTTAATCCACCTTTATCACACCTGTGAGTGATTTGAGTTCTATATATTCTAGATGGAAACCATCTGATACCAATCAAAGTGGAAATTTGGCGGTGAGCGCAATTTGATATTAAACTCTGTGCAGAAGGTTCTATGCCTTGCACAGATTCTTTAGAACAAATTCCACTTCATAAAGTACTCCAAATTGAGAGTGGGTGCTGTGCACAACTCTTCTGTCCATCCATGTTCAAGACTTCTCTAGGAGAGGAATGTTAATGAGGCGACTAAGTGGCTTTAACTCTTTTGAAGGAAATCTAATAATGGAATGATTCCAGTCAGTGGAAGAGCATCCAGAAAACATACTTGTTCGTGGAGTTGTCAATCTTTTTCCATCTTACTTCTGTGTTGGATGTTGAAACCTGCTTCTCAAAATGGTCTGTTCTGAACTTTGAGTGGCCAGTTCTGGTCACACTTCTCTTCTCCCTGGAGGGGGCATAATCTGGCCTGTTCCCATTTTTGCTGGTAGGTGCAGATGGCTTCCTGCTTTTCTTATGCTCATTGGGTTCCTTTTGTGGGTCACTGGCGCACATTTTCTTTGAATTACTTGCTACCTCGTCAATCTTTGACTCGGAAGGCTCTGCTGCAACATTCCGGGTTCTAATGATGCCAATTGTTGCAGGCAGTTTGCAGCAGCTGACTTGCATTGCTTCTGTATATTCTGCCTAATATCAATTGCCTGGAGCGTGGCTGTACTCTGTGGGGGCCACTGGGGCAAGGTCTGTAAAGAATGTGTTGGGCCCATGTGGATTAGTGGAAACCTCATACCACAGGGGACATCAGGTGTATTTTTTATGAAAATGTCGATAAGTGCAAGGCAATGGAAGCCACATTCATCAAATGCTATGCATAGAAATAACATATGGGTGTTTAAAAATACTGAAGCTCACAGCTGTCTTTTACACAGATGTAGTTGTCAAGGTCCAGGGAAGGGGCGATCACTGCCTGTGAGGTGAAGGTGAGCCCTTCACTCCCCTGCCCATCCTACCCTCCACATCCAAACACCACCTATGACTCCATTGCACCATTTAATAGTTTGTCTGAACATGCTTTTGAGCCAGCTATTGCATTGTGTGGCTGAGCTACTCTCAACCGAATGTGGTACCAACCGACACAGTGCACTGAGGAGTCTAGGACTTCATTCCTTGGGCACATTCTGGGTGACAACGTCTAACACAACTTCAGTAGCTACGGAGATTTACAATATGTAGTCAAGCTGTGGGTGCCCCCTTCACAACAAGCATAGCGATGCACAACAGCAGCGTTGAGGTAACAGGTATGACCTCAATGAAATAACAGAACAGTAAAGTGGAAAAGCAACAACCAGGAAGAGGGGGCAGACAAAGCAAAACGGAATGAGGTATCAATGTGCATCCCAGTACGCGGAGAGTTAAACCGTAAGCCAGCATCCTGAGGCATTATGTTTCCAGACTGTTCTATCCATGGCTATACATTCTTGCGCCACAGCCAACTACATTCAGGAAGTGTAGACACAGAAGGTACACCTTTCAAACATATACAAGGGCGCACCTGTATTTGTGTGGAGTAGAAGAGGGTACTTGATGGCATATACACGGTGAACGGAATCTAAACGGAACCAAACGATGGTAGTAACATTTGTATTGCAAACCACCCTTCTATTTGGGGGCAAAGGTATCGAATATTCACTTTGTCTCTGCCCCGTAGCATGCTCCAGTTTCATTAAAGGATTGCAAGCGGAAATCAAAAGATGTTTCACGGCAGCCAGCGGCGTTTCCTCGCACAAGCAGACGCCTACGCAGCAGAGCCCACAGGCACCGTCTAGCGACACAGCAACCCGAGAGGGTGGCTGCTCCCTGCAGAGATTGACCAGGCAGCGCTGGGGCCAGATGCGCAGCGAGGCGGGTACCGACCCAGAGCACACCTAGAGGCACGGAACCAGGAGCGCTGTCGTCAGCTCATACGCCGACATGCAAAGCCGACTCCGAAAGGAAGTGCTCTCTCATCCGGGCTGGGCAGCCACTAAAGGACAAGCGGGCAGGATGCAGTTTTATTGACCGATGATGTTTTAAGCAGCTTGTTGGCTAGCGCTGCGGAGCAGATGACATGTGGAGGGGCAGATACTACGAAATTCCACCCTCATCCCCCTCCCCAAATCCTGTACTTAAACAAAATTACGGAAAAAAGGGCGCAGGGAAAGAATACCTGCCACAGCAAGATCAGTATAATAACAAGCGCGGCCGCAAAAGTTAAAGCGACAGCGCTAATTAGACAAGCATTTGTAACATGAGCCACAACAGATGGCATCCCTGCGCGCCGCTGCTGGCTCCTAGAGCAAAACGCTCTGGGAGTAAACCTGATCCAGAACAGATGGCACCCTGCGCGCTCCCGAGACCCCTAGGCCATGGGAGTGAAAGTTTTGAGGAGAGGCGGGACATGCACCCGTCTTTGGCCATTTGCGTGCTTTCAATTATTGAAAGCCACACGCAAAGGCCAATGGGATGTGTGGGAGGAGGCCCACCCACACGGAGAAGGCTCTTGGAAGTCTGAAGTGATTCCAAGAGCCCTCTCCTAGTGCAGCGCATTCGCGCTGCGATCTACGCGAGACCTAAAAAAGATTAAGGCCCTCAGAAGGACTGGCCTGGAAAAATTACCGCTATTTTAGTCCATCTGAATTACCAATACCTGGGGTGCAAGTAATTCCCGGAAGAGGTAAATATTTGGCCTTACCAGATTTTGGGGAACAAAATGCAAGAATCTGATTTCTTGTTGATTCCTGCAAGTTTTCGCTGCAGTAATTCAGCCAGAGACTCTGCCTGATTGCAGCAGGGAATGTATCCGGGTCCTATGGAGCTGGGGTATTTTGTTATTCTGATGGATGGAGCTGGGGTATTTTGTTATTCTGATGGAGATGATAACTCCCTTTACCGCCTCTATTGGAATTACTGGGCCACTGATACTGAGGGATTTAGTGGCCTTGTTATTCAGCAAATCAGCATTCACCAGTGGTGGAGGTCTTTTAAGAATATCTTTGGGTCCCTGCACTTTTAAGATTAATCATTGCCTAATTTCATTTATTGATAAGACTATTACGCCCTTCCCAAAAAATCTGAATCAACAGCGCCCTGTTATTCCCATGGGCAGTTGTAAGCCTGAGCAACTGGGGGCTTAGATGGTAATGCTCCACCCCTGCGGGTGAGTTCATTTTCCTGGACTATGTTGTCCAGGTGTGAGGTGAATCCCAAAGGTTCTGCACAAGATAATGTATATTCCTGGTGTTGGTTGGCTATTCAGGCGGGCAATCAGCTGAGATCACCAGTAAGGTAACACATTGCCTTACCATACAAACCTGCAACGTAAATTTCTCCAAACAAAACTCTATTACAGTGTATTAGGTGTGGGTGATCCTGGCTATAGGATAACATTGCTATGTGTGTGACAGGTTAAGATGGGCCAGGCCACAATCTTTATTAACTGATACTACCAACATAAAAGTATGTTGCTGTAGCATTGAGAACTGTGCTTTTCCATTCAATATAAACTTTATATTACCTCATGCTTTGATTTATAACTCACAATGGTGTTTTTCTCTAGCATCAAATTATAGTTTATAAACATTGATAATTTTCATACCCATATGACACAGACATAGATGCAAACCTTAGAACACAAATTAGACACTTTTGGTTTGGAATCTACCACTATGACATGGTGAACCTGGTGAGTAAATGCGGTTACGAAAATTCTAGAGTAAGACTGCTTTGTGAAGCTGACAAACTTTACAATGTTTGCAATTTATGAAAATCTTTGCTAGTGGAATTATGATATCACACACCCCTCTTTAAAACTCCATAGGAAACCAACATTGTTTCCTATGATTTGCTCCAGGCAGTAAATGCTGTGACTTATTATTAAAAGTTTGATCTGTATCAACATACCCTCCACAAATCGTACAAGTTTGCCCACAGTATTGATTTTAACCAATTTGCAGAGCTCTTTCATGCACCTTACACAAATTCTTTTTCAAATTCTTTTTATTGAGTTTATACAACAAAATCAAGAAATAATAAACAATCAAGCAATGCGTGAAACTATTCTGAAAGGGCTGAAAGGGGGGAAACTCCAGTTAAACGATATGACAATAAGTTTAGACATAATGAAAGACACGACTGAACTGAAACCCAGACACAAAGAATGACTAGAGGGCAAGAGCACATCGAGGCCAAGTCGTCAAGCTTAATACACAATAAACAGTACAATGAAACAGGTGATGGAGCAGGGTTTTCGCGAAACAAAACCTGCTCGAATTGAACCCTCAGTAACATTTACTAACTGTGTGCAGTGAAAAACTAATGTGGAAAAGAGCCTAACATGAGGGAAAATACTACTGCGCAAGCGCGTACTAAAGCACTGAAGTAGGCCGCAAATGCTTTTGACAAACGAAAAATAAAGACTAATGCTGCTTTTGTGCACATTATTAACGTTTGCTAGAAAAATAATATTAACATGGGTTGCGCATGGATAGATGCAACATGGGGTGGATGCGTAATGAAAAGCATTATAAGTGATTAATAATGCCTGTGTTTGTTTTTCAATAGAAGCATGGTTCTCTGTTCTGCGGGAAAACCCAGGGCTAATGAGAATAGAATAAATTCTGCAAAATAACACTGAGCAAGACGATGGTAGTGGAAGACAAGTGTCCTTCGCCAGTCCTGTGTGCCTGCCAAGAGACAGCTGATAGAAACAACATTTTCCTTGAGTGAAAGAACATTTCCTCTTCGTGCAGCACGAACGGATAAATGTGACACATAATTTGCTACATGACTAGGATGGAGGAAACGAATGCTATGATAGAGGCGCAAAGTTGTATTTCCTGGGGTGGAAGTAGATATACAGAATAAATGAACAATAAAGAAGATGAGCTACAGGACATGACGAGAGTGGTGTGACAAACACACCCCCTTCCTTAACCAATCATGTGTAGAGAAATACTCTGTTCTGACACAAGTGTGGGTTGGACATTTGGGTTTTAGGGTATAATTAAGGTTCCTGGTGGGAGGGGTTTAGGAGTTTTTGCGGGAGTTTGTTGGTGTTAGTTGGTGGCTTGCTTTCTTACCTGCGTGAGGAGAGGCCTTCTATGCTGTCTCCTATTCTTGAGCTGACTGTTCCTGTCTGCTGATTCCTGACTTAATCTTTGCCTCTTCAATTATTTTTGAAGGGCCTTACTGCTCTCATGGCCAGGGAGTAGATTTCTTATTCAATTGGGTTAGTATAGACGGAAAACTGAATTTGCATAATCATTTGCAAATGTATTTTGTCTCTGAACCTCTTGTCTCTTCGCCTTTCCACTCCTTTATGCATTGATATGTTGAGATGTGTTTTGATCATTATTTCTCTGATATTGTTGCTCTGTGATGATCTATGATTTGTACTGTATTTTGGTATTGATGAGCATTTATTTCACATTATTTAGATAAACATTATAAATATACAAATGTGTCTGTCTTTATTAACTGTGTTTTTCTAGTTTGTGATTATTCTAGAAACAAGTATTGGTTTGCCAAACCCTGTCAACTATATAAAGATCGCATCGCCACAATTGGTATAATAGAAATGAAGACACAAATTGGATTTTGGTAATTTGTTTGGAAATTCACTAATCTCAGCGTGAAGGGGCTTGTGGGTAATGAAATTGGGCCTAGCTTGTAGAAAATTATTAGTCCTACATCGCTGGATCAGTTTTGGTAGCAGCCTGATGGTTTATATTGATCATTTTGGCAAATTAATGGTTGAATTATTGATTTTGGTTACTAATATGAAAAGTTAGCGTCTTTGTTTTATGTAGTCTGGAAGTACTGGTACGGAGTATTTTTTTTTATAGTCAATTTTATTGATTTTATAAGAGATAATAGGAAAAACATAAGTACAAACTTACAGCATGGTCATCAGCACCACAACATGTGACATTCAGCAAGCAAAAATAGCCTTGTGACATTATACATTGTTAATTCACTATCTTCAGCGGGGCCTCTAGAATGAGACCCGGGAAATCAAGGAAACTAATTAGTCTACGGGTACCGAGTTACCTAAGATCCCGGGATGTTGATTTAGCCTCAGGGGCAGAGGAAGAGTGTGGAAAAGTATCACACTGCAGAAGTACTTTGTCTGTTGTTGTAATATCGAACAGTGAAATGCTGTTGATGTTATTCTAAGGGACCTATTCTGATGTAAGAAGATTGTATGAAATAGTGAAAATCCGCTTCCGAAACTTTGGCCTTACATCCTCGAAGGAGTACCAAGACCTCTTTTCTAAAAGTCCTCTTCCGAAACTTTGGCTAGTATCCCCAAAGGAGTACCAAGACCTCTTTCACTTGATTGAGAGTAGAGTGGCGCTGGTCGTTATTCTGCTAGTTGTATAAGGTTCTCTTGAATGATTGAACTATCTCTTTATTAGTGGAGCAGACAAAGTAGCAGCGTTTTGTGTCGTTTCTAATAAGAATTTATTTAGAAAGACTTTTGTAGTACATTGGCGTATTATTTTGTAAAGGGAGGGTCAGTCGCAGGAGTTATACTGACGTCACAAAAAAAAGCTGCGCTGGCATTGGTCAGATAGCGGGCGTGTATTGTGCTGTGATTGGTTGGTTGGTTTGAGTCGCGCTGGTATTGGACGAGTGCGAGCCAATAGAGTGAGCAGAATTACGGAAGGATTTTCCTTGATTTCTAAAGTATTTAGCGGGAAAGAGAGAGTTGGAAAATGAAGTTGATAAAGATGATACAGGATTTGTTTAAAAAAGACAAGCCAATAGTTACTAGAGAGGGACTTCCTGTACCTCCTGCAAGATCGCCTTCTTCTTTTATGATGATAGAGCGTGGATATCATACGTGTACATGGTTAGAGAATTGGGTGAGTTATACGGAGGATGATGGAGTTTTAGCTTTCTCAGAGCATGGTACTTTCAATGTAAAAGTTTTGGAGAATTTGAGAAGACGAATGAGTTTGTTAAAACCAAATCCTAGACCTATGCAGTATGAGGCGCTTGAGGAATGGGAACATGAGGTGTACAGAAGGGAGAGAGATAGGAATGGGATGAAATATAGTAATACAATGCAATGGTATTCAGAGGCTAAATGGGATGCGCAGTTGAAAAAGTGGAGGAGAGATGTAATGAAAGATGGATTATATCCAGTAATGGTTGCTGAGGGACAAGCTAGTGAAAAGTGCAAGGAGAAAAAGAATAATGTAGAAACTTCAGAACTAGATATAGATCCGAATGAAATTGATGATGAGTTATTAGATGAGATGTTATTGAAGAGACCTCCGCCATATCAGGAGAGTCCAGATGAGATTACTGCAAGTGCACCATTAATTGAGATAGAAGCTCCACAAGTTCCACAGGTTATACAAGCTTCACAAGCTCTGTTAGTTTTACCGTCTTCATCAGCTACTCGAGTCTCACAGGAGAGAGAGATTGAAATGCTCAAAAGAGCAAAAGAAGAATTGATTCAGAAAATTAGTCAGATGAGTTTAAATGCTGAAGCGTTATCAGTTCCGGTAACAATTGGTCCTATAGTTCCATTGTATAGTGAGGGTCAAAACATTTCGAGAGTGCATGCATTGACAGTTCCAGTGAATAGTGTTAGAGATGTTAGTGGACCAGAAGCAAATGAGATGAGTACGTCACTGATTGATATTCCAGTAAATGGAAATGTGACTGAAACGCCAAAAAGGAGTGTACAAATTGATCCTAGAAAATTAATGTCAAATGTGAGAGAAACGACTTCAGTATCAGGGAGTTCAGTGGGACCTTTGCCAGAAGAGTTGGATGATTGGATTAGAGGAATGGCATCTAATAAGTCTAAACAGAGTATAGATATAGGGAGGTTAAGAGTAGATCTGGAAGAAATGATTATTGGTACAATAAGTCCGGAGAGATTGAGTAAATATCAGGATGATGAGTTGTTATTCTTGTGTAAGAATATTCCATTCAAAGCGAGAAACTTGCATGAGTAATTGGCAGAAGCAGCACAAGAATATGGAGTGGATATTGAGAAATCAAAAGCTTTACAAAAGACATATAGGTTGGATTTTAGTGACAGAGATTTAGAGAGTTTGAATGCATCTGGTAAACAGTTGCAAATAAAAGAGTTGATTAATACTTTGAAAAAATGGGGTGATTTAGAACTATGGAAAGGTAGATGGGCGAGAAAGAAAGAAGAAGTGCTTGCAAGTAAGGGTGTAACTGCATCTTCTTTGCTTCCGTTAAAAGAGGCAGAACCTGCTGAAATGATATATCCCATGAGAGAAGTTCCGGGTGGTGGATATGTTCATATTCCTTGGTCAAGACAGGATATATTGTCTTTTACGATTGACTTCCCAAGGCTGAGAGAAAAGCCTGTCGAGTGGTATAAACAGGTAGAGAGGTTTGTAAAGGTCTCAAAGGTCCTGTTGAAAGATTTGGATGGTTTGTTTGACATTGTAGTTCCAGCTGATTTATGGACTGAGTGTAAAATTGCAATTGACTGGCCAAAAGAGGAATATCCTGGAGATGTTAAAACTGGAGCGCCTTCAGAAGAGGTGATGAAGAAATATAATCAAGTGATTACTTATTTGAAGAGTAAGATTTCCCCAAAGGAAACAGATTGGGTTAAGATTGACAGGATGACACAGGAGTCAAAAGAAACAGTACATGCCTATTACGAGAGACTTTTACAGGTATTTAAACAGTATAGTGGCTTTGAAAACATAACTGACAAAGATATGGGACATTTTGTGTATAAGTTTGTGTTTGGATTGAAACCTGAAATTAGTAATGATTCAGCAGCATTTGATTTGTTGGTAAAACAAAACAGTAGATGAAATACTGAGGTATGCAAAGTATTGTAGCGATGATATTGAATCTAGTCATAAAAAATTGAAAGAGAAAATGATGTTGGCGCAAGTGAAAGCGGCACAGCAGAAAAATGGGAATTTTGTCGATTATTCTCAAATAGGTTTTCAACTGAAAGGACAGAATCTGAATTTTCAAAATGGTCAGGTATCTGGTTTGAGTATTGTACCGAATGGTGGTGTTCAAGTGCAATTACCGGGAAAAGGTAGAGGTAGAAATAATAAAGAAGAGATGAAGAGAAAATTCCCTTGTCGTGCAAGCGGCAGGTTAGGACATTGGAAGAACGAGTGTAAGTTCTTGTTAGAAAATAATGGAATGGTTCAAAATTGTAATCCACAGATGCAGAATGAAGTGGTTGTGAATCAACAACAGCTGCAACAGCAACAGGTAGTTACACCACAGGTACAACAGGTACAACATGTACAAGTGCCTCAATCTCCTATGCCAAATAATGTGAATGCTCAGGTACAGAGATACAGTGCGAATGCTGGATTTCACACAAATGAACAAATTGGTAAGAAAAAAATGGACAAATGGTTTCGCAATATTGGTTGCAATGTCCTGAGAGTGATTCAGATTCATCTCAATGACGGTGCCTGAGTGGGAAGGAAGAGTGCGTGCTTGGCGCATCTCTAGAGGTAGATCAATCAGGTCCTTTTGTGGATGGGAAAGTGGAAGGTAATGATATTACATTCCTTGTGGACACTGGTGCTACCCGTTCTACTGTGAAAGCAGCAGAAATTCCAAACCTACCCCTCTCGGGAGAAATTATCCAAGTCGGAGTTTCAAACAAGTATATTAGAACTCCAGTGACCAAACCAATGGAGGTTCATATTGGAGAATTTAGAGATTTGCATTGGTTTGTGGTGTGCGATACGAGTCCGGTGAACCTTTTAGGTAGGGATTTGTTGTGCAAGATGAATTGTACCATCTATTGTACTCCAGATGGTATTGCTTTCCAAACACCAGATGAGGATGTTGCTTTCAAAGTGATGTTAGCAAGGCAAGGGACAGAAGTGAATGATTTGTATCCTTTATTTACAGCAAAGGATTTGCCTGTTGAATTGAGAGAAACTGTGTCGACCTATGTGTGGGTTTTCTCAGGGAAAGACATCGGATTGATGAAGGAGGTTGATCCAAATCAAATTTTGGTTAAACAAGGTGCAGAATTTCAGAAAACACAACAATATAAAATGAGTCCTGAGACCATTGAAGGAGTTACTCCTGTAATTGAGCAAATGATTCAACAAGGTATTCTGATCGAAATACTAGGGAGTCCTTGTAATTCACCTATTATGGGAATTAAAAAACCGAGCGACAAGTACAGAATTGTGCAAGATTTGAGAAAAATTAATAAGATTGCAGTACCTTGTTGTCCGATAGTGCCAAACCCAGCAGTGATTCTTTATCAAATTCCCTGTGACGCGGAATGGTTCACAGTGATTGATTTGTGCCAAGCCTTTTTCTCGAAAACCCTTGCATCAAGATAGCCAGTATCTTTTTGCTTTTCGGTTCGGAGACCGTGTCTTGGCATGGTGCCGAGTTCCTCAAGGGTATACAAAGAGTCCTTCAATTTTTAATCAGATTTTGAAAAAGTGTCTGGAGTCATTGGTTATGCCAGAAGACTCAGTATTGGTGCAATACATCGATGATTTATTGGTGGCATCAAAGACACGAGAAGCATGTATGACAGATACAATTGCTCTACTGAACCATTTGGAAGAAGGTGGGCATAAAGTGTCACCGGCAAAATTACAGTTTTTTCAAAAAGAGGTTCAATATTTGGGACACAAAATTGAGAAAGGAGTCAGGAAAGTATCACAAGATCGAATTACTGTGATCTTGCAAATGGGTCCTCCCAGAACACAGAAAGAAGTTTGAATGTTTCTGGGCACGGTTGGATACTGCAGACAGTGGATCAGTGGTTTCTCACTGATAGCCAAGCCATTACAGAGATTGACTCACAAAGATGTAGTCGATCCGATCGAACTGGATGAAGAAAGCATGAAGGCTTTTGTTGAGATGCGAGATAGTCTTTGTGGAGCACCTGCATTGGGAATGCCAGATTATTCTAAAGAATTTGCATTGTTTTGTTGTGAAAAGGATGGCTGTGCAGTTTCAGTTTTGACACAAACACATGGAATGGCGCATCGTCCAATGGCATATTTCTCTGCTACTTTGGATTCAGTGGCTGCAACGTTGTCAGGTTGTTTGAAAGCAGTGGCTGCAACTTGTGTGAGTCTGGAGCAGAGGGAATCAATTGTGATTGGACATCCATTGAGAGTGTATGTGCCACATTCTGTTGAGATTTTGCTAACAAGGACGAGGACACACCATATGACAAATAGTCGTTTGACTAGATATGAGAGAGTGATCTTGGGTGCTGAGAATGTGACAGTGACATGATGCACGACACTGAACTCAGCGACTTTGTTGCTGAGTTCGAGTTGTGAAGAAGTAAAGGATGAAGCAGATCATGATTGTCTGGATGTGACAGAGTTGTGTACAAAACCAAGGCCTGACATAAAAGATACGCCATTGCCAGAATCAGATTGTGTGATGTTTGTAGATGGTTCGTGTCTGAGAGATGAAAAGGGTGCATTGCGTGCTTCATATGCAGTATGTACAGTGGCTATGGTTCTTGAAGCATCTTGTCTAAGAGGGATAAATACAGCTCAAATTTCTGAATTGGTCGCTTTGACCAGGCTTGTATAATTGGCAAAAATTTGAGGATAACCATATTTGAGGATAGTCAATTTGGTTTCGAGGTGGTGCACGATTTTGGTCAATTATGGATGCAACGTGGATTTCTGACATCTTCAGCATCCCCGATGAGAAACAGAAAGGATGTAAAAGATTTGCTGAATGCACTACAATTGCCTAAAGAAATTGCAGTAGTCAAATGCCAAGCACATAAGTCAGGAAATGATTATGTGACTAGTGGCAACAGATACGCAGACCAAGTGGCTCGTTTCTGTGCACAAAATTGTTTTGATTAATAAAGGAGAGAAAAAAGAATACAAATTGTCACTTGATGTTCTCTTCTGTAGAAACATGGGATGAAGTTAGACAATTGCAAGAAGAAGCTAGTGAAGAAGAGAAAGAAATTTGGATTAAAGCAGGATGTACAAAGAGACCTGAAGATGAAATATGGGTGCACATGGATGATAGACCAGTAATGCCAGACTGTTTACTTTCACAATTTGCAAGGATGTACCATGGAGTGACTCATGTGGGAAGAGATGCTATGATTAGGCTTTTTAAACAGTCATGGTATAATCCAAAGATCAGGGTTATTTCAGAGAGTCTTTGCCAGAGATGTATAGTCTGCCAGCAGCAGAATCCAGGTAGAAAGACTGTTGTCAGTTGGGGAGGGTTGGAAAAGCAGCATGTCTTTTTACTAGATTACAGGCAGATTTCATCGAGCTTCCTCCTTGTAATGGACTGAAATATGTGCTGGTTGTTGTTTGTCTGTTTTCTCGTTGGGTAGAAGCATACCCAACAAGAAGAAATGAAATTTAACAGTTGCTAAATTGCTTTTGAGAGAGATCATTCCTAGATTTGGATTTCCAGTCTCTTTAGAAATGGATAGAGGTACTCATTTTAATAATTAAATAATTCAGATGATTTGTGCAGCATTACAAATTGAGCAAAAGCTGCATTGTGCCTATCGACCAAAAGCCTCAGGTGTGGTCGAGCAAATTAATGGCACTATTAAATCGAGACTGTTAAAGGTATGTGCATCCACAGCACTGAAATGGCCAGATGCTTTACCCTTGGTATTAATGAGTCTGAGAAGCATTCCTGATAGCATTCCTGATAAAGACTGAAAGACTGGATTATCCCCTCATGAAGTTATAATGGGGAGAGCAATGAGACAGCCGATTGTACCAGCAAATCAACTCATGAATATAACTGATGATTTGGTGCTTGACTATTGCAAAGGATTGGCTGATGTGGTGCGTTCTGTGTCTCATCAGGTTGGAGAAAGTGTAACCACAACACATCAAGAGCAAGTACATGATTAGAGTCCAGGGTAGAGGATCCTGGTGAAGAAACATGTGAGAAAGTCGTATCTGGAGCCTAGGTGGCATGGCCCATACCAGGTAATATTGGTGACAATGACAGCAGTGACGTGTGGAGGCTTGCCGAATTGGATACACGTAAGTCACACAAGAAGAGTCCCAAGTCCACTTGAAAGACAAGAAGAAGAAGAGCAGAGACTGGCAGAGAGTCAAGAAGAGCCAGAAGCTGTAGAACGTAAAACCATAGAGTCTGACGCTGAGAGTGTTGAACACGTGGATGATCGAGAACAAAGTTGAATAAAGTGGGCACCAGCTACTCGGTCTCGTGAGACTGCTGTTGAAAGTAATGATGGAGGAGTGTTAAATGAGAATCAAGAGCAAGTGCAACAAAGAAAAGAACTGAATAAAAGAACTTGCGAACTTGACACTGAAGCAGAGGGAACTGTGCAAGTTAAGAGAGCAAGAAAAGGTGATGTGTGGCCAAAAGGAGTTAAAAGACTGAAATACACTCTGAAAAAGAAAATACCAGACACGATAGTTGAAGTACCAAGAAAAACAAAACAAAGTGAGTCAGAAGAAGAATTAGTTTTGAAAACAAAGAGGGTAAGAGTTCCAAACAAGAAATACACAGCACCAGAATGGACATATGTGGTGTTGGAAGAAATTGAGCATACAGATCAGAGCAAAGACGATACTGGTACAAAACAGAGTGAAGCAAATGGTTTTGAACCACCCTAAAAGAACTGTGTAAACTAAAGGGTGCAGAAAATTAAAGAATTTGTTCAGAGAAAAAAAGAGAACTAAAAGAAGAAATTGAACTAAAGGCTGTGAAGGAGATATAAACAAAAAAAAAGAAAAAGAGGGGTGAAGAAAGAAGAAGAAGGCTTGAAGTATTTGGATACACTACTTAGATAGTTTTTATCATTTTTCTTTTTCTAGTTTTTTCTAGTCTTTTTTTTCTTTTTGATATACATTTTTTACCTTAAAATGGCAAAAATAGCAGAGACTGGATATCAAAATCGTAGGTTTAAACGTAGATGTATTAATGCTTGCTTATTTAGTATTCTATTATTAATGTTGGTGTGGTTAACACTAATTGTTATTGTGCCTGTCTTAATGGTAACTAACCATAAAAATAATACTAATGGTGTGACGAGTGAGAAAGTAGATTCTAAAAGTCTTAAAGAAATCTCACATACTAATATAGAAAAGATGGAAGGTGATAGCATTTACTATCAAGATAAATCAATTAATTACTTTTCGTTAAATGTTTTTACTAAGTTGTTGTATGAGTATGTTGATAAGATGGATGCGAGAGATTGTTATGTGTGCATGCAATTACCATTGTCTGTCTCAGAGGGGGTGACTTACCATCACCTACCTTTAACATATGGTGTGTCTTGTAGTGTACTCACGAGTCTATTTTATGAGAGAGGTAGCTTACAATATTACTATTCTAACATGGATTTAGTGTTTTCAGAAATTCCTATTAGAAAGAACATGAATAGAGTAAGTAGTGCTGAAAATGCAGAATATATGGGGGAATTTTTCCATCCAACAAAAACAATTGATATAGTATACGCTCATAGACATAACCTAACATGTAGACTGCGGTTTGAAGAAATAGAATTCATTAACAAGGTAGAGGATAGAAGGCAGGATTTCAAGAGAAAGGCTGCTGAGCAAAAGTCTCATGTACCTCCATGGGCTCTCAGAGAAGGAGATTACAAAAAGGGTGAGACATACGCTGCCATGACCCTGGACTGGCATCATAGAGGGAAGCTTTGCTTGCTTAGACTAAAAACTGATTACAATAATTATTTCATTGGTTTTAGTGAGTGTGATCATAGTTTCCTAATTACGGGAGGATGGGGAATTAAAGGAGGAACTGATCCTGTCTTTCCAGGAATCTATTATGTGTGTGGTAAGAATGCCTACTATAGGTTGCCTGCACATTGGTATGGATGTTGCTATATTGGTATTATATTTCCAAAGGTGTACCATTTGGATAAAAATGACAGAATCAATGAAGTAAAGAATGGACTAACACATATTAAGAGAGGGGCGAGTTTTTCAGAAATAGTGGGAGATATTTTTGGAGCATTGATACCTTCAGTTGGAGTCATATTAAACTTGCATAAAATTAGAAAATTGTCTACAGTGGTTGATCGTTTATCAACAGATACTGCTGGTGGTTTCTTGATAATTGATACTGAAATGGTTGCGATTAGATCAATGGTTTTACAAAATCGATTTGCCCTTGATGTATTATTGGCCAAAGAGGATGGAGTCTGTAACATGTTAAAGATTCAACAATGTTGTACATATATACCTGACAAAAGTAAGAGTTTAGAGGGGCATATTAAGAACATTACGAATCTTTGAGAAGATTTGGCTAAACTAAAGGTTGATGGTGCTTGGGAGAAACTTAGTAAGAGTTTCTCCTCCATGTGTAATTGGTTTGCTACCTTTGGGAATAGTGTATTAGGAAGAATACTAATGCCTATCATTGCAGTGGCTACAGCAGTACTAATGAATTTTCTGATTTATAAATGTTGTAAATGCAGAAAGGAGACATCCGATGTAAAACCAAGAGCAAGAAAGAGAAATAGAGAAGAGATTGAATTAGAGGACAAGAATGGGAATTATTATGAAATAATGAAGGACTTAGATGGGATAATGATAAAGCAAGAGAGAACAACTGCTTTTTAAAAGCGATAATTTGTATTGGTGGGTATTTTGGTGATGGCTCAAAACGCCATCAAAGGGGGGATTGATGGAGCAGGGTTTTGGCGAAACAAAACCTGCTCGAATTGAACCCTCAGTAACATTTACTAACATTGGGCCCGATTCACAGAACTAACTTAAGACAAAATCCTAAACTTACTACCATTTTGGTATTCACAGAAGGCACTTACTCATTTTGGTATTCACAGAAGGCACTTACTCATCAATGAGTAAGTGCCTTCTGAGGCACTTACTCATTTTGGTATTCACAGAAGGCACTTTCTCATCAATGAGTAAGTGCCTTCTGTGAATACCAAAATGAGTAAGTGCCTTCTGTGAATACCAAAATGAGTAAGTGCCTTCTGTGAATACCAAAATGGTAGTAAGTTTAGGTTTTTGTCTTAAGTTAGTTCTGTGAATCGGGCCCTGTGTGCGGTGAAAAACTAATGTGGAAAAGAGCCTAACATGAGGGACAATGCTACTGCGCAAGCACGTACTAAAGCACTGAAGTAGGCCGCAAATGCTTTAGATAAACGAAAAATAAATACTAATGCTGCTTTTGTGCACATTATTAACGTTTGCTAGAAAAATAATATTAACATGGGTTGCGCATGGATAGATGCAACATGGGGTGGATGCGTAATGAAAAGCAATATAAGTGATTGATAATGCCTGTGTTTGTTTTTCAATAGAAGCATGTTTTCTGTTCTGCGGGAAAACACGGGGTTAATGAGAATAGAATAAATTCTGCAAAATAACACTGAGCAAGACGATGGTAGTGGAAGACAAGTGTCCTTCGCCAGTCCTGTGTGCCTGCCAAGAGACAGCTGACAGAAACAAAATTTTCCTTGAGTGAAAGAACATTTCCTCTTCGTGCGGCACAAACGGATAAATGTGACACATAATTTGCTACATGACTAGGATGGAGGAAACGAATGCTATGATAGAGGCACGAAGTTGTATTTCCTGGGGTGGAAGTAGATATACCGAATAAATGAACTATAAAGAAGATGAGCCAAAGGACATGACGAGAGTGGTGTGACAAATACACCCCCTTCCTTAACTAATCATGTGTAGAGAAATCCTCTGTTCTGACACAAGTGTGGGTTGGACATTTGGGTTTTAGGGTATAATTGAGGTTCCTGGTGAGAGGGGTTTAGGAGTTTTTGCAGGAGTTTGTTGGTGTTAGTTGGTGGCTTGCTTTCTTACCTGCGTGAGGAGAGGCCTTCTATGCTGTCTCCTATCATTGAGCTGGCTGTTCCTGTCTGCTGATTCCTGACTTAATCTTTGCCTCTTCAATTCTTTTTGAAGGGCTTTACTGCTCTAATGGCCAGGGAGTAGATTTCTTATTCAATTGGGTTAGTATAGACGGAAAACTGAATTTGCATATTCATTTGCAAATGTATTTTGTCTCTGAACCTTTTGTCTCTTCGCCTTTCCACTCCTTTATGCATTGATATGTTGAGATGTATTTTGATCATTATTTCTCTGACATTGTTGCTCTGTGATGATCTATGATTTGTACTGTATTTTGGTATTGATGAGCATTTATTTCACATTATTTAGATAAACATTATAAATATACAAATGTGTCTGTCTTTATTAGCTGTGTTTTTCTAGTTTATGATTATTCTAGAAACAAGTATTGGTTTGCCAAACCCTGTCAACTATATAAAGATCGCATCGACACAATTGGTATAATAGAAATGAAGACACTAATTGGATTTTGGCAATTTTGGTAATTTGTTTGGAAATTCACTAATCTCAGCGTGAAGGGGCTTGTGGGTAACGAAATTGGGCCCAGTTTGTGGAAAAATATTAGTCCCAGATTGCTGGATCCCAGGCTTGGCTGCCATAGTTCCATTACCATGGTACAAAGGGAGCAAACATCACCCCACCTCATCTGATCCCTCATCAGAGCTAGTCTCATCCTCATCAACAAATTTATGAAGAAGAAATCCCCACAACATGATTGCCTCAGAAGCTCCCTCGTCTGTACATGCACTATGCATGTGCATCTCCTCCGCAACCCCCCATTCAAGGAGATCCCGCTGCCATGAAGACAGCAACGGTGCACTAGTGCTCATCCAACAGATGGCCACCCTCCATTTGGCCAGTAACAATGCTAGCTGGGCCCTCCTATAGGAAATCTTTCGTCCCCTGGGCTGCACTACTACCCCCAAGAGGCATTCCCATGGAGTCAGAGGGATCACAATCTCTGTCACTTCCACTATTGTGGGTACTGCCTCCCTCCAGTACCCCTGAACCAGATCATAAGCCCAGGCGAGGTGTAAAAAGGAGGCCCCCAGCTCCCAACATCTTGCACAGTGCACCTCCCTTGAGGGCTCTATTCTATTCAAGTGCCCAGGAGTCACATAGGTGCAATTAAGAAAATTAAAGTGAAGTAACTTGAACCTATGGTTACAGGATACTTTCCACACCAATGCGCATGCCCTCACCCAGTCAGCATCCACAACATTCTCCTCCAGCTCACGCTCCTAGGCCCCACATGAGGTGTAAGGACCAGCCACCATGTCACCACAGATTGCCCTATAAAAAAATTAAATGAGATGCCTCCTCTCCCCCAATAGGGCAGACCACCCAACATCAGGGAGAGCTGAGGGGCCGCAGGGAAACCAGCCCAAACCTTCCACGCAATACTTTCCAACTTGGCATAATGCAGGAAATGGCCTGGGCTCACTTCAAAGGTCTCCCGAGCCTCTTGGAAAATGAGGAAGACCTCCCGTGGGTATAAGTCCTCCGCCACCTGACAGCTCCCACCCTCCAGAGTTAAATGTTTGTATACCTTACCGTTCAATGATAGAAGATGATACAAGGTGATAGTAAGTAATGGGTTTTTCAGACTTAACAAATTAAAGAATCGAGACATCCTACTGGAGCAAATGTGAGCACTCTGGTACTATGGTACATCTGACACGATCAGCGCACTGGCCCGTCCTTTTTTAGGCCACTGATCCAGGGCTGATTTTGACAGTATCTGACTGTATTTTTCCGGATTGTAGAGCAGTGGTCATCAATGTGCAGCTATTGAGGAAGAGTGGAATTTTGCTTATCAAAGAGGAATCATCCCTATGTCGTTTTTCAGCTCAGAATCAGATTTGGCATTACAGCTTTTACTTGTCTGCTACAGCTAATGTAATAATGAATAGAAATGTATTTATTGAGAGGGCTTTAGACATTGTTTTGGTGGGGGTGTTATTCACATTTATGATCAGAACACAGACAAGCATACAAAGAGTGGGGCAATGGGTCAGCCCCCCTTCAGCTGTTGCTTTCTGGCAGCATCTTTCACTTTTTGGATCTGCCAATAGAATGGTTATTAAATGTCATAAAAAGGACATATTTCAACTTTTTCATCATTTTTAGATGAAAACACTGTCTTAAAGTTTAATTATGCTTAAATAAGATTTTCCACTTTCTGGTCAGTTTTGTTATTGTGTATCAATGAATATGGACAAATAAGGATGGGAGCCATGCATTTATCCTTGGCTCCTCCGTCAGCAACACTTGTCGTTGTCCGTTGTTCTTTCATCTGAGTCAGTGAGTGTCACGCTAGTCATGGAAGCTACATTGCCATCATGTGCCTGAGTGTGAGCTTCATGTGACAGGCAGCTTCAGCTTCGACAACTGCAGGAGGGAGCCTTGAGAGCAGGGGAAGTTGGTTGACTGACTTATGGAAAGTCAGGCAAGAAACCTGGAGAGGGGAGGACACGGACAAGGGGGCATGAGGAAGGGTGCCTGGAAAGAGGGATGCAGTGGACTGAGACTGTGAGAGGCTGGCAGATTTTGGAGGCTGGGACTGGAGATGGGACTAACAAAGAGGTTGGGATAGGTGAACTGGGATTCTTGTCATGAAGTAATCAAAGATAACTCATAACAGGTGAATTAACGTGCCATGAACTGAATCACCTTTAGCGTTCTATATTTAATTGGCTGTCCCAGCTTTCTTCTATACTGCTGTTAATGCAAATGAAATCAAGTTGTTAAATACACCCAACTTTGGCAGGTATCGCAGATGAATAATAAACAAGCAATGTTATGAGTTAAAGATTACGCAATATTCCATTCTGTTCTATTATGCAGGTCTCCAGGTAGCATGGTTGACAGCTTGATGGTTAGACTACACTCGTCATGTGCATGGACACACTTTAAACATCTAAGCCCTGCTGTCATCTGACACCTGTGTGCAGAAGGTAAAGAGAGATCCAGGGTTGTCAATTAAAGGATTTCAGAGTGTGAATTATGTGTTGGAAAGCATGTTTTAAGTGCCTTTAGTTCCCCTTGTGCTAACCAAACTCCTCTTCTGCATCTTTGTGTAATTTGCGTGAGAATGAGCGACAGACCATGCATGTGAAAGGCATAATTGAATAGGCATTCTTAACCCTAGGGAAAAGAAAGAAATCAGTGATAAGGTCTAGTTAGGAAAAATGACCTGGCATATTGGTCAGCAATTTAATATGGATGCTGCTGCTATAGACAGACACAACCAAATAGATAGACTACCACAGAACCCACACGTGAGCAAATGATGAATACAGAATCTCAGCTTGTAAACGTTTAGAGGTACCGTACTCAGACCTTGAAGTAGATGTTGAGAGGATGTAAGGTAAATCTCTCTAAATTTGTCAAGCTCTCCACCACCTAAATTAGTGTTGTAAGCACATGAAAACATGCACATTTTAAAAGTGACACAATACAGGCATCCATAATTCTGCTTCACTAGGTGGGCGAGGCACCAATGTCTGTGGGGTCAAATCTGCTTCCCTGCCTACTTAAATGAAGAGTGGAATCCCCTTGCCTCTTTTCTGGGATCTGTGAGGTGATGCTCCAGGTTATTGGATTTCTGAAACACTGATAATGGTGTGGCTCCTTTTGAAGTCACAAATGCCTTGTCGGTATTCAGTACATTTCTGAGCTGTGCTTTATCCGTTCCTGCAGGAAAGAGTAGCAAGCAACCAGCTAAGGCTCGTCTAAGGTGAGTACAGTATGGATGGAGCATGTTCAGTGTTGAGCACACAATGGACAGCCTCTCAGTCTGGGGTGAAGTATAACCTTGTGTCCTATATGTGGAAGTATCTAAGTTCATACAGTTTGTACAGGAGCACAATGGACAAGCTGTGTAAGGTCCGCTGAGAGCGAAGGGGCTATGGACAGTCTGTTATACATGAGTAAAAGCTTGCAGGTACTACCACCCATGTGCACTCCAGGGAATCTGAGACATATCTACTAAAAGTAACCAATTCTTTTCAATAACTCAGGCACCTTATCACTGTGATCTTAGCGCCTGCCACCCCTGTGCCTCCCCATCCAGTTATCTCACTCATCAATCTGTCAAATGAGACCACATTAATGAGTGGGCAAATCCCTGTGGAGATGAATAGGCAAAAACTGCATCAATGTGAATTTTGGTTTTTCACTGACATTTCGAATAGTATGGCTTCATATTTTGACCCATACATTTAGATGGAAGCCAGGAAAAGCTACCATTCCCATTTATTGTTGATGAGTATAGAACCAGGATAATCTAAGGAACTGTAATGTGCATGTATTCCACAAGACTTGCTTAGGCATAGTGTCTTCTTGTAAGCTTCACATATTGAGGAAAAGTATGCATTCCTCAAACTTACTTAGAGGGGAACACACAGAATTCTCTATCAATGACAATTGTCCAACATCCTCAAAAATCTAGTGATTAAAACAATACCTCATTGAACAAAAAGAGCCAAAGCTACAGCCATGAGAAGTAGATACGGACCTCACATTGTAAACGTTTGCTATATTTTTAACCAGCAGTTGCCCTGCACACAGGAAACCCTAACAAACCCAGTTATTCCTCAAACTTAGACACCTTGGTGAATGTAGGGTGGTGGGTTGAGAATCTCACCATGTTTTCTTACCCAGAATGCCTTCGAACATCACACTATTGGTACCTAAAACATGATTCCATAGAAGATAGTTAAAGGATTAAGGGCCATATGTAGGTGGGCTAATACCGGTCGGTAACGGCCGAAAATCGGTAAATTTCCCGTTACCGACCGGTATTTAGCCCTTTGCGATGTAGGAGGCCGGATTTAAGGAGTCGGTAATTTACCGATTCGTTATTTTAAGGAATCGGTAAATTACCGATTCCTTAAATCCTATGTAGGGAGCACTCAAGTGAGTGCATTTTTGGTTTAAGGATTCGTTATTTACCACCAACTACAAGTTGGTGGTAAATACCGAATACCTTTTAAAAAGCAATTTTGTGCTTTTTAAAAGTGCCATGTGGCAGACATACATGCCCTTAGGGCATGTATGTGCGCCACATGTGCACACATGCACGATTTAGGGTGCAACAGGGTGTCAATTTGACACCCTGCCACCCTTGAATATGCTCCCCTATTACCGATTCGGTATTTACCGAATCGGTAATAGTGAATGGCTTCCCATTCATTCCTATGGGCCTCCAGGCCCATAGGAATGAATGGGAAGGTATTCCTTATTATATCGGATAACGAATATTACCGAATCGGTAAAATTTACCGAATGTTTACCTACATTCTATTTACCGATTCTTAAATACCGAATCGGTAAAATTCGGTATTTAGGAATCGGTAAATAGAAATTACCTACATATGGCCCTAAGGCACTGGGGTTGGGTGGCCCTCACGGAACGCTAGAAAGCCAAGGCATTTCTGACAAGTAGAGGCTCAATAAAATCCAGTGAGGTTTGACACATGCAGATACCACAATTTGTCCTACCAAAATGTACTGAAACCATCAAACTATGGTTAAAAAAGAAATCTTCCTCATGTTTGTGTGTGGTTAAACTCCATAATAACAAAGGCTAGTTAACATTGCTATTACAAACATGCAAGTGTGGGGCAGACATGAGAGGGGGTAAAGACCTGCCAGTGGACTAAAACAGAGCCTAAGTTAGATGTCCTATGGCTGTGTCATGGATCTATTCTAGCTAGATGTAAAATGTACCAACTGTACTCAAACAGACATTTTATGTAGTATAAACTCATATATCAGTTCGTACAGTGATGAAAAGGGAAGTTGGGATAGAAGTTCCAGGTCTTAATGGGCACTCCACATATGATTTTTGAGTGGACACTGCAGGCTGAAATCAATGTCACTCTCCGAGGAGTCCATTGCCTGGTCAGCAATTGACAACATCTCTACTGATATCACGATGGGTCAGAGGAATGGGACCAAACGCTGCCTGAAAGTCACAGACCTCCAACCCAGCACCTAGGCATCATGACCCATGAGCTCCAGGCTTCACACAACACCATTGTCACAACAGCAAGCGGGAGGAGGTCTGATGAATGAGACCAAACACGGCCCAAATGGCATAGGCCTGTCATAACTCTCATTCGGAAGCCACGACCTGCCAAACTAAGGAGGTGACCAACCCACAGTCTGATACGAATACTCTTATTTTCAGACCCGATTATAAATCAAGAGGAAATAGTGACATCCTGAACAGAGGCAATATTCTACTGCTGCTATCATACATTCCAACCTTAGCCGATCTGCGCACAATGGATCTTATGTCAATGGAATTCATCCACTCTGAAACATCGCAGAAGGGTGAAGCTACCAAGACAACCTGGAGAACAACCTTAATCGCATAGAAAATTCTCGCAGACATTTCTGTTTTCGAGAACTGGGGGATAAAGATCACTCCCTTCCGCAAACCAGGCTATCCCGCCCCTCTGCTACCATTGGACCAAGGCAGAGGGCAAGCAGGCCCAAACAACCCAACCCACTCTGTCCTTAGAGGAGCTCTGGGGCATTCAGAGAGGAGGACGAGGGCCATCCCGGAAGTACATAGAGGTCATTGGAACACAATTGATCCACACTACTCGGACATTGATCTTAGGTGGATCTCCAAAACAATTAATAGACATCTTGGCAGCCAATGACAAGCACTGGAGAAAGCGGTACCCATCAAGTCCTGTAAAGATACTCTTCGGCTGTGTGCATGGAACGTTAATGGTCTCGCCAGCAAAATCTCAGGCCGGACTTTCTCCGTTACATCATAGTCTTCGATGTTATTTTGATGCAGGAAACCTGGCTGGCTGAACTGCATCACTTGCAGGGATATATGTGCTTCTTCACACCTGCAGTTAAATGGGCAAAGTTTGGCCATTTACAGGGCAGCCTGGTAAACTACGTTTCAATAGCTTCCATAGCTCCAGCTTGCCTTTTACACTCTACCTCGCCAACTATTAACGCGGTGAAAATCACCACTTCTCCTCAAAACACTGAGATAATAATTATCAACGCTTACATTCACCCAAAACATAAAGCTAAAGCCACATGGCAGCTTGTTTATACAACTTGTGCTATACATACGCAAGGGAGAAACTATGAACATTGTCCTCACTGGGGACTTGAACCTACATCTGCTGGGTGCCTCACCAGACGAAGCCATGATAGCTCAAACCTCAATCTGGGACATACCGATGCAAGGGAGAAACAACCAGGGCCACTTGACCAAGATTGGCATAGACCTACTGGATGATCTAGAGCACCTTAATCTAAGGGCTCTCAATGGCAGGTTCCAGGAAGATAATCCACCGGCGGCCTCCTATTATTCCTCCTCCACTTGTACAATGATAGACTATACTTTGTCTCTCTCCCATTGTTCCAACACGTCGTTTCATTCCACCTAGGAGATAGAGGCGAAAGCGACCATCGTCCTCAAGAAACAATCTTATTAACAACCGCACCCATATTCAACCGGGCAAAGAAATCTCCCAACACCATTTTTACGGTCAACTACAGAGGATCAAGTTCACTCAGGCAACCACAGGGCATTTGTCGCAGTCTACAATGGAGCTCCTACAGGCGCATAGAGGCTCAACAGAGAGTGAAATAGGAAGGTGGGAGTCTTTAACCATCAATCTGGGGGAAATGTTTGCCGTACCACTCAAAGCAAACCCTCTCTAAACACTCAATGAGGTGGGGCACATTACAAAGGCCCAATTGATCCAACTTAAGCAGCTCAAAAGATCTATAAATAGTATCTTACGGTCCCTTCGACGTCCCCCCCCCCGAGGACATCCCTCTGCAAACATCACTTCAACAGCAAAAAAGAGCACTGAAGAAGCTGAAGTGGGCCACCAATAGATCACGAGAGGATGAGGTTTGAGTAAAGCTATCGCAGATATCAAGTGCAATGGCAGTGCATGATTCTGGGGGGATGATTAATAAGCTTACATGCCCTTCACATGGGGGAATCACCTCTCACCTACCCAAAGACACCTGGGCAATGTATCTAAGGGACCATTTTAATCAGCACTGCCCTGCAGAATCTACAGGTTTGGAAGCCAGCTTGATACCAATGAGCACCCGTTTAAACACCTCTCCGAAGAACAACAATCCTCGAGCACCCTATCTTCTATCAATAAACGGACCTGGGCAACCCCAAGGTCACCTAGAACTAATTCAATCAGACATCAAATTAGCAAAGGCAGGAGAGAAGGGGCCCTGGGCCCTAACGGCAAACTCCCCGGCAATCTTCAATCATAATGCGGATTTCTAGGCAGAGGCACTGGAGGCACTCTTTTTTTTAATCAGACTCAGCGACATAATCCCAATCTCCTGGAGAGGTTCACTAATATATCCAATATATAAAAACAGAGACTGGTCTTGGCCAAAAAACTATTATCTAGCTGCCCAAATCGACAACGAGGCAAAATATTTTACAGGGACACTTTGACAGGAACTCTTGACATGGGCTACTGAGAAAGCAATAATACAACTCAATCAAACTGGGTTCTCAAAAAACTCCAGCATGACAATTTATATCATGGTCATATCACTTCTTATAAACAAGGCGAAAGCTTCAAAACAGACACTTCATCTATGCTTTCGACTATGTGACTATGTGGAGAGGGCCATGCTCTGGAGCAATGTGGCATGCTGGGGGATTCCCTAGACTCTGTTGAACTTGCTAATCGCTCTTCACATGGATACATGGGAGCAGGTGAAGTTGGGAGAAGGAACACATCTCTCAAGATGAATTTCAAAAAAGCAAACTGTGAAAACGGGGGTGCGCTCTGGCTCCCACTTTGTTCAACCTGTTTTTTGCCGACCTGACGTAGACACTCAATGCCTGCTACTCCCACACCCCAAGGCTAGGGGGTCTGGTGCTGTAGAGCTTCCTATATGCCAACGATGTAGTCATAGTCAGCCATACTCAGGTAGGCTTACAGCACTTACTCAATACAACACAGGAATACTCCGATAAAAATGGACTGAACATCAACTTCTATAAGACATGATTACCAACAACAGGAGAAACCCACTGGCATGGCTCTGGGGCAAGACACAAATTCAGTCAGCAATAGACTACAAATATCTAGGGGTGATTGTCGACAAAGCAGGCAATTTCGTGCAACAAAGGGAGGCAATAAAAAGGAAAGGGCTGGCAGTGTCACTAAAGAATTTAAAATCAAAACTAAACAAGCCATCACTATCCGATGTCCTTCGGGTAGTGCAAGTCAAACTTTTGCCAACAATAACATACGGCAGCGAACTCCAGAGAGGCAGGGACGCTAAAATCCTAGACAGCACCCTAGTGAAACCATATAGGACCATGTTCAATCTACCAAGGAACATCTCGCCAGCACAGATCAGGCTGGAGTTTGGTCTGCAAAAGCAGTCTCTGGTGAGGAAAGGAGCTTTTATAAACTTCTGGGGCAAAATCAGGAAAGCTGCTCCCAGCACTCTTAATTACTACTTATAGCAGGAGCTCCAACAGGGGGATTCATCACCTGCTAGACCATATCTTAAGGAATCCTTGTCCAAGACAGGGTTGACCCTGCTATGAGAAACCCCAAACAGCCACCCCGTGTTCAAAAAATGAGTTTGGAAATCGATAAAACTCCTATCATTAGCAGAAGATAGGCTGTTTTTTCTGGCAGAACTCATGTCTGGATGTCATTGAACACCTATAATGCACCGGCACCCCAGAAATGTCTTAGCCTAGGCTTCTCTAGATCCACCAAAGAGCAATTTCTGAAATATCATCTGGGGTTGCAGCCTTGTTTATTACATCTTCCCCACTGGCAGAGAAAATCTATAGAGAAGGTCTGCCGTATCTATGGCACAGACATGGAGGGCATGATTTTTACTTTTTACATGTGTGGAACATGTTTGAATGCAGGCATTTACAGTTTTGTGTCTGGTATTGTTACTGCAATGGTTTTTAGCAATTTTAGCTGGCTCCTGGCCAGGAGAATTATTTCATTCCTGCATGTGTGTAACATGGTATTACATATGCATTTAAGGTTTTGTTGTCTGGTGTTATTATTGCAATGGTTTTAAGTAACAATGCAAATAAAATAAACTTGAACTTGAGTGGACACTGCACACTCATTTGTTCTCTCTATTTGTGAGCAGCACTAAAATAAATTCCAGAGCTCTTGTCACAAATCGATATTAACTCCCATCCACAGCTGGTATAATTCAATTATGTATATGTATATATGTGGTGTGTGTATATCACAAGCACAGCCAGAAGCCAGGAGAACACTGTTCAGAGTCAAAGGTAAAAATACAGTCAACAAATAATTGGAATGGGTAGCTGTCGCTGAGAACAGAATTGCGCTGTTACTGCTTTTAGATGTAGTGGTCTTTAAAGATGTGTGTTTTCAGATTTTTTCTAAAATGGAGCAGGGTTGGGGTGATCCTTGTGGATTTGGGATTCGTGTTCCAAATTCTCGTTGCATGGATGGAGAGGGTTTATGGCCATGTTTTTCATCTTTTTGTATTTCTGTATCTCCATTTTGCTGGCTGTGAGAAGTTGGCATGGTATATGATGTCCACTAATTAAAGTGGGCACCTTGCACCAGTCCAAACAACCCTTATGGTGATTTAAGAGGTCAAAGATAACCTTAGAAAGCTATCCAAGTGGTAGCTGTGGAGAGCAGCCTTCAGACTTAGTCTTGAAGGAATGTTAAACAGCTTGTTTTACCAGAATGCAACCTTATTGTATTGGTTAAATGAAAGGAGAATCACACAGTAGTTATAAGAATGTATATGAATTATTATAACACACCTTAAATACCTCACAGTATCTGCTACACGCAGATAAACACAAAGCACACAATACTGTAGCACAGAAACAATCGTAAGTAGCACTAATATACAGTGGGCTCCCGGGGGAGACCAAACCATATACTAAAATAGTGGTATAAGAACCACGACTCGAGTCAAGACAGAGTCTAGAGGATGTAGAATCGCTGGGACCCCAAGGAACCACCCAAGGTGAGTAAGTAGGGACCCCACGGAGGACGGGTGCAGTGTGAGAACACGACCGCGTGCTACGTACAATTCACTGGGAGAGTCGCAGTTGCATTTTTAAAGTTTAAGGACCCTTCCCAGTGGATTACAAGGAAACCCTTTGGAACATAGAAGGTTGGAGAGCCACCCCACCTGTAGATACCGAGGTACCAGAGTTACCTATCCCAGGGAAGCCGGGTGCATAGGGCTGAAGTGGCGTCGGAAACCACGGTCGTTCTCAATGAGAGTCTTCAAAGAAATGCCACTGCTGGAAAGAAGAAAATTGTCCGGTGGAACCCACAGGTGGATTCTTGATGGAAGGAACCTGAAAGCAGAGGGGACAGAGTCTGGGTCACTCAGGAGTGACCAGGGGCTCGGTAGATGAATGCCCACCGATGTCGGGTGCTTCAGGTGTGAAAAAGGAAACCTTGACTCTACAGCTGCTGGGACCAGGAGATGTCGAGGACAAACAGGAGCCGGATATGAGCTGTCCCACAAAGGATGTCGAGTGCTGAGGGGTCGGTGTCCGGCGGGGGCACCAACAAGCCTTGGCAGCAGCAACCCACGAAGAAGATCAAAGAAGGTTACAGTCTGGACCAGCAAGAACCAGAGGACTCACCACAGCAAGGGGAGTCAGGGCAGGTCTGGAGCAACCAGGGGAGCCCAAGAAAATCAGTGTTGTCCCTCAAATGGACCAACATGCTTAAGGCACAGGAGTCTCGAGGGGACTTCTAGCAGTTTCACAAAATAACAGCTTGCAGGGCACAGAGTGCAAGGAGGCCAAAGTCCTTTGTACGAAATGTGCGCAGAGGTTGGGGCTATCGACAGCCAAATGCACAAAGTTGGGGAACACCAACAAGCACATGCACTTGCAAAAGTACATGGTGCACAGGGGTTCCACATGCAGTCCCCACGAGGGATACTGGTCTCAAACTTGGTGAGAGGGCAGCTCAACCTCAAGGAACATAGGAACCCACCTCCTGTGTTGCTGGAGCCTTCGGAGTTTGCAGGAGCTCAGGATCAGCAGACTGGTCAATTGCGTTACGGTGCTTGCAAATGAAGGGGAGTGACTCCTTCACCCCAAGGGAGATACTTCAGTTGTCCTTGATGCTCCACAGGTCCTGCACAGAGCCTGTATGGTGCATGGGCACAGACGATGCTTTGGACGGAGAGGGAGGCGAAGTCGGTCCCAGTCGAAGTCCAGCGAAGTCCAGAGTGTCCAGACGGTCGAAGGTCAGTGGTTTCTTGTTCAGAATCTTGTCCACGTCGAATCTAGGGTCCTACACCCAGGTAAGCCCTTTTGTACCCACGGGAGAGGGCTGGACAGATTCAGGGGACCCTCCCAGGGGAGGGTCAGGACAGTGGGGAGGTTACTCTCATGTCCTTTGTCCAGTTTAGCACCAGAGCAGGAGCCAACGGCTCCCAGGACTGGTTTGAACTGGACTATGCACAGGGACACCAAATGTGCCCCTCGTGCAGACTTTCAGGCACTTTGGAAGTGCACCTACCCAGCTCCAATACACTAAATCCTGTGTGGGAGGTGGTCACACCTCCCTGTGACAGGATGCCTATTGTGCTGCCTTCCTCTGCTCGAGCTTGGCTCAGCAGCAGGAGGGCAGAAATGTGTCTTTGGTTGGCAGCAACCATTTTGTGCTTTGCGGGTCGAGAAGGCTGGTAGCGGGAAGACCAGGAACCCACGAAGCTTGCTTCTGAGGGGTGGAATCATACCTCCCACACCGGTTACCGGTGTGGAGGTATGATTCCAAGGTGTTTGATACCAAACACGACATGGTTTGTTGCAGCTGTTTTCAAGATAGCATTTTATGCAAGCATATAATGCACCTCTTCCTATATGTCGGGCTGCGTCACCGACAACCCAGGAGAATGGTCTCCAAAGCCTGCAGGGGTGCTCTGCTCATGCAGGGGCACCCTCTCACGTAAAACCCAGCACCCTGCCTTCAGAATTGTCAAGGCCTGCTATAGGGGTGACTTATAGGTTTTAAGTGTAGTGACCTATAGATGTAGTAAACCTATATCTAAAGTAAGTGGTGCATGCACCATCTTACACAGGCTGCAATGACAGGCCTGTAGTTCCATTTTGCATGGCCTCTCATGGGTGGTTTAATACATGCTTCAGCCCATGGGAGGCTTCTGGGGTACCTATGCCCTGGGTACATGTGTACCATATACTAGGGACTGACAAGGGTACCACAGTATCCAATCTGGAGTGTACCTAAGTACTTGACATAACGTTTTAAGGAGAAAGCAGATAGACTGGGGTCCTGATTAGCAGGATCCCAGTCAGACTACTCAAAAACAGTGTAACATCAAGCAAAAAGTGGGGGTAACCATAAGAAGCAGATCCTACTTTCCTACACTGGCATTTTGCCTGAGGTAGTGCCGAGATCCACCAGAAGTCAGTGAAGTAGGCAGGGTTTCTGGTCATGATGGCTTTGTAGAGCATACAACTGGTTTTGAAGATGGTGCAAGCCACCAAGAAGAGTCAGTAGAGTTTCAGCAGGATGAGGGTGATGTGGTCATATTTCTTCAAGCCCTTGATGGGGTATGCGTTGATGTGGTATGCGCAAGGGGGCCCTAGTATGGAGTCTGGGTGGCCATGCAGAAAAGGCATTCCTACTAACCAGAAGCAAGAGTATGATGACTTGTACAGCAGTTTTGAATCACTTTCTGGGAGTACTGGGGTCACTTTTCTCAGTAGAGAGAGCTATGACCAGGCTTTTTTGGTTTTATTCGTGATGTATTCCTTTAGGTTCAGGACGGAGTGTAGGTTGATGCCAAATTACTTTGTGTTGAGAGAAAGCTGGAGTTCGAACATTTCCAGATTCATGTTGGTGAGCCAGAGTTGGATGAAATGTTGCTTTTTATTCTAGCCAAATAGCATGAATTCTGATTTGGTGGGGATGCACATTTGGTAGGTACTGGAAATCCATATGTGAATAAGGTGCTAATTGGTGTTTGAGACTTTCAATGTCTGGAGCAGAGGAGACTTCCATGTAGAATTCTGTGTCATCTGTGCATTAGTGTGTGTTGGTGCTGTTATCAGTGAGTGTTGTACCAAAGAGCCCCATGTGTAAGACTGTAGAAGGCAAGAGGGAACCCAAGAGTGGGGGCTTGGGGGGATGCAGGTGATTGGGAGATGGTGGGCCATGGAGGTGTCCATGTAAATGAATTGGGGTTGGTTGGTCACAAAGGAGGAGAACCAGTTAAAGACTTTGCAAGTGAATCATTCAGGATGGAAGTGAGGGTGGGCTCCATCAATATCAGAAAGGAAATGTAATCTTTACTTGTGTTATGGAAGGCATCTAGGATTTGTAAGTGAGCTGTCTCTGTGCTCCCACTTGACCTGATATTGACTTTTCTAAAGAGGTTCTGGAAGGAATCCTTGAATAAGGTAGGGATTGATGATGGTGAGTACGGGTGAAAAAGCTTCTTGAATGAAAATTAAAAGGAGGGTCACGCAGGGTGCTTTTATATTGCTTTATTGTCTTATAAAGTGGAGTCTGCTTGTGTTGACAGCTACATAGATGTTCTGGCATAGTACTGGGCTCTTGCTGAGATGATGAGTTCTCTGTGTGATACATGGATGTAATTCAGGAATGTGACATCATCAGGTTCTTCTTTTCTTTAATTTTCTCTCCTATCTACAAATGGAGTATTTATTTTTGGTCAGGTCTTTGGAGTACCTTTTGAGTATCAGTGAGCTGCAGGGTTTGACTTGCAATGACATATTGTATTGGAGCAGGAGTGTGTGCATTGTTTTCCAGAAACATGGAGAAATCATTTTGACGTGTGTTGACATCTGATGTGGAGGTGATGGAATAAAAGATGTATTTCAACTTCAGGTTTTTAGTCATGAAGTCTTTGAAATATCTGAAGGTTTGTTACTCTCTTTTGTGTTGACCTTGGTGTGTTGGCTGGATGCTTAGCAGGGTGATAGAGATTGCAAGGTCTAGCCCAGAAGTATGGGAGTACTGCATCAAAACTACGTTACACAACGCACCCATAATATCGCTTCAATGAATATCAGTTCTGTACTGTGACATTAACAGTCCTTCCTCTTTTTCTAGCATCCATTACCTTGTGATCCTTAGAAATGTATATTTCACAGTTTTTTTTAAAATTCAAGCACAATTGCCATTTACAAGAGCTAAAAATTTTGCATCCCAAAGCATTACGGTATTGGTGTTTTTTTATTTAGCAAACATTGCCTTACATTTTGCTTCAATGTAACTCTTAAATGTACTTTGTTCTACTTGGAGCACATCAGAGATGTAGCAATACTAGTTTGCAAACAATTAAACATTCATACAATATAATAAACCAATGCCTGTTTCAATTTAAGTCTGCGCTGCAATACTTTCAATGTTACAGTAACTGCAGTGGGCCACACAACAGAATACTTATTCTTCTTATTAAATAGTAACCACATTTCTCAGCAGGGATGATATAATTTCATGATAGGAGAAGTTACTGCTGTTCCTAGCGGATTTAATGCAGGGCTGCTACACATAGAACGTGAGAGTAATACCCCTATTCAGCAGGGCTGCTGCACCTTAATTAACTAGCTTAGTCCAATGCTTCCCAAAAAAGGCCCGCTTTTTTAGAATGACAAACTTTTGTGACCCACTTAGCATTAATGTACATGAGGCGGGTGATTTTTTTAATGCAACAAAAGCATCACGTAGTAATGTACTATTATTCACAGACAGCACATTTTCCATTGAAATGGCTTCTAAATTTGCACAGACAATACAGTTTTACTGATAAAACTACATTGCACATAAATGATAATGTGTGGAAATCGTGTTTCAGTGAATATTTATCATTTATGCATCACCAAGTAAAGTGTCTTGATTTGTGCTGATCCTATAATGCCTCTTTGGGTCCATCACACTTCAGAATTTCATCAAATGTGCTTCATTTGTGCTTTTGTATTGCGGAATGTGTACTATTAATTTACAGCTTACATTTTTCTGTGTGTTGCACAGAATTATTTATTTATTTATTTATTAGCACACTATTCATCCAAGTGGATATCACAGCGCTAGGAGAGCGAAAAAAACCTTAGGGGCCCATTACGATACCCGGCGTAAAAAAATCCGCCAGGCATAGAAGCGGCAAAAATCCGCCCGCACACACCGTCTGAACACCGACCACGCCATTACGATTACACAAACCGAAAACCGCCATCGGCGGAAAAATCACACAAGATACCGCCCGCCATCGTCCGAGTCGGAGTCAAACCACCCGCCACGGACGGAAACACGCACGACAACACAAAACCGCCCGCCCTCACGGCCGACACACCGCACGTGAGATTACGATCGCACCGCCATGAGCGCGGGAAAACTACAAATATACCGCCCGCCAGCGCAAACAACGCCGATGAGAATCTACACGGCAGAAGCCATGGCGCCCACGTCCCTGCACAGAAACCATCCGCTGACAAAACCAATCGCACACAACATGGCCAACAAGTCCACACAGCAAGGCACGCACAAATACACAAGCACAGTACACATCCCGAAAACACCCCCTGGACAAACAAAAACTACAAAGGCCAGAACCCCAGACACAACACACCTGAAAACAACAGACCATGAGGACACACCCACATAGGTAAGTACAAAAGCAGCACTCCCACAGACCACAACCCCTTGCAACATTGCAAACTAGAGAGGAGAGGACACAGTAACATAGCAAGGACAGCAGCACACCACAGAAACGCACACATCACAACCACAACCACCACCACCACCACCACCACCAAACACCGGCACCACAAACCCCCTGCACATTACACAACACACACCGCACCAGCACCACAAACACCATGGCACCACAAAGAATGCCCAAGTTCACGCCCATTGAGCTGACGGTCATGGTCGACGAGATCATCAAGGTGCACCCACAAATCTATGGGAACCTGGTCCAGCACACACCACTAGCCACCAGAAAGAGAATGTGGAACCGGATCGTAGACCAGGTCAATGCAGTCGGGACCCTGCCCAGGAACAGAGTTGAAATCAACAAACGGTGGAATGACGTCAAGAGCCTGGTCAAGAAGAAGGAGAGCAAGAACAGAGAGCTGGCAGCCGTCACTGGCGGAGGGAATCCCGCGCTCTTTAAGACCTTCAAAGCATGGGAGGAGAAGGTGCGAGTCATCATACATCCGGAGATCCTCGCCGGATTAGCAGGGGGAGTGGAGGCTGGTAAGTACAAACTAATGTATACCAGCACACCGCTATGTACTCACATGCACTACCACCATGCCACAGCTCCCAGGGACAAACACCCCCATGTCCAGCACACAATACACAACACATCACACACACATGCAACAGACACCACCACACACAGCCCAAACCGAACAACTGTAAGATACGTGGGGACATTGTAAGAAAGTGGCTCTGTATATACTGCACCAAAGTAAGGTTCAGTGTGCACAGAGTCCACAGTCCCCAGAGGTTTGGCAGAGGCTAAAGTTAGATATAACCTTACTCTCTAAAGTGGTAGCTTGGTCGAGCAGTAAGGCAGTATCAGAGGACAGTGTAAAGCATTTGTTGTACACACTCAGTCAGCAAATGAAGCCACACACTCAAGAACTGAACTCTAGGCCAATGGTTTGTATATAAAAATATAGTTGTTTTATTTTAGAACCAACAATGGGTGTCAAAATATACTTTCTCAGAATGAGATGCTTTAGTTAACTACTGTTCAATTGGCAATAGACTTTTGAATGCAATAGTTACAGTTGTTGCAATATGCAACACAATTTTAAACACAATTATACATTGAGCTCAATGGAAATTTCTGGTTAAATGCAATAGATTACTTTTTGGATTACTTTTCTAACCACGGGACTGGATCTTGGATTCAGTCCCGGGACACTTCCTGTAAACAGGTGAGAAAAGCGTTTTGGTTATGGTAGTGATTTTTGAGGAATATTACTGTATTTCAAAAGTTGACACTTAGAAACTTTTCTGGGTAAAATTACCAATGTTATCCTAGGGAAGGAAATACAGTTTGCAAGCAAAGTATGTTTACGTTACTTTTGTAATCCAGTGCTGGACTCCTAGGTTCAGCACTGGGACATTTACTTAAAACAGGTAAGTAATTACGTTTTTGTAGTTTGTACGATTTTTAAAGAATATTTGTATGATTCAGAAATCGACACTTAGAAACTTTTTCAACAAAAAGCAGGCAATGATATCCTATGAGAGGAATTTCCAGTTACTGGTAAGTACGGTAAAAATTACTTTTCATGGTCGGTACTGGACTAAAAGATGCAGTACTGAGGTCTCTCCTGATAGTAGGTGAGTAATTCGGAATTCGTTACTGTTGTGATTTTTAAGCAATATTTTGGTATTTCAAAAGTGGACACTTAGAAGAAATTTCACAGAAAACCAGTCAATGGATCCCTATGTAAGAAAATTCAATTCGCCGGTAAGTTACTTTTAACGTTACTTTTGTAATCCAGTGCTGGACTCCTAGGTTCAGCCCTGGGACATTTACTTAAAACAGGTAAGTAATTACGTTTTGGTAGTCTGTACGATTTTTAAAGAATATTCTTGTTTTCAAAAGTCGACACTTAGAAACTTTTTGGAAGAAAAAGTGCCCATGTTATCCTATGAGGAAAAATGAGTTATCGGTCTCGAGGTAAGTAATCGGTCTTTTGAGTTAGGGTTCTGGGGTTAGACTCAGGGGTCTCCCAGGGTCAGTGATGCACTGTTGTTGCACCCTCAGCGGCACTAGGGCGGCCGGGTGCAGAGTGTTGAGGCCCAATGTTATCCTATGGAGGATGGGGGACTCCGGTTGGTGGCGGCTGGCAAGCAGGCCACGGGGTTGTGGGAGCAAAGCTCCTAGGGTTAAGCTCAGGGCACGTTGGGGACCAAGTTAGCACCAAAGAGGCACCCTCAGCGGCACTAGGGCGGCCGGGTGCAGAGTGCTGTTTTGAGGTCGGGTGCCCTGTTGATTTCAATGGAAATTTTCGGTTTTGGTTTTCAGCTGCAGGCTCGGTCCAGGAAGACTTCCAGGAGGAACCAACAGCTGGGCAGGTAAGTTGGAGGGCTCGGGGACGTAGGTGCACCTCGGGTTCCTTTCTCCAGGGCGCAGGGCGTCTGGATGCAGGGGTGTCTTTTGAGGTCGGATTTCACCTTACCGGGCCACTCGCGGTTGGGGGGTTCTCCGTGCAGAGGCTGCAGGCGACGTCGGGGAGTCCTGGAGGGGTCAACCCACGGTGGACTCGGACTCTGGAGAGCTGGGGACCTCGCTGGGACCGGTGGGCCACTTGAACTCGGGCTGTAGGCGACGGGTGCAGTGGTGGTTCCAGGCGTCGGGTTTCTTTCTCCCTCAGCAGGCTCGGAGTCTTTGTTTGGTGTTTCTTTTGAACAGAGCTGCTGTTCACAGGAGATCCGGTCTTTGTTGAAGGCAGTCAGTCCTCCCTGGGGTTCTGGAGGTCGCTGGCTGCAGGACAAGACTATTTTTGGCGCAGGATCTCTGGAAACTGCAGACGGGCCGGTAGGGCTGGGGCCAAGTCAGTTGTTCTCTGCAGTCTCCTCTGCTGGGCGTCTTCTTTCGTCCTTTTTCTTCTTAGGTTGCGGGAATCTAAGGAAGGAAGGTTCAGGGTGCCCCTAAATACTAGATTTAGGGGCGTTACAGGTAGGTAAAGGGCAGGGACCAATGGGTCCCTGCCCTGGGGTGGGTACACCCCCTATCCTGCCACTCTCCTGTGGGAGGGGGCAGGAGCCTAGTCCTGATTGGGCAGGGCTCCCCATCTTCAAGATGGCGAGAGCCCGGAGATGTGCTTCACCTCGCCTCCCCCACCTGAGGGGTGGGGTTGGCAGAGGGTGGCACACCCCCTTTCCTCCCTTGGTGTTTCCCTCCAGTCTTCCCACCAGGATGGGGGGAGGAACCGGTGGGGACCAGTTGCTGAGTACAGCAAGTGGTCTGGGAAGCTCACAAAGGCGGAATGCCTTTGAAGCTTCCCCTGCCCATCCTGGGGGAGGGGCCTAGCACCTCACCCAGGACGTGCATTGTTGCAGGCCCGGGAGAGCGGATGGCTCTCTACCCAGGGGTCCAGCAACATGTCTGCTGTGTGGCAGCCTAGGCAGCCCCTCAGACAAGACGTGGATTGTAGGTTAGGTTCAGGGGGTAACTCTAAGTTGCCCTCTGACGTGCATTTTACAGTAAATCCCACACTGGCATCAGTGTGGGTTTACTGTGCTGAGGAGTTTGATACCAAACTTCTCAGTCTTCAGTGCAGCCATCATGGTGCTGTGGAGTACGTGCTGACGACCTCCCAGCACCATATACTCGGAATGGCAGCCCTGCACTTACAGTGCCCAGGAATGGGCCTGGGTACTGTAGGGGCACAGGGCTCATGCACCTGTGCCCTCACCACTGGCATAGGGCACCCAGCTAGAGGGGTGACTGAGGTATGCCAGGGCAGTGTGTTTAGTGGGCATGGCACACAGGGATGTGTGCCATGTCGACTCTCTGTTTTGTTCTGCACCAAGACACTCAGCCTGCAAGGGCAGTGTGTGTGTGTCAGGGTACAGGGCCTCTAAGGGTGGCACAATAAGTGCTGCAGCCCTTAGGGGTCTTCTCTGGTCACAGTGCCCTGGGTACCTAGGGTACCATTTACCAGGGGCTTACCTGTGGCCAGAGATGCCAATTGGGTTTAGGCTGAGTACAGTTTTTAGGGAAGGAACACAGGCCCTGGGTACCTGATTGGCAGGGATCCAGGGCACACCAAGGAAAAGTGCATCAGTTATCAGGCAAAAAGTGGGGGGGTTACTGCAACAGAAACCCACTTTCCTACAGACATGTGTACACTCAGCCAGCCACGTAACCACCAACAGGTCCCCGAGTATGCCAGAAGCGCCACAACGAGCACCCACCACACCCATGTGTCCGCCATAGCTGCACTAACCGACAAGTAACAGGTAAGTGGCAGGAACACAAAATGCAGTGGGTGGGAGGGTGGACAGCCCAAGTACAACACACACCAGGCCCCTAGTCCCACAGCACAGCAAGGAGGAGCATCCCCCACACCCCACAGCCACGTGTCAGCCACCGCAGTGCACACCGACAGCCGAAAGGTAGACATCACGGTCCACAACAATCGGTGTCAGTGGGTGTCCAGCCACCACCACGACCCACAACACCCCCCACCCCCACAGACCTGCAACATGGAGCACCCCCGCTTAGAACCATGTGGCATCCAGTACAGTGCACGCCCGAACAACCTGCAGGTGGGAAACTGGACAGGGCTGGATTACTGGAGGCATGAGGACCGTAACACGACCAACACATGGGACATGTCACGTAGCAGACGAACACGCAGCACCGCCCACCGTCACGAACAAGTGAACAATGTGCACACGGACATGAACCACAGACTCACACCTCACATGACCCATCACAGACACAGCAACACCCAAGGAGCCACGTCTGCATGCACAAGCCACACTGAATATAGTACCACACGGCAGCCACTGTGCAACCCATCACACACAACCGAAACACCATTGAAGTCCTGTTCATGTAGCCCCTACTGCCTGTCAACCACACACCCCACAACTACGCCTATGTAAGACAAACAACACTAGACGCAACAGAGCGGAACAACATAAATGCACACGAACACCACTGAACCCATCAAACACACAGACACACCATGCACATACAACATACCATCCATCCCATCCGTCAGCCCCAGTCTCATGAAAGGCATGTCATCCGCACAGCTGCCACACATACAGCAGTCACGCTAAGATACATGCCCATGACCAACCATGTGCCAGAAGTCAATGAAGCGCACGCCACACTGTGAGCAACAACACACAACATGGGCCACACCCCCCGAGCACTGCAGTGATGCACATGGCACAGGGCAGCACGCACACCAAGGAGATGGGACAACTGCAATACGTTGGCTGGCACACAACCATCACTCACTCATAACGATGCGTCCAATGCCATGTCCAGTAATCACAACAGACAGCAAATATGCAGGCCATGTCAGACATGCACACACCTCAGACCATGCACTGTCATGCTGCCACAACACATGTCACGTTCGGCACCCATGGCTCACAGCATGTACCCCAAAAGCATATTCCCTCCCAAATGCGAATCTGGGGCATGGCCCCCATGTTGCCATATGCGTTCCTAAGCGTCCCATTTGAACACCAAAAGCAAAGTACAAACCAGACCCAGGATGGGCCAGGAGCCCGCATACACCAGAGTCACAATAAGTAGGGGCACAGCAACACACCCATCGGCATGGCCAATCCGTCCCATGCCACATGTGCACAGCACACAGTCCCATTGCCAAGCACACACAACTACAAATGGTACAGCCACACACACGCCTCCGGGAAACCCATGTACGAGATTGCACGAACTGTTAATGTCAGACGACAAATCCATACTTCGCCAGGTGCAACACAATAACAAATCTCATTCTCTCCACAGGTGACGAACTGCTGGATGCTGGGGATGGAGACAGCAGCCAGCACAGCCAGCCTACAAGCCCCCAACGAGGACACACGGATGTGGAGGATCTGTCCTCCTCTTCGGACACGGACCACCAAGCAGGCCCATCTGGTGTGGCAGGGCCCAGCCGCTCCCCAGGACCCCTCCTACCCACCAACCCATCATCCTGGGCTGCTGAACATTCCCAGCCCCCTGCTGCCACTGTCGTTGCGGCCACACCCACGGACATTGCGGCCACACCCACGGTCATTGCGGCCACACCCACGGTCATTGCGGCCACTACCACTGCCGCAACCGCCACCATCGCCGCACCGACCACCACCGCCGCCACCACCACCACGTCTTCGCTGGCACCAGCCCCAGCGCAGGTGGTGGCCCGGCCGACTGGATCCACCCTGGGAGCCACAGCGAGGACCGTGGTGAGCAATGTGGCTAGTGGGCAGGCCGGTGGCAGCAGTACCGGTAGGAGGAGCAGGGTCAGGGAAACGCAAGTCTCCCCTGGGAGCCATGCCCTGCCTCAAATGGCCAGAGTCCTTGGGGCCTATGAAGAGGCCCAAGGACAATGGGCCAGGTCTGCTTCAGACACGCGGGAGGTGCTGGGGGTGCTGAGGTCCATGGACGCCCGTATGGGCCAACTCGTGGACCTCATGGGCCAGCTGGTGGTGAGGTCACAGCCAGGGACAGCAGCTCCACCACCGCCACCACCTGCCGGGGCGCAGGGTCGTGCAGCTGTGTCCAGTTCCCCTGCGTCCACAGCCAGTGAGCACACCTCAACCACCAGCAGGTCGCAAGCAGGCACCCCCTCGCAAACGTGGAAGGGGCCGTCCGAAGTGGAAACAGATCTCACGGGAGGACTTCGCACGCTCCAGACGCAAGTGAGGCAGCCAGCCAGCCTTCCTTGACCACCCACTGCATTGACTTGGACTACGATCCCACTCCACACAGCCATCTGGATGGCATGTGTCTGTTGGACCATGGACATAGAACCAGTGGGTACACCCTGAACATCACGCAGCCATGACCGACAGCTCATTGTCACTGCACGCACCACTTTTGTCATCACCTTACACACAATCACATGTCACAGTTTGAAATAAATGCACCTCTTACACAAACTGCTGTTTGTGCCCTGTGTTTTATTTGTACGGAATACAACGGCCACCTTGGGCGGAAAGGCACCTGATGCGTGGCATGGCAATGGAACCGGAGGGCCTGTAGGGACCTAGGGGTGGGAGACAGAACAGGAGCACATTCAATGAGTGTGTCACACACCCATCACACAGTACATGTCAACAACTACAAGCAATGTACACACATCGCACAGAGCAATAGGGCACAATGCCACAGCCACCAACAGTGGCATACTACCCTGGCCATGGAGCGTTGACACACAGCACGCAGTGAACAAACGGCCACCCTGACACAGCACACACACACCTGCACAGATACAGCCACATCAGCCGTCGTACATGGACACTCACCGTCAAGTGAAGTAGCGGGCGATGAGCTGCTGCCGCACATTACCAGCTTCCTCCTCTCCGCTGTCCTCCTCACTCGAGCTGTCCTGGTCTGCGGGCTGGGGCCCTGGTTGATCTCCGTCATCCACGATGAGGGGGATCTGCTTCCGAATGGCCAGATTGTGCAGCATGCAGCACGCCACCACTATCTGGCACACCTTCTGTGGGGAGTACGCCAGCGCACCCCCGGTGCGGTCCAGGCACCTGAACCTGGACTTGAGGAGGCCAAAGGTACGCTCGACCACACGTCTGGTCCTCCCATGTGCCTCATTGTAGCGATCGTCTGCTGGGGTGCGAGGATTCCTCAATGGACTGAGCAGCCATGCCCCATTCGGGTACGCAGAGTCACCTGGGTGTGAGGGACACAGAGAACCGTTGCTATTCCAACTGGACAGGGGACAGCATCGCACAACCAGCACGCTACACCACTCCACATACTCACCGACAATACAGCCACGATCCTGTTGCAGATTGGACATCAGTTGTGGCAAGATGCTGTTGCGCATTATGTGTGCGTCATGGGCCGAGCCTGGGAACTTTGCACACACGTGGGTGATCACCATGTCCGCAAGGCACACCACTTGCACATTCAGGGAGTGCGTGTGCTTCCTGTTGCGGTACAGGTGCTCAGTGGCCTGTGGTGGAACAAGGCCAACATGTGTGCAGTCAATGGCTCCAACGACGTGTGGGATTCTGCCAAGGGCATAGAATGCACCCTTCACTGCCGCCAATTCACGAGCCCTGGGGAAGCGGATGTACCTGTTTCGGTACAGCATCATGGCTGCCAGTACATCCCTCAGCACCTTGCTGAACATGGGCTGGGACATCCCTCCTCCACTGCCCACTGTGTGCTGGAATGACCCAGTGGCGAAGAAATGCATGGCGGCCATCACCTTAGCCGTGGGGGTGACAGCTGTCGGATACACCCTGCGGGGACGGAGATGGGGTTCCAACATGGCACACAGTCGATGCAGGGTTGGCCTGTCCAGCCGAAACTTCCTAATGACCTCTGTATCGTCCATGTCCGCCAGCAATTGGTATGGGCGGTCAATGTTCGGTCTCCGCCTAGGGAAAATGGCAGTGGACACATGTCAAAGCAACACAACACATAGCAATTTCGCATACACATCACTGACATGACTGAGCAAGCACATGAGCCACAGCCCAGCTGTCAAGCTGGGACGGCACGGCCACAATACACTTACACAGGTCTCCCAACAATGGCAATGGCTAGTGATACAAACCACTGCCATGTGCATGCACATGGGGATCTAGGCCCCAATGACTTGCGGGGCGTGCTGATGGGGACTGACTGCATATTCGTCAAGCGGCAACGCCACGGCAACATGAATGTCTGCTGAGCATGGAACTGCTTCCGAGGCTGGATGAGTATGGCACACGACGACGACGATGTGGGCACAGGCTGAGCGGCCAAAACAAGTGGGACCTGTGGCACGAGGGGATATGAGACAGTAGTAGGTGTCAGCACTGCACCCTATGTACAGCACTGTACGGATCACACCTCCCGAAACATTGACAGGTGTCCACATTGACAGCCCCATGCCAAGACGGCTGTGTGCTTGCAGTCACACGTCACAGGTGAGAGGTTACATTGCACGTGCCAGGTGGCAGACGTACATAGTGGGAGCTGGCATGTGTGTGCATGTGTCTCCTGTTCAGGATCCACCAGATGGGCGCTGACTCTGTACTGACCATTGGACACAGCATGTTCCGTGGAAGGCTTGTGTGTGTGGGATGGTGGCACTGGATGTGCCTCCGTTGGGTGGGGGGCCATGCACAGGGCGGGTACGTCGATGATTGCGCATTGTTGGTCACGGTGGGTGCACCCACTAAGATGTGTTGCCCTGTGTTCAATTCCTATGTCCGCATGATGATGGACTGTAGATGTGGGCAGACTACACATTGGTCGATGTGCTGTCTATATGCATGTGCCTTCACACCAGGCACAGCTGCCCCTGCACATGTGACCCCTGCTGGACTCGCTGCTGGGTCTGTGGAGCTGATGCACCTTCTGTGCGTGGGGCGGACAGCTCTCCTCACTTCCCTCATTGCGCATGTCATGACTTTGCCGCAGGTGACATGGATCATGGAGGGCCCACATGTACGCGTGGGTAGGCTACACATGATTGTTCACTGGTCGCCACCCCCAGTCAGTGTTTCGAATGGGAAGGTTGTCGTGCTGGTGGTATATTCGATGTGGCGGATGGGCGGGCCTAGGTGCGGGCTTACATTCCGGACATGGGGGGTAGTTGGATTGGCGACTAGTTGCAGTACACACGGGACACGTCTCTTCCTTTCCACATCTGGGTCATCCCTTGTACTCACTGACAGTGATACAGTCATCTTCGCCCCAGCCCTCATGTCCTCCCCTCGCTCCCCCAATATGCATGTGCACCTGCGAGGCTAGCGCTTGCACAGGCAGCCCCAAGCTCGCACCAGAGAGGGCAAGGAGTGTATGTGTGGGTCCAGTTGCACGAGTGGGCTGTCTCAGGGTATGATGTGTTACGGGACGCCGTCCACCTGCGTGGTGCCCCAAATGGAGACCCGGCCTGCATGGACTATGCATCACAGTCTTCGCCTTCCGGATCCGCCACCTGCGACACCCAGTGGCTGTGGCTGCCCTTGCGGCCAGGCCGCGTCCGTCTGTGACTGATGGCCCACACATTCACTCTTTGGCCTCTCTGGGGAGGGCTCGGGGGTGGTGGCGCACGCGCTTGCACTTAGTCGCAATGGCATGTGGCGTGGTTGGTATGATGGGCAATGGATGGGATGGTGCGAGCCACCTCCCGTGACGTCAGTGCTGCTCGTGCTGTGGTGCGTCCCCCCTACACTTCCATCTGACTTGTGCCATGCTAGACGTTGAGGTTCTATTGCCTGCGTGATATGACCAGGAGGAGCGCGAGGAGACCTCTCACACACCATGCTCCACTGCCATCCCGTGCCCTGTATCGCCTGTGCGGATTGACTATGTTGGGGTTACACCTGGTCGACTGGGGCTGTGTGTGCCTTGTCAAGGGGCATGGCGGGCGCATAACAGGATCCAGCTTGTCCACAGAGGGTGGGCTGAGGTGTGCCTGGTACCGCTTTGTACGTGTGCCCGGCTGCTGTGCACACACGTGTTCACTCCCCCCGACAGGTGTCCTCTCACAATGCCCAGGTAAGCGGTGGTGTACTGTTCATGACCCCTCCCAACACGGCGTGCTCCAACTTGGCATGTGCGCATCTACCCGTCACACCCACCCACCTGAGCACTGCGTCCATACGACTTCACACGACACATGTGTGTCTTCCACAGTTGTGCTACTCATTTGCGTTGACATCCAATACCAGTGGACTACATGGTCATGTCACGACTGCCGTGTACTTCACATACTCTCATCCTCTCTCATTCGTACTTGTGAAATGAGTCAGCGGAGACAGTTTTGGTTTCAAACATTATATTGAGTCTTCTGTCCTCTGTGATGCAGTATAGTGGACACTACTGGCAGCGGAATACATGTTGAGGATATACTGAGCATGATTGCAAATGGGATAGGGTGTGGGGTTACATGTGATTGGCTGTTGCATGTGGGATGTGGGCTTCAGAGTTACATCTGCTTGGCCAAGGCTGTGCTAATGTACATTTACGTATAGCTGCGGAGCTGCGGACTTTGACACAGACGGTATACATGTAGCCTACCAGACCGCTTGGCATCATGGGCACAGTCCATCTCAGTTCCATGTGACAGGTTTGCTGCGGTTGTTCCTCATGCACGCGTGCATGTGAGATGACATCAGGGCATGTGCTTGCGTGCATGCAGCGGCGTGCCACTTGTTGTTGCAATGTGGTGGTTACTGGACATGTCACAGTCACTGGGGTCGTGTTGTTGTTGTATGCACTTGTCGTCCATGCAAAGGTCCTGGTATGGGATTCCCGGGGCGGGGGTGGGAGGGGTGCAGCACCCACAGACTCCAGGCGACCTATTCATGTCCACTGAGCGGTGTGTGTGTCCATGGGCGCTGGATCCATGTCGTGTCCTGGTTGTTCGTGCAGTTCCGTCCATGTGGGTGCGATACACAGACCCCATGCCACTGCCTCCCACGATGCATGCGGTGTTCCTGGATGTGATGGGGAACAGTGTGCATGTCCCGGTCATATCCGATGTCATGGCGATGTCGTTGATGGTGTGGTTACAGTTGCCGGTCGTTTGGTATGGCTGTTGTGGTGGTGACTGGCCAGTCCGTGCGGAAGCTAAGCATGGGTGCGGGGTTGGACATCATAGGTCAATCGGGGAACCTGCGTTGTGGTCCGACGAATTTACAGGTTGTCAGGTATGCGATGCCGTCCAGCAGGGCTTCCATGTCATTGGTGGTGTACATGTTTGCCAGCCAATGTAGCGGATGGTGGCTGTCAAGGTGTTGTTCGTAAGTTGTCCCTTGGAGGACCATGATGGGGCATGCTGGGTGACATTCGATGTAGCTGTTCTCGATGATCCGTCGTGTGGAGGCACAGTGGTCCCATTTCAGTGCGGGTGCGATGTTGGCCACATACGCCATGCCCCCATAGGCAGAGCAGGCCCTGTCGTGTGCGTCCAGAGGGAGGAGTAGTGGTAGCAGGTCCGCCTTTAGACATGCCGGGTTGGAGAGGCACATCTCCACGGGATGCTGGTAGGGACACCTCCGACAGTAGAAGACGGGCATGACGCAGCTGAACAATGTGATGCGGTAAGTCAGTCGGTAACTTACGTTCAGCAGGGACAGGAGATCGCATCCCAATATATGTATCAGGTTGGTTTTGTACAGCTTGAGCTGTCCGGCGTAGTTGGGTAGGTGTGTTGCGGTTGCCATTTCGCAGCGGTGCGTTGTGGTGGCGTGCTCCGGCTGTGTGTGCAGTCTGCAATGTGCACGCTCCGAGGTTGCTGTGAGCTCTGTGTAGTCGTAGGGAGACAGGACTTGTGTTCTGTTGGCTTGTGCGGAGGACATGGGCCCTCATCCCACATGCTTCTCAGACAGTTCAAGGTCAGTGATGTGTGACTCCTTCCAATTAACTTGCATGTGGCCGACATGGGGGAGTGTTTTCTTTTTTCTTTCCCGTCCGTTGTGTTCTTCTGTGATATGCGCTATCTGCCCTGTGGTCGGTCTCCTCGGCATGCCTGTGTTGGTCTTTTCTTGGACAATGGCTGTATTCACCGGCTTCTTTCGTAGGGCTGTGGTTTCGGAGTTGGAATGGAAGGTCATTCAGTGCTGTCTGCTCTCCCTTGTGTGGGCGGCAGGCTGCCTTTCCGCTCTGCGTTGGGCCTTGTGTGTGAATGTTATTCTTGGGCCACCTGTTGTCGGTCCCCGGGCTCTTTGGTGTTCCGTTTTATATGTCTTGTTCATATGTGCAGGGTGGTATGGGTGTTTCAGTGTGGTACTGGCGTTCCTCTTCCCGAAGGGGCCCTGCTTCTCCTAGTTGGTGTTGCCGCCGCTGTGTGCTACGCCATGTTTGTTACACTGGGGTGTGTCCTGCTGTTGCGTGACTTCACTGACATGTGTGCGTCGGTTGTGTGGCGTTGGGTGTTGTCCGTGAATTGGGCGTTGGGGACATGTCTGTGGCAGGCCTGTCACGTGTCATGTGCGTTCGGGGTGGGGCTGATGTGTGTGCTGCTTGGTTGTGTCCCTGTGTCTGTGTGCGACGCATGCATGGCGCTGCGGTTGGCCTCTGCGTTGTGCGCATGTGTGGCGGCGTCATCGCCGCTTTGGGGCCGTGACGGGGTCGTTGGTTCCTAGTCCCAGGTGGTGTGTACACATGTGTTACGCGATGTTACGATTTGGCCTGTGTGTCATATGTGGATGCAATGGTGGATGTGTAGTGTACACGCGGGGGTGGGGGTTGTCCGCTTTTTCCGCCCTTGCACTGTGTGCGCTGTTTGCGTGCACTTGTTGTGTGTGTGCCTACCTGCGTCTCCGCGGTACGTTGCGTCCTTGGTGGTGCATCAGCAAGAGCATGGGGAGGGCCTGCAGTGCTGGATTCATGCTCGGGGGAGCCGCTTCTTCGTTGTCCGTGCTCGGCGTCCGTGTTACCGCTTCGGTTTGTCGTACGGTGTCTCTTAGCCGTGGGAGCCGTTTGTTTGCGGCATCGTAATTTATACGCCGGGCGGGACGTGATTTCGTCGGACGGTGTGTGTCAATTGTGCTGCGCCGCTACGTGTACGGACGCACTTTGATGGCGGACGGTGTTGCTGGCTTGCCGGCGGTGTTTGGCCTACTTTTCGCATCGTAATTGGGCGGGCGTGTGGACTGCTGCGTGCCGGCGGTAACTGGTGGTTTTTGCATCCGCCAGCACGGCGGTTGTGCTTCCGCCCGCCATCGTAATGACCCCCTTAGTGAGGATAAAGTGATGTAAGAGGTCTTTGTGTCACCATTTAGACACTGGGGAACAGATGGGTTTTCAGCTTCTTTCTAAATGCCATGTAGTTATCGGTAAGCCGAAGTTCTAGTGCCAGTTCATTCCAATTAGTTGCTGCCAGATGGGAAAAAGAGCGACCCCCTGCCCTGGCTTTCCTAATGCGTTTGGTTTTTGCCCGTGCCTGATTGCACAACCTCAAATTCCGTGTAGGGGCATAGAATTCAATTTTATCTTGTAGAATTCTGGGGCCATGATGGTGTAGGACTTTGTGTGCATGGCCCAGGAGCTTGAATCGAGCCCTTTGGCGCACAGGCAACCAATAGAGCTCCTTCATGCATTCTGTCGCCGAGCTGTACTTGCTTTTGTTGCACATCAACTTAGGCAGCAGCATTCTGGATTACCTGCAGACGGGAAAAAAGGTAGTCTGCCATGCCCACATAGAGCGCATTCCCGTAATCCAATTTGCTTATGAACAAGGCCTGAATGATGGTTTTCCTGCATTCCAGGGGAATTCATAGGAAGAGTCTTTTTAGGAGTTTTAAAGTAGCGAAGCTTTTCCCGCACAGTGCACGGACATGATCCTGCATTGTTAGTGCATTGTCAATAAGGATGGCCAGGTTTTTTGCGACTTAATGATTGGGGCCACCAATTTGCGTCCCAGATTAGGTGTGCTCCTCCAAAGAGTAGAATCTCTGACTTATCTGCGTTCAATTTCAGACAGTGGTCTGACATCGGGCTGCCATTTCTGAGAGACAGTTAGTTTAATCCTGGTGTCCTCATGTTTTTCTTCAAGGGCTATCAGCAGTTGCGTGTCGTCCGCATAAGAGCAGATACTAAATCCCCATTTTTTTGCTGATTTTAGCCAGAGAAGATACATAGGCATTAAGAGGGTGGGGATCAAGGAGGCTCCTTGTGGGACGCCATAGTTGATGAATTTTGGGTTCGAGGTGAATGGGCCCATTTGTATTGTTTGTGTTCTGTTGCTTAAAAAGGAGCAAAACCACTGAAGGGCTTTAGAATGTATACCCTTTCATGCAGGGTGCTCAGTAATAGGCCATGCGAGACCGTGTAGAATGCCGCCGACAAGTCCAATAGGATCAGGGCGGCAGCTTTGCCCTGATCAGTTAAGGATCTGATATTATCTAGGACTGCCAGGAGGGTGGCTTCTGTGCTGTTGGTGGCTCTGAAACCAGTTTGCGTTGGATCCAGGAACTCATTGGTTTCAAGGTAGTTAGACAGTTGTTTGTTTACCAGCTTCTCCATTACTTTAGATAGGTATGGGAGCTGAGAGATTGGTCGGTAGTTTGCCGGATCATGGACGTCCGTGCCTGCTTTTTTAAATAAAGGGACTACAGTGGCTTTTTTCCAGATTTCTGGGAATACAGCAGTGTCCAGGGATTCGTTGAATATACGAGTTACGTGAGGGCATAATGTTGGTATGACCAGAGAGAAGATAAAGTGAGGGCATGGATCAAGTGGGGACCCCGATTTAACTTCAGTCATTGCTTTTGTGACCTGCTCGTCTGTGAAGGGGACAAAATTGCTGAGGTGCGATTGGGCCTCAGGATGAGGATCTAGGGATTCTCAATCTGTATCAACTGATGGGGATTGATTTCTGAATGAAGAATAAATCTCAGAGAATTTATCAGCAAAAAATTTGCTGATTTTCTCACAGCATTCTTTTGAGGGGGGCAGGACTTGGGACATGCTTGATGGTTTGCACAGTTCTTTAACTATTTTGTAGAGCTCTTTGGATGAGTTACTGTTAGCATTTATTCGCCTCGCGAAGTAGGTCTTCTTAGCGCTTTTAATGGCATTGTTGTAAATTCTCATTTCAGCTTTGTATTACATCCTACATCCTTTCTTTTCACACTCCCTGTACCCTAGCAAGATTGTCACATAATTCACTTTACTTTATTCAACCTCAAAGCTGAGGAACTGGGTTCGAGTGTTGGCAGGGACGCTCAACATCCTGTGATTTTGGGCAAATCACTTAATCTCCCCGTGCCTATCAAAATGAATGTGTCTGTCTGTAACGCAACTGGTGCTCATGTAAAGCGCTTTGATACCTTTGGGTCGAGTTTGCGCTATATAAAACTCCCCCCAAAAAATAACGCAAAACATAAGCAGTAATTTGTTGGTAGCCATAGCCTGATATTTGACCTCTTTCTTTGATGAGCAGCAATTGTGACAAGATAAATACAGAATTTAAAGGTATTTTTATTTATTGGTGGATCTTTTACAACCCATCAAAAATCGGTTCTGACCCACAGTTTGTTAAACACTGGCTTAGTCAGCTATTTGCAGCTGAACTGTTAAACATTTTATCACTTCTTTAAAGACACACACCCTCCGCTTCACCAGACTGGAAATCAGTAATTGAAGGAAGGCAACGAGGAGCTGCCATGTGATTTCCTGTTACCCTCATGGAATCTAGACCACTATCCCAGTAACGTTCTGCCAGACTGCTTCTCTTTTGCACACTTGCAAGCAGCAGAAAAGCCAACTCTTAATTATTAATTACAGTCCAATTACGAAAAAGCCAGAGACCATCACTATCACTCTCTCCCACCGCTCCACTCTCTTACCTTCAGCTCTTCCCCTTCAGCAATGTCCGACCCTCACTGTAAACCTCACCCGAGAACCATTCACTTCTCCACTGTAAACCCACCCTCGATACTGTATCTGTGCTCTGCCTCAACAGGTGAATACCGTTGTCTACAGTACTCTGTTGCTATGTAGCTGTATTTTCTCTCTATATATAGCATACATACAAACTCTTACATACACGCTATCACCAATTCTCAGCAGGATGACTCTACTTTAATGAGGAAATTAAGGTACTTATAGACAGGGATTATGTACAAGTAAAAGTATATAATCAGAATATCTTAAAACTCTTTTCTATATTTGTCTGCCATTGTCTGTCTCCTACTGCTCACAACAATTCCACTGCATTTTCCTCTCAACCATCTGAAATAATGTACAAGAGACCTCAGGTAAAGTTCAGGGAAACTTTAATCCGCAACCCCAGCCATCGTCAAGCTGGGCAAACCGGCAAACCTAGAATTCCCGAAGGCTATGGTTCCACGCTAGAACATGGAACGTGGAGCCAAGCCATGTCACACTTCTTCCTTCTTACATTTGAAATACATTTTCCAAGAAGATAAAAACAAGAAACTAAACATATTGAATCTTCAAGAAACTAGACATAGGCCTTCCTCCCTCTAAAATAGAAAAGAAAGAGAAAACAGTAAAAGGGTAGAAAGTAAAGCACAACGGATGCAGAATTACTTTCTCACAAAATCATTTAAATAACCTGGCCTTTTGCAGATCCTAACGCTCTTGCGAGTAGGCTCACATTCCAAACGAGAAGAGACTCTGTCAAAAGACTCTGACTCATAAATGTTGTTGTTGTTTGGCCTAACATGAACCACCCGACTGTGGTTCCAGATGCGACCATCATTGGTTTTGACAGCGTTTTTGAACAGTTTGACCACACTCTTTACAGAAGTGAACTTTGACCAGTTTTGGCAGCCAACAGGAGCTTTGACCTTGACCTTATCACCAATTCTGAACTTAACAACTTTACAGGATTTGCGAGCATCAAAATAAATCTTCCTTTTTTCTTGAAGGGCTAATTCTTTGTCCCTCCAGACACCAATACCATTGTCCTTGAGACCTTTATCCAGAAGCATCCATCCTGGACACAAAATGGTATTAGGAGATCTTCCTTTGAATAATTCAAAAGGTGTCTTCCCAGTTGAAGAGTGAGGCGTAAACCTGTAAGCAGAAATGCGATTTTGTAATTCATCCCTCCAGTTTAAACTGTTAACTCTCGCCAGTTGTATGCTTTCCTTCAAAGTCTTATTCAACCTCTCAATGGCACCATTAGACTCTGGATGATAAAGTGAAATTTTCTTGTGTTCAATGCCACACTTCGCCAAATAATCCTCCATCTCACGTGAACAAAATTGTGGTCCATTGTCCGAAAGTAATGAACAGGGAAAGCTTTCGCGCTTGAAGATAGAATCCAAAAACTTGATTATACATAGTGTTGTGATGTCCCTCACTGAACTCACTTCAATCCAGCGAGAATATAAGTCTAACAACACAATCAAATAAGGAGTCTGGTGTTCACCATGAAGAGGACCAACAATATCTATGGCTACCTCATCCCAAGGACACATGGGTAATCTCCTACAAACCATGGGTGGTTGTCTGGGCTTAAGAATTTTGTCGCTCAAAGAGCAAGGAACACAATCACGAACCGCACGTTCCACCATGAGATCTAAACCAGGCCACCAGAAATCTTGTCTAATGCGTTCTTTGGTTTTAGAGATACCCATGTGTCCTTCATGAGCCATCTGGACAATGTTGTTCCTTAAACTCTCGGGTGGAACAAGCCTGGTACCTCTAGTCAAAATTCCATCAGCAATAGCTAGTTCATTAGACACTAATGACCAGGGCTTCTCAAGTTTGTTCTCCTTGTCTTGCGACAACAACTCCATCACACCTAACATTTCCGGATCTTTCTTTACTTCTTCCTTCCACTCATCTTCTTTTATCACACCTAAAGTGACATCACACACTCGTATATCGAACTCATTTTCCATTCCCTCCTCACAAGAGAGATCATTTAACTCCACAGTGTCCACTAAACGCGAGAGGCAGTCAGCAGACACATTTGAACTCCCAGGAATATATTCAAATACAAAATTATACTCCTGCAAAGATATAACCCACCTCCTGATTCTAGAGGAAATTGAGTCAAGACCTTTTTTTCAAAAATTTCTTTAAGAGGCTTATGATCTGACCTGACAATAAAAGAAGTGCCCCAAACAAATTTCCTGAATTTGTTGAGTGCCCAAAAAATGGCAAGAGCCTCTTTTTCTATAACTGAGTAATTTAGCTCAGCACCCTTCAGACATCTGGACGCACATGCAACCAACTGCTCATGCCCATCTCTCACTTGAAACAAAAGAGCACCCAAACCTTTTTTGCTAGCATCGGTTACGATATATGTCACGTCACCTGGTTTAAATGCCTGTAAATTAGGGGCATTCTTGAGATCCATTTTAACACCTAAAAACTCTTCCTTACACGCTTCATCCCACACGAACTCTGCGTTCTTGTGGAGTAAACCCCTGAGATGTACAGTTTTATCTGCAAAATTTCTAATGAATTTGCTATAAAATTCAGCCATACCCAGGAAGGAGGAAAGCTCTTCCTTTGAACACGGTTCCTTCAAATTCTCAATGGTGTCCACCAACTCCTTTTTGGGTAACACACCACTTCCAGATATGTGATGCCCAAGATAATCAACCTCCGTTACCCCAAACCTACATTTGTCGCGACGTAAAGTCAGACCAGCTCTAAGCAATCTTTCTAGCACCTTAGCTACCCTGCAATCATGTTCTTCAATGTTTTTTCCATATATCAACACATCATCTTGATAACATCTAACACCCGGAATACCTTTAATGACGTCATTCATAATCCTCTGAAAAACTGAGGCGGCTGAAACTAAGCCGAAAGGCATCCTTAAGAACTTAAATGCCCCCATGGGCGTTATAAATGCAGTCAATTCTTGTGAACTCTTACAGAGGGGCACCTGGTGATATGCCGATGCTAAGTCTAAGGTGCTAAAATAACAAGCACCCTCTAAGGTTGAGACCATTTCTTCAATATTGGGAAGTGGAAACTTGTCCACCACAACCTCCTTATTAAGTGCGCGAAGATCCACACACAAACGAATCTCATTATTGGCCTTTCGTGCTACAACTATGGGAGCCAACCACTCTGTAGCCTCCACAGGCTCAATCACACCAGTAACCAGTAACTTATCAATCTCTTTTTGAACTGCCTCCTGCACACTGATGGGAATTCTCCTCACTTTGGCTGCAATGGGTTTTGCACCAAGCTTGAGTTTAATCTGATGATTATAACCTTTTAAACAACCTAACGTCTCTCTGAACAAACCCTCAAACTTTTTTACAAACTTGTTGTCAACATTTTCAATCGACTGCACCTGCACAGTGGGTTTACCATTGGGATTTAGGATAACACCCAAATGTGCTTGATGAGTCCAGCTCAGCAAATTGTCCCCTTTCTCCGCCACGTAAATTTTGGCATCAGTAAATCTCCCATTGCATTCTACACAACTCATAAAGTATCCTAACATTTTAATGGGAGTTCCACCATAGCCTGTAGGTCTCACATCAGATTTCAGTAATTTAACCTTACTCGCAAAATTCTTTCCAAACTCCTCCTTGGATATGAAAGTGAGGTGAGAGCACGAGTCAAATTTCATTTTAACTTTTACATCCCCCACCTTCACCCACTCAGAAGGATGTTCCACCCCACACTCATTCACTTGAAAGGAGACCTCTCTCACTTCATTCCTGCTATCGGTTTTGTTACGAAAACGACAGTTCTTTGTAAAGTGACCCCTTTTCCCACAAGTGCTACAAACTACTTTAAGAGCAGGACACTCTCTTGCATTCGCCTTGTGCCCAAATTTACCACAGCGATAACAAGTTCCCTGAAATATCATTATGTTTCTTTGCTCATAATTTGTGCTCGTAGTCTTGTATCCTACCTCTCTACCTTTGTTGCTTGCCGAGTCGGATTTGTGTACCGCTTGACATACAATCTCTTCCACTTTCTCTGGTTGACTAGGTGATTTTCCCACCTTACTCAACTCACTTACACACTTGAGCATATGTTCCACTCGTTTACCAATAATCATCACCTCGTCTAAAGGTGGCTCATCCTTTAACCAAAGCTCTTCTCTTATCTTATCACTGCTACACCTTAAAACAAATTGATCTCGTATCCTCTCTTCCACAAGTTCCCCAAATTTGCAACTGGAAGCTAACTTTCGTAGAGCTGTCACAAATTCCTCCACAGTTTCCTCTTTACCTTGTTCTCTCAACCCAAAGTAATATCGCTCCATGATGGTGCTTACTTTGGGCAGATAATGTAAATCTAATTGTTTGATGCAAATCTCGTATTCATTCAACCCCCTTTGAGCTGCGGGACTCAACTGTGGCAAATTCTCTAGCACCTCTTGCCCTTCGCCCCCTAGACAATGAAGTAATAATGCTTGCTTCCTCTCCGCAGACAAACTACTCCCACACACCCTTGCATAGTTTTCAAATATTTTCCTCCATTTTTTCCATTTCACTTGGGGTTCCCCTGGATTTGACAGAAAGAACGGGGGTGCAGTTACATTTTGCATTGTGCACTTACAAACTGTTTTTACCAACCACCCCTTAAACGAAAATGACCAATATTAAACAAGAATTCTGTGGATATGGAAAAGAAAAAAAAAAAACTCCCTTATTTTTTTTTTTTTTTTTTTTTACAGCAGCATTGCTACATTTTTGTTAATTAACTGTCTTTTTTTTTTTTTAATTGAGATTGCACACTTTGACCCAATACGTCAATTAATATTTTCTCCCAATTTCCAAAATAGGTGTGCCCGTCACCGTGATGACAAGCCAGAAATTCTTCAAATTACAGTAAAATATAAGGTGTGCTTGTCACCGTGAAGCCATACCCCAATTTTCAATGTTTCTTTATAATTCAAACCTTCCACGTTGAAAGATGATTTGAAACGACAAATTCCCTTTTCAGACCTTCAAAATGGCCGCCGCCGTCTCTACGTAAACATTAGGCCCTCTTTCTAGCGTTGATAGAGCTTGTTTTGCCGGCAGCAGAAGGAAACAGCCTTTGGTCTTGTTTCCTCAGGAAATAGAGCACATCCATCCAGTACGTCACCAGCGTGAAGCGCAGACCGGCCCATGCGTTTCACTGTGCATCGGTACGCCGTATCTTAACTCGCAACACTTGCCGGCTTGTACTCTTTTGTCAACCGCTCCACACTGTGTCTCCTGACCTCCTCAAGCCTGTAACTCGCCAAGGTAGGTGGATGTCTCGTCCTCTCCTTTCGCTGACGGCTCCTTTCTTCTTCTGGTAAGATTCTTGCTTCTTTACACAATCATTCGATGTTGGGGTTGCACACTTTGTCTCTGCTGCGCGATCGTCGCCAGTGAAATAATGTACAAGAGACCTCAGGTAAAGTTCAGGGAAACTTTAATCCACAACCCCAGCCATCGTCAAGCTGGGCAAACCGGCAAACCTAGAATTCCCGAAGGCTATGGTTCCACGCTAGAACATGGAACGTGGAGCCAAGCCATGTCACACCATCCTGCATAGTCTGTCCATGATCCTCACAGATTACATCCTATGCTTCAAGTAGCTCTGATCACAAAAGAAACCTGGACTCAAGCACTGCTGTGTCTCTGCTTGATAAATCATCACTTTCTCAGCCGTCAGAGCTCCTGTCTCCACTGCAAGGACATCACGTAGCCAGATTATAGGTTACACTCACATCTGAACCACTTTTTCTGGCTCCCTGAGAAAGCAGGGACAAGAAACCCAATTAAGAAAGGAACGGGAATACAAAAATGCGCTAGAGATGCCTCTGCCAGATTTGTGGCCATCTGGTATCAATCATTCAAGGGTATTTCTAAAGTGCTGTGTTACATAGAAGAAATACACACTGGAGCCACTGGAAAGTACACAAAGGTTTATTTCAGGGAACACCTCAGCCACAGCTATGCAACCATCAGAGACATTCTCCTCAATTGATCCAGGCGCTCTATATAGAACGTCCTGGCATCAACATTCTAAATACATCACCAGGCCCCAAAGACAATGGGTGCTCTGGCCAAACCATTTAGGGAAGAGAGAAAGGGGACAGGGAAAAGTAGGAGGAAAGGAAAGAAGAGTGCAAGGGAGATACCACATGGTGCTTCTCACCTGGGAGGGTATCCAGGCACTACGCTGTGGTGTCAGTCGAAGAGGCAGGTTTTGAGTCCCTTCCAGATGTGGGTCAGTGCAGAAGAAGTATGGAGGTGGAGGGGAAGGGCATTCCAGGAATTGGCGGCGAGATGGGAGAAGGCACATCCTCCGGTGTGGCAGCTTCGGATGCATGGTATGTGTGCGAGGGTGAGATGAACGGAGCGGTGGTTCCTGAGAGGTAAGTGGAAGTTCAGGCAGTGGTTTATGTAGGCAGGTCCTTGGTCGTGGAGGGCTTTGTAGGCGTGAGTCAGGAGCTTGAATTGACATCTCTTTTGGATGGGAAGCCAGTGGAGGTCTTTCAGGTGCTGGGAGATGTGGGTGCTCTTTGGCAGGTTGATGATTAGTCTGGCTGCTGCTTTCTGGATCGACTGGAATCTTCTCATAATTTCTGTGGTGGTGTTGCCGTAGTTCAGTCTGCTGGTGATGAGTGCCTATATCACTGTTTTCCAAACACCAAAAAACATAACGGTACCAAATACCTCAGCACCCCCCTCCACCCCCCTCATAGTTCAAATGATAAATATATTAGCCACTTAAAAGGAAAAAAAGTTAAAAAATAATTCATATACATCATAAGTACAATCATAATTTTTAGGCCACCGCTTATTCCCCAATTTGAAACATGTAAATAAAGTTCAGTCCTAAGGTAAGAAAATACAAAAAGTGCGAGTGCTTCAATTGTGAGACCATGGTCATAATGCACAGGATGTACAGAAAGTAGCAGTTAAAGTGTCCAGTGATCACTGTGTAAAAGTGTGCAAAATAAGTCATACAACCCAACCATCCAAAGTTATCATTAGAATAAAAAGACCTTAGGCAATTGCAGCCAGGGAGTAGACAATGCAGAACAAGAAAAACCATAATTCATCATTCTTCAATACCCCAAAGCTTCAATTTTAAGAGGAAGAAAAGCTAAAACCATCCTCATCTCAAAGTTCATATCCATGTTGTAATATCCTACTCTCAAAAAACAGATATGTACAGAATAGGTTAATAAAGTGAGTAAAAATGACCAGTATAAATGACCAGTTGAAATTAACATTGACCACTCAGAAAAAAAAGGGATGTTGACAGATTACGGCCTAACAACAAGAGTTCCAATGGCTAAAAAACATTACTCTTGATTACAAACAGTATGTCATTAATCATTAGTTCAGATAAACGGAAATTGAGCTTTAGCTCAGTGGGAACTCAAACCTACGTGCTACGAAACGTTAGAATAAATCTCGGGGTAGTATTCATAGATAGTTCCCGTTAAAAAAAAACAAAATTCCTTAATCACTAATCTGAGTGAGCCACCTAGATAGGGGCTCCCATATTGTTAAACCCTTCTTTTTGGCCTGTATGCCTTTTTTTGGAGTAGATAGCTTTCTCAAGATTACAAGTGGCAATAAGACGGGCTAGCCATTGAGAAAATGAGGGAGGGTTTGGGTCTATTCATGCTGACGTGATACATAACCTATAAATTGTCATAGCGACAAATATCAAAGCCCCGCCATTCTTTCTATCTACAATGTTCTGAATACCCAGCAAGATGGTTGCGGGTGATAGCGGAATATCTTGTTTTAGAACCTTTTTAAAAAAATCCTGAATTTGGTTGATCAGAGGCCCCAGTTGTGCGCAAGAGGCGAACATATGTATAGAGTCTGCTCCAGATTCCTCACATCTGGGGCATAGCGTTCCCAGCCTGTCCCCCACTTCGCGATTCTGCTTGGTGTAAGATAAAGGAAAAAACCAGTTTTAAAAAACTGTGCCTGAAGCTTGGCTGAGAGAGGGCGCTCTGAGCAGCACGTAATGCAAGGCTAAAAACATTTTCAGTAGTGTCTAATTTTTGCTGCCATTTACAAGAGACTCTAGCTAGATCGTCAGGCATAAGGTTATTCAGGGTTAAATAAATATGCCCGATGCGAGGCATGGGGGATCCGCATAGTTTGTTAATTAAGTCATTTGGAGCAAACCCCGAGGGCACGCCGGTCTTACGAGTCAGAAAATCCTTAATTGCTAGATATTTAAAAGCCTCATTATGGCTCAAGTTGTATTGGGTTTTAAGGGCATCGAAGGTCAAAATACCTTCGGTTGAAAAGAAGGCCCCTAGCTTAAGAATGCCCGAATTAAGCCAATTTTGAAAATAAGATCTCCCGAAAATATTGGGCAGATTAGGGTTGTGGTTGATGGGGGTATAACAATTCAACCTACCTAGGCCTAAAAGTTTCCGAACAGAGGTAAAGACCTTAAATGTACCCATCAAAGACTTAAATCTGACCTTTTTATAATACCCATATTCCACCTGACGCCTACAAGCACCCCCAGGCCTCGGGCCCAAGCAATAATTCAAACGGAGACGGGAGTAGCGTTGTTGTGGTCAAAGGTTGTTCTTGTAGCAGTATAGAACAGTTTTGCAAAACTGTAGCCCAATAATATAATCTTCTGTTAGGGAGTGCCCAACCCCCTCTGTCTCGAGGAAGGGATAAGAACCTGAACGCTCTTCTGGGTTGGGAGTATGCCCAGATAAATTGAGAATAGAGACGTTCAAATTTCTGCAATAGTACGTTTGAGAACTCCAAGGGAATAGCTCTAAAAAAATAAAGCAACTTTGGAAAGAATACAATTTTTAACACGTTGCAACGTCCGACTATAGTCAGATGCAAGTTGTTCAACCTATTCAATGCTCTTTTTGTTTCTGCGGCCAAGGGGATCAAGTTTTCTGAGACAATTGAGTCGGTGTCGGCAGCTATGCTTACACTCAAATATTTCGCCCTGGCGACGACTCTCATGTCAGTCCATTTGATTTTCTCGTTAACAATAATCTGGGTTTTGTCTCTGTTTAGGGCATAACCAGATATCTTTCCAAATTCTTGAGCTTCTGATTCGATGGCTATTATGGCTTTTTCCGGATCAGAAGTCACCAGGGCTAAGTCATCGGCATAAGCCATAATTTTTGTTTCTAGACCGAATCTATTGATAGCCCTGATATCTGGATTGTTTTGGAGCCTTTTTATTAGGGGATCTATATAGAAGGCAAAAAGCAACGGGGAGCAGGGACAACCCTGCCGCGTCCCTCGTGAGATTACAATCTGCTCGGTGGATTGCCCATTTATCGACAGACTAGCTGTAGGGCTGCAGTAAAGGGCTTTCATTGTTTGAATAGCTTTGGGCCCAAAGTGCATCTTTTCCATGACCCTCCACAAAAACTGCCAGGAGACCCGATCGAATGCTTTTTCAGCATCAAGCAGTATTAACGCGATCGGGTCCCCTGTAGTTTGAGCAACATCGAACAAAGTAATGGTTCGACAAATATGATCGATAGTGCCTCTCTCAGGGATGAACCCATGTTGCCATTTGGAGACCAGATGTTCGATGATAGAGGATAATCTGGTCGATAAGATCTTAGCATAAATTTTAGAATCCCATTAATGAGAGTGATTGGGCGGTAAGAGCCCATTTGTAAGGGTGATTTATCTTTCTTAGGGAAAATAACAATTTTCGCTATTGCCCAAGACGCAGGTGGAGAAGCGCCATTGAAGATTAACTCGATTAGAGTCATAAAAAAATCTTTTAATTGTGAAAAAAAGATCTTATAAAATTCCACAGGAATACAATCAGGCCCGGCCGCTTTGCCATCAGGCAACTTAAATAAAGCCATGGTAACTTCTTCCGGAGAAGGAGGGTCTTCTAATAAGTCATGATCCTCAGGACTAAGGGGTCGATTCCGATTCGGGCCGGAAAAAGCACCGACCGACTCGGATCCGGAAAAAATACCGACCGACACGTACCAGTGGCGCCCGACACGCCAAGTACGATGCAAGCCGCGATAAATCCGACCGACACGTCAGGAAACCAAGCCGACCGACCGACCCGCTCGGAAAATAGCAATCCGGCCGGAAAAACACGCGAATCCAACCGACCGACACGCACCCGGAACAAATCCGACCGAATCGTACCCGCCAACTCCAACCTGCAAAGTACGATGCAAGGCGCGAAAACACGACCGAGTCGGACGGAGGACAAGCCGTACGACCGACACGCATACAAAACCGAGCCGAAGCAACACAATACACCGCGACCGACGCGTACGCAGCATACAAAACTGCACAAACACAGCGTGAACGAAACGGAAAACACCGTACGAGACCAATGCAGGGTCCGACTCGGTCACAAGAACGTTTCCAACATACACAAACAGCACAAAGGAAAAATCAACCAAAAAAAGCCCAAACAAGCAATTACCAAGCCAATAAATACTGGGGGTGGGGACAGAGAACAAAGACACACCAACAACTCCACCTATATAAAGGACACAAATCACTACCATGAGCCTTTGCAAATGCCATTCCACTGCCAGCACCCAAGAGAAAGCAACCACACACCCACAGCTCATCCCTCACACAAGCCACACACCAGCAGCACACCAACAAATACCTACCTCACATACACCCAGCACAACACACACCCACACACCCTCACCTGCACACCAACACACACAGCACCCACTATCACCACCCATCACCATGCCCCCCAAGAAGAATCCCAAGTTCCTAGATAGTGAATTGGAAGTCATGGTAGACGAGATCCTCAGGGTGGAGCCACAGCTGTTTGGCACTCTGGTCCAACAGACCCCCATGTCGCAGAAAACCAAGATGTGGGAGAGGATCATCAACAGGGTGAACGCCCAATCACCATGTCGGCGCACAAAGACCGACATCCAGAACAGGTGGTATGACGTGCGCAGGAGGGTCCGGGAGCTGCTCAAGAAAGACTACCACCTGAGCCAATACACCGGCAGTGGCCCTCCTGCCAAGCCAGTATACCTCAGGCCCTGGGAGGAGAAGGTGCGGGCCATCCTTCCGCCAGTGAGCGTATATGGACTAGAGGACATCCCAGAGCCTGGTGAGTACACAACAAATGTACACAATAAACTGCCACAAAACACACACATCACTGTCAAGGGGAGAGTCAAACCATGCACTCATAGCAATTACACAGCAACTAGAACAGAATCATCCCAAAATGTGTATGTCAGTCAGATAAACACAACACATGCCATCAAAAAAGTCACATCCAACTGTGCCAACACATGTACAAACACAACCACAACTACAGCTAGGCAGTGGCACAAATAGAACTAACACACACATCCACACATGTAGCCACCACAACAACACCAACACACAGTGAAGACCACTCAAAGGAAGGAATTCTGTGTATGCTGGCCAAGTCAGTGTAGCCAATAGCATCATGGGAGTCGCACTCACACATATTGCCCCCCCCCCACAACTGTCCCATCAACACCACCCTGAACCATGCTCACATCACAGGGAGTGGAGAAGGACTCACAAGATGGCTGACACTGGCTACTGCTGTGGGGAGCACAAGGCTCTGCTGCCAACTGTGCACCAACAAACAGCAGGACACCACTGACTGACATCCTGAGAGACAACTTACACTCCCTGCAATGCAAGCACGTTCCATGGTGGGATATCTGGCTGGCTGGCTGGGTGGGAAGGGGGACTTGCAGCACTGACCATAGTCACCAGCACCTCCCCTCACACCCCCCCCCCAACACAAACTCCACAGTACCCACCTGGTAGAATGCAATGCCCTCCATCCTAACACAAGATCCCACAAAGCACCACCACCCTGGGTTATGTTGTGTGAAGCACAGGGACACTCTTGGGACTCTTAGCCAAACAACTGCCAGGACAACACTCCCAGCCATCCTGTCAGCACAGCCAGCCCACCCCACAGGGAAGCAGAGTCAAAAGGAAGGAAGCATGGGCATGCTGGGAAGGGGGTGGAGGCAATAGCATGATGGGAGTCGTAGTCACAGACATTGCTCAGCCTCACAACTGGCCCATCAACACCACCCTGAACCATGCTCACATCACAGGGAGTGGAGAAGGACTCACAAGATGGCTGACACTGGCTACTGCTGTGGGGAGCACAAGGCTCTGCTGCCAACTGTGCACCAACAAACAGCAGGACACCACTGACTGACATCCTGAGAGACAACTTACACTCCCTGCAATGCAAGCACGTTCCATGGTGGGATATCTGGCTGGCTGGCTGGGTGGGAAGGGGGACTTGCAGCACTGACCATAGTCACCAGCACCTCCCCTCACACCCCCCCCCCAACACAAACTCCACAGTACCCACCTGGTAGAATGCAATGCCCTCCATCCTAACACAAGATCCCACAAAGCACCACCACCCTGGGTTATGTTGTGTGAAGCACAGGGACACTCTTGGGACTCTTAGCCAAACAACTGCCAGGACAACACTCCCAGCCATCCTGTCAGCACAGCCAGCCCACCCCACAGGGAAGCAGAGTCAAAAGGAAGGAAGCATGGGCATGCTGGGAAGGGGGTGGAGGCAATAGCATGATGGGAGTCGTAGTCACAGACATTGCTCAGCCTCACAACTGGCCCATCAACACCACCCTGAACCATGCTCACATCACAGGGAGTGGAGAAGGACTCACAAGATGGCTGACACTGGCTACTGCTGTGGGGAGCACAAGGCTCTGCTGCCAACTGTGCACCAACAAACAGCAGGACACCACTGACTGACATCCTGAGAGACAACTTACACTCCCTGCAATGCAAGCACGTTCCATGGTGGGATATCTGGCTGGCTGGGTGGGAAGGGGGACTTGCAGCACTGACCATAGTCACCAGCACCTCCCCTCACACCCCCCCCCAACACAAACTCCACAGTACCCACCTGGTAGAATGCAATGCCCTCCATCCTAACACAAGATCCCACAAAGCACCACCACCCTGGGTTATGTTGTGTGAAGCACAGGGACACTCTTGGGACTCTTAGCCAAACAACTGCCAGGACAACACTCCCAGCCATCCTGTCAGCACAGCCAGCCCACCCCACAGGGAAGCAGAGTCAAAAGGAAGGAAGCATGGGCATGCTGGGAAGGGGGTGGAGGCAATAGCATGATGGGAGTCGTAGTCACAGACATTGCTCAGCCTCACAACTGGCCCATCAACACCACCCTGAACCATGCTCACATCACAGGGAGTGGAGAAGGACTCACAAGATGGCTGACACTGGCTACTGCTGTGGGGAGCACAAGGCCCTGCTGCCAACTGTGCACCAACAAACAGCAGGACACCACTGACTGACATCCTGAGAGACAACTTACACTCCCTGCAATGCAAGCACGTTCCATGGTGGGATATCCGGCTGGCTGGGTGGGAAGGGGGACTTGCAGCACTGACCATAGTCACCAGCACCTCCCCTCACACCCCCCCCCCAACACAAACTCCACAGTACCCACCTGGTAGAATGCAATGCCCTCCATCCTAACACAAGATCCCACAAAGCACCACCACCCTGGGTTATGTTGTGTGAAGCACAGGGACACTCTTGGGACTCTTAGCCAAACAACTGCCAGGACAACACTCCCAGCCATCCTGTCAGCACAGCCAGCCCACCCCACAGGGAAGCAGAGTCAAAAGGAAGGAAGCATGGGCATGCTGGGAAGGGGGTGGAGGCAATAGCATGATGGGAGTCGTAGTCACAGACATTGCTCAGCCTCACAACTGGCCCATCAACACCACCCTGAACCATGCTCACATCACAGGGAGTGGAGAAGGACTCACAAGATGGCTGACACTGGCTACTGCTGTGGGGAGCACAAGGCCCTGCTGCCAACTGTGCACCAACAAACAGCAGGACACCTCTGACTGACATCCTGAGAGACAACTTACACTCCCTGCAATGCAAGCACGTTCCATGGTGGGATAACTGACTGGGTGGGTGGGTGGGTGGGAAGGAGGTCTGGCTGTCAACCAAACACAATCAATGCAGACCATGTTCACACCCCAGAGAATACATAGAAATGCCCAAATAATGCAGGACAATGTGCCACACCAATATCAACCCCTGACTGTGACGACTTAGGACAATACAATGTACAGGCCCGCACCCCGAGGCACAGTCACAACTGTCAGGTGTGTCAACCACTGATGCCTGCAGAAACATGACATACATTGTTTGTGTCTCCCAAAAACAGGTGATGATAGGGACACAGCAGCAGACGCTGAGGAGTCCCAGTCCCAGGCTCAAGAGGATGCCGAGCTCACTGGCGTCGTACAGCCTCTGTCCTCCTCGGACGATGAAGAACAACCTGGCACATCCGGTGCAAGTCAACATGCTGCACCAGCAGGACCACCAGCTGCAGCACCAGCAGGTCCACCAGCTGCACCCCCTGCACCCACCCCTCCAACGACTGTCACCACGAATACCATCCCTGCCGACATGGACAGAATAAGGAACAACACCAGCGCAGTGACCCTGGACCAACCTGGGGCCATGGACACCACCACCACCACCAACCCCCAAGGTGGACCAGGGTTATCTGTGCGTGCAACTGCACACACTGCACATGTCAGCAGGGGTGGTGGGAGGGGTGGGAGACAGAGGTCGCTGCTTGCAGACGTTGCTGGTGTGCATGAAGACCCACAACTGGTACGCATAGCTGATGCGTACCAGTCCAGCACCGGAGAGCTCAGCCAGGTAGTGGGGCTCCTCAGAGACATCAAACAGCAGCAGGCTGCCCATCATGCCCGCTTGGACTCCCACATGTCCCATGTGGAGTCACACATGTCACGTGTGGACTCCCACATGTCACGTGTGGACTCCCACATGACCCGCGTGGAGTCCAAGTGGGATGTACTACATGAGATGACGGCGGTGCACAGGGACATTTTACAATGCCTCCGCCAGATGAACAGCAACCAGTCCACACCTCCCTGTGTGCCAACAACATCTGGTACCGAACAAACTGCAACTGCCACAGGGAGGGAGGAGGACTCTGGCGGAGAGTCCCCTGCACCGCAGCAGCCTGCACTTGAGGGCCCCCCCCAAGAAGAGGGGTCGTCCGAGGAGGGGAAAGTGAGAGGCTGATGGCCAAGCGCAACTCCCAGGAAGCCTGAACCTGTTCTGGATTTTCGCCTTTGTGCACAGACTGTTCACCCTGTTGATGGCAACACTACTCCCACACATTGCATGGGGAGTACAAGTTGGAACAATGTGTCAGACAACTGTGGCCCCGATACTGGGGATCCTGTCTACCTGGACTTTCTATTCATCTAGGAACTTGGGATTGCAAGATTCATGTACAGCACAATCCATCCTATGCACTATTATCACAGATGTATCACAATAAACACAATAATACACCATACTTGCCTCTGTCGTGATTCCAACGTGGGTACTGTTATGGGGATGATGAACAACAAAATTACACTGTGTATGCGAACTGCAACAGCAAGGACAACACAGGCATGTGAGTACAGGCAACGTGACACATATGAGGGAGACACACCACCAGGGCTACACAACACATACACACCTAGGCCATCTGACTCATTGCCTACACTGATGTTGCCAGGGAAGACGGTGCAATGCACAGACACCACACCCATTCCCAGTTGTAGTCAAGTAGCCCACAGGTGCAGTAAGCAAATGGCAGTCAAATGTGTGACCACAGACAACGCACATCACTAAGTGAAGCACAGGTTTATTACACAGTAGCAACATGCCGTAACCACTACAGATGCAAGGTAACCCCACCTGGTAGCGGGCACACAGTCAACAACTGTAGACAGAAGGAAGTCCATGGGTGTGGCGCACATCACCTGTAGGGACACAACAGCTACCAGCCTGGATGTGCAATCACGTTGTCGGTGGACACAGTTGACCAAACGAATCTGAAAGTACCCTGTGAAGGACAGAAATGACACACAGTCAAAAGCAATGGAGTACAGGACAGAACAGCAAAACTCATGCACAATACATGTTACAAGATACCCACCCAGAACCAAGTTAGCATGTCAACACTGTTGGGGAGTACAGCCCACCTGTCACCACACATCGCAACACACATCCAGTCAAGTAGCCCATGGACACACTCCAACAGCACCAGAGCACCACCCACACATCATGCCAACTCACATCATTGACATGACACCTCAGGATACTCACATTCAGCTAAAGAAGTTGGTGATGAGCTGTGTGCGGACATCACCATCACCATCATCATCATCATCATCGTCACTGGCATCGTGGTCCAGGCCAGGATCCTCCACAGGTGGCGGATGTTGGTCATCGTCATCCTGGATGAGAGGCAACTCCTTCCGCACTGCCAGGTTGTGGAGCATGCAGCAGACGATGATAATCTTGCACACTTTCGCAGGGGCATATGGGAGGGACCCTCCGGTCTTGTCCAGGCAGCGGAAGCGGCTCTTCAGGAGACCAAAGGTCCGCTCAATCACTCTCCTGGTCCGACCATGTGCCTCATTGTAGCGCATCTGGGCAGGTGTCACAGGGTTCCTGAGGGGTGTCAGCAACCACGGCATGTTGGGGTATCCCGAGTCACCTACGGACAGACAAGTGCACATCAGCTGACTTGGAAAAGTGGGCGGAATACTACAGATCAGATCACACACAATGGCACAAAGTCAGTACACACCGACAAGCCAGGCACGCTGGTTCTGCATCTGTGCCATCAACCTGGGGATGCGACTACTCCTCATCACAAAGGCATCGTGTGCTGAACCAGGGAAACGGGCACACACGTGTGTGATGGTCATGTCTGCAAGACACACCACCAGTGCATTGACCGAGTGGTAGTGCTTGCGGTTCCTGTAGGCCTGCTCCTGGGCCTGTGGTGGTACCAAAGCCACATGTGTCCCATCAATGGAGCCAATGACATGCGGCATCCTCCCCAGGGCATAAAAGTCACTCTTCACGTCAGTGAGTCGTCGCAGTCTAGGGAAATAGATGTACCGGTTCAGGAAGAGCAACATTGCCGCCAAGAAATCGCGGAGCACACGGCTGAACATGGTCTGTGACATCCCACCAGCAGACGCCACAGTATGTTGGAAGGTACCGGTGGCAAAGAAGTGTAGGGCTGCCATCACCTTCACCTTGGGGGTCAGCGCTGTAGGATACGGCCGGCCAGGCTGCAAATGTGGGGACAACTGCACTGCAAAATCCTCAATCAGCTGCCTGGTGAAGCGGTACCGTCGGATGCTGTCCCGTTCCACCATCGTTGCCAGGTCTGGGAATGGCCGATGGACAGCAGGAGCCCTGCAGTGCAGAGGAGAAGTAAGCAAGATCGTCAGTCACCCCACATATGCGGCATTGAACACACTCAAGATCCCAACATACATCATCATGAGGCACAACTACATGAAGTGTGCAGTACCGGAACGACATGTATGGTACATACATGGCCAACATCTGTCAACACGGTCCTACAGGTGGCATCAATTTGTCCCAGGTTGGCCCATTGGATATCATGATGCTGTGTCACAGTCACCCCCCAGTGACATGTGAGGACAGATGTGCCCCAGGCACCACAGCTCAACGACAGGCACATTCCCAGGGACCCTGTAATGCCACATGGACACTGGCATCACCTGGAGTATCATGTGTACACCACAACAAAACAAACATGACCCCCACAGGTAGTGGCCACACTTGCCATGGCAGGAGAGCCATGGACGTCTGTGACACACACGCACAACATCAGAGTCCATGCACACACAACGTGGATGTGGAGACTGTCTCCCATTGTGCACATGAAATCAGAGACATTGTAAACACTACATGCACAAAGACTGTGGAGGGCCATCACTATTGTGCCACTGGGACACCCTGGCTCAAACATACCGTCCCACATGGGACTCACGGGGTATGTGACATGACATACACAAACACCACTGTGAAATGTGACCATGGCACATGCACAGATATGAACAGTTGCACATCACAGTGGTCACGTACACGTAACACCCAGGATCCTGTCCCCATTAACACGTGCACAGCCTGGGGGTGGCTGCCCACAGGTGACACCCACAGGACAACATGTACACCAACATACACACAATAGGAAATGCAGCCTTACATGCCTTATGATAAGGTTTGGACAGGCTGTCGTGATGTAGGTGTGCCCCTCACTCCCTGGGAGCTATCTGTGGCTGGCATATGTCCATCTGAGACAGGCATGCTGACATATGCCAGTCACATGTACAGTGATGCGTTGAACAGCAATGGACCGATCGGTGCCTCCGGCCGGCCCATTGCTTTCAATGTGTGCGGGTACGCGTTGTACCCCTGTGCGCGTTGTACTGCAATGGACCGATCGGTGCCTCCGGCCGGCCCATTGCATTCAATGTGTGCGGGTACGCGTTGTACCCCTGTGCGCGTTGTACCTCAATGGACCGATCGGTGCGCACCCATTGACAATGGGCTTGCCTGGCAACGGACGCGTTTTCGAATATTCGAACGAGTCGGTTGCTGGAAAATCAGTTGGTCACCCACAACAATGTTGCAAAATCATGTATGTCATGAAGTTGAAATTTTGAAGGATGCTGTGGGCGTGTTTTGGTGCTGCTATTCCATGGATTGGCCAGATTCAGAAGATGCAAACGACTTGGACCTATCACTTTGGACACAAGGGACAGTATCTGCCTCTCCAGCACATATATATTGCTGCATGTTCCCCTGAGAGCCCACTTGCCTGCACTACATGCTCCAGGACGACATCTGCCACTGCACTGCTGCTGTCTCTGCCCCTCTGGACCCTGCAATGGCACGTACTGTGGAGAGAGCCCCAGCCTTCAGCCTTGAAGAGAACCAGGCCCTGCTGGACAGCCTACTTCCACAGTACAGCAAGCTGTATGGGACACCAGGGGAGCAGGTGAGTGTTCTGTGCACTGCCTTTCTGAATGTGCATTTTGTCTGACTAGCAAGGCTGAGAGTCAGCACACCACTGGCTAGCAGGCTCACTGAGTAGTTGTCACCCCCCATAGTGTGTAGTGACTTGCACTGGACAGGTATGGTGCAGTGACAGTGCTTCTGAACAGGGTTTTACTCCCCATGCTATGATACCATGTAGTGACTTCTGGAAAACTGTCCATGGGCAGCCGTGCACTGCCTGGGTACACCATGTGCCCCTGTGATTGCGACATGTATATGCAACTGTGTCATGCACGGATATGTTGCATGTGTAGTAATGGCCTTATCACTTTGTCATCCTGACAGGCTTCTGCCCATCGGAAGCATGAGATCTGGAAGGACATCGTCCGGGCTGTCCGGTCCGTGGGGGTCTACAAGCGCCGGATCCGCAACTGCCAAAAGAGGTGGCAGGACCTTCGGGGCTGGACCCGGAGGATTGCACGGGTCCAGCTGAAGCTGTCGCCTCCTCGCAGGAGGGGCGGAACACGGACCCTGACCCCCCACATGCTCAGGATCCTGGCGGTGGTCTTTCCAGACCTGGATGGGCAGCTGAAGGCCAGAGAGCAGCAAGGAGGGGGTGAGTCAAAGACTGCACTGTGTACTCTGTCTAACATGTTATGTGCCCTCCTCGGGCCAGGTTGAACTGCCACAGTACAGCAGTCATGTTGTCCAGGAGCCATGTCCCTCTATTGTGCACTGCCCACTCCTCATCTGATACCCAGGTGTGGCCCTTACATGCAGGGAATCCTGTCACTTAGGACTGTGTCCTTGCAGTTTGCTTGACTCAAGGTGGGAGACAGCATCTGTTTCCCTGACTCTGTGGTGGGCATCATGGGTGGGTCCATTGCTTACACAATGCCTGTATTCTGACATGTATTCAGCGTGTTACTTTGATCTGTGGTCCAATTGCTGAGCTGATCCACCACATGTGGCTGGGGTACCTGGCACACACCCATGCTGCGGGTGGGAACAATGTTTGGGCCCCAGGAGTATGTATATGACGTGTGTCACACATACTTAGCCAGCTGCCTACAGTCCAGGGCTCATCCCTCATTCATGTGGGGCTGGACAGTCATGCCTACTCCAGGCCATACAATACACTCTGTACTCCCACTCCCGTGTATCAGAGGACACATTGTGCACAGTGATTTGACCCCTCAGGTGTCTGCCTCTGTGTCAGTGTGCTGTGGATTAGTCGCCAGGACTGCTGTGGAGTTTCTTGGTAGGGGCTCAGCATGCCACTGGAGATGTGACCATAGGAGACGATGCTTGTGTGACACATAGGTGTCTGATCAGCTGCCCATGCAGACTGGGGCATGTAAATGTGAAGTTCAGGCAGCTGTTCCCCATGCACAGCAGAGTGTGAGGGGCTCAGGTTCAGAGGGTAGTGTCACAGGTCTCCCATATGTCCAATAGGTATGACCTGGACAGATGAGGGTTAAGAGGATGTGTTGTGGGGGGGATGTACATGTGCACTTGTGCAGCTCCAGGACTTGCATTCCCCATGACCTACTATTGTGACACAGTGCAGAGTGTTGTTGTCTGGCTGCAAAGTCATACATCACTGAGACAGTGATGTATGACTTTGCAGTCATGCCTCCGCCATGGCATGTGTCTACTGATTGGTGATCCTGCAGGGGAGTGACATGTGCTACATGCACACCATAGTGGCGCTGGCTATCAGGACATGGGTGCATCATGGTGTCTGTCGCTGGAATGCATCACATGCATTTCCTATTTGACTCTGGGCATCCCTTACATCCGTGAACCTGTACTGACTCAGTGGCAAGAGCTGTGATGTGTCCACACCGTGTCCTCTGCACTGTCCAACTACTGTGTACTTGGTGCATGTGTCAACACTGGGGTGTTGCAATCCAACAGACACCAGACAGATGGGTGCAAGGCCATGTGGGATGTGAGTGCCATGCTTGGCATCAGACTGACAATTGACTTCTCCTGTTCAATTAGGGCACTTTTAGCAATGTACAACTAATGATGCCAGGGCTTGCTCTGTAATGTGCTGTGCTCACAGTGGTGTGTGCGTTTGGTGCAGGTGACTGATGTCTGTCTGTTTCCCCATTGTTTGCAGATACATCCACGGCCACGGAAGGGGACAGCTCCACGGACCAGGAGGAGCCAGTGAGCCAGACTGGGTCAGCAGCCGAGGAGTGGTCGGAGGGACCCAGTGGCACGGAGGGCGAGGGGAGCCACACCGAGGAGTCCTCAGCACCATCCACCTCAGCTGAGGACCAGAGCAACTCGGAGGATGACTCCCTTGTGGAGGCGGGTGTCAGCAGCCACCACACCCCAGCTAGTGTTGCTGTCCCCGCCACCACCAGCACCACCACCGCCCTCCCATCGGCTCCCATTCCCCAGGTCCGTGGAGGCTCCCATGTCCGGGAGCGTGTCTCCTTTGGGCCAGGCACCGCACCCCCTGCCCCTGTGTCCCCTGCTGCCCTGAGTGAGGAGTCTGTGTACCTCCTTCGCCAGCTCCATGTAGGGCAGACAGCCATGCTGAGTGTCCTCCATGCGCACACCGCGCTGTTGACTCAGCTGGTGTCGTTCATGGAGGGCATCTCATCGGGCATGTCTGACCTACAGAGGGGCAATAGGTCCATGGACTCCTCCCTGACGGCAGCAGTGTCCCTCCTCAAACGGTCCCTCACCCCTCCTGCCTCTGCTCCATCCACACTCCCCAGCACCTTACCCATCCCAGGCACACACACACTGGCACAGGCACACACCAGCACACACACATCCAGCACACTGACACACACGCCAATGACAAAACGCACACGCACGCACATTCAGGGGACTGAAGCCAGACTCACAGGGGATGGGGCCCTGGAACACACACACGCATCCACATGCACTGCGCAGTCCTCAGTTCCCTCTCCCTCCAAAGCACCCTCCCTTGCCTCACCTGCAACCCCAAAGTCACAGCAGCTCTTCCTCTGTGACCTCGGCCTCTTCCCCACCGATGAAGCTGCTCCAGCATCCCGGGGGAAGAGGAAGCCCACCCACACGGAGCAGAGTGCCCCTCGCCCCCGGACACCCTCCCCCAGGCGCAGACGGACTGAGGCCCCCACCCGCAAGTCCCCCCGGAGTGCTAAGAGCAAGACCCCGCCACCACCCTGCAGCTCAGGCACAAGGTCTCCGTCCTCCATCCCTCAGGCCCCCACTGCACAGGTGCCCCCACCACACCCTGCCCCAGGTTCCCCCACCCACAGATATACCATCCCCAAGATGCTCCGGCCTTCTCCCCCTGCCACTTGCTCTCCCAGCACCACACCCCCCGCTGCGCTTGTCTGTGCCACTGATGTGGTGAGGGTGTCCCCCCTCTGTCCAACCCACCTTGCCTGTTCCCCATTCTCCTCCCCTGGAGGTAGGCACTGCAGTGGAGTCCACTACCGCCCTGTCTGACTTGGGCACTGCAGTGGCGGACCTGTCCACCCCATCTGCAGGGTCCACTGCAGTTGTGCCGGCACCCACGACATCTGTGTCATGCCCCCCAGTTGTGCCGGCACACACCATGTCAGACACCTCCACTGCAGTTGTCAGTGGCTCTCCTGCACCCACCACCCCTTCCCTGACTCCCCCTGGTGAGCCCTGATCCTGTCCCTGCGGTGCCTGGCCTGCCCCCCGGTTGCCCCTCCTAGTGGATTGTCCCTGGTATTGTGCAGGCATGCGTAGGGTGACATCTGCCAGTGTCACCCTGTTTGAACTTTGACAATGGACTGGCCATTGGCCTTTGCTCTTTTTTCAGGACTTCGTTTGGCCTCAACACATATGCTGAATAAAGCAACTTTCTTTTCTCTAGTGCTCATGCTACAGATGTACATGTTGTTGGTGCAGCTAACCATGCCCTTGCTGCAGTGATGGTGATATCTGGTCTCATGATTATGAAGTGTTACTGTGCAGGAACCCATGTGGTCCAGGGGGAATGTGTCCTATCATGTGGTGTATCCATGTCATCAATAGCAGCATCTGAGGGTGTCATGTGTTCAGTATTTGGCAATGGGTTTCCTACTTACATTGGCAATTTCATATCTGTGGCTTCCACCCCTGCACATCTGTTGTGCCTGCCATCGTTGCATTTGTCTACTTCCCTGACCGTGTTGCCATCTCCAGTGGACATGCAGGTTTGGGCATCAATGGGGAGGGACTCATCCGTGTAGTCAGTGCAACATTGCTATACAAGTGTGTTGGATCTGTGCTGATGATTCCGTTGGCACATCCATGACCAGGCTGATGTGATGGGAGCCCTCATTTGGTGCTAATTGTTGATTGTGTGACCAAGTGCTCAGCTGACATGATGGGGCCCTACTGAGGCAACATATGGCACAGCTTTCCTCACACAGGAGTGGAGTCCCCTCATGGCAGTGTGTACACGTGTGACATTGCCTGCACCCAAGGTGTGTGTTGTATGTGCATGTCTGTGTGTTCACTTCCATTCATCTGCGCATGCTGTGATCCCTAGTGTTGTACCTGTTTGTGATGCTTGCTGACTTGAGCTATGTTCCCCCAAAGTCTTCTCCCTGTGTTCTCTGTGATGTGGGTGCATGGCACATTACTGGTCATCAGGGTGTCACCCATAGGTGTGTTTGCTGTCAGGGCTGAGTTTGTGTGCAGACGCAGATGGGTCACAGTCAGGTTTCCCCTTGGCACTTGTTGTTTGCCCCTGTCATGTGATTTCCAGTTTGTGTTATCTTTCAGTGATTGTGACATGTTGTGTGTGTGACTGCTGCCACTCCTCAGGGTCAGAGCTGCAATGTTGGAAGTTGTCTATGTGTGTTCTTTGTGGGTGACCTTGGCTTCTTCATTGGTGTGTGACTGTGGCTGGGATCCCATTGGTCGGTGTGGTATTGCCGTCATGTCCATGTACAGCGTAGTGTGCAGTGTGTCAGACATTCAGGAGTCTTGTTGAGTGTCCATGTGTGATGTGTTTCTACACCTTGGTTCCCACCCACCACCCTGGAATAGTCATGGGTGCATGTGCAATGTCACCAGTGCATGTGTACTTCACTGCTGCACATTGTTGGAGGTCGAGGGGTGTGGTGTTGAGTGTGTGCAGATGAGAGTTGTTGCCCGGCTAGGCCCCTGCCTCCATGTTGGCCTTGGCTTACTGGCCATGCTGATTGATTTGTGCTTGTGTAGGTGTGATGGTAGTTTGTTGCTCAGGACACCTGACTGTGGTTCATAGTGTGAACGACATTTAGCTTTGTCATCACAGTGGTATTTTTATTCAGCCCAGGGTCACCACATTGTGGGGGCCCTGGGGGTGGTGCTGTGGTGTGTCTGTGACTTGCTGTGTCAGTTGTTGTTCCTACGTGCCTGTGTGACATGTGTGTTTTGTGCTCCCTCTCACCTGACAATGCCTGCTTGCCCACATAGGGGATTTGGATCCATGAGTTACCTTAGTGTGGCAGTGTATGCACATCTGTATGATTGGTATTCAGCTCTCCTCATGTGTTGTGTGGTTGCCTGGGGACACTGGCACCCCCACCCCTCACCTGCTGTGTATGATGACAGTGTTGGTCTGCCTGTTTGTGTTTGTGCATCTGCACCACTGCATTGGCATATCTTGGGTGTGCCATTGGCTGTATGTTGTTTGGTGTGTTTCCCCTGCTGTCCCTGGGACTCCTAGGTCATCGGTCAGCACAGTGATCATGGTTTGTGTGTCCCATTGCTGCCATGGTATGGTATCTGTTCACCTCACATCTGCTGTCTCCACAGGGTATCTGCATTTGTGTGCCCATTGGTGCAAATATGTGGTTCTGCATTCTGATGGTCACTTCTGTCATTGTGTCATTGATGACTGTTGACGGTCTCAGCCCCCATGGGTGTTGTTTGTCTGCACATGGCCAAAGGAATGTTACATTTGCACTGCAGTATTTGGCTCCCCCAATTTATGTTGCAATGGGACACATACACTACTTTGCCACAGATGAGTTTTTGGTTCTGTGAGCAGGAATGATCCATGCAGTTTGGCAGTTGCAGCTCTTTCTTTGTCAACAATTACCTTTTGGTCACTGTGATGATGAGGGTGTAGACCCCATTGCCACAATGGTCAAAATGTGCTTCAGCTATGGACCCCACACTTGCCTTTTGGTCACTGTGATGATGGGGGTTTAGACCCCATTGCCACAATGGTCAAAATGTGCTTCAGCTATGGACCCCACACTTACCTTTTGGTCACTGTGATGATGGGGGTTTAGGCCCCATTGCCACAATGGTCATGGGCTGCTTGCATTGTGGGTGCCACACACATATATGTGTGGCACATGTGCTAGGGGGTCACATTGTATGTTGAAAGTCATGTTCGGTGTTGTAGGCATTTGACACAGCCTACACACGCTTGTCATGGTGGTGGGGGGATGTCTTAATCTTGCATTCCCTAGGTTGTGGTGTGCTTGTTGTGTCATGCATTGTCCATCCTATGAGTGGGGGTGGTAGTAGTGGTAGGCATCCAGCCCCCCTGGGTGAGGGTGGTAGTAGTGGTAGGCATCCTGCCCCCCTGGGTGAGGGTGGTAGTAGTGGTGGGCATCCTGCCCCCCGTGGGTGAGGGTGGTAGTAGTGGTGGGCATCCTGCCCCCTGGCTAAGGGTGGTAGTAGTGGTGGGCATCCTGCCCCCTGGCTAAGGGTGGTAGTAGTGGTAGGCATCCTGCCCCCCGTGGGTGAGGGTGGTAGTAGTGGTGGGCATCCTGCCCCCTGGCTAAGGGTGGTAGTAGTGGTAGGCATCCAGCCCCCCTGGGTTGGGGTGGTAGTAGTGGTAGGCATCCAGCCCCCCTGGCTAAGGGTGGTAGTAGTGGTAGGCATCCTGCCCCCCTGGGTGAGGGTGGTAGTAGTGGTAGGCATCCTGCCCCCCTGGGTGAGGGTGGTAGTAGTGGTAGGCATCCAGCCCCCCTGGGTGAGGGTGGTAGTAGTGGTGGGCATCCTGCCCCCTGGCTAAGGGTGGTAGTAGTGGTAGGCATCCAGCCCCCCTGGCTAAGGGTGGTAGTAGTGGTAGGCATCCAGCCCCCCTGGCTAAGGGTGGTAGTAGTGGTAGGCATCCAGCCCCCCTGGGTTGGGGTGGTAGTAGTGGTAGGCATCCTGCCCCCTGGCTAAGGGTGGTAGTAGTGGTAGGCATCCTGCCACCCTGGCTAAGGGTGGTAGTAGTGGTAGGCATCCTGCCCCCCGTGGGTGAGGGTGGTAGTAGTGGTGGGCATCCTGCCCCCCTGGCTAAGGGTGGTAGTAGTGGTAGGCATCCAGCCCCCCTGGGTGAGGGTGGTAGTAGTGGTAGGCATCCTGCCCCCTGGCTAAGGGTGGTAGTAGTGGTAGGCATCCTGCCACCCTGGCTAAGGGTGGTAGTAGTGGTAGGCATCCTGCCCCCCGTGGGTGAGGGTGGTAGTAGTGGTGGGCATCCTGCCCCCTGGCTAAGGGTGGTAGTAGTGGTAGGCATCCAGCCCCCCTGGGTTGGGGTGGTAGTAGTGGTAGGCATCCAGCCCCCCTGGCTAAGGGTGGTAGTAGTGGTAGGCATCCTGCCCCCCCTGGGTGAGGGTGGTAGTAGTGGTAGGCATCCTGCCCCCCTGGGTGAGGGTGGTAGTAGTGGTAGGCATCCAGCCCCCCTGGGTGAGGGTGGTAGTAGTGGTGGGCATCCTGCCCCCCTGGCTAAGGGTGGTAGTAGTGGTAGGCATCCAGCCCCCCTGGCTAAGGGTGGTAGTAGTGGTAGGCATCCAGCCCCCCTGGCTAAGGGTGGTAGTAGTGGTAGGCATCCTGCCCCCCGTGGGTGAGGGTGGTAGTAGTGGTGGGCATCCTGCCCCCTGGCTAAGGGTGGTAGTAGTGGTAGGCATCCAGCCCCCCTGGGTGAGGGTGGTAGTAGTGGTAGGCATCCTGCCCCCCTGGCTAAGGGTGGTAGTAGTGGTAGGCATCCTGCCCCCTGGCTAAGGGTGGTAGTAGTGGTAGGCATCCTGCCACCCTGGCTAAGGGTGGTAGTAGTGGTAGGCATCCTGCCCCCTGGCTAAGGGTGGTAGTAGTGGTAGGCATCCTGCCACCCTGGCTAAGGGTGGTAGTAGTGGTAGGCATCCTGCCACCCCTGGGTGAGGGTGGTTGGCATCCAGCCCCCCTGGGTTGGGGTGGTGGCGCGCATTCAGGCCCCTGTGTGCATATGTGGCATTGGTGATGGGCATCCCGCCCCTATGGTGCTGCTGTTGCAAGTATATTCATATTCCCAGTGTATGTGTGTGATGTGTCGTGTACGTGTTGTATGTGTTTTGTGGTTGGTGTCTGACTTACCTTCTGCGCCGTACGCGTCCGTGCCTGTTCCGGTAGTAGATGTAGAATATTGGTATGATCGGGACGAAGGGATTCATGGTTGGTTCGTGTCGTTCGTCCTTCTCGTTGCTTCGCGTCGTCCTCGTCGCTTGGCTTCGTCCTCGTCGCTTCGCTTCGTCCTCGTCGCTTCGCGTCGTCCTCGTCTGTGCTGTGTTCGTCTCGTAGCCGTGGATCGTGTTGTGGCGCGATTCGGAGCTTATGTGCGCCTCTCCCGGATGCTTTGACGTGCCGTGCGTAGCGACGGGTTCGGCGCGTACGGAAAGCGCATCGTACTTGTCCGGCCGGACGGGGCTGCATTTTCCCTTCCGTGCGACTCGATTCGGCGTTTCCGGATTCGCCTCGGTCGGAGAACAGGACCTGGTTTGGGTGAGTACGGCTCGGCCGGAATTTTTGCTGTTGTGCGCATCGTACTTGCTCGTTCGGTGTGCTGTACGGATCGGTCGGGAAACTGGCTTTCGCATGGCTTTTTTCCCGACCGAATGGTATTGGGTGCGCCTCCGACCGAGATCGGAATCGGCCCCTAAGTTGTGTTAAAGATACCGCGTCTAAGTAATTATCCATCTTTTCCCCCAACGATTCTTGCGGTCCAACTACTTCTTCGGAATATAATTTCTGGTAGAATTCGTGAAAGGCTAATCGAATTTTATTGAGGTCGCTCGTAGTTTCCCCTGAGGACGTCTGTATTGTCTGTATTTCATTAAGGGTTACTTGTTGCCTTGTTCTAACGGCTAACTGGTGGCCGATAAGCTCGCTACATTCATAAATTTTTTCTCTTGAGGCACCCATTTAGCGGCGGCTTTCTCGGCCAATATCGTACCAATTTTAGCCCTTATGCCCGAAGCAGCTAATTGTGCAGATTCTATATCAGCACCCTTTTGGACTGCTTCAGTTAACTTCTTTTCAGCTTTTGCGAGCTCTCCCTGGAGCTCCAAGGTTTGTTTTTTTCCCTGCTTATTTTTCCTTACAGAGAATTGTAGGGTTTCCCCTCTGACACATGCTTTCAGTGTGTCCCAGACAAGCATTACGGGGGCAGACCCAATATTTTCAGCCAGAAATTTCTCGATCCATCTTCTCATGTAAGTCTGGTACCCATTATCATAAAGAAGCGCTCGCTCAAAGCTCCAAGACGAGACTTCTTTGCGAGAGGCTAACCCTGTTATGTTTAAAATAAGTGGGTTGTGATCCGATAAAAAGCGAGAAGCGATATCAATATCACATTTGCCTATCAGAGAAGATGAAACAAAGAAATAATCCAGCCTTGCTAAAGAAAGATGGGGGGCAGAGTAGTAAGTAAAGCCTGGCTGGCTCGGTTTCAGATAGGCCCAAACATCAATGAGCCCATGTGTATCAATTAAATTCCTAATAGCTTGAAATACCTTAGGTTTTCGACCTGTGTATCGCCACTGATTACTCCCCCCCCCAGTCACTGGGTAGATTGATATTAAAATCCCCATTTAGGATCACAGGAAGGGGCCAGTGAGCTAGTTCGCTATTAAGCCAGTTAATTACCTCATGATCATCCACTGTGCACCCATAAACAGAGCATAAGGTGAATGAAGAGCCTGAGGATAGCCGGCATTCAACCAAAACCCATCTTCCACGAGGATCGGCCTTGGTACGAATGGGCTGTAGTGAAGATCTGCTCTGTGCTAAAACCCCCACCCCTCTCACCCGTGCCCCTTGGGATGTCCCCCCGACTAATTTGTATCCAAGTGTATCTAAAAGGTGTAACTGTGAGCCCTCAATGTGCATTTCCTGGAGGCAGACGACGTCAGCCCCCAGTAGACGCAGCCCCTGGGCCACCTTCTGTCTCTTCCGGGCGTCATTTAAGCCACAAATATTAACGCTGATACATCTGAAATTAGTTGCCATGGTCAAAAAGAAGTTTTACTCATAAATGAAAAACAGCAGAAACGTCTGATTCCTCAACATATCTGGTTTTCTATAGAAAGCTGCATTGATCATCCACAACTCTTGACTAACTTTGGCATTGTCTACTTTAAAACATTCAACTAGAAATATACTTTCTTGTTTCTTTTTCAAATTTCCATGTTCATTATTTGCTTTTTTCCTTTTTTTTTTTCCTGGCCCCACTGCCAAGTAAAACAAAAAAATATAAGTGGCTAAGTGAATATCAACGTCCCCCTCCCCTCTCGATGTCCCCACCCTCCGCACAGCACCTACCCCTCCTCCCCCCCCCTATCTTAGAGCAATCAGGAATAACCTGAGTGATGACTGCTCGTGGTAAATCCCCGCCACTCAACCCCGCCATATTTACACAAACCAGGATTACAAAAAACAGAAGTTTTGGCCCAGAGAGCCGGCAGACAGCCCAAAGAAGTGAAAAAACCTGAGAACTAAACTACGACAAATGCAATTATCAGCCCTAAAAAGCCAATGCCTTCCACACCCAAAATAGGGGTTGTCTTAAAATAAGCCATCTCTAACAAGACCTTTGGCAAGACCCTAGGATTCTGTGCACCCTACTTATGATATTTTTAGTCTGTTTTTATTATCATTTTCTAGATTTTATCTCTTCTAGATACTCTTGGGCTTTGATTTCAGAGGTGAAAGTGCGAGTTGACCCATTTACAATAATTTTCAATCTAGCCGGGTTCATTAAAAACGTGCGCTCCCAGCTGTTGAAAGGGTACAAAAAGCTGATGAAGACGCCACCTCCGCTCCACCGTGGAGTGGCAAAAATCGGGCTTCGCAAAAAAAGACACCCCTTCAAAGCACTTAACAGAGTTAGGTCAGGCCTGATCATAGACTAACTGTCTTAATAGAAAGTTTCCAAAAAACACGAGGAAAGCCCTGGGTTTTTCTCCACTGTTATTACTGCCCTCGTATCGTTTTTTCAAGTTGAGAGGGAAGCGATGAGCACGCTGTACTTCATGGTCCCAGTTCCATTCAGGATGACCTGGAAAAGCCCCCCGGAGTAGCTTCACAATATAGCGCCGAGGGTCATCACCTTCTACCCCTTCGGGAATCCCTAGGAGGCGGAGATTGTTCCGGCGCTGGCGGTTCTCCTGATCTTCCAGCTTCCACATCACATACGTCATAAGGGTACTTTGAGATGAACCAAGCTCTTTTAGGGCAGCAACCTCTGTTTCCAGGCTTTCCGTGCGGCTTTTGACCACGGTGACCCGATCCCCTATATCAGAGCAAACTTTATTCAACTTCCTCATGCCCCCCTGTAGCTTCTTGGCAGCCCCCTTAGGTAGCCGACTATCGGATGTAACCTCCTCCTGAAATTGTTTGATTGAGGCTAGTATGACCATCAGCGAGGGTTCTTCGGTGGTACCACCAGTGGGGCATGCAGGAGCTCCTACTTGCTCAGGGTTTATAACGGGCTCTTCACCGAAGGACAGAGCAACATGGGAGTCAGAATAGTCCCATTTAAGCTGCCTGCGCCAATTCGCATTACTACGCCCGCCCTTCAGGCACTGCACAGTCCCGATTTCATTAGGAAGGCTTTTACCATTAAAGTCCGAAAGTGCCCCATCAGCTGAGCTGGAAGAGCATTCTTCCTCCGCTGAATCAGAGCCGTCTGAGACCGAGAAAAATGTTCCCCAATGGAGTCAGGAGAATGGGGGGGTAATGTCACCGGAATGTTATTAAAATCTAAGACAGGAGTTATTAGGCCGGTAGCCCCCCCCTCTGAGTTTTCGAGGGCAAAATCTCCTGTAGTTATAGGCGTGATGGACATTGAGTCATCATTATTATCCCCTGTGAGGGCTTGAAAGGGAGCTTCGGAGTTCCGGGAGTCAGTAGCAAAAACTAATCCCTCAGTTCCTAATGGCTGCCCACTAGGGATAATCCCTTGAGTACCTTGTACAGCTTGTACTTCTGGTTGTGTTAGAGTACCAGCGCCTATAGCACAGCATGTTTCCACTACCGAGGTTGTAAGCATGGTTTCACTTTTGGGGGCCGGGAGTTTGGTAGTAGCAAACATTTTGGCAATTGAGGGTTGTGGGTTTAAACTCTCCTTGGGGGCACCGCTTCCTCCTGGTCTCCCCGTATTTTTTTTAGACGTGCCCATCTCCCTTTTACCTTTCGGGGCTGGCTCCTGTGCTGGTCCTTCTGCGCCTCCGTGTCCGGCGGTGAGAGGAGCGTTGATGCTGCTAGCAGCAGTTTTTGACTTAGCTCCTCGAGATCCACGAGAGGCCATCTTCAGGTTACGGCGGAGTCGAGTTTCAGCAAAACCCGGAACAGCTGTAATTGCAGCCGGCGGTGAAAAGCTCACGATGAAAACGGCCACAGCCAGCAGTCCGAGTGAGTCACAGGCACTCCGTGTCAATAAACAGGTCCGCGACCAGCACATGGAATTGCAAATAGCGCTAGCCTCGGGGGAACGGTAGCGGCGTCCTCCGGCCGATTTCGTAGCCGTACGAGACTGCACGCGTGATCCTGGCAGCATAGTCAAGGGCCGATTTCCCTTACGGCGTGGGCGGCAGTGTGGCTGAGAGTTACACGAGCGCCATCTTGCTCCAGCCCAAAACCACCTATATCACTGTTTTCCTGGTGTTGATGGGGAGCCACTTTAAGAATTTGCGGAGCATGCGGAGAGTGTGGAAGCAGGCTGAGGAGACAGAGTTGATCTGCCCCATTCATGGAGAGTTTGCTGTCCAGCATGATGCCAGTTGTGGTCGCGGTCTTTCGGAGTGGTCTTTCAAGTTCCGATGGCCACCAGGAGTCATTCCAGAGGGAGGTGTGTCTACCGAAGATCAGCACTTCAGTTTTGTCGGTGTTGAGCTTCAGGCAGTTGTTCTTCATCCAGGCTGAGACGTTCTTCATACAGTTGTGGAAGTTGATCTTCATGGTGGCGCGGTCTGCTAAGAGCAAGAGGATGAGTTAGGTGTCATCGGCATTGGAGAATATGTTGATGTCGTGGTTTCTGATGATGTCCGCGGGGGGGTCATGTAGACGTTGAAGAGGGTAGGAGTGAGAGAAGAACCTTGTGGGATGCCGCAAATGGTGCGCTTGGGTTAAGAGGAGTAGGGAGGGAGACACATTCTCTGGGTGCGCCCCATGAGAAAGGATGCCATCCATTTCAGCACGTCATCTGTGATTCCGATCTGTCATAGTCGCATAATGAGTGTGTGGTGGGAGAAGGTGTTGAAGGCTGAGGAGAGGTCAAGCAGGATCAGGGTGGCTGATTATCCTCTGTTGAGTAGGGTGCGAATGTCATCTGTTGCTGCCAAAAGTGCCGTCTCTGTGCTGTGGTTGGCTCTGAATCCTGATTGGGAAGAGTCCAGCAGGTTGTTTCTCTCCAGGTGTTCGGTGAGTTGAAGGTTGATGGACTTCTCCAGGACTTTGGTGGGAAACAGGAGCAGAGAGATGGGACGTTATATCTGGAGTTCACTGGGGTCTGGCGATGGTTTCTTGAGGAGGGGTCTGATCTCTGCGTGTATCCAGGCATCGGGAAAGGTGGCTGTAGTGATGGAAGTGTTGGGGATGGTGGTGGCTAATCTCATCTCTCTAGAGGTTGAAAAGTCAGTGGGGGCAGGGGTCAGTGTCTGCTCCAGAGTGGATGGAGCTCATTAGAGTATTTATGTTCAGTGTGCTGAGCTGTTCCCATGCAGAGAGCGGGTGGTCAGCGGCGGTAGTTGATGGAATGCTTAGAATGTAGGTGGGTTGGGGATCAAAGTTTCTATAGACGGTAGCTATCTTGTTGTGAAAGTGGTATGCAAGGGCGTTGCAGAGATCTTGTGAGGATGAGATTGAGTTTTCAGTGGCGGACGGGGAGGTGAACTTGTTGATGATTGTGAAGAACTCCTTGGTTTGGTTGCCACTGGTCTCATACAGCGTGTAAGGGTGAACTTTCTCATGGCTTTGAGCTGGTGGTGGTAGTTGTTGAGGGCTGATTTGAAGCTGGCTCCGGCCGTATCATTCCTGCTGGTTTGTCACTTTCTTTCCAGTGTTTACATCCAGGTTTCGCAGTGCTAAGTTCTCGGGTGTACCAGCTGGCTCGTTTGTTGGATCTGTGCATTCTGGCCGGTTTGGTGGGCGCGACTTCGTCAGTGGTGCTAGTGATCCAGACGTTGAAGTTCTCTACTGCCTGGTTCAGATCTGTGGTGACCTTGGGTTGGGTGATGCTGAGGGCGTGGGTCCATTGCTGCTGAGTGACCTTGGTCCAGCTGCAGAAGGTGGTGCTGTGGTGGTTGGGGGTGGTGCGGGGAGGTCTTGTGATGGTGAAGTGTACGATGGAGTGGTCTGACCAGGTGAGTTCCTTTTCGTGGCTGTACCTGATTCTGTTACTGGACATGAAGATGGGGTCCATAGTGTGACCTGCTTTGTATGTGGGGTCTGTGACCAGCTGCTTGAGGCCACTGTTGTCCATTTTTTCGAGGAGGTCTGTGTAGTTAGTGTCTGTGGGGTCATCCAGGTGGAAGTTGAGATGTCCAAGGAAGTCGCAATGTTCGGATTCAATGGCGAGCGGGGTGATGAATTCTGCGGTGTAGAAACTAAATATCGAATTTTTAATATCGAAAGGACAAAATATCGAGTCCAAAATATCGAGAGGACAGAATATAGAAAAGACATAATATAGTTGGAAAAAATATCGACATATAGGTAAGTAATATCGAATGTCATTATATCGATTTTTTTTTTATTGTGTTATATGTTACTATATGTGTTAAAAATATATAATATTTTTTTAATGTATGTTACAATTTTTTAAGGTAATGGATTTTATGTGAATTAATTTTTGCGTATATTAGTTCCGTAGCGGGTTGTGGGTTTATAGGGGAATAGGGTGGGAAGTAATTTAATTTACATTATAAAAATTAATAATTAATTAATTAATAATTTAGTGTTTAATAATTACTATTGTTTAATAATTTTTGCGTATATTAGTTCCGTAGCGGGTTGTGGGTTTATGGGGAATAGGGTGGGAAGTAATTTAATTGACATTATAAAAATTTATAATTTATGAATTCATAATTTAGTGTTTTATAATAACTATTGTTTAATAATTTCTGCGTATATTAGTTCCGTAGCGGGTTGTGGGTTTATAGGGTCATAGGGTGGGAAGTAATTTAATTTAAATTAAAAAAATTAATAATTAATTAATTAATAATTTATTGTTTAATAATTACTATTGTTAATTAAGTTAATTAATTTGTTATTAAATATATAAAACGTGAATAATAATCTTTTTTAATTAATTTATAATTATGTAAATTGTTTATTTTTTGATTAATTAGTAATTAATTACATATTAATTATTAAAAATTAATTTATTAATATGTTAATTATGTTACATTAAAATAGTAGTGTGTTCAGTGTTGATAGGGGAGTAGGGTGGGAATTAAGTTAAATTTAATTCAAATTTTAATAATTTTTAAATATTATGTATTCAAAGTTATTTTATAGTGTTAATTGTGTTAATTAATTTAGATATGATGGTTATTAATTTCATTGTTAATTGTAATTAGCTAATTAATTAAATGTTAATTAATTATGTTGATTCATTAATATTTTACACTATTGGAGGTGACGTTTATAGGGGAAAATGCTGGAAGGTAAATATATTTTTATTAATTAATTATTTGTTAATTAATTTTAATTATATTGTAGGAGTGGGTCTACTCAATTATTCCCTTACGCTACCCAACACTTTCCCTACTGTTGCACTCACTGGAGTGGGAATAGTTATTTTTACACTCCCGCTATCCAACACTTTCCCTACTGTTCCACTCACTGGAGTGGGAATAGTAATTTTTACCCTCCCGCTATCCAACACTTTCCCTACTGTTCCACTCACTGGAGTGGGAATAGTAATTTTTACCCTCCCGCTATCCAACACTTTCCCTACTGTTCCACTCACTGGAGTGGGAATAGTAATTTTTACCTCCCGCTATCCAACACTTTTCCTACTGTTCCACTCACTGGAGTGGGAATAGTAATTTTTACCCTCCCGCTATCCAACACTTTCCCTACTGTTCCACTCGCTGGAGTAGGAATAGTAATTTTTACCCACCCGCTATCCAACACTTTCCCTACTGTTCCACTCGCTGGAGTCGGAATAGTAATTTGTACCCACCCGCTATCCAACACTTTCCCTACTGTTCCACTCGCTGGAGTAGGAATAGTAATTTTTACCCACCCGCTATCCAACACTTTCCCTACTGTTCCACTCACTTGAGTGGGAATAGTAATTTGTACCCACCCGCTATCCAACAAATTCCCTACTTTTGCAGTTTTTGGAGTGTGAATACTAATGTTATTCCCTTAGCTATGCAACGTTTTTAATTTTGTTATATTTAATGGAGTGTAAATTATTAATTAACATTAAAAAAATGACTTTAATTATTTAAATTATTATATATTATTTATTTTTATATTTATATAATATGTTTATTTATATATATATGTAAATATATTTTTAATAATGTTTTAAATATTTTATAATTAAGATTAATAATTATTTTATAATATTATTAAGTAAATATATATATGTTAAAAAATAATTAATGTTTTTATTTTTACATTACATTTATTATTTTTACATTTTAAGCTTTTTGACATTATTTTAACTATGTTTTATTTAATTGTGTTTATTATTTAATTACTTTTATATTATTTTTAATACATTTAAAAAATTCGATATTTTAGTTAACTATATTTTAAACATTGATATTTTGTACTCGATATTTTAGTACTTACCTGTTTGTAGATAGGGACTCGATATTCTGTCCCTCGATATTTTGGCATCGATATTCTGGACAGTCGATATTCTGTCCCTCGATATTCAGTCACTGAACCGAATTCTGCGATAGCATTCCTGAGGCCGGTTCGAGGTCCCGAGGTCTGTAAGCAAGGGTGCCTTTGATGGTGGTTTTGTCGTCGGAACAGAGCTGGAAGTTCATGTGTTCCATGGCTGGCGTGGTCTCATCGTCGGTGGTGGTGCAGGTGATTGATTCTTTGTGCATGAGGGTGTGCCACCTCTGTGTCTGTTGGTGCAGTATTTCATGTTGTAGCCGATGGGTGTTGTGGTTGCGATGTTCGGGGCAGATGCAGGGGTGAGCCAGGTCTCTGTAATGAAGGTCTTGTCAGGGGCGAGGGTGGAGATGGTGTCCCAGATTTCAGTGCCATGTTTGCAGAGTGATCTGGCATTGATCAGGAGACAGCTGAGTTGTTCCGGGGAGGTCACGGCCGATGGGGATGGCATTTGCATTGGTTGCTGCTATGGCGGTCAGTCCTAGAGAGGAGGTGAACTGGCAGTGGATGCAGGTGAAGGGTCCTGCTGTGGAGCGAGGGAATGTGAGTCAGCAGTTGTTGTTTCATCTGGCATCCAAGGCATGGAGATCAGAGATCAGTGGCGGAGTATCCGTGGGAGTGCTAAGGACCAGAGTTTCTGGCACTGGGCACTGTACAGGCGCGGATGGGCACTGACGGGCTTGCCTTTGGAGTGCGAGCAGCGAGGCTGCATTGCTGTCTTTATTCAATAGGTCTCTGGGAGGGGAGTGGGGCACTTGGGAGTGGGTAGTGGGCAGAACGGGAAGCACAGGAAAAGCAGACAGAGCGGGAGAGAAATCAGTGTGGTGAGCTGTGGCGCCCTGGGGCACTGGAAGCCTGGGCACTAGGAGCCTGGGGCAGAGAAGGCCTGTAGAGGCTTGTGGAAGTCTGCTGGTTGGTGTGGCTAGCTCCCTAGGGCGGGAGCAGTCTGCAATCGGCTGGGGGTAGAACTGGCAGCAAGGGGGGAGCTGGCAAGACCTGCTCACAAGGGCCGCGCTGTGGCCTTCATTAAATAGGTCTGAGGGAGGTGCGCTTGGGAGGCGGGAAGCGGGCAGAGCAGGAAACATGGGAAAAGAGGGCAGAGTGGGAGAGAAGATATCACTGTGAGCTGTTGCACCCTGGGGCACTGGAAGCCTGGGCACTAGGAGCCTGTGGCAAAGGAGGTCTGTAGAGACCTGTGGAAGTCTGCTGGTTGGCAGGGCTAGCTCCCTAGGGCAGGAGCAGTACGCAGTTGGCTGGTGGTAGAATTGGCAGGAACGGAGGAGCTGGCAAGACCTGCTCGTATCACCTTGAGCTTTTGGTAATGATACTTCAGGGAGATTGCTACCGAAGAAAGAAGAAAAGAGTTAAGATGTACTCCAAATTGCAAGGTTCTCTTGGCACTCTCCATTCTCTTTGGTATATGTCTGTTATGCTCTGGACTCTCCTCAACTATGTCTTCTACAACTGTGCACACATCACCCGAATAAGATAAAACACCAAAATAATTTCTGTTCTTGCGCTCCCCAAAGTATTTCCTATTGCTTTCTCTGGAGTCACCACGCATGCCACCCTTTGCAGTCCTATCTTAAATCTAACTATGGGTCCAAATGAAATCTAGTCACTCTCGTCAATCTGCCCAACCTCTTAGCTAGAAATGGTTGTTGCACCACAGTCAATTTCATGTTGTTCATACGTTTGGGGTAGCAAATATTCACAACCCATTATAATGTGTCACTAGAAAAGGATATGTTCAATTCTTCTTACCGTCACAGAGATGCCCATGGCTATGAAGACTCAACTGCCGTTACAGACTCTGGATCTTGAGTGCTTGTGTGGCCTCTGATTCCTAACTGTTGATGCTGCTTTGTAGTCTTTCAGCTATAAGTGGGACCAGCACAGCTACACAGTCCCAAGAAGTGTGGATTCTATGGCTTGCTTCTCTGAAAGCCATTGGTGTAGAACAGCATGTTGCTCAGTGGAGTTTTTACCTGTGACCTCTGTCTAAAAAGGCTGTCACTCCCAAACTCTCTCTGAACTCCTGCAGAGGAAAGCTGCTTGCATTAACACTTGTCAGTAACACTGAGCTGGATGTTGGGTTCCATCTTATGTCCTTTTTTTCATCTTTGTGTTTCTGGTGCTCCCGCTCTCTGCAAATCGTGGCAGGTATTTTTGCTGGTGTTTGAGTAGAGCACACTTCTTGGTGCCAGATGATCTGTGATCGGGTTGAGCACTGTACCATTCATGGTTGTTGCCACCTTTCCATTTGAGGTTAGTATCTGATGATTGCTCTCTTAAAGATGTGTGCTTGTAACAGTGATGCCAGCCTGTGCACTGTCACCTCTGCAGATCCTGACACCTCTGCCATCTCTGGTCCATGAGTACTTGCGTTCCACACCTGCTCCCAAATACCACACATTCCAAGATTATCCCTCTATTAGGTCCTGACATTGGCAAAGCTCCTGCACTGCCTGTCTCATTGATCAGCTACTACATGAGCTTACCAAAAGGAGGAGAAATATCAAGACATAGGGGCATATTCTCAAGGAGCTATCGCCAAGCCAACGGCACTTTATCGCAGCCAAATCCACGATAAAGTTATCACCCCATTCCCAAGCTGGTGCTAACAGCCCATAACACCAGTTTACCTGCGATAGCAGGCGCAAAAAATCGCCACAGAGGAGCCCGGCAACTAACGCTAATGATATGCAGAGTAGGCGTTCCCGTGCAAAAAGCCGTGACAACACCACTCCACAACATTCTCAACGACCAGCCAGATCGGCGATAAAATCACAAAACATGCGCTAAGGCGTGTTAGCAGCAGGAAACTAACACCTGCTCCTACCTGGTGTAAAGTCGGATGACAACCGGCACCAGACAAGGGAGCACAGCCCAAAGCCACACATGAAGAACAACAGATGCCCTGGAGCAACCCATCATGCAGGCCTGAGCCCCAATAGGTCAACAACACCCACTGCCACCACCCCCAGGACCCCACCACCCCCAGCCCCCCGCCAACCCCTTGGCACCCTAACCCATGAATCATGAACCAAACAAATCGCCTGAAGTTGCCCAATCACAACACCCAACATGCATGTGTGGCCAGAAAAAGGGAAATCATACACCCATATCAAAATATCCAAACAATACGTTTATTACAGAACAAAGCAAAAAAGAAAAAAATCTGAAGAGGCATGGCGGGTCGTCTCAGGACATTCCGTAAGTCACAGCCTGCAAAACAGAAATCTGGATCAGAAGGTGTGCCATGCGCCCATCAAAGTACAGAGAGAGAGAGCGAAAGAGAGGAAGAGAGAGGGAGAGAGAAAGAGAGAGGGAGAGAGGGAGAGAGAAAGAGAAAGGGAGAGAGGGAGAGAGAGAGAAAGAGAGAGGGAGAGAGAAAGAGAGAGGGAGAGAGGGATAGAGGGAGAGAGAAACAGAGGAAGAGAGAAAGAGAGAGGGGGAGAGGGGGAGAGGGAGAGAGTGCCGACACTGCGGACCTAGGCCTCACTGCTCACTTGCTGCCACCGGTGTGTCTCCAACCACGTGCCGGTATTCACAGCAGTCCCCCAGGTCCCTCATCTGAAACAGTTTCCAGAGACATGAATGGCAGAGTCCATACAGTTGCACACGCCATCATCGCTTGCCCGCCCCTGCGCACACAGGCTGCTGCACCCCAGCCCCTCCCGCCGCCCAGCGGTGATTGCCCGCCCCTGTGCAACCAGGCCTCACTGCACACCTTCCGCCACCGGCGTGTCTCCAAGAGAGCCCACCACGTTCCGGAGGGATCTCCAAGCCCGGTGCCCACGACCATGGCACTCTCCACATCATGCAGCCCGCACAGCGGGCCACCAGGTCACACACCTGACTCTGGGTCTTGATTACACAATGGCAGAGACCACATCAGTGCACACGGCATCATCACAGGCTGCACACCCGCTCAGCGCTTGAGGTGCCACTAACTCTGTGAAGCGCGACGCAACGCCACGTGGCGGGAGGGCCGCACTGCCCGCTGGCCCAGGCCTACACTGCGGCCCAACAGGGCTCACACTAATCCTTGCCAGTCCGGACCGCCAGGACGGCGCATCATCGCAGGCTGCACACCCGCTCAGCACTTTAGGTGCCCCTATCTCACTGCACCGCAAGACACCGTCCCATGGCGGGGTGCCTGTGCCTGCCGCAGTGTATCCGGTGCCACCACGTCTGTGCCCCGCTAGCCATGGACCCTGAATGATTGAGTCCCGTTGTGCGGACGCCATCATGTCACCCCTGGCACTGGGCAATGTGAGGTGACAGGGCCCTAGGCCCTCATGCACACATGAGAACTACACGGAGACACCCAGTCAGAGAGAGTGGAAATTGCGTCCAGCACGTGCGCCAGGCCATTTTTATTGCCAGGGTCACATGTCCTGTGACGCCAGTGCTGGATGGGTGTGGTGTGGGTGTACACCAGCCATGGGGGAGTGGCTGTGGCATGCTGACAACTAGACCTGTGAGCTGCAGATCCCCACAGTGAAGACCTAGGACATGTAGCGCTGTTGTCCCCCCCTGTGTGCGTAATCGGAGTGGGCTGTCCTGGCGTATGCCAGTCCATCATAAGGGTGTGAACAATGACCCCGGGGCTCTGGGCGTGGTTCTGTCCTGGGCTGGACAAGGAAGTGACTAATTGATGTGTCTCCGTTGTAGTGTCGGCGCCACCCGGACCGGAATCGTCAATCTGTCATCCTGTGACAATGGTCCCACAACATGGGCAAAATGGACGTAAGGGGGAATCACTGACCCTACATTCATCCATACTTCCACACTTGAAAGATCATAGACATGACACATCTGTGTGGATATGAATGTTTATTACACATTCAAGGGAGTGTTGCAGCTGGAGCAGTACAGGGCCATGCCAACCCCACTTCACATTGTCGGCCCGTGGAGGGCCAGCCAGAGTCCTTTAGGGAATGACAGGTACATCAGGAGAGGAGGACTTCAGTCCGCAGTCTGATAGCTGTGTCATTGGTGACCAAACAGAATATGGCAGTCCATGTCGAGGTCAGAGGTGAGTGTTGCAGAGTGCATCGGGGGACAGTGGAAGGTGATGATGCAGAGGGCAGAACCAAGCAGAAACAGGCCACATGGCGGAGATGAATGCTACTGCATCCTCCTGACCACGAGGGTGGGTTCATCCGCATCTTCGTGCTCTGCTGTTGCATGCGCCTCACATGTGGGTGGTGGTGTACTGTCCCCAGCACTGTGTGGCACAGACACATCAGGGGCCGGAGATGTGGATGGGGTGGTAGCAGCAGCATGCATCAGCGCCAGGCCTTGTGGCAGCAATGCCATGAGGAAGGTCTTCAGGGCATTGAGGGACCCAGCTACCTCTCGCTGGTGTGCAGCCATGGCAGCCGTACTTTCCGCCTGCATCCGCTCCATGTTCTCCATGATCCTCCGCATGTGTCCCAACTCCCGGGCGAGATCGCTGGAGGAACTCTGGCTAGACAGTCGTTCTTGTCGCAGAGTCAGGACTCTGGCGATGTCAGCCATGGTCCATTGGAGAGCATGGAGCGGACTGTGGGCGTCCGTTAGGGACTGTGAGTGGTCCCTGATGGGACTCAGACACCCACGTATGGCGTCTAGTTTGGCTGCCATGCGGTCGAACCCCACCTGCACCTGCTCAGCCAGCTTCTCCTGGCACCCCAACACACGGCGTTGGAAGGCCATGTGTTCGTCATGGGGGTCCTGGGAGGCAGCCGTGGTGGTGGGTGCTGCCTGCTGTGCGTACTGTGCAGGGGGGGCTCCTCGTGGCAGCTGGGTTGCCCTGATCCTGGAAGTGGGCTGCGGAGGCTCTCCACGAGCTGTTCGAGGGCGTCTGAGTCGAAGGTGTGGTGGTCCTCTTCGTCATCAGAGAAGAGAGGTTCGGACTGCTCTGCAGGAGGTGTTGGATTTCCCCCTGCAATGTGAAGGGGAGATGCAGTTTGACATCGTGTACACATGTATGTTGACGCATTGTACATGTCTGCATCCAGACTGCATGACAGTGTACATTGTGACTGTTTGGGGGGAGCTGCCTATTTGATGCGGGACAGTGGACATTCCGACAACATCACGGATGTGAGTTTGTACTTGTACATTGTCTACTCACATTTCCCTGCAGTGCCATATGTGATTGGCCAGTTTCTACGCACATGCGGCACCTGTTGTGTCCTCTGTTCTGTTGTGTACGTGTTGCGGTTTGCGGTTTGTACCACCTCGTTGTCAATGTTGATGTGCTCTGCATGTTATGTGTATGTGCCGCATTTTGGGGGAGTCGCCCCTGCAGCTCTGATTTAGCTGCCCTCCTCCCTTCCATGCGGTGTGCCTCTGGGTTCTGTGCTTCTGCAGTGCTGAGATGTTGCATACCTGTGTGCATTGATCTCTTGGTGGGAGTTGTGGGTCTGGGGCATGGTTTGTCCGCAGATGTGCTATGCTTAATTGTGCATGTGTGCCATTGTGTCCATCTCCCCCCGTCCCCCCAGTCCCTGGTGGTTACTCACCCTGTTGCTGTTGTGTCCGGTCATGTTGAGCAGTGTCCGGTCCCCCGACTCCTGCCACCGTCTCCCCACTGATGACTGTGGACACCATTTCCTCCATCTCGTCCAGCTCCTCCTGTGGCGCAGGACTCTCACCTCCAGTCTGCATTGCTGCCTTCCGTTTGTTTGCGAGTTTCAGCTTGGTTTTGCGCTTCACATCATTCCAGCGCCTCTTGACCTTGTCCATTGTCCTCTTCAGCACTCCGACTGCATTCACCTTGTCCACGATGGTCTACCATATTCCATTTTTAGTTGCCAGTGACACAGTGGAGGTGACGAACAGTGATTGATGGTGTTCTATCACCTCCGTTATCAGGATCCTGTTTTCCTGCGGACTGAACTTCGTCTTCCTCTTGTTCTTGTCCTTGCCCTTCCCTGACCCCGAGGTCCCAGGCTGGTCCTCCGTGGGGCTTGTGGGGTTCTGGTTGTCCTCTGTACTTGCTCCGGCTGCCTCCATTGTGCTTCGCTGTTGTTTGGCTTTTGTCGGTATGTTTTTTTCTACTTTTATGGTGCATTTTCACGCATGACGCGTGGGAATTGCAGGCCTGTGGCTGGTTTTCGTAGATTTTTGTATCGCGATTGGCGTCATCGCTACTATTTTTGCGTTGGGGTTTCGCGTTTTTGCGGCATCGCGTTGTTTCTAACGCGTTCATTTGACGCGTTGTCCTGTGACTATCGCATGGTACCGCCATGTTGTGAATACCACGTTAACAGAGAGTTGTTTTCCCGCGATGGACTGCGATGTGTAGGGTTGCGTTAAGCTACACTTGCGGTAGTTATCACACGTTCTTGAGAATATGCCCCATAGTGTGAAAGCCTACAAAAGCTAATAAAAAATTTCAGTGTTTAGCCCACAGGTAATAGACTTAAAGTGCTTACTATGCCTGCTAAAAGTGTTTACATTCAACTTGTAAGCAGCAGTTTGAATCCTAGTTTGGACAACTCAAACATTTAGTGCAAAGCAATATTGTTGCGTTGATCATGCACCAATTTTACAAGGTCAAATACTTCTTCGGCATCTAGCAGAATAAGGGAGAGAAGGACCCTACATTCCGTGGACAAATCAAGCATCTCCGCAAAGTACTGGGTAAGAGCTGACCTGGAATAAATCACACTTGAGGGATGGTTAGTTCCCAATTACCCAAGAAAATCTATTTGCTAACATTTCCATTAACAACTTGTAGCCATTGTTGAGTAAAGATATGTGGGGCTAAGAACTGCATAGCTGAGGGTCTCTGCTAGATTAAGAAAAAAATCACTAATACTACTTTTTAATGCTGACTGGATAGTACCGCCACTATGAAAAGAATTAAATAATGCAGTCAACGCCAAGGCATTTTCACAATTGTAAGCTTTAAAACACTCAGTAGATCTCATGCCTTCTGGTGATGTCTGAATGTGGTACCAGAATATTGTTGACATAAATATGGGGTTTCAAACATCAACTGCAAAAAGATCACCCCATTTGAGTTAATAACACAAAATCTACAACCAGTGGGACAATATTCTTTTAAACAATATTTAAAACAATATATTTATGTCAGACAATATTGCTGTGTATGATATGTCGAAAGACAACTGATTTCACAGATGGGAGAAATCTTATTGTGGAACCCACTTCCAGAAGGGTGACCTATGTATTCATGAAGCCTATCCTTTCCTCAGTAGTCGCACAAGGGATACAGATTCCAAGTATGCCTTCTTTGCAGGAGTTTCAACATGTTGCACTTTGTGTTAAATTGTTGATAAAAAGTATTAAAGGTGTCACCAGGTGCTGTTACCTTGACAAGTATTAAGTGTGTGATGGGATCTAATCACTTTCACACAGGCATAATTACTTAGACAATGGGGAATATTTACAAGCCCTCAGCGCCACTGGAGCATAACTTTTTTTGACACTCTAGTGGGGCATCGCCATTTTCTATGTTTACAATGTGGCGCCAAGCCATTTTGCATGGCTTAATGCCACCTTGTAAATATGCCCCTTTACGCCGCAGTCCTCTGCGGAAAAAGAGCATGCAATGGGTGTTGCTGTTGGCGTCCCACCGCAACACCCAATGCTTTTCGACCCTGCCCCAGATTTACAAGGCTGAGGCATCACCAAAAACTAACGTTATGGAATACCAGGCGTTAGAATGGCGCAACTAGGAGAAATTATTAATTTCCCCTAGTTTTTTGCTCTTTCAAGGTGTGCTGCATTCTGGAGCACACATAGAAGGTGCAAATCAGCATTATTGATTGTTTACGTGCAGGAAGGTGTCCCTTCCTGCACATCAACAATATTTCCTGCAGCGCAGGCACCCTTGCAACATGGCAGCAGGGTGACTGCGCTGTCGCTAGGCAGTTTTTTTTGTGCTAGGGGAAACACAGGGGTGCACCATATTCTTGAGAATACAGCGCATCCCTGCATTTTGAAAATGTCTGCGCTGCCAAATTTGGCGCTGCTCCTCGCTCCGACATTTTCTTGTGAATATGCTCCAATGTCTTGTTTGCACTCGGTGATGCTCAGTCATATGGTCAATTGGGGTAAACTTCCCACAGATCATCAAGTTACATTACTGAACTTCTGTTTTTCAAATATGTTTGCTGACAGAGATGATGCATTGCAATTCTGGTAGCATATTTAGATGTAGCCATTTCTCTGAATAGCTTTCCTAGGGTTCCCAATATGGTGACATTTGTTTTACTCATCAACCTTGGTTTTGGCAATAAGTGCCAGGGTACAAATGTACACAGATCTGTCTGCCTTACAACACATCTTGTGCCTTAAAAATGTTAATTTGTTATTACCAATTACAGAGAGCACAGCAAATATGATTTTCCAGTCTTGCCAAATGCAACTGTTTTTGAAAGTGCAAAGAGTCATTTCAAAATAGTAAATGTCAAGTCAAGTCAAATAGCTTTATTTCGATAACAAGTATCATAAAAGCATCAGACAATCCTTTATAAAAAATACAATCTATACAGATAAAAATTTTCATAATATAACATGACAAATACATGTAATCAAATTGGTCAAGACATGGTAGCAGTTATTTCATCATAGTTAAAATATTTCGTGTTTTGGATAAAAGCAGCGGTTTAAAATTATAATTAAAAAAGAATAGTACTCAATATACCTTGTATAAGTGGCAGTGCATAAAAGTTAATTCAAGTGATATTTGATCGTTCATCTTAGGCTTTATTGTATTCAACATGGGGCTTGTGATGTAAAATTAAGTCGCCCTTCGTAAGGCTCTATGCCTGATTATCCAGGCACAGCTTAAAAACTTGGCAACTCCGCAAACAAAGAGGGTTCTTGCATCGGATTTTAAGATACGTAGAGCAACGCGATGATCAAGAGTACCTAGTTGTTTGCAGATTGGCTTGAGCCTCTAGACCTCGCCTTTTCATACGCAGGACATGCAAACATAAGGTGGGCGACACTCTCTTTCGGTGCCCTACAGCAAGGACAGTCTTCTGTAGTCTGTTTTGGGGGGCGCCATTTAGCAGTAAATACATGAACCGGGAGCGATCCAAATCTAAATTGACTGTAGAGCGCCCTATCTCTTGGTATCTGGATTGTATCCAAATATGGTTCAAGGCTTCTAGATTGTTTGTGCTGGAAGAATTCTCCCGTTAGCCTTCCCATATTTGGATTACTGAGCTCCTGGGCATCAATCCAGTCCCAATAGATGCGTTTAAGCTCTGCCTTACTCGGGGGATTTTGGTTATCCCAGGAATCCTTAAGGCCGAGAGTTGTCATTAGTTTCTTAAGGTTAGTAATCCATTTAAACCCCATGGTTGACATCTAAACTCATTACTTCTGTAAGCGCTTTAGCATAATTCGTGAGTTCAGAAGTCCTCCTAAGGCGAGCCCAAAAGAGCAGTGGGCGGAGTTTAGCAATATCGCCAAAGGAGCGCCTGCCTATGTCATACATCAAGGGAATTAGCGGGACATTCCGGGGTAGCATGACCAGATCCCTCAAAAACTTGTGTTCAGACCTACAGATCTCGTCAACGTTGTCAAATCCCCATAGCTCGGCTCTGTAGAGTGCCGAGCTAACTGCCTTTGCGTCATAAACCGTGAGTGCCGGGGCAACTGGCCTGCTCTGCGATGAGAGATGTTCTTTGCTCAGTACCCCGACCGCGCGTTTATGATTCAAGAGCATTTTGTCAAGGTGGGACCTCCATTGCATTTTTTCCGAGAGTCGAATACCGAGATAGTCAAAAGTACTGACTCTCTCCAAATGTGTCCCATCTAGGGCAAGATTATTTCTGAACGATTTGTGGGGGTTAAATGTCATGAATTTGGTCTTAGATGTAAATAGTAAATGGCAAATGTCATGCATATCAATCAATCCTGCAAAAAATATAAGCAAATCAACAAATCCTTTTCAACACACAGAAGTGTTGACCCTTTCAAGCCCATCTGGTTTCTTTTTAAAACAATAATATCTAAAAAAATAATGAACGAATTTAAACTCAATAATGAAAAGCACACTTTCTGAGGAAAGTTCTCCTTTGCTGCCAAGTTAGATGTACATCAGTTTTGCAGCTTTTGGCATAGCTGCATGACAAATTCCTAAGGGAGCTATCATGGAAGACATACTTTTGAGACCACCATCTATAAATTTTTCCCGAGCACAGAATGCACAAAAATTGACATGCTGGACCTTTACTGCAAATGCTAAGCGGAGATCCATCCATAAATACAAGAGCAAGACAAAATTTACAGTAAGCTAACTTAATCTTGCACAATTTCTGTAATTTAATATTATGCTTGTAAATCTTGTTATGCAAAATGCCTGAAATTATGCTATTAAATGACCTTGCATAATTAAATGCGTTCTACGGCAAAAATGCAGTGCGGGTACATGAGAGCAATGAGAAAAACCAAAACATGTGTAGCTCCTTATTGCAGTTTTTTTCTGTTTTTTTAGGTGGTTTTATTTAGCATAAAATTGGTCCACGCTGTTTGCAAAATTACGCATATTTACAACGAATTGTTGTTAAATTTCACATAATTACATAAAAGAAATGCATTTTGCATACCCCTACTTGTCTACCACTTCCAAAATAGATACTTAAAATGCCAAAGCTTTCATACAGTGCTTAATTTGTAAAAACAATAAGTTCCAGGGCCCTCGTCAGGAGGCCACCACAGCTTGCACCACCCATTGCCCTTGCCAGAGCTGCCATCACAGTACCTGAACAACTACTAATCATCACACTGCTACAAGTGTGGCAATTCAGAATGTTCGAGGCCCCCAAAGCTATAAGAGTGGCGTGGGTGGTAAGCATTAGTTGTTGTTAATGTATAATGAATTAATAAACCAACTGTTGTCCTGATTATCTCCATGCCACGCAAACAGTGCCACCATGTGGCAGCTATCATAAGTTCCAGTTTTGACTATTAAGTGCCAGTGCCAGTGCCGAGTACCGAAAAACAATGGCTCAAATTAAGCACTACTTTCAGCTCAATAATGGTACACCGTGGTCACGTAACAGAGACTCCCAGACTTGAGGCTTTCTGGTTAGTGTATTTATTTATTTGTGGCGTTTACTAAGCTGAGTCAGATAGGGTGAAATAACAAAAGATATCAAGGCTAGGGTAGAAGAAAGAAGTTTGTTTGCTTCTGGGCCGTTGCTTATAGTCCTTCCTGGTTCTTCTTTGTTTCTCTCCCGGAATCCCCTGGTGTCCCTTTGTTCTGGTGTCTCCTCTTCCCCTTGGTACAAAGAAGAATGGGTCAGTTCACACTCGGTATTCCTTAGGGTTACTCCCGTCACCACATCCATGGGATTTGTGTACTAATATAAATCAAACAGTGTTTATCGCTACTTCCACCCCAGCAGCACCCGTGTGTTGTTAACCCGGAGGGGACTCAGGTCTATCACCCACAAACGTGCCCCGTGACCTTCCCTCCCACCAACCTCTAACAGAGAAGTACTGCTGGGGTCATGGCAAGGGTTGTCCCAGCGTCCTCCACTTCTCGTGGACCACTGGAAGGGACAGCGTGATAATGGTCCACTCCTTCGTGGGACCCACTTGGTCTTCTTGGATAGTCTGGAGTAATCCCTCCTGTCCCACGTCTGCAATCTTGCTGTTCTCTGCTTTGGTGTCCTTCTTGATTTTGTTGTCTCCTTCCTTGTCTCTCTTCCTTAGCTCACTGTCTTTGCTCTTCATTTGCTGCTCACACCACTCCGTCATCTCTTGGCAGTCCCTCATTGGTTCTGGCTCTGCCGTCATGTTGACATACATGTCAATGACTGGGCTGTTCTCGTCCTGCTTGGGTAGGGAAAAGGGTGCAGCCATCTTGGAATTGCTGCGGATATGCTGGGCTGGGTCACACTGCTCCTCCTCTTCTAATCATGGACAATAGGGCCATGTGGATACCGGGCAACGAGACAGAAAGTCCACGTTCCCCTGCAACTTTCCTGTGATGTGATACATCTGAAAAGAGAAAGGTTGTATAGCTAGAAACCACCTCAATATCTTCAGGTTAGTGTCTTTATGTGTAGCCAGCCATGTGAGGGGGGCATGGTCGGTGAGAAGGATAAAAGATCAACCTATTAAATAGTATTGAAGGGCCTCCATAGCGCATTTTATGGCCAAGCATTCCTTCTCCATCGTGGCATAGTGAATTTCTCGGGGGAACAATTTCCGACTGAGAAACAGGACCGGTCGCAGGTCCCCTTGTTGGTCGGGATGGGAAAGGAAGGCTCCTAGGCCTCGACTGGAGGCGTCAGTGTGAAGAATGAATACTTTATTGAAATCTAGACACGTTAGCAAAGGAGCATGAAAAAGAAGTTCTTTTAATTGTTTGAAGCTGTCTTCTTGGGATGCTGTCCATACTATTTGTGCATTGGGGTGTTTTTGAGATATAAGGTCTGTGAGGGGACTGGCAATTTCCGAAAACTGGGGTATGAATTGGAGGTAATAGCCTACAAGACCTAAAAAGGATCGAATCTCTTTTTTTGTTGTAGGACGGGGAATGTTTTGTATAGCTTCTAGTTTATCAACTTGTAGTTTTATTGTACTGGCATCAATAGTATATCCCAAATACTCAATATGGTTGGTGGCGAGGGTTGTTTTCTTAGGGTTTATTGTCAGCCCTGATTGTTTTAGGGTATCTAGAACCTGGTATAGGTGATATAAGTGAGTTTCCCAATTGGGACTATAGATGACTATGTTGTATAAATAGGCAACAGAGTAATCTTGGTGTGCCCTTAGTATTAAGTCCATAAGCCTTTGAAATGTGGCGGGAACACCATGAAGACCAAAGGGCATCACTTTGAAGTGATACAACCCTGATGGTGTGGAGAAAGCGATCTTCTCCCTAGCTGCTTGCGAAAGTGGTATTTGCCAATATCGTTTGGTCAAATCAATCATTGACATCACTTTGGCTCCCACCAACGTTTTGATTAGCTCCTCCACCCTTGGCATCGGATACATGTCGAATTTTGAATGGGTATTCAACTGATGGAAATTGATGCAAAAATGAATAGTCCCATCTGGCTTTGGAACGAGCACCACGGGCGAGCACCAGGCACTCTGGGACGGCTCTATTATATCTACTCTCAGCATAGTTTCTATCGCTTGTTCTACGGCTTGGCGTCATGCTGCTGGGATTCTATATGGTTTTAGTTTGATAACCCGCCCCTTTTCAGTGACAATATCATGGGTTATCAGAGAGGTTCACCCAGGTAGGCTAGAGACCAGGCCAGGAAAACTATCTAATAGGTGGAGTATTTCTTGTCTTTGTTCAGGGGTCACTTTAGGCCTCAGTTGTGACAGCTCTGTGGGTGAAGCCATGAGTGGCTGTGAGAACATTTCTAAGGGTTGAGCAAGGTTTACCTGATCTATTAGTGCACTACAGGGGTCCTCATGTTCTGGGAGTTCCTCCCACTTCTTTAATAAGTTAACATGGTTGATTTGTCCTACCCCCCGTTTTTGTGGGACAGCTACCTTGTACATAGCTGGTGTCAATTTTTTCATCACCTTATAAGGACCTGACCTGGTGGGCAAGAATTTCTTTTCTGAGGTGGGTAGGCGAACACGCACTTTGTCCCCAAAAGTCAGTTCCCTTAGCTTACTTCCCCTACCGTAGAGGGCTTTTTGTTTGTCTTGGGCTTTTTCTAGATTGTTGTGTACCTCCTCCCACAGAGTGGGTAGGCTTTCTTTCAAGGACTCACTAAAGGCCAAAAGGGGCTATCCCTCTTCCTCCTCTTCAGACCATTGTTCGGCTGCCATATCAAGTAGGGTTCTGGGCTTTCTTCCGAACAAGAGTTAGAAGGGAGTGAAACCCGCCGACTTTTATTCGTGTGTCCAAATAGCAAACAAAACCAGGGGTAACTTCTGGTCCCAATCCTTTCCATTTTCTGTAACCAGTTTTTTTAGCATCATCTTAATGGTTTTATTGTATCGTTCCACCAGTCTGTCCGTTTGCGGGTGGTATACAGCGGTACGGATCTGTTGTACCCCCAAGAGTTTACACACCTCCCTCATTAGTTGGGACTTAAATGGGGTACCCTGATAGGTAAAGATCTCACGAGGGAACCCCACTCGGGGAAAAAAAGAGTTCATGGCGTGTGCCACCGAAGATGTAGTTGTACTGGAAAGGGGTATAGCTTCGGGGTATTGGGTGGCATAGTCAATTAGCACCAATATATATTAGTGCGCTCTTGTCGATGGGTGTAGGGGGCCCAATAAATCCATCATGATCCTTTTGAAAGGAGTCTCAATAATGGGGAGCAGGTATAAGGGGACAATCTTTAGTCCAGGGGGATTTATGAGTTGACACCCAGGACAAGCAGCACAATATCTATCAACTTCTCTGTAGATTCCTGGACAGTAGAATAGTTCAAGGAGGTATTTAAGAGTATGTTCTTGGCCATAGGGCCACCCCCTGCTTTACTATGAGCAAGAAGTAGAGCCTGGGGATGGAGTGCTAGAGGAACTGTTCTGTCCGACGTGGTGGAACCCCTGTTACCCAAATAGCAGCCCCCATTTCATACAAAAAAAGGGCCTACCTTGTAGGGGTCTTCCTGTTGAACCTGCTCCCAGGCATGACGTAGCATGCTGTCGTCCCTCGGTAGGGTGCTGAAACTCCTTGGAAGAGTTGGGTCTCATCTGATGAGAGAAAACAGCTATGATGATTTTTTGACATCAACTGATATTGCTCTCTGTCTCTCCGGTTCTCTGTTTTTGTTTTGTGCCTTTTTTCTAGGGGGTGTCTATTTCGGCTTTGGAGAAAGGGGCCTCTTTTAGCCTGCCAGTTGCTTTGTTTTCTTTGGCCATCCCAACAAATAGTCATTAAAGCGGAGAAGGTCAGTCCCTAGTAATATCTTTTCTTCCAGGAAGGGGACTACCCCGACTTTGTGTACCTGGGGGTCTCCATCTATTTCTAGAAGAACTTCTGCTAAGGGGTAAGAACGGATGTCCCCATATACACACGACACCATTACTACATCCTTGTCTTCAATCTGAGCTAAGGGTATTAGGTCCCTACTGACTATTGTGTGATGGCATCCTGATAAAGAGGAGCTTCTAGAGGTCTACCATTAAGGTGAATTGTTTTCTTGTACCACTCCCGATTCCCTCCCGTAACTAGAACCCGGCTCTTTGAAAACCCTATCTCCATAGGTTCTGTGGTTTCAGGTTTTAGGGGACACTGACGGGCTATGTGTCCCCACTCGGCAAAACGAAAGCATTGAATGAGCAAATGAGTTTCATCTCCACCAACAATTAAATCGGCCCCAGAGTTCTGATTTTAGCAAAGAAGTCAATTCTGGGTGTTTGGCAATCAAAAAGTACAACTCTGTGGTTGGAGTGTGTTTGAAGTATGTAACCAAATTGTTATCCATGGAAAAGTCAATGTACTAGCGTTGCTATATTTTAAATACATTTAATTGTATACCGATTGTTTGATGTCATTTATACGTAAGATGTGGCGTTCAGGTTTTCAAATCAATCTGATTCACTGGACAAATTCCTGAGGTTATGTCTGTGCCTCCTTCATATTTCTTGCATGTGTGTGTGCACAAGTGTGTATGCATGCATCTGTGTGTGTTTGTATGTGTGTGCATGAGCATGTTAGTGTGCATGTGTGTGTGCGTGGGGATGTTTTATTGGGTGTGTATCTGTTTGTGAGAATGTGTGTGTATTAGGGTAGCTTTAAATATTACAAGGGGAATAAAGGTGTGTTTTTATGTTACATTGCATGAAAATCAGTGAAAATGTTTGTATACATTTCTGCTAAGCAATTATTTATAAGTGTCTCGAGTGTACTTGTTACACCAAGGACTGCAATGATATCTACCAATATGTGTAAATACTGTATAAAACATGAGAATATCCCAATTAGACAGGAATAAACATGAACACATGGAATATCTGCCACTGATGAAGAGAAAGGAGGCAGCCATATCATGCCACAGGCCTCTATGGACTGCAAATCCACTTGGAAGCAATCCCACAGCTCTACAAGTCTAGGTGATGCCAATGACAGATGTACTACACAAATATCAGCTAACATGAGTTAGCATCACTTACCAATGTTTGTACTCTACAGACGTTTACTGGGGTGAAGACGGGTGTACAAGAAGGTCCAAACTAATGCTGAAAAATTCCATCCAATAGTGGCCTGAACCATCTTTGCCCACATGGATTTCCATTTACAGCTATGTCATTGTAGTGTGCATCAGCTGTAGTTTCTTAGGTGTGTTGAGGCGTATGGCTGCTTGAAGACTAGCACAAAAAACAAGGGTCCCTAGTCAATATCTAAACTTATTTGGATCATGGGCTTCAACACTGTGACATAAATTGAAATCAAAACGTATACAATCATACAGTCTTCAATGACAAGAGTCAGTACCACATAGGAAACTAATGACAAACTAAATGGGACATATGAAATTTATTCCGTAAAAAATACACAAGCAAAGTTAAAATCTTTTCACAATTTACAATCATATACATCACAAGAAAACTGAAAAGTCGACACAGCGTTTCGGTGAGTTGATAGTCTTTCACCTTCTTCAGGACAGTTTTCTAAGTAACAAAAACATTTTATTATTATCATTCTCATATACATTGTCCCAGTTTTGCTTGGCCTGAATAACTACACAGTTTTTATTATACACCTGACTCTAAGTAAACATATCTACATCAATTAATTCAATTTCCAATTACATAACATTTTGTATGGTATTAATAAACATAGCACCCCGAAGACAATATACTGTATTGTACTAAGGAACCTAACTTCACACAATATTTTAGTCGCTACCCATGATCCATATTAATCCAGCAAAGAAAAATTTCTGAACCTACCTAAAGTAGGAAGTCGCTAGGATTCAATTTCACTAACCAATATTAATCGGTTTTTAGACTAAGGTATGTAGTATGGTGTCTGGATAACTTTATGGGGAGAGGTGAAAGACTATCAACTCACCGAAACGCTGCGTCGACTTTTTAGTTTTTCATTAGTTTCCTATGTGGTACTGACTCTTGTCATTGAAGACTGTATGATTGTATACATTTTGATTTCAATTTATGTCACAGTGTTGAAGCCCATGATCCAAATAAGTTTAGATATTGACTAGGGACCCTTGTTTTTTGTGCGAATTCACCCTGTCCCTTCTCTTAACATAAGGGTATCTCCCCCTTTTTTCTTATTCTTATTATTATGCTTGAAGACTAGCACAGCATGCTTCTCTTTCCCGGGCCAGGTGAGTCTCAATAAAGCCTTTCCCTTTAAACTTTAAAAAAGTCTACCTTTTGACAGGATTGAGCTAGCAAAATAATTCAAAGTATCCAAATAATAGCTACAGTAAACCCAACAACTTGCCAAAGTCGGATTTATTATAACTATTGAAGGAAAGACGTTTTAGAACTTACTTTCCTGAAGTTACCTAAAATAGTCCTGTCGCAGCCTTTTCTGATTGGCCAGCCTCTGACAGCCTGAGCCAAGCTGCTCTCTGATTATGTGTGAAGAGGTCTCGGGCTGAAACAATACAGCCATTGGATGGGGGGGAGATTTGCTTCCTGGAGAAGTCAGGGGCAGGAAGGGGCTGGGAGATAAACTGGATTTCAAAGGTTCAAGCACAAATGTCACAGGACCCAGGCCATCCCCCACTTTGTTGATCCCTAGCCAGATGGTAACCCCCCAGATTTGATTAGGAAGGGGGGTGTAGGGAAAAGCTAGTCACACACTATCTCTGTGGGGACCTGGACATCATTATAATCACACACTATCTCTGTGGGGACCTGTGCATCAGACTAATTACACACTATCTCTCTAAGGACCTTTACATCAGTATAATCACACACTACCCATATGGGGACCTGGGCATCAGTATAACCACACACTATGGGGCCGATTCCGATTCGGGCCGGAAATCTCTCCGACCGAGCCGGACTCGGAGAGATTCCTGACCGAATCGGACCCTAGCAGCCCGACCGAACGAGTACGATGCGCACGTATGCCATCGGACTCGATTCGGTCGGACTCCCATTGAAGTCAATGGGAGCCAGTCGTACGACGCGTACACGGGCTCCCATTGACTCCAATGGGCACGACGCGAACAAGGGCGCCCCCTACAGCGTGTGCGCATCGATGCGGGTCGCGGCGTACATGCACGTGTAGGGGGACCCATGTGTCCCCCCTGTGTGCAACTCGCGCAACTACGCGTACAGGGGGGTCCGACACGGACCCCCAAAGTACGGCTCCGACTGCTCTTTGGAGCCGGAGTGCGCGGCTCGGTCGGACTGCTCGCGGCGCGCATCGTACTTACTCGGCCGGGGAACGTCTCCATTGCGCGGTGCGAGTCGAGTCCGAGCGAGTCGGTCGGTGTGGTTCGACCCGGGAACGAGTCGGTCGGAGCGGTCGGGACGCCCGGACGAGTCGGTCGGCGATTTCGCATCGTACTCGCTCGCCCGGACGCGCGTACGAATCGGTCGGGAAATAGGGCTCCGAATCGGATCCGGTTAAGCCGAATCCGATTCGGAGCCCTACCGGCCGAGATCGGAATCGGCCCCTAGATCTAGTGAGGCCTGGGCATGATTGTAATCACCCACTATCTCTGATGGGGTTTCAACATCATTATCATCACACACTATCGCTGAGGGGACTTGAATGTGATAATAATCACACACTATCTCTGTGGGGACCTGGGAATCACTATAATTACACACTATCTCTGTGGGGACCTGGGTATCAGTAGAACCACACACTACTTCTGTGGGGACCTGGGCATGATTGAAATCACCCACTATCTCTGCTGGGATTTCAACATGATTATCATCACACACTATCTCTGAGGGGACTTGAACAAAGCTATAATCACATACTAGCTCTGTGGGGACTTGGAAATTACTCTAATCACACACTATCTCTGTGGTGACCTGGCCATCACTATAATCACACACTGTCCTTATCAGTTCTTGAACATTACTATACTCACATACCATCTCCAGTCATGCAAAAATGATGTCTAGGTAGGAAGTTTATGAAAACAGATCTGTATAATCTGATCCTAGCTTGCCCACCTGACCACACTGCATGATTTTTGGCTTGCCAATTGATTTGTCTAGGTATTGCATAATCATTAGAAGCCATCTTAAGTGTGCCCCGATGACACAAGCAGCTATTCATTAATGAATGCCTTATCATACAATCTAAGTACTGTATTGAAACAAAACATTTAGACATTTGCTTGTAAATGTATTCAATCACAATAGACAATTATGGATCAAAGTTCTCACAAGGATAGTAAGGATAGAAACACATGTTCAAGTCCCCATATTGATGGTTCTGTGCGTGCAATTACATTTAGCTATATTTGAATATTTGAAGCAGGATCCTGTATAATGATTTTTTTCTTAACATTTTTCTACAATTAGTATATTATAAAACCATTGGAATAGGTTATTTCCCACAAGGCAGGTATCCACACATAGTCCCCACAAGGATGGTAACACATGCATGTGTGTGTGTCATTATGCAAAGTTTGTCTATGTTACATATCGTTCTGTGCTTGCCCTATACAAAAGACAAACTTCATCAATGTTTGTTCACTTTAGGTCCTTCAAATATACAGTGTGCAGGGATTGCCGAAACCTCCATTAGCTCAAGCTTCTGGGAAATCCACTCAGAGCACTACACTCTCAAAGTAATCATCGTTTGTAATGAAACACATTTTCTACTGAAGTGAAATAGAATATATTTATGTCCTCTGTAGATCACTCTTTCAAGTAAAAAAAGGACAAAACAGTCTTTCCAGATACAGAGTTTTTCCTCAGCAGCATAATAATGCTGATTGGCCAAAAATACATTATTGCTATAAATAAACCCTTTTTAGAGGAGATAGCAGAAAAGATGGTAGGACAATAGTGTCTGCTCATGCCCCCATCCTGTTTCACTGGTCTTTATAGAATAGAATGTGGAAGTGAAAAAAGCCTTGACAAAAGACATAGGACCAGTTCTGCTAAGCTAACTTCCCTTGAAATGCACAATGTCGCAGCCTTTGCAAATTAAAAGTATACAGTAGTGGCCGGCATGGATCGGTGGTGGCGAGGCGGGGGGCGAGGGGTGAGGGGGGGTAAAGGATTATAAAAAAAAATTTTAAACGTACGTTACCACTGCGTCTCTCCGTCATCTCTCCTCCGAACAGGAAGCAGGCAGCCAGGCTCCCTTGACCAATCACAACACTGCAATGCAGCGTTGTGATTGGTAAGCACCCAGGCTCCCCTGACCAATCACAATTCTGCAATGCAGGGTTGTGATTGGTCTGAGCGCTGTGGTTCGGCGGCCTGCGTGGATACCATTACGTTATTATCATTTTATTTTTCCTTTCTTGCACTACTTCAAAGCAGTGGGGCGACGCTCCTCCGCCTTAGCAGAGGAGCCGCCACTGAAATGATAGTTTACAGGGCAACATTGCTGCGAATAATTAGGGTATTACGATAAGAAATACAGAAAGTGTTGGAAGGTGGTTTATTTATTAGTAAGTGCAGGTAGGTACCTACAACTAGTAATAACACCACAATCACAAATAAGGTCTAGTGAAGTCTCAGTAAAGTAATGCTCGCTCAACCCTTGCTGGCAGATGAGCAGTCAGGCTTAATTTAGGAGACAGGTGCGTAAAGCATTTAATATCACCAAAACAGTAAATAAGTAAAAGATACATTACAATAAAAATCAAACACCAATTTATAAACATAGATGATATTTTTATTTTTAAAATGACACCAAAATGACAAAAGTCCAATGTAGGGAACTGAAGATATGAATTTTTAAAGTTTAAACGGTTTAAACAAAAAAAATTGCTTTCTTGCTCCTTAAAGTGTCAAGCGCCAACCGCCAACCGTGGATATCTGGTCATGCTGGAACAGGACAAAGTCAAAATTTAAGGCTGACTGAAATGGAGCACAGGTCAGATATGATGAGTGGTTGGGCCCGGTCAAATTTTTACTTTCTAACATAGTCTCTCTTTTGGAGCTTTTTCTCTCCACACTGAGGAATGGGGTCTTCTGATCACGGTTCGACGTCGTCACCTCGCCTCTCTTCATTGATGCCAGTCTTCTTCTGGAGATTTTTCACAAAGGTTTAAAAAAAGTTCCCAAGCTGTCAGATCTTCTTCTGAAAGGTATCTTGAGGGTCAGAATGGGTCCACAGCACTAGCCAAAGATTCAGAAGCTCTGGTTTCCCTCTTGTGGGTCTGGGACTCCAACTCCCACAATGCACCTGGTCAATCCAGGAAAATTGAGGTGAAGCTGGTCAGCTGAATTTGTCCTCTTAGTGGATGTTGCAGGTGGCTTCTACCAGCATTTTGTCTACTTGTTGCTGCTCAGGGAGTCCACTCCTTATCCTTGAAGATAGGCAAGGTCCTTCTTGTGTGGAGCCTTTGATGTGCAGCAGGTGCAGTCCCTCTAAGTGCAGTCCTATGTTAGGCATTCCAAGGATCCAGCAGGGCAGTCCTTCTTCTTCAGATGTTTCAGGCAGGGATCTCAGGTGCTCTTGCAGCTCTTCCATAGTTATTCCCCATTCTAGGCTGGCAAGAGGGGGGGGACACCACAACCAATGGTGTTCACGTTGCCACCTTCTGCCATGGCAACTTCCTGGGCATATCCCAAAATGCATATCTCTTCTAAAATCGAAACTAGAGAAAATCTCGCTTTGGAGTTCGGGTCAGACTATCCCAACTCACAGGTGTGGCTAACTTTTTCCTACACTCCTCTCCTAATCTAATTAGAGGGGCTCCCATCTTGCTGGGATCAAGGAAGTGGGGGCTGGCCTAGGTCCTGTGACATCTGTGCTTCTACCTTTGAAGTCCAGTTTATCTTCCCAGCCCCCTTTTTGTCCCTGGCTTCTCCAGGAAGCAAATCTCCCCCCTCAAATGGCTGTATTGTTTCAGCCACAGGCCTCTTCACACCTAATCAGGCAGCCACTTGGCTCAGGCTGTCAGAGACTGGCCCATTAGAAGAGACTGCTACAGGGCTGTTTTAGTTAACTTCAGGAAAGTACGTTCTAAAACTACTTTCCTTCAATAGTTATAATAAATCCAACCATGGCAAGTTGTTGGGTATATTGTAACTATTATTTGGATACTTTGAATTATTTTCCTAGCTCACTCATGTCAAAAGTTAGACTTTATTAAAGTTTAAAAAAGTCTTCCTATGTTAGCCTGTGGAGCTAGCAGCAATACAATGGGGAAAAATGACTTTGGCTGTTTTACCTCACCAGAGCATGTAAAACATATTTTATAAGGTCCCTGCTTTTTATACTGTTACATCTTAACATGGTGTCTTGGCAACTTGCTCAGCATTCCTTCCATGGTAACCAGGATGCTTTGTTCTGAGTTTACCAGGAGAGGAGAGCTGGCAGTTGCAGAAAGAGGACGTGTCTAGGGGTTGTTCCAGTGAACTTATGAATAAAGTTCTTCCACAAATAACCTGTCTGCTCTTCTTAAAAGTGGCGACGAGGATGGGATGTGTTTCCTATTAAAAGCAGACTGAGTAAGACTGTGAACCATCAACCCCTAGATGTGCATCAGCTGACAGAATCGTTGAGCATCGCGTTTCCCTGCTACTAAGTTTTTGAAGACCTCTCGATGATGAGAACATCTTCAGATGAGACTGGAATAGCCATGTTATAACGGATTAAACTGCTGAAGTTCTACCTGTTCCTGCTCATGTTGTGGATCTCGGGTAAGAGATAAGGATACACTCTTATGCTTTTGTTAATTGCGCTGTGAGATTGTGAGCTGGACCGGTGGACTGCATTGTTGATTAGTACTGCTATGAGGAAATAAGGAAGCTGCCTAAACGTACTGCTGTGAGGAACGAGGAAGCTGCCTAAACCTCAGCGCTGTGAAGAGTGACTGCATAATACATTTGCACCATTCAATAAAACTACAAGAAGTAGAGAAAGTAAATGGGCGGCGATACTGCAAATCGTTATGAGTGAAATAGATGATGACACAGTCAGTACAATAAGCGCGTAATCTGCGAAATCACAGGAGAGTGAGAAGGCGAGTGTGCAAGAAGACAGTATTTTTTTTTAACTTTGAAGAAACGTCTGGTTGGCGAGTGTGCAAGAAGACAGTATTTTTAATCTTGTTGCATAAGTGCGGGCCAACTCCCTTCGTGTTGGCCGTTGATACGGAGAAGTTTACTGCCAGCTGATCCGCCAAATTGTTATCGTTCAAGTTAACTTACTGGACGCTGCTCGTGCTTCTCTCTGCCCGCCTTCCTGCTGCTTGTTGCGCGTCACAAGGGATCCCATAACTCTAGACTTCTCTCCTCCACATAATCGTCTTCACCACGTCAGATACGCGCAATGCAGTGTGGGAACTGCAACGCGTTATGAAGTGCAACGTGTGAAACGTTTGCCGAGCTACAGCGTGTGGTTGGTATGACAACCAATGTACACGCTGCAACACGATCGGGTGCACGAAGGGATTAAAACAACGGTGACAGCAGGCATCTATTCAATTAACTGTTGTGCAAAATTGAGAAGGCTGTATCCGTCAAGTACAAGTGAAGGGTGCCACAACTGACTACTATTCAGCTATGAAGACCATGAGACTATTTTAACTACATAGACTACGGTGACTACTTCAATTTTGTTAGCTTATTTTTTTGTGTTAATCTGATTTTCTTTCAGGTATCTCCAATTCAGTGACTATTTTATGCCATTAATGTCATTTATTTTCACTGTTTCACAGGACGCTTAAGGTGTGTATAACACTGCCTTGGAATACCGTTGTTCACATCAATTTTATAGAGAGAAACGCTTTCAGCATGGATATATCATCCATTGTAGCTCCGCCCAAGTTTTTACAAAGCCCTGGGGAACCTGCCTTACCGTGGGAGGATTGGATAGAATCCTTCGAAACTTACTTAGAGGCTATTGGTGGGGAGGATTTTGTAGCGTCCGTAAGGTGGCAATACTCAAGCACAATTTAGGAATAGAAGGTAGAAAGGTGTTAAAAACCTTACCTATTAGTGCAGTTCAGAAACAAGTTGTTATTGAAGAGAAAACTAGCAATGGTGAAAGTAAAGAGGAAGGCGATGTAGTAGAGATACATTACGAGCAGACAATTCCCACTGATGAGTATATTGAAGTAAAAAGTGCATTAGAAGAAAACTTTGGCAGAAAGACCAGCATAGTTGTAGAAAGGCACAAATTCTTTTCTCGATCCCAACTACCGGGGGAGACTGTAGAACAATACATTTCTGTATTAAGAACACTTGCCGCTACTTGTAAATTTAGAGATCTTCACGAGGAAATCATAAGAGATCAATTCATAAACAGAACAAGCAATACTAAAATTCAAGAGAGATTACTAGACATGAAAGATCCTTCTTTAAAAAAAAACATAGAAGTAGCAAGGCGAGTTGAAAATACTTCAAAGTATGTCAAGGATTTAAGCTCAGACAAATCTGTCACTACCAAAGTGTGCGTCGTAGAAAAAAATCCACTTTAAAAGAAGGAAAGTAATAGCAATAGTAAGATCACCATTACTCCTAAAAATAATAAGGTATGTTACAGATGTGGTAGCACGAGACACACTGCGGACTCCGACAAATGCTTTGCAGTCAAAGAGAAATGTTACAAATGCAAAAAGTTTGGTCACTTAGCACGCATGTGCAAAGCAGGGTCCTCATCCAACTCAAAATGGAAGCACCCTGTAAATACCATAAGAGAAAATTTTGAGGATGACAGTTCTGAAAATGAAGGGGAAGTAGAAGTAATGGTTATTTGTGACAATGTCATAAATGAAGTGTCTGAAACTTACAATCCACCTAAATGTGATTTAGGTATTGATGGCACTAGAATAACTGTGTGGGCTGATTCTTGTTCACCATACACCATCATAGATAAGAACACATGCGAGAGAGTAGGGAACCATGAGTTAAATATTCCAGATGTTGAACCAGTAGGGTACTGTGGTGTTAAACTTCCATTGTTGGGTTATTTCAAGTGCACTTTGTCTCACAAAGGAAAAGTAGCCACCAGCAAAGTATATGTGGTGGAAAAGGGGAGAGCATTGCTGGGGTGGTGTGAACAAAAATGTTGGGCATCACTCTAGACCCCAACCACCCGCAACAAGTATTGGCCACTGAAGATGCTGAAACCGTTAAATGGGGTGCCAAATTTCCAAAATTGTTTAGTGAGAAATTGGGTTGTTTACAAAAATTTGAACATCGTATTGTGCTTAAGCCGAATAACATTCCGTGTGTGCACAAAGCAAGGAGTGTACCGTTTACTCTCAGAGAGAAGTTGAAATTAGAATTACAAAGGTTATGTGAGGCACAAGTTATTGAACCCATTGAGTTGTCTGAATGGCTTAGTCCGGTGGTTTTGGCACAAAAACCGGACGGCAACTTACGAATGTGTATTGACTTGAGAGACCTCAATCGTAATATTTTAATTGACAGATACCCATTACCCCACATCAATGAAATGGTGTCTTCTGTAAATAATGCCAAATACTTTTCTTTGATCGACCTGTCTAATGCATACCATCAGATCAAATTGCATTCATCCTCGAGACATCTTACTTCTTTCATCACACCAGAAGGAGCTTTCCAGTTCATCAGAATGCCATTTGGTTTGGCATCCGCCTCGGCGGTTTTCCAAAGAGTAATGAGTAGAATATTGGTAGGGTTACCTAATGTGCTGGTGTTCCAAGATGATGTATTGGTGTGGGGGTCCAATCGTATTGATCATGACTCAATGTTAACGAAAACATTGGAGAAATTGCAAAATGCAGGATTGACGGTTGGAGTTAAGAAGTGTAAATTTGGTGTTAAACAAATTGATTATTTAGGACACACCTTATCCAGGGATGGAGTTAAACCTAAAAAGAAATTACTAAATGCCATCACAAATGCTCCGTCACCGGAAGACAAAGAACAATTGCGCTCCTTTCTGGGTCTTGCGGAATTTTATTCTAAATGTGTTCAGCATTTTGCTGACAAAGTTCACAGTCTCAGAATATTAATGAAGAAGGGGGTCAAGTTTGATTGGACGAATGAATGTCAAAAAGAGTTTACTTCCATTAAGGAACAAATTGTCAAAGCTGTTTCATTGAAACCTTTCAATCCTTCTCATCAGAGCATAATTGTAGTGGATGCTAGTGCCTATGCCCTAGGAGCAGTGTTGATGCAAAGGCACTTGGGACATGAGCGGGTAGTAGCATTCGCATCCCGTACCCTCAAGGGTGCGGAAGCTACTTACTCGGTCATAGAAAAGGAAGCACTTGCATGCTGGTGGGGAGTAAACTATTTCAAGAATTATATATGGGGCACACGTTTTGAAATTAGATCTGACCACAGACCGCTTATAGAGTTGTTTACCACTAGGGGAGCTGCAAAGGCAACACCCAGAATTGCCAAATGGATATTCAGGCTTCAAGGATATGATTTTTCATTGCAATATGTCCCTGGCATTCGTAATGTGAATGCCGACTGTTTATCACGCTTACCATTGGAATGTGATGATGATGACGTAGATTCTAATGATTATTGCGTGGTAGCAAGTGTAGTTGAGTCATGTAAAGGTGCAATATCATGCGATGAGTGGAAAGAAGCTGTAACAAACGATACTATCTTCAAGGAACTGATTATGGAATTGTCAAATCCATCTGGATCTAATTTCATTCTAAAAAAAAAATTGGGGAGTTTTGGACAGTATGGACAGAACTCTCAGTTGTGGATGGTGTGCTACGCAGAAGTGGTAGGTTGGTGGTTCCGCAAAGCTTGCAGAATAGACTAATGAAGTTATTACATGAGGGACACAGTGGTATGTCCGGAATGAAGAGGAAAGCTAGAGAAACCTTTTGGTGGCCAGGGATGGACAAAATCATAGAGGAACATGTACGTGAATGCATGGAATGCATGTGCAGTGACAAAACCCATAGGGCAGAGGAATCACCTATCTCTCCAACTAATTTTCCCAACAGACCATGGGAAAAGGTTGCCATGGACATTTGTGGTCCATTTTCGGCCAAAGGAATATTAAACAAGTATGCATTGGTGTTAATCGACTACCACTCAAAATGGCCAGAAGTGGCATTTACTGGTGACATTAAAGCATGTAATGTCATTGAATTTTGTGACCAAATCTTTCGCAGAGAGCGATGTCCAGATAAATTAATCACGGACAATGGTCCACAATTTATATCTAATGAATTTAGGACATACCTTACCAGGATGGGCATTACTCATCATACCACAGCCGTTTACAATCCCAGGGAAAATGGTCTTGTGGAAAGATTCAACAGAGTATTGAAAGAATGCGTGCAATTATCTGAGGAGAGTGGTGGAGATTGTAAAGAGGCGGTGAAGGAAATGTTGTGGAGCTACCGCACCACACCTCACTCAGTCACTAATGAGTCCCCATTCAAACTCCTTAAAGGTAGACAACCAGGCACGAAGGTTGCTCCTGGGTGGATGTTTAAGGATTTCTCACGACCTGTATGCAGTAAGAGTTTAGAGAATAGGGTAAAGAAACATCAGGATAAGTATGTGCACAGGCACAATGACAAGTTGAAAAAGAATTCTCGTATCTTTGCAGTTGGAGTTTGGGTAAGAACGTACAGTGTGGGATTGCAAAAAAGAGGTCTGTCAAAATGGTCTGTACCAAAACGCATAACCAAAGTCAGTGGTAACAGCGTTTGGCTGAGTGATGGCAAGGTGTGGAACATCCGCAGTGTAACCTTGTGTAACAAATTATAAGTCAATACCTGGTTGGAAAAGGAAGGTGATAATCATTTAGATAAAGGATATGATGATGTGAACATTGACAAACGTGTCAGGATGGTTCCAAAGTGGCACAGTGACTATGTGACCTATTGATATACCTTATGCATTACATATTACAAGTGTTGTTAAATCATTTATGTCTTTATTCTCTTTTGATTTGTGTTTTTTTTTGTACCGTAACCTGTATTTAATTTGTTATGATTGTTAAGGAAGGAAGATGTGTTACATCTTAACATGGTGTCTTGGCAACTTGCTCAGCATTCCTTCCATGGTAACCAGGATGCTTTGTTCTGAGTTGACCAGGAGAGGAGAGCTGGCAGTTGCAGAAAGAGGACGTGTCTAGGGGTTGTTCCAGTGAACTTATGAATAAAGTTCTTCCACAAATAACCTGTCTGCTCTTCTTAAAATATACCAAGACACCCTACCCTTGGGGCATCTAGGGTAGACCGTAGGGGTGACTTATATGTAATAAAAATGTAGTTTTGGACTTTGGAAGTACTTTAATTCCAAAGTCGAATTTGGACACAGTTTTACTTTAAAACCATCCTGCAAGGCAGGGCTGGCTTTAAAATGACACCAGACACCACAGCAGTGGACACTTAAGTGCATCACGTCCACTGGGGTCTCTAACCCTATATGCCCTACCGTATAGTAGGGACTTACAGGTAGGTTTTCTGAACCAATTGCACTTATTCCAATTACCATAAAACCTGATAAGGACGGACCACTGGCCCATGGTCTGGTTAGGAGAGCCGAGGGCACTTTTAGAGTCTGTAATCATCACTATCAGTCAAAAAATGGGGGTGATCAGGGCAAAAAGGATGCCTTTCCTACAAAAAGGCGTAGGCATTTTGCAATGGCCATTGTCAGAAAATATCCCTATTTGCAAGGCAATGAAATGCAGACTTTTCACAGTGACTTTGCAACTTTGCCATTGCAATTTCTTTATGCAACCATCGTAAGTGAACTTTGTGAAAAGCACAAGTACTTCAAGAACTGCATGTTTGCTAAAATTTAAAAAATATGAAAAATGGCCATACATTTGACTGACTTAAAGCAGGTGCAGGCAGATGCACCATAGCACAAAAGGAAAGCCACAATGAAAGCATTCACCAAAATGGTAAAGTTGTGTGTAGAAGTAGGATGCTTGTAAATGAGGATTGCTAGACTGGCCTTTTGGAAAAGACAAAATAGAGAGAGAGTATTCAGAAGAACCATGATGCTGTTTAAGTATACTAAAATATTTGATAAATATAAATTGGCCATGGACATTCTACTTGAGCTGATCATAAAATGTAACCCCAACAATTCCCATGTATACAGAAAGCAGTCAGTCACTGCCTATTTTTGCCAAGGTTTTGTGCTCTATACAGATATTAACTTTAGGGCACTACATATCCATAGTGGCCTTTACAATCATGTATCCCAAAGTGCAGTATCAAGCTACTAGCACACATTCCTAAGGGCCATGCACACCCCTGTGCAAACACACAATGTTTTTCCAGAAATGTCTCCTGAATATCAGGGTCTTTCTATAAAGTAGCCAATTATGATGATAAAATTGTTGCCATTGACTATACACTTGCTGTAAAGTGTCTAACATCATCAACATAAAACATATATAGGAACACGAAAGAACAGCATTTCATTCTCTCAACACACATACAGTGTCAAACAGATCATCACCAACAGAGTTTGAAAATTATGCTGGTAACACAAATAATTAATTTATGATCTTCGGAGTTATGGATGATGGCTAGTTCATTGGCAAGTTTATGTCTATAGAAACAAGCCTAAAAAAGCCATGTGAAGGGACATCAAATATATTACTCTTCAACAGCATATTAGTGATCTTGCATATGTCATTTTTAGGTCGAGCCTACTAGACTGTCTCTTGTAACTCATATTGTGGCTTCCTGTGAACATTAAGGGAATTGGAATCCACCTGTTCCTTACCATTAGTTGGCTTTCCTTCTCACTTTCATTTGCCTGCTTCTTATTGGTGCCCAGGCTAAAAATCAATGGCATGGCAATAGGTCACAAAAGCAAGACCTATCGGGTTTGCCGATACTTGTTAGATATTATTTCTGTGCCTTACTACATCATGACAGCTGTTCAACTACACAGGAGACTGCAGGACAAGGTTTGTGACAGAGCAAACAACTGGAGCTTTCAAAACCTAATTCTGCTTCCTCCATAAATCAGGGGATAATGTTGAATATGACTGAGTGCCATGCTGTAGCCTTGTTGCAACAAGCACAATGCTGCATAATCTCACCTTTGAGAGGACTTAATGTAGATGTACATGATCAAGATTAAGAAGTGCATATCAGCCTGACTGCAGCATATGAAGATCATAACAGAAATTGTGCCGAGAAGTCAATTAAATATGTAGTTTATGATGAGATGTCTATGATTACATCAATTTGAAATTCAAACAAACATATTGCTCAGTTAAAGAAACTGAGGCTGAATTTGAGTTTGATGGGCAGTTGGTACTCTGTCAGGATGGCAGAGAACATTGCCCCCACTCCCCAGGGACCTAAGCCCATCAAATCTAGAGTTGTCCATCAGCCCCTCAGACAACTCTTAACATTGACAGGAACCGTCGTCACTTGGTTCCTGTCAATGTTGTTAATGCTTGCTGGTCGGCTCCCTCAGACATGACAGTCCTCCATCAAATTTTTGTAAAGTTTAATTTTTTTTACAAAACTAATTCCCAAAGCAGGAGTTTGTTATTTAAAAATGTAAAACTCATGGCCCCCACACCATGAAAGTTTTCTTCCAGGGCTTGGGGATCCTTATTTCTTTATTATGGTCACTCACTTCCAGGTAACGGACAACACAAATATATAATGGCATTCACTCTAAATAGGGCAGAGAGTGCAATGTGTTGACCGCTGACAGCCCATATTCGATTGGGCTGTCGGAGGAGTATGTCAGCGATATATCCTTTTCGACATACTTGAGGTCCTTGAGTTTGGCATAGAGGGGGCTCCGGCACCATTGCGATGGATTACACTCTTCGCAAAACTCTAAATTAGTCCCTAAATCAATAATGTTGTTTTGCTTGCGAGGTACTAGGCCTCTTTCCATCTATGCACCCAGGATCTGTAACAACATTGTGTATTCATCAGGACAGCCCTACACTTCTCTAATTTGGAAAGAGTTGAAGACTCACCTCTTTAAAGAACACTACATCATGATGCAGTAATAGTCCACAAAACAGCTACCTCTCCAATCACTTATTGACTTTGTGATTTTCTTTGGCCATGTCTGCAGCCTTTTTGGTAGGTTCGCGCTATCAAATGTCACATCCATACATGATTAGGTTTGGTACTGGTGACCTGATAATTCAGCCTCTAAGTCATTGGTCTGGTGGTGACAACGTGCAGCAAAGATGTGCTGCAGAAAATCTGAATCCCATAATTGTCAATTATTTGTGAGAGAATTTCTAACTAAGGCTAATGCGGTAATCTCACCTTTTGCAGTTGTGCGGTGTACTAGCCTTCATGCAGGTCAGTGTTGCACCTGACCAGGCCCATCATGCAAGGTCACAGTATACCTGCTGAGCTCAGTGTTGGTATTGCCAAATGTTCCATAGATCCTATCATGTCATCGTCATTCAGCTGCAACTTTGCTGAAGGTTTCCTGTTCTTTTTAGTTGTGCCAATTCTAATCATGACAGGAATAATAGGAACTGAAGCTTCATATATTGTATAGTCTTTGGTTGGTGCTAAAAGCCTTTGAAGCATGGTTGTCAATCTCACACACCTTTCTTTGCAACATATTTTAGCTGTTCCTGGTGTGTACAGAGGATAGACTTCCCCCAACACAAAAATGAAATTGCAGGTTGGTGTGACTTCAGTTGACATGCACTGCTGACTGACATTTTTTGCCATAGTGGTTGGAATGACAGCCTACATACATAGCATCACTGTCTTCTTGGGACCACCTGTGTCACAGACATCCTAATGTATATGATGTGAACATTTGTGTAAAGGAGGCACCAATACTTAAAACACTATTAGGAATGGACATGTTTCTTGACACATTTAGTACAATCTACACATTTCAGATATGCCATTACTTGTTGGCTTTGCATGTTGGAAAGGCATGATGTTACAAATGCTACTAACAAAATACAATTTGCAATTCCATCATTGTACTTAATGACAGATTGTAGCTGTTGATGGAATATTGCATTTATCACAATTTTCACTCCCCCTAGTGTTATCACGGTAACTGGAAACGTTCTAGTTGTTAGGAATAACCACCACCTCATCTACTGCAGTGACACCCTCCTTATAAAAACATTTGCTACCTGAACAGTGACCAACAGGGCCAACTATGGATAGTGGGCCAAGAAATTCACTCAGCATTGACCACACATCAATTGGCAACCACATGTCCAGACCAAAATAAAGATTTAGAGCAGCTCAAAAACTGGCTCCTAGAAGGTTGTGAGAAACTCAACCCATTCAAGATGTCAATACACCCAAACCATCAACCTAAGAAACTTCTTTTCAATCAAAAGGATAAGAAAATGAAATCTGAAACCTCTGCACTCCAGGGCCAACGGAAAAAATTTAGCAAGCAATATGGTTAAACAATGCTCCAAATGCTCAACAGGATGTAGAAAGTATCCATAAATTGATACCATTGTTTCCAACCAATTATCCAATACCAAATGCCCAAGCAATGAACTTTGTAAGATCAACATAGAATTTGGTACTTCTGAATGTATCATCATGAAGCGCCCATAGTCTAGGAAGTTCATTAACACCATTGTAGACCACATGGTTTCAGAAAAAGGAAGATCAATGATCAACCCAAGAACAGAAGAGCCAATATCATGCCCATTCACCAAAAGGTGAAGATGAGTACCCACTGGCAAATATTAAAATTTAGCCTCCTTCAATCAATAAAATGATTAAAAAATGTGCACCAGACAGTTCACAATCAGTCCCCTTCTGAGCTCAAATCTACTTGGTCATTCTCCTCTTAGCAGTTGTCACCACCCCTGCCAGAACATTCCACTTGAAGTATCTGACAGGCAACTACCTCTCTGACGTCTGGAGTTCCAACACTTATGAACAAGAAGAATCCAGATCCAACGAACCATCCCAGCTCTGATCCAATCTCCAATTACCTGTTCTTGGCAAACCTGGTAGAAAGTTAAAGAGCAGCTTTTACCCTGATCCAGTAAGGTAATGGAGGAAAATACCCAATTTAAAACCATCTAACTTAGTTCTACCCAAGGAGAAGCACCAAATCCACCCTAATTTTCATCTGGGCCTGCCTGAAAACCCCAATGTGCAGATATGGAGTTGCCATATTTCTACTATTAGGCCTGTATGCAGCTTTCAATACAGTCCACCACCGCTCTCTCTTACTAACATTAGATGAACTGGGCATCAAAGAAACTATCCTGGACAAATTTTTTTATATGTGTCTTGCCACATTTTTATTGTCTGTCAAACGGGCTGCAGATACACTATATCTAACAGTGAACCGAAAGGCTTGGATTTGTAGAAATGTGCTGATCAAGCGTCCATGGACTACATTGTATCCATTAGGGTCAAATGTTATTGATGAAAACAGTCTGAGCGAGGGATAGGTGATTCAACCTTATTGGTGAAAATGTTTGTGTTTTGATCATTAAACCATAGAACGTGGTTGATAGGCAGATGGTATATATCCTGTTATGACCTGCAGATTGACATATTTGGGTCAAAAACATCAACGATATACCTTGGGTTATCTATTGATTATTCAATATGAACATCTTGAAAAAATCATGATGGACGGTCTTTGTTGCTTATTGTTTTACAACCCGGGTTTACCTGTTTGTTTATTATTGAATTCGCATATTTACCATTTTAAGTGCTGTACCATGTGCACTAGTGCCTATTTAATGTTGATTGCCTTGTGATATATGATTGAAGAACCCTTTTTTCTACATGGTGGTACTCTTGTGTACATCTGTTTGGGTGTGTGGTCACTAGTTGATTGCTTCTCACAGGTTGTATAAATGTACTGCTCCTGTTCAAACCAATCCCATTGAATTATTGCATCATGTTTCTTACCAAGAATTCCTGGCCAACCTTCCCAGCTCATTCTCTCAGCATTGAATCTGGCGTACCTCAAGGTTGAATCCTGTCACCTCTCCACTTCAGGTTGTATCTCAACCTGCTGCCAGTCGTCATCAAGACATTCCACTTATCCTGCTACAACTAAACCAATGACATGCAAATAATTCTACAGCTGCAAAACCCAACTGCCTTTGACTCACCAAGACTGGCTTTGACTGCCTATGAGCTGCTAACCACTGTATGCTGATTTACCATCTGAAGAGAAAAGCCTCCAAAAGCAGAGAACTGAACCTGTAGAGAATGGAAGAACTTCCAGCCCTGAAACTAGACTCTCCTCCAGCTATATCAAGTGTGGTAAGAAACCTGGAAGCGATCCTGACCTTCAGTCTCTCCTTGGTCCCCGAATTGAACCAAGTCATAAGAAGTGAATACTACACTCTGCAACCCCTTTGGCACATTTCCCTGATTTAGGTTTCCTAAAGAAGCTTCAGATCAATCCTCATTAATGTAAATATCACGCAAATGGACTAGATATGTAGGTCCTGCTCTTACCACTCCAAAGACTGCAAAGAGTCCAAAATGCAGTGCAACAAATACTGTGCCTTGAGCCAGATGGATCACTTCTCGCCAGCACTCCAAGCACTCAATAGGCTACCTGTGACAACCTTAAAGACGCTATGACTTACTCCCTGGGCCATACACAGCAAGGATTCAGCCTTTATCAAAGTAACATTCTATAAATACTAACAGAAAGTAAACCTTCACCATAGACTGGTATCTCAACTATTTTTACCCTATTACAAGAAAAAACATGTCATGGGAACCCCAGTCTTTGTACAAGTAGCAAATCTAAGGAACATCCTCCTAGCAAAAACAAGAAACAACCAAGGCCACCTCCAATTCAAGAAGGCGATAAAGTCCTTGCGATTTCTGATCTGATTATATAGGTTTCCATCATCCTGCAGAAAGAATCCCCAGACCAAAAAAGAAAGATAAAACAGACCTAAGGATCGCACACACCATAGAGATAGAAAAAATATTCCTCATAAAGGATTGCAGGCAGTTGCATGTCACTATTTGTGATCCACATGTTGGATTGTCTTTTGTTCAGATCAATTTTTGGATTACCTTAATTTTTCCCTGACAAGTGGCTGTTTTTCTTTTCTTTTCATTTTTTCATTTTTTTAAAAATAATTCACTTTTTTAGTAATATTTAAACTTCCACCCTGCACTTGTTTAAATGTTTTCCTCTGGTTTTTTAGGAATGTTCCTTTTTTGTGGGAGGAGGGTAAGCCCCCAAACCCCACTCTGAGTTGTACACACACACAGACACACACACACATACATGAAGATAGATAGATAGATAGATAGATAGATAGATAGATGGATGGATAGATAGATAGATAGATAGATAGATAGATAGATAGATAGATAGATAGATAGATAGATAGATAGATAGATAGATAGATAGATAGATAGATAGATAGATAGATAGATAGATACTTTAAACCCAGTTTTATACATACCAATTAAAAGATATAGGAGTGGCTTTGCTGGACTACCCTCCCAATGAAAAATATGTTTTTTTATCCAGATGCCTTACTAATACCCAGTTATTTTTATTACTTTTAAATATATTAATATTTAAAAGAACCTATTTCTCTCTAAATATTTCCCCTACACCAAAAATCTACCTTATACTCACCTTTCGTATTGGTTTTGCTTCAAAAATAAGAGGAAGCAAATTAATGGTGAATTCGAAATATTGGAGCCAAATTTACGGTTATCTTTAAATTGTAGATCAAAAACTGTGGTGGTAGGCATACGCCTGTGTGCAGCTTTCCTCTTCTTTGCTATACTTGGTCCATTAGCGCAGCTCCAACTTCAGTGAACAACTGCTGTCAATCATGCATGAACCAAATACTTTTCCCATAGGACACACTACACTCCCTCACTCTTTCAACCAACCACACCAACCCCTAAAAGCTCTGCAGTCTAACTTTTGCTCGTTTACTGACCACTACACAACAAGCATTGGCAAAGCCAATAGGTCTCGTCTTTGGAACGTATTTGCTCTCAGTGGTTTTTAGCTATGCTCTACAGAATCCCTAATACTGGTCAGCATGGCTAAACAAGAAAAAAAGGTTATTGTTTCATTTTGTAGGCACAAAGGGCCTGATTCACAGAACTAACTTACGTCAAAATCCTAAACTTACAACAATTTTGGTATTCACAGAATGAACTTACACATTTGGGTATTCACAGAATGAACTTACACATTTGGGTATTCACAGAATGAACTTACTACCATTTTGGTATTCACAGAATGAACTTACTCATTTTGGTATTCACAGAAGGCACTTACTCATCAATGAGTAAGTGCCTTCTGTGAATACCAAAATGTGTAAGTTACACAAAATGAGTAAGTTACACAAAATGTGTAAGTTACACAAAATGAGTAAGTTACACAAAATGTGTAAGTGCCATCTGTGAATACCAAAATGAGTAAGTTCATTCTGTGAATACCAAAACGAGTAAGTTCATTCTGTGAATACCAAAACGAGTAAGTTCATTCTGTGAATACCAAAATGTTAGTAAGTTTAGGATTTTGTCGTAAGTTAGTTCTGTGAATCGGGCCCTATGTATGCGTGTGCCTACATAATGACGCAAACACTTTTTTTTTTATGTGCCAATCCAACTTGGATCGGCAAATAAAAAGGAAACAAAATGCAGAAGCATCATGGGCAGGGAGTTGAAGCAATGTGGAGGGCACGGATGGGGGAATCAAAACAGAGGGCATGGGGAGCAAACAGGCTAGAGTGGGAGCAATGTGGAACTGAGAGGGAGTAGAAGTACATAGGTGAGAAAGCATTGTGGGTGGGGAGCACATGAGGGCAATTGCATCACAGAAAGGGCGGGAGAGAGCAGCATGGAGAGTTGAAGAGAAGTACACTTGGAAGACAGCTGGAAACACATGCACTCTCATGGAGTGCCTAAACAAAAAGAAATAAGTAGCGCTCAAAAAGCAGTGGAAGGACACATAAATGCATACATGCTCCAAGGGTAGGGCAACATAAGAAGAGGAAGCTAAGAATTAAGTCAAAAGCAAATCAAAGTGATAAAGAAGCGAACCAATGGTAAGAAATGGGTGGAATCTAAGATGGCTGTAAGCTGACAATATGTCTTGAAACAGGCAGAGCAAGCACTGTCTAGTAGGAGACACCTAACAAGAGAGGAGGCTCAGGAAGGGGCAGCAGGACAACATCCATAACATCAGCAGGCTGCCTTCTGGTGTTCTGTGGAGGAACAGCCAGAGGAAGGGGAGAGGAGAGACAGGGTGATTGAGGGTCGAGAAAGCTGCTAGGGCGATGTTCCGAAGGTGGGCACAAAGACCTCATGAAGCAGAGATTGTAGGACACCATTCCATGAAGTAGACAGCAGCCGCAAGCTGGTAATGCAGCATTTCATCTAGAAAAATTAACCACAAAGTGGTCATGAACTATATTGGAATCAACAGAAGCCATGGGCTTGTAATCCACTCTTCCATATGGAAACTAAATACTTCCCCTCACTATGGGCCTTTTTAAAATCAGCCTGCAAAATGGACAGGTTCACTAGGATGGCATGGCTGCCACGTGTGAAAGGTAACAAATGAAAGAGGAACTCCGCAGACAGGCCGTGTTTTGATCAGCTTGACAAAATAACAATGCTCCGCACGGAAGTGCTCTCCAAACTTGGTAGACAGAGTCTTTTTTAGTAGAAAGACAGCTGGGTGATGAGTAGAAGAAGGCAGGAAAGTGACAGGCGCCTAAAAGAAGAAAGGCTGGAGGCCAGGAGCTAATAGGATAACTGGGTTGGGGGAAGGAGTAGGGTGCCTTCACCTCCAGCCAGTGCTTTAAATGGAAAATTAGAAGTGCCGGTACTCACTAATTAGACTGGGTGGGTAGTTAGGGGCGTGTCTAGGGGCGTGGCTGGGGGCATGGCTGTGAGCCAGGAATTTAACAATAGCCACATAAGTAAGCTTTAATGCAAATGCGCTGATTGTCATGTAAAGTGCTTAAATGCCTATGGGCCAAATTGGCGCAAAATCAAACTGCCTCCTTACATAAGAGACATGGCAAGCATCAGCTTCTATGTCATACGTGCAGAGCCTAATTTTTGGCAGTTTGAGATTGCGCGAATTTGCGTTTGGCATTTATGCGCTTTACATGACAATCGGAACATTTGCATTAAGGCTTACTTTTTTTAAGACCCCTGGTTAAGAGAGTTGTCCAGAACCACAGGATGATGAGCGGACGTCGGGATTCGACCCTGGTTCTTCAGTTCCACTCTCGGCACCTCTGACCATATCCTCATTCTTGTTGGGATGCCAATGAGAACCAGAGGCGCAACTAGAGTCAAATTTCGGGGTGGGGGGGGGAGCTAATTCTTTCAGCAATATGCAGATTGGAGATGCAGGGGGATCTAAGAAGGGGTGAGAAACAACAAAGCCTCGTTAAAAAGCAATTGGTCTTTTAAAGACCTGTGAAGTACTCGGGTGCGGCTGTGTGTGTGCCCGGGAAGCTGTCTCAGCCGGGCTGACACACACGACGTGGGGGGGGGGGCTGAAGCCCTTTGATCTCAATGGGCGTTGCGCGCCTGATGAGAACCTAACACTGCAGGAGCAACCCAGCGTAGAAATACACAGGCTGTTGCCAGCCAGAGCAGCACATAAACACGCACCATCTGAAAGGGTAATTTTCAGTTTTTGCGTTGCACGACCCGTACTTCAGGGCCTGAGCCCTGCTGCTTCATGGAGTACTGGTACTCTCCTTGCCCGAAAATAAGTTCCGGTACTCAGGGGGAGAAAACTGAGAAGTGCCGGTACTCTGTACCGGTGAGTACCGGCCCATTTAAAGCACTGCCTCCAGCAATAACAGGCACGCGCCCGCTGCTGGAGGAACTGCGTGACTGGCACCATGGGTTACATTACAGAATATCATCGGCTCTCGGTCACCCTGTAGCACACATGGGTTGCAGTCTGTAAAATATACACGCTTCGCTGCTGTTTATTAATGTACCTACCTGCAAAATAATTGTAAAACGCATGTTCACATTCTTGCGTGAATGTTCTATGCATTACAATTGTTCGGTTGTGTCTGTGCAATACAAACGGCCGTCTAAGCAGCAAGGTCTATTCATGGAAGTCATTATGTTCAAGAACACCTCTCCTTGTAACCTTATTTCCGATTTAACTGTACTCAGTTAAGCTGAATTTTATATGCACTTCTGATGGAAAGTGTACTGTAAGCTTTTCACAATGCACACAAACCATGCACCACACCACAAAGTACTTGTGAAATGTTATGTTATGTTATGTTAAAACCACTTCTATAGCGCACGACTCACCCGGGGGCATCTCGGCGCTTGTTTAGAGACATACCTGAAGGACAGCCTAATGCACTAGAACAAAAAGGCTTTCAGTTTTTTCCTGAAGGTGCTGTAAGATGGAATCTCACGGAGAGCCAGGGGCAACTTGTTCCAATATTTAGGAGCGAGGTGGGAGAAGGCTTTCCCCCCAGTACGCTTAAGGCGTATTCGGGGCACCTGTAAGAGGGCAAGTGAGCTGGATCTGAGGTTCCGGCATGGAACGTATTTTAAGAGTTTTCTCTGCAAGTACCGAGGCCCTTTGCCTCTAAGGGCGTTGTACGTAAGGCAACAGATTTTAAAATAGGATCGCTTATTTACTGGTAACCAGTGTAGTTCTCTCAGCAGAGGGCCGGACGAGGAGCCTGTAGGGCGGTTTATGATTAGCCTTGCTGCAGTGTTCTGAATCACTTGTAATTTGGCAAGCGAGGTCTCATCCGCCTCTGCTAATAGAGCATTTCCATAGTCCATTCTGCTGATCACCATAGCTTGAACAAGGGTTCTACGGGAATTTATGGGCAAGTAAGGGAAGATCCTACGTAAAAGGCGCAGGGAATAGTAGCAAGAGCTAGTTGTGGCAGTTATGTGATCTTTCATTGTTAATGTTTGTTCCAATTTTATCCCTAAATTTTTCACAATTTGTCTGGGTACGGGGACCTCTCCCAGTTGGGGGGCCACCAGTCACCCGACCAGATAGATGAGGCTTTCCCCATTAACATGATCTCAGTCTTACCAGGGTTCAATTGGAGGCAGTTATCCGTCATCCAGCTAGATATTGCAAGCATTCCCATAGCAAAGCGGGTTTTCTCTGTCTCTAAGTTAGGGCCAATTGTAAACATAAGCTGAGTATCATCAGCATATGATATTATCTCGAACCCAAACTGTTCAACTATTTTTGCCAATGGGGCCATATAAACGTTAAATGAGAAGCTTGCAGCAAACCCATGGTGAAAACTTACCTGTTTGGGTGCGTGAAGTAAACATTAAATGAAAAGCGAATGAGAGAGGGATGCGCAACACAGAGACACGGGAGGAAGGAAGTCTAGGGCAGGCAGCAGGACACACAGAGGTGAGGCAGGAAAAGGGGGCTGGATGGGGCGAGAGCGATATTCAGAACAGTGGCGTATTGAACCCCCTGCTTTAGCAGCTTAAGCGGGGTGCACCTAACCCCGTGGGCTGGTGAACTCTCTTCCACTACCTTAATTATTTATGGACCACGTGCAGACAAATGCTCATAAATAACATTCTTAAGGATTATCATGACAGTGAATGAATGGGTGGCGTGGTGAAAGGATAGGCGTAATGCAAGAGCTTAAAGGAAGGATGAAAGTGAAAGGAAGAATAAAGGAACATTGAACGGATGTACTGAATTGTGAAAGGATGGCTAAGTGAAAGCCTGAGTGGATGGAAGAATGGACAGATAGGTGAAAAGATGGACGAAAGAAAAGAGAAAGGATTAATGGATGTAAAGGTGAATTGAAGAAAGTATAGTTGGATGGGTAACAGGCTGGAGAGATGAAGAGAAGAGCAGATAGATGTATCGATAGATGGAAGGGGACAGCATGGATGAATAGATGGTTGTAAGGAGGAAGGAGTGGGAATGGAACTCTTGTATGGAGAGCTGGCTTGCTTTGCATGCTCTGTGAGACTAGAAGGATGGTTCAAGGTGTTATTTATTCCTTACTACATCCTTGTAGGAGAATGTAGGCATGAGGGGAAGAAAGAGAAGCCAACTGGAGAATGCAATGAGCAGAGGCAAAGCAGCAAGTCACACATAGGCACGAGGCAGGAAAAGAGGGCTGGGAAGGGAGAGAGCAATTTTTAGGAGAAAGTGAACAGGCGTGAAGCACGATCGAGAAGAACGGCAGTCACAGGCCCAGGCGAGACAGAAAGGGGGGGGGGGGTGCACAAGAGGCCGAGCACAACACGGAAGAGGGCGAGGGCGAAAAAAGAGCAACACGAAACCATGGAGTGGGGAAGAGAATCACAATAGAGACACAGCTGAAAAAAGCATGTACTCTTGTGGGGTGCTTAAGTCAAAAAAGACAAAAGTAGTGCTGAAAAATGTAGCAGTGGAAGGACACACATAATGCATCCATGCTCCAGGGGAGGAAAAAACACAAAAAGATGAAGGAATTCTATGGCATCTAGCCAATAACAAACAAATCAGAATGACAATACCGCCAACTAATGGTAAGTAATGCGCGGCCTCTAAACCCACTGTATGTTAACAATATGTCTTGAAGAGACAGTGCATGCGCTGCCTAGGCGAGACGTAAAAAAGGGCTGCAACAAATAACATAACAGCCCTTCATTGGACATCAGGAACAACCAAATCACCACCCACTTAGACAGTACTATGAATAAATACCCTTTCAACCAATTATGATCAACTAAGAAGATATTCCCCATTTACAATGTACTTCGGTGCTCGAGAGGGTGAAGTGCCATATAAAGGAAACAACAAACACAACACATTTGTATGTTATGTGTGCCCCATATATATATATGTGAACATCATACATGCAGTGATTGATAAATCAAAGGAACAATTTTCACTTACCCGAGGAGTCTTTAGGTTCATCTGTTTGCCTTAAAACTAATGTATTTGCAATAAATAATTCTTCAACAGCCTCAGTTACAAATGTGAACTCCTCCCTGATTTGTTCAACTCGTTTGAGGGGGGCTTTCATGTTTAAAGAACACATAGCTGGGGGGGCGGAGCTTGCCTGACGCCAAGATGGCTAAGGTCTAGGGTAGCTCTCCCGATCGCCACTAACGATCCTTCAAAATCCTCTTAAAAATCCGGACTTAGTTGCTCTCATAAAGGTGGAATCTGCTTAGGACACGGAGCGCCGTCTGAGGCGCCACTCGTGATCCTTCATGGTGCTGTAGAATGCCGGAGAGCTACAGTGACGCGCTGCGGACGGCGCGGCCTGTGGACCTTGCCAAAGACGTGAGCGATCAATGCGTCTCGCCGGGGGCTGTGACAGCGGCCCATCCGAGTCGGTATAGCGGAGCTAGGGAACAACGGAGAGCTCTCGCTGGCGTGCCGATGTGCTGCGGGCTCCAACAGCTGCCGGTAAGAGTCGGAGAGCCCCTCTGAAGTGTGCGGCCGGCCCGGAGGCAGCTGGGACAAGGTCCGCTCCGTCGCGCATTTGTGCAGGGAGCGCCCAGGCTTCCGCGCTCCGGCCAGAGCCCTGACTCTGAAAACGCTGGTGGAGTGGTGAGACAGGCATCAAGGCGGCGCGGAGATTTACGATTGGCAGACTCCCGAAACTCCACAAAAGGCAGGTGACGCCACTGGTGGGTTGCACACCGAGTGAGTGAGTACTGGGCACAGTTGGTGGTTTGTGGGACCGTAAACCCAGACTGTTTTTCCGGGGCCCATAAACGGGGAATGACAAAGCAGACGCTGATCACGCTTTGACCATTGCAGTGCCCAGAGGCCATAATTTAGTGTGACGTTCCCAAGGAGCCTGGTCAGGAATCGGTCACGCTGTGCACACACCTGGGGACGGTGGTTACTGTTGAATAAGCTGCTCAGATAGACATTGAGACCAGATTTACCCCACACTTATCCAGAACAGGGGTCAATCGCAGTGTCCAGAAAGAGGAGCTCGGAAACCTCATAAGTCCCTGTCATACAGTCGATAATAGGCCCATTCGAGACATATCACCCAGCAGAGCCAGCACACGCAGGCTGCACATCCACAGTGCATCACTCCGGCAACATGGGCAAGATGGGCAAGTTGCAGCCTAAATTGCAATTTGATCTACGCAAACACCAAGATTAAAAGAGCCTGCGCCCACGGAACACGACTCTACCCCAGATGACCCTGACTCTGGGTACGAGGTAGACATGAAGCAAGCGTTCCGCACCATTCAGCAAAGCCTGTCCAAGATCGACAGCAAAATCAATGCATTATCGTTCCGAATGGACAGGATGTCCGAAAGGCTGGATAAGCATGGAGGTAGACTAGACGCCGCTGAGCAGCGCATATCAGTTATGGAGGATGTTGTCCGGGCCGACCCAGAAAACGATAAGGAAAGAGACAAGATCCTTCGTGCCCTACAGGCCAAAGCTGAGGATTTGAAAGCGAGATCCCGGCGGAACAATGTTCGCATTTTGGGCATGGCAGAAACAACCAATGTCGGAAACATGGAACTATACGTAGAAAAACGTCTTGTCAGCCTGTTGGGCCGAGACACTTTTTCTGAAATACTGGTGGTAGAACGAGCGAATAGATCCCTAGCACCTAGACCAGTACCCGGGGCGCCCCCCAGACCCATCATAGCAAGACTCCTAAGTTACAGGGATCGCGATGCTGCCCTACGCAAGGCCCAGGAACTAGGAAAGCTTCATCATGAAGGTGCAGAGATAACCTTGTTTCCCGACTTCACGATGCAAGTTCAGGAGGCCCGGCGGCTCTTCCTGCCGGCGAAAAAGAAACTCCGGGATCTCAACCTAGACTACAGCACGCTGTATCCTGCTAAACTTAGGGTCAAAATCGATGGCAAGGTGCACTTGTTTACTGATCCCAAGGTGGTCCTGCGATTCATTAAAGAGAAAGAACAGCGTCTAAGGCGGAAAGGTTCACCGAACTCATCTTCGGTGCGATCGGAGGGCTCTCCGAGTCGCCAGGAAGACCAAGAATCTGAAGAATGATCACCTGACAAGATACCTGCTCGGACAATGTACGGTAAAATGGAAGTGTCACAGGGGGGACGCTGTTCACATAGCAGAGTATGATTAACATAGATCACCTGGTCCACTGAGATCCCAGATCCAGGACTGAACCTGTCCAAAGAAGACTCCTTGGGACTTAAGGGTGTTAAAACCCAGTTACCTATATATTTACAGAGTGTGTTGATTGCTGAATTGTTATGCCTCGTTGAGATAGTTATTTCTATGCTTAATACTGTGCAAAGTGATTCTAAAGTGGTGTAGGGAGTTCGATATGAGGGCAACATCTGCCCCCACGTGTAACACACCTTTGACATTGTCTGTTTTGGAGTTGGGGTATATTTTTGAAAATGTGGGAGGGGGGCGGGAGAACAGATAGCCACGACAGTTGGGGATCATCGAGACATGGGAGGGATTGGTTGTTTCATCAAGATAGGTATGCATATTGTTTTAATGGTGCAACTGAGGTCACAAATGGCACATATAGCTGGCAAGAGACACGGTCAAAGGCAAGGGATAACAAAGCTGATTGGTCATGGCGAATGAAAGCGCGCAGGTTTTGCAGCTCATGACCTGGAATGTTCGCGGTCTCAATGACAATAGAAAGGTCAGAAGGGTGGGAGCCTATTTGAAACGACACTCTGTAACAATTGCCATTTTACAGGAGACACATCTGACTCCGTAGCGTAGCGAGGCAGTGCATCGCAAATTGCAAGGGACATGTTACTCTGCAGATTACACCTCACATGCAAGAGGTGTCTTGATTTGGGTCGATAAGAGGGCAGGAGTAGAGATGACAGGCCTACTAAAAGACCCACAAGGCAGATTTGTGGTAGCCCTATGCAAACAGGGAGACCTGAAATTCTTATTGGTTGGTATATATGGCCCTAATTATGACAATCCACATTTCTTCACTTCCCTAGCGAGCAAACTGGTGCAGTGGAAAGGGATTTCGCAGGTATGGGGAGGGGATTTTAATTGCATATTGGATCCCAGTATTGATAGATCCCAAGGCCTGCCGAGGCGTCCAGCTGCTGCAGCAGTAGCCATTCGATACATAATGAAGTCAGACGGCCTGATAGATATTTGGCGACACAGATCCCCGGATGTAAGAGGCTATACTCATTACTCTTCTGTGCACGACACCCATACTCGAATCGACTTTTGGCTGTTATCGGGGGGACTGAGTTCCAGAGTCGAGAACTGTGCGCATCTACCACTGACGTACTCCGATCACTCTCCTGTCCAATTGGCTCTGAGGTACGGGGCGCCGCGTATTCCCACATTCACATGGCGGTTCCCACCATATTCGTTATTAGATACTGTATTTAAAGATGGGTTGGCTACAGCCATTGAGAATTTCTTTTCTGATAACATAGGGTCGGTTGTTTCTTTCACCACGGTATGGGAAGCAATTAAAGTGTTCGTTAGAGGGGTGGTGATTTCTACTCATGCAGGGGTGTTACGCTCCATTCGAGGCAGATTGGCGACCCTAGAACGAGAAATAGGACAACTGGAGCGAGATTTGAGCGAAAGGAGGTCAGCCCAGACCACAGCGGACCTTCAACAGAAATTGGCAGAGCATCTTGATGAGGCTAATGACGAATTCAAACACATGGGTAAATACACATCGGCGCGATGCTACGGGGAGCGGGAGAGACCTGGCGCCACTCTAGCGGGAATACTGAGACCCAAGAGGGACTTAGACACTATGCTAGGCATGAAAGATAGCGAAGGCGCTTCATTACATACACCAGAGGAAATAGCGGCCCATTTCCGTACTTATTATAAGACACAATACACCTCTCAAATCGATTCTAATAGCGATGCCCTGGAGGAATATCTTTCGTATATTAAAATGCCGTGGCTCGTGACAGAGCACAGGGAACACTTGATGGCACCACTTACAACTGATGAGATACGTGGGGCACTTAAGGGGATGGCAACCGGAAAAGCTCCAGGATCTGATGGGCTCACAGTCACTTTTTATAAAGAATTTCAAGACTTACTGATCCCACACCTCAAAACACTCTATGAGGAGATGGCGGAAGCAGGCATTATGCCGCCCTCCTTACGCGAAGCTGTCATAGTAACCCTATTAAAACAGGGAAAGTCAGCCACTAGTTGCTCTTCGTATCGGCCTTTACCTCTGCTCAAAGTCGACGCTAAGCTATATGCTAAAATCTTAGCCAATAGACTCGCTTTATTGCTCCCTGGTATTACTCGCCCAGAACAGGCAGGGTTCTTCCCAAGTCGTTATTTGTCTCAAAACCTGAGAACGCTGTTTGGTACAGTACAAAGGCTAAATCCAGAAATCAAGGCGGCGGCAGTCTTCCTGGATGCCGAAAAAGCCTTCGATTCCGTGGAATGGAGTTTCATGTACGCGGTACTATGCAAAATAGGAGTTGGAGATGTATATCTCCGTCTGGTTTCGGTATTATATACATCACCTACAGCTAGAGTCAGGATAGGAAATGAGTTCTCTCAACCATTTCACATCACCCGGGGAACACTTCAGGGCTGTCCTTTGTCTCCATTGTTGTATGCGATAGTGGCGGAACCACTGGCTTGCGCCATCCATGAGTATCACGCACACAGAGGACTAAAATTTCCCCAATACACGCTAAACATTTCCGCATATGCCGACGACACGTTATTATATGTACATAACCCGGAGGTAAACCTCTCGCCAATATTGCGGGAAGTGGTACAGTTCGGGGGACACTCTGGACTGCGAATTAATTGGGACAAGTCCATTATATTTCCCCTCACTCCAAAAACTGAGGAGCCGGCCATGGAATACCCGTTACGCTGGACCACGGAGGCGGTCCGCTACTTGGGCATCCAATTTCACACAGATCCTACGATAGTGCTGCTTGAGAATTATGGCAACGCCACACAAAAGCTCACAGATAATGTGGATAAGTGGATCGGGCTCCCACTCTCACTGCTGGGGAGAATCTCGATCATGAAAATGATTATATTACCGCGTTTTCTTTTTCTATTCCAAAACATCCCCATACTGTTGCCAAAACATTTATTCAAATGCTGGTGCACACAGCTGATACGGCTAGCTTGGGCGGGTAAACAACCTCGCATACGATGGAGCTCGCTCACTTTGCCATATGATTTGGGTGGGCTGGAGGCCCCTGATCTGGGAAAATACTATAGGGCTGCGAATAGTGTATTTGCTCATTATTGGATACAAGGCCCACAAGACACACCCTTTTTATATATGGAAAGGAATGCAGTGGTGCCTCTCACCCTTCCTCAAACGCTTACCCAACCTGCCTCCAGGAAGCTGCGTGTCTTTGATTCCATTGCGGTTACTACACAAGCCTGGCAAATCCTTCTGCACATGCAAGCGGGAGCCTTCATATACGTACCGGAAATGCCACTTCAGTGGTGCATGTGGTTCCCACTGGGTCAAGATGTAGGAGCAAGGCAAGCGCTGCAATCTATAGGTATTACTACAATGGGAGATTTTTTTAAAGGAGGGGTGTTGGTAACTTGGGAGGCATTGCAACGACCAGACAGGCAATTGGGCGGGATGGTTTTGTTCCACTACTATAGGGCCCGACAGACCTGGCGCACCCTTATCGGAGACGACTTGCTAGAACCACAAACAATGGGAGCACTTTTCACCCTAATTAAGGTTGAGGAGCCCTCTAAGTTAATCACCAAATTCTATTCTAGTTTACAGGACACATGTAAATCTGAAGTTTTACGAGTGCGATTGGACTGGCAGCGTGACCTGGGTACCCCTCTCAGTGACAAAGAATGGCGTTATTGCTGCGCTCGCACCAGGTCGATCTCCCTAAATGGAAGACACAGGCTTATCCACTTTAAATTTTTACATAGGTCTTACTGCACTCCGGAACGCTAGTTTCGATATGGCCTGGCAGAAAATTCCTGTTGTCATAGATGTGGTATGGAGGGAGCGGGATTCTGGCACTTGGCCTGGCAGTGCCCAGGGGTTTATGCCTTTTGGAAAAAAGTGTTTCAAGAGCTGGGAACCATTATTAGTGCAGATCTGCAACCTGACCCTAAAATGGCGTTACTGGGTTGGGATCTCGCAGTAGGCAAGGCGCTACGTCCTCTGTTAGCCATTGGCCTCCTACTTGCTAAACGGCAGGTGGCACTGCGGTGGATGAGGGGCCCGCTTCCACGAATCACAGACTGGCATTCAGACATGTTGTACTGTAACACCCAGGCTGATACATATAGTGAATTGTTACCCCCCAAGAGCCGTCCTAAGAGTTGCTGGGGACCATACAAACCTTACCTGTTAAGTAGAGCAGGCGAGGCAACCATGGGAGCTGCAGACTACTACTGAGGAAGTATTATTGCCAGTCGCAGGAACATATTTGATCGCGGACATTGATGGGTGGTGGAAGGCTCATTTTGATTGTGCCCGTAAGTCATAGTTATGCCCTTCACCAATGTATGGGCACATGGAGAGCGGATAGGCTGCCACAGGAAGAGTTGCTTTGTAACTATTGATAGACCTGTGTACATGACACTTCCCATATGTCGGACTTGTGTTCTCGAATATAGATACATTGCTATGCTGCTGTGATGCGCTAGAGTTGTTGTCGATTTTTCGGCCGACCGAAGGGGGACAGGAGATGTGCAAACATGCCATTAAATACTTTGGTAGTGTTCATTTTCAGGAATGTATAAAAGGAAACTAAAATTACAAACTAATGATTGAATAAATGGTGGCGCATGGATTGAGTAGGCATTCAGAAAGCACACGTATGTCTTCCTTTTCCCTAGTGCTTATCAGAAGCACATTTGCTTGCTAAAAGCGCTCCTCCTCCTGCTTTGCCTACCATGTCTATTGCTGCCTCTCCCCCAGCTCGGTTTTTCTGTTTTATTTTTAAACCCCCACCTCTACATAACACCACATTGCTACAAAATTAACTTTGAAAAGAGAGACCCATGTGTCTCTATTCCCATAAAATGAAACAAATGCATGCCCTTTGATTCAAAGTCGGCTGCCTGTAGTGTTCTGTACACAATACTTGGTGACAGAGACTTAGTAGGCTCACTGCACCATTTGCTCGAGGCTTTTGTGAAGTGAGATGGACACCTTAAAACAGTGTATCGAAAGCCAGGGCCGGACTGGCCATAGAGGGCACCGGGCGTTTCCCCGGTGGGCCGCCAGGGTGGGGGCCGGTTTTGGGCCCCCGGCAGTCCATTTTTGTTACTGGGCCGGTTTTGCAGCAATATCGGCCCCTGTAACAAAATCTTCCGAAACCGGTCCTGGCAAACAGTTTGGCTGATCCCCCGCCCCCTTCCCCCATGGGGCCGGCAGAGCGGTTTACCAGGGCCAGTTTTGGTTCCCAGTCCGGCCGTGCCGAAAGCCCTCCATGCAGCCGAATGTTCAAAACATGCAAAGGATGTGAGAGGAGACTCATGTAATATAAAAAGAAACGGGGCAACAAGCTGTGGCAAAGGAGCCAGCAAGTTGAAATGGTGTTAGATGATGCTGGAGCTAGGAATGTGAAGCCAATGACAGTAATTTGAAACTGGCAATGTGCAATCAAGGGCTGGTGTTTACCATGCTTCCTCATGAGAGTGCACAGGAAGCATTGGTTTTCTAACCTGCATTGGCTTCCGGGCCAAAAGCTGCATCCACTTTGCTCAGTGGATTGATGCCCTCTCTGTGGCGAACCAGCCACAGCTGCTAGTCACCAGGTCAAATCCCATTATAATAGCTTATTAAATTACTTTGCCCTTATTTAGTCAATTGTAGTTTTTAATCCCAACTCCATGATTTAGTGGATTAATGCACCTGTTGTGGTTCATCCTAAGGTCCAAATCTCATTGGGTTGACTCGACCTCCAACCTTTCAGAGGTCAATAAAATGAGACCCAGGGACTCCGGTAACAGTATACACTTGTTTTCAGTGGCAAAGGCAGCTAGGTTAATAGTGAGTGTTGCAGCTACAAAAACAAATTGTGTATCTTTTACTAACCTGCTGATTTCCAAGAGTAGCACAGTGCTGTTTTTAAACCAGGCTAGCCAGACATCCGTTTACATTTTGTGATAAATTGAGTAATCTCCAATAAATACTCTATCTTTTCTGCACGTTTACCACATTCGTGAACAACACCAGTAGAAACTCATCATCCAAAAAGTGACAGGTGGCGTGCCCCGGAAATGATGTTCTGAATGCCTGAGAGCCCTCCTCGGAACTGACATAGGTAGGGGTGGGTTATGTGGTTTGTGACATCATGTGAACACGTGTTGGTCACGCGTTGGGGTCTGAGCGCCGTGTGTTAAGGGTTTAGGGATATGTAAAATTGTAGCCCTAGTTCCATGCGCAATGTATCTGAGTCTAAGAGGGCAAGCCTGGGCATGTTCAAGCGGGGACAGCAGGTCTGCGACAGCTGGCTGCCTCAGCAAGAGGAGTTGGGAAATAAGGAGACAGCCCAAAGGGTTTTATTGGTATTTAACGCCATGTGTGTTTGTATTTAATGTGAATAAACTGGCAGCATCATGTTAGAGGTTTTGGGGTGGCACATGGTTGTTACCTTAAGGTTTTTAAAGGGTGTTTAACACATTGTGGGATTGCATTTAATGTGAACAGTGCTAGAGGTTTTGAGGTTCAAGTAGAATATTCCATATAACGTAAAATACAGAATATCAATCACATGAAACAAAACAAAAAAAGTGACAGAAAAAAAGTAACAAGAAGTTTTTGACAAATGATACCCCTATAAAATTAAAAAATGTACAAAATGTAATAGGACAATAAAAAGGCCAGCAAACAAAGAACAATGGCGCTCAATAAGTTACACAAAAAACCATAAAGACAATAAACTGTAAACATAAATAGTGGCTGAGGAAAATTACATATACACTGTTTGGACAAGACAAAAACAAGAATATGCTCTGCTATGACCCCTATACAATTTTTTAATGCCCCTGTGTTTATGCACGTTTTTTAGATTATATCACTGGATTTTTCTAGTGGATGCTCTGGTATTGAATATTGTTTGTCCTGATGATGACCACCCAGCGTTAATGTGGCTGAAACGCCATCGACGCCTACATGTGGCCTTGATTGAAGAGGATGCATTCTTTGCTATTCTTGTTTTTGTCTTGTGAAAATGAGCCACCCATAGGGGACCCTTATTCTGTGTGTATATGGTTTCTCAAGGCACTGGCAGGGGGTGGCAAAGAGTAATGAAACACCTTTTGGAAGCCGCACACAGTGGTCCTTCTAGTGTAGACCCTGAAGGGCTACAAACATCTGTTAGGCAAACACCTGTTCACAGTCCCAACAATTCCTACACCTCTGCTGTCCTGAGTTGTTACAACCAAAATTTAAATTCCCCATATCCTATGTCCATTATTACACCACCCAGCGCATATGACCCCACCAGCCCCCTTCAAGTGTAAATGTACCACCACCGTCCTCAACATACCCAGACAGTAGTACAGGATGAAGTTGGTGTCAAAATCAAAGTTTGGAAACAACATCTAGTGGTGAACCATCCTCCGGAGCGCCACGGTGTTCACACTGGGACCTCATTTCTTTGATCCCCCCAAGTCCTGCCTTTCAGAGGAGGGCTGTTGAGGGTAACCAGAGAATTGTCCTGGGGATGTTTCAGGGTAATATACACCCCACCCCAATGGCCGCCCCTAATGCTCCAGGATTTGATTTTCTAGACCTAAAACTGTACTAGGCACATATATCAAAGATATACAACAGGCTGTCAGAAAGCTAAAACGTAAGCTGAACTCTAAGACCTAAAAACTGGGGAAGGCGGGAAGTGAGAACAGACCATTGATGGATTCCCAGAGGGAGATAATTCAAAGGCTGGAAAGGTGTAGAAGAGAGGCGCTACAAGCTTGCGAATCAGACGTGACAGACATAGGAGTTATACCAGCATGACTAGGCCTACGGCGACCCTTAAAGAACGATGGTTCCTCATTTATTAATAAAACTGGACATAGGTCAAAATATAAAATGAAGGTCCACGATATACTGACTAAAGCCCTTTGGTTCTTATGCGGCCTCAAGAACAAAAAGCAACTAGAGTCCCTCAAACATGGTCTAGAAGTTCCAACCCCCTTGACAGAGCCAAATAAACCAGCCCCTAATAGACAGCAAAACATAACTGTAGGAGAGAACCTCCCGAGTTCCAGACGTTTGATGCGCTCAAAGGGTAAAGTTGGGAGACTCCAACACCCTGAACACCCGGAAGGGTCGGTTGGAGGGGCTGTAGCGGGGGAAGCTGCGAATACTGCTCTCACAAACACAACCCAGGCCATTCAAATAGATTGTGGGAGGCTGCCCAAAAATTGATGGGCCTGTAAGAAACAAAAGAGGAATAATATCGCTAAGCAGCGCAGGCCTTTAATAAGTAAATTAAAGAAAGCCAGTATATGCACTACATGACGGCTTAAAAATACACCTGCGCACAACCTTAGCCAGACACACCAAAATAATTCACCTGAGAGCTCACCAACAAAGACTATTCCTCAATCTGAGGATTCAGAGCCCGTGTTTTTATGGAGCGTTAGAAGTTACAGGCGTACTGTAGAGAGATTTAACGCTACAGACATTACGAGGATTTTAGGTTTGTTAACCAAGAGTGCATAAGGTCCTCTGATCATGGGGTTTTAGCCATCTATCAGGCTGTGCAAATGCTTATAGAAAGTTTGTTACATGATGTGGGGCCTAATGATTTCTTCCAACTACGCTTCCAGGGGCAGGGCATTAACAGTCCGTTGTTCACGAGACGAAAACCCTGTGATGTGTTTGATGTTGTGGAATTTCTAGAAAACTTCCCTAGTCTTTTACAGAATAAGGCTGAAATAGTAGCATATGGCACCTTCAGAGTGATTGCCCTCATTGTACGGGGTTGTGAGGGTGGTGTTTCTAGGCCTTTAAAGAGTGTAATGTACAGTCAAATCATTGGAAAGAAACAGCGTTGGTTGCTCAACTTTAACAACGGAATGACCAACACTTGTCTGGCGGCTAGCATTGTAGGGTTACTGCTGGATCGCAGCACTCCAATGCTGTCATTATGTCAAGACCGGCTGAAGCTCATGCTGTGCTTGAAATACCACACAACTGCCTTGTAGGCGTTGGGGACCTAGGACTTTTTGAGAACTATTTTGCAGTTACGGTGAAGTTCCTTACCACAACATGTCTTGGAAGTACTTCACAACAGGCGAGCATGTGAAAAACAAGACCGTATATGTTCTCCACCATGAAAATCACTTTTACAGCATCTTGAACCTTAAAGGCTTTCTAGGAGCCATGTACGTGTGTGCCCATTGCGATCATATCTACAACACTCAGGCAAATTGCCAGTGTAAAAATGCACTGTAAGATGTGTCAAAGTAACGAATGCGTCATAGTCGCCACACCGAAGGTGAGATGTCGCACCTGTAATCTGTTTTGTCACTGGCAATACTGCTTGAGCATACACAACAGGGATGTTATGTGCATCCTTAAAAGAGATTATGCAAGGTGCAGGCACTACATGGCAGACGATCACAAATGCAAAGGCATGAAATGTCCCAGGTGTAAGGCATATTTTCAGGCTGGAACAGAACATAGGTGTCACACGGTTAAAGGGCGACCCCAGACCAAAATAGAAGACTACATAGTGTTTGATATAGAGTGAACACAAGAGACAGGTGTACACCAGCCTAGCTATATATACATTCACCATCTAGCTTCCGATGACAACTGGGAGTTTGCAGGTCGTTCTTGCATTACAATTTCCTCAACACTTTCATTCAGCCAAAATTCAAAGGGTGTACTATGATGGCGCATAACTTAAAAGCGTATGACTCTTTCTTTATTTTGCAAAATATGATCTGCGAAAAGATGGCCGTAGAACCTATCACCCAGGGCTCCAAACTGATGCTGTTAACTGCTGGAACGTTACTAATATGGTTCATAGATACCCTGAATTTTCTGCCCGCGAAATTGAGCAAGCTGCCAAAAGCCTTTGGTTTTCCCATGTGTAAAGGATATTTCCCACACTTTTTTAACACCTGGGTGAATCAGAATATGTGGGCCCCATGCCGCCGCCAGGTAGCAACGGTGTGGAGTATATGATGCCAGCTGAGAAAAAGAGCTTTCTACAATGGTATGGTGAAACCGCAAAAATAAGTTTCATTTTCAAACCGAGTTGAACGCTTACTACTGATGTAATGATATTGCGAAAAGCCTGCAATCTCTTCAGAGATGTGGTGGAGATGACTAAACAGGAAAAGGTTTTGAAGCCCAACTCACCCAAGATGACAAAATCCATAGAATACATAGACCCTTTCCAAAACATTACGCTGACTTCCATGTGTATGTCCATCTACAAACACATGCTTTTAAGACCTGAAAGCATCGTTCTACTACCGCCAGACCTCTATAACTTTAAACAAGAACGTTATTCAACCCCATCTATCCAATGGCTAATGTACATCTCTGACATATTCAACACACCTTACAGGGTGGTGAATACTGATTGGGTCCTTATTACCTAGATGGGCACGCTGCAATTAAGGGCATGCCAACTGCCTTTGAATACAACAGGTGTTTTTACTACGGTTGTCCTCGCTGTTACAAACCCCACGAGTTTAACAGACTGTTGGGTACCAAGTTTGAACACCTACACCTCCTTACTCGGGTGAAGGCCCAAAATGTTGAAAACTGTGGCTTTGTTATGAGATCCCTGTGGGAGCATGCGTGGTTAGATATGCTAACATCCGATACGGAACTCTTCTCTTTCATTAAGAGTCATGAGTTACCAGAACTGCTGGATCCCCGTGATGCCTTATTTGGGGGTCATACAAACACTATACAGCTGTACAGGGCCGTGGGTGAGGGTGACAAAACACATTACTATGATTTCACAAGTCTGTATCCGTTTGTGAACAAGATGAAGTTATACCCCTTAGGCCACCCCATCATCATATACAGGGACTTTAAACCAATTGTTGAATACTTTGGGCTAGTTAAATGCTAAATCTACCCTCCACGACGGCATTACTTTCCTGTACTACCATATAGAGTTGATGGGAAGCTAATGTTCCCCCTATGTCGAACATGTGCTGAAAGTAAAGAGCCTAGCAAGTGAAGGCACACTGAAGAACAAAGGATGCTCACAGGGACCTGGTGTAGCATCAAGGTACAGGTGTCCTTAGAGAAAGGATACTGGCTAGGAAGAATACATGAAGTTTGGCATTTTGAGAGGACAACAACCTAACTCTTTCCTGAGTATATTAACCTGTTTCTCAGAGACAAACAGGAGGCATCGGGGTATCCAGAATGGTGCTCTAGCCAGGCTGCAAAGCAAAAATACATCGATAACTACTCCGCTCACAAGGGTATATGCTTAAGACCCCAGTTCATAGAGGTCAACCCCCATGAGACGACAGTTAGCCAAACTCTGTATCAACTAATTAGGGGGAAATTCACACAGCGTACAAATCTGTCAAACACGACCAGAATAACTGATCCTGATAAACTGTTTAAGTACCTTTTTGCACCATGTTATGAGCAGTAGCGGCTCCTGGAGGTAGTTCTGCTGGGCGGTGATGTGGGGCGGGGGAGGGGCAGGGTGGGGGGTAGCAAAAACCAGAATCCAGCCGAACCGAGGTAAGTTAGCAAATAAATAAAACGCATTTCGTAGCGCGCGGTGCATCGCATTTGGCGATGCAGCGCACGCTACGAAATTCATTTTATTTATTTATTTGCTAACTTACCTCGGTTCTGCCGGAATCCGGTTTTTGCTACCCCCCACCCTGCCCCTCCCCCGCCCCACGTCACCGCCCGGCGGAACTCCCTCCAGGAGCCGCTACTGGTTACGAGGTGTCCAGCTGCGAGTTTATCGATGATGAGACCGCAGCTTTGTGTTGGAAATACACAAAAGAGTATCCCACAATGTGTAGCAATGAAAACATCTTCATAGCCTGTTTCACAACCGCTCACGCTCATTTAGAGCTTTACACGGTTATAGATAAACTACAGGACCGGTGTTTGTGTCACGATACCGAGTCGGGTATTTTTGTGAGTAAAGTGGTGGATAGAGACCCTCTGCTAGGTAATTATCTATGCGATTTGACCAGCGAACGCGATACGGATGAGTATAGCATTGAATTCACCTCATCAGGGCCCAAGACCTATTGTTCCAAAATGACGAACAACAAAGTATGAATGAAAGTCAAAGGCGTCACTTTAGTGTTAACAACACCCTCAAAATCAATTTTGACACTCTGATGGACCTGGGGAATAAATCCTCGGCATCAGGCGACCGTGAAAACGATAAAACAATAGTTGTAAATCAGACTAGCATAGTCAGGTCCAAAACAAAATGGGAAATTACAACCCATCCCTTACATAAACCATTATGTGTAGTGTTTGATAAAAGGGTCCTGACTGAGGACTACAAAACCCTACCGCACGGTTATTAGAAGACATCAGAGCAGCGGGCCCGACACTATGGACACCAGATTGCAACATCTGTTCTCCTGCATTTTAACAGGTCTCTCAAACTGCAGTAAAAGCTATTTTATAAAGGAGCTATTAGAAAATGCTCCCGGGGTTTTATCCAAAACCGCTAACAAAATTGTATGTCTTTATTCTTGCTGGCAAGATCTTTATACTGAACTATCTCTAGGGTTCCCACACATCAGGTTTATAGAAGGTATACCTAATAATCTCAACGACAAAGCATTTGTTACCTCCGAACTCTGTAAACCTGGTGATTTTAGACAACCTTATGCCCAAAGGTGGGGATCATCCAGAGCTAGAGAAAGCTTTTGCTCAATATTCACACCATCGCAATCTAAGCATATGTTACCTCATGCAGAACTTGTTTTACAAGGGTAAGAGCAGACGTTCTATAGCTCTCAACACCTCATACCTTGTTTGATTTAAAACCCCCTGTGACAAACAGCAGATATCAATCATAGCTAAACAGATGTACCCGGGAAACACCCAGTTTTTCATGGAAGCATTTAGCAATGCTACCGAGAAACCCCATAGTTACTTACTGGTCGACTTAAAACATAATACTCTAGAAGTCTACAGACTACGTGCTGGTATTTTCTCCCCAATCTCCCCGTCACTTACACACCAAAGACGAACCCCAGAGCCTCTAAAAAGAGTCGCTTAACACTTTTCGTAACATTTACAATCCTTATAAGGTGTTGACCATGTCTGGCTGTCTATGCTGTAATTTAGCACTCATAAAAATGTTGGTTACAGCTAGCCCCCACCAAATAGAGGCCATCCTGTACGCGGCTTGGGACGATTTAGTGGCGGCCATTTCAGAAATCACCCTAAACACCCTAAAAGGTAATGTCCCTATATCACAGCAACAATTACAGGTGCTGAAGAAGAAGCGCCACATTATCAAGAGGCTCAGTAATAAAAGGACCACTCATTTCCAAGAAGAAACTGGTAAAGCATTCAGGTGGTTTTATAGGTTCTTTGTTGGGCATATCTATACCAATAATTACAAGCATCCTATCTGGGCAGTGATGGAGCATAAAATAAATCTCACACAAAAGGGAGTCTCAACAGGAGCGTAGGTTACCCAAATTCAAACGTACTGCTCCAAACTAAATCTCAACTCACACTATGTACGGGGGTAGAAAAGTACAGAAATGTCGATGCATGTAGAGCACTGCTTGTGTTCGGACGAGAACCCTCACTTGCCCTAGGGTGACATGCTTCATCATAGGGTCCCCTCCGCGCACTGGGACCGCAAGGTACCCAATGTGGGCTACGACTTTCCTGTAGGAAAGGAGGAAGGATGTTCTATAGCACATGTAGTACTATTACCTATAGGGGCAGAGTGAGGGGCAGAATGCTAAAGAAAAGAGTGATTAAAACTATGTCATGGGTGGCGAAAGTACTTTATTCAAATGCCCCAATGGATAGGAGTTAAAAGCGTAGTAAAATAGGGATATGGATATTACCCTATCTTGTGGTCAACAAGTTTCTGACATGTGTGACTGTATAGTTCAAGGCATTCATCAGGACCAAAGTTATAAGTCACTCTGCTATGTATAATGTGCATAAAATCAAGTAATGATAATAAAAATAGTATAATTAGGTCATACAAACAGCTAACCAGCTGTACTTGTAGCACCAGAATCTTGAGCAGGCCAGATGGCACATAATTATGTAGGCAAGGTCCGACTCGACCGTCAACAGACTCTCGCAAGAACACCTCGCCATAGGACTCCAATTGGTGGCCATCAGAACGAGGACCCGCAACCAGCTCACACAACAGGGACCTTGGAATCATCATTGATTACAAACTGGACATAACCGCACAAGTCAGCGCTGTCACTGTCCCTAAAGATGTTGAGGAAGATCTTCAAAGGTTCCCAAGACACACCAGAAAAACTATAACTCATGCCCCTGTCACCAGCAAGTTGGACTACGGGAACACTTGCTGCGGATCACCAAGCAATTCACTAGAAGTCTACAAACCATCCAGAACTCAGCAGTCAGGCTCATCTTCAACCGATGGACAGACACCCTCATATCAATCTCCTCATACACACATTTAGGACACTACACAACTTAGGTCCCAAATATCTGAATAGTCACATCTCCTTTCTCCAACTACACAGACACCTCAACTCAACAGAACTCCTACTCGCACACATCCGAAGCATACACAGAACCAGATCAGGAGGATGTGTGACCTCTGTTAACAACACATGACACGCAAAAAGTTTCCTTCAAGGTCCACTGAAATGGAACATTGCATACAGTGAATTATTAACACTTTTACTGCTAAGCCTTTCTCCCCCCCTGTGCTAAGCCTTTATTGGCTATTTGGGGTAGTTCGCGCTTAGGCCCCTGTAACTTTTTGTCCACATAAGGTATCCACGCTAAATTTGTGCCCTTTTCTTCCAACATCATAGGGATTTTAAAGGTACCCAGTGTTTGTGGATTCCCCTGGGCTACAGAAGAAAGTATCTGGCTTTTCCCCTGAAAATGGTATCAAAAAAGGATTGTGGAGCTGAAATCATCATCTTCCCAACTTTCAGGGACAAGCAGACTTTTGTCAGAAAACCAAAATTTATTACACAGTTTTGGCATTTTACTGGGACATAGCCTATTTTTGCTACTTTTTGTGCTTTCAACCCCCTTCCAGTTAGTGGTAGAAATGGGTATGAAAGCAATAATGGATCCCGGAAAGCTATACATTTCTGAAAAGTAGACACAATTCTGAATTCAGCAAGGGGTCATTTGTGTTGATACTTCAAGGTTTTTTTTATAGAAACTGTTGAAACTGTTGAAAATAAGAAAAATTGAAAATTAGTTAAAAAAAACAGCCATTTGTGCCAAGGTTTTCACCTGTAACTTCTTGTAAGTATGACAGATGTTTGAAAGCAATATACCATTACATCCGCTGGACCCTTTTGGTTGTGGGGATATATAGGGCTTGCAGGTTCACCAAGAACCCAAGGAACCCAGAGCCAATAACTGAGCAGCATCTTGCAGTGGTTTTTCAGTGTGTACCGGGTATATAGTAATTAATTTGGTAAAATATAAAGAGTGAAAAAATAGGTATCAAAGACACCTATGTATTTCCGAAATGGGAATAAAATATAGAGTTTAGAAACAGTAGCTATTTGCACATCTCCGAAATTGTGTTTACCCATACTAGCCTGTGAATTGTAGAACATTTTTCAAAGTGACTTCTTTTTTACACATTGTCTTACATTAGGAAGGCAGAAATGCATAGAAAGTCAATAGGTAATAACAGTTGCTCTACAATTCTGAGTCCCCCTAAGTCTCCCAATAAAAATGGTACCTCACTTGGGCGGGTAAGCCTAGTGCCTGCGACAGGAAATGGCCCAGAACACAACGTAGACACACCACATTTTTACAGTGAAAACAGACCCTTTTTTTTGCACAGTGCCTAGCTGTGGATTTTGAACCCTAGCTCAGCCGGCACCTAGGGAAACCTAGCAAACCTATACATTTATGATAACTAGACACCCAGGGAAATCTAAGAGGGGGTGACTTGGGTGGCTCTCACCAGGTTCTGTTACCCAGAATCCCCTGCAAACCTCAAACTTTGTCAAAAAAAACAAATTTTCCTCACATTTCTGTGATGGAAAGTTCTGGAATCTGTGTGGATCTACAAAATTCCACCCTCCCCGCATTCCCCAAAGTCTTCCGATAAAAATGGTACCTCACTCGCGTGGGTGGGCCAAGTACAAAACAACCTGGTTTTGCAAGGGGAGGTTCACCTGGGTTTTTGGCCCCGGGCTCGGTGGCCATCTTGGGAAACTACCAAATCGACACATTTCTGAGAACTAGACACTCGGGGGAGTCCAGCGAGGTATGGCTTGCATGGACCCCCCAACGTTTTCCTACCCAGAATCCCCTGCAAACCTCAAATTTAGCTGAATAAATCTGTGTGGGAAAGTTGTTGGATCAGCGGTCTGACACAAATTTTGTACCACCCAGCATTCCCAGAGGTCTCTTGATAAAAATGGTACCTCATGCGTGTGGGTGGGTCAAGTACCCACGATAGGCGAGGGCCCAAAACGTATTGTGGAGACATCAAAATTACCTATCACAAAACGACCTGGTTTTGCAAGGGGTGTCACAGGTTTTTGGCCCAGAGCTTGGCGGCCATCTAGAGAAACCTACCAAACATACACATTTCTGAAAACTAGACACCTGGGGGAGTCCAGGGAGGTATGGCTTGCGTGAATCCCCCAACGTTTTCCTACCCAGAATCCCCTGCAAACCTCAAATTAAGCTGGAAAAATCAAGTTTTTCTCAAATTTCTTTGTGGGAAAGTTGTGGGATCACCGGGCTGACACAAATTTCCTACCACCAAGCATTCCTCCCGGTCACCCGATAAAAATGATACCTGACTCGTGTGGATGGGCCAAGTGCCTATGACATGGAAGGGCCAAAAACATGCAGTGATTAAGGGGGCCCAAAGCGGGTCCAAAAGGGGAGTTTGTTTATATTTTTGTAGGCTGACGCTACTTTGGGCACCCATACAAGTGAAGTATCATTTTTCTACGGAGACCAAGGGGAATGCTGGGTAGTAGGAAATTTGTGCCTGTGTGGTGATCCTACAACTTACCCACACAGAAATGTGAGGAAAATGTGACTTTGTAAGTAAATTTGAGGTTTGTGGGGGATTCTGGGTAAGAAAACGCTGGGGGATCCATGCAAGCTACACCACCAGCCAAGAGTCAGTACACGCACACCACCAGCCACACACACCACCAGCCAAGCGCCATCCATGCACACCGCCAGCCAAGCGCCATCCACACACACTGCCAGCCAAGCGCCATCCATGCACACCGCCACCCAAGCGCCATCCATGGACACAGCCAGCCAAATGCTATCAATGCACACAGTCAGCCAAGCAATATCCACGCACACCACCAGCCAAGCGCCACCCACGCACTCTGCCAGCCAAGCGCCTTCCCCGCACACTGCCAGCCAAGCAGGGCCGGACTGGGAACAGCAATCAGCTCTGGCAGATTGCTGCTCGATCAGCCCTAGCAGGGGGGGCCATGCTAGTAAAAAGTACCACTCTCGCTTTTGTTACTGGGGCCCGATATTGCAGCACTGCTGCAAAACTGGCTCCCAGTGACAAAACTGCCCCCCACGGCCAGAAAACCGGCCCCCACTTCTCCGGCCCACCAAGTAAACGTCCGGTGCCCGCTGCGGCCAGTCCGGACCTGCAGCCAAGCACCATCTATGCACACAGCCAGCCAAGCCCCAGTCCACATAGACCGCCAGCCACGCACCACTCCACGAACACCACCAGGCAAGCGCCAATCTACACACACCATCATCAAGCGCGAATCCACCCACACCATTAGCCAAGTGCAGGTCCACACACACCGCCAGCAAAATGCCAGCCAAAGGTCAGTACACACAGACCGTCAGCCAATCTCCAGTTTACACACACACAAACTCTCCCTGGTTTCTAGAGGTGTTCTGCCCCCGCTTGGATACAGATGAGAATAAAAATATCACTGAAACAGCCAAAATGTGTGCCTAAAAAAAAGGAGCGACCCTTGCCTATGGGGCTTCTCACTGGCATGCCCATAAACATATCCCTGGTGCCTAGTGGGCTTTCTGACCCCTGCAGGGGGCAGATGGGGGCTATTGCCCCCATTTGCCCCCCCAGGGGGGCAGAAAGACTGGAATTTTGCTGGGGGGTGAGGGCATTGGCATGCCCATCTTGGGCAGCCCTCACCCCTAAATCAAATTTTTTTAAAATCCCTGGCTTCTAGTGGGCTTTCTGCCCCCCCCAGGGGGAGTAGAACGACTGTAATTTTGCAGGGGTTGGGGGTATTGCCATGCCCATCTTGGGCAGCCCCCCCCCCCTAAATCAATTTTCTTTAAAAATCCATGCCATCTAGTGGGCTTTCTGCCCCCCGGGGGGGCAGATTGGGGGCTACTGCTCCAAGACTGTAATTTTGTTGGGGGGTCATTGGCATACCCATCTTGGGTAGCCCTCATCCCTAAATCCAACAAAATAAAAATCCCTGGTATCTAATGGGCTTTCTGCCCCCCGGGGGGAGGCAGATTGGGGACCACTGCCCTCATCCGCCCCCCCAGGGGGGGCAGAAAGACTGATTTGCCAATTATTAATCGGGGGAGCAAGGGGCCCCTCCCCTCTCCCTGGTGGATAGTGGGTGGATCCCTGTTTGGGGAACACCCTCCTGGGCAATCCCCAAGCAGGGATCCACTAGGGAGGGGTACCATTGGAAAGCGGAGATTCTTCCCTTTCCAATGATACCTCTCCGGACTTTCTAAGTGCTCAGGGGGCTGAGATAGCCCCATGAGCACGTAGAAAGTAAAACTTAAATGAGCCTAACGGCTCATGTCAGTTTCTATGAAATGACATCAGCACGACGTGCGCGATGATCGTCATTTCATAGAAACCAAAAATACAGCCTCGGGAGCTGGGGGAAGCTCTTCCCCAGCTCCCGAGGCTGTTGGGAGGAAAAGGGAATCCCTCTGGTGCCCGTACCAGAGGGATTCCCTGTGCCATGGCGTCGGACGTGCGAGAGCCGTCCAATGCACATGAGCACTTATGCGTCGGATGGCTCCCACGCGTCCGATGCATGGAACGGGTTAAGGGCAAGAAGCCTCTGTAGTATGAATTACAAGTTTGCAGATTAGGTTGATGATTGATCTATCAAGGAAGGAGGATTTCCTGACCAAGCGCTCAAAACAGCAAAAATAAAGGTGAAAACTCTTAATAGAGAAGATTTACTGTTTGGGCCCCAGATAGAAATAGGGAGGCAAGAGCAAAAACATGACATCAGATTCAGTACAATGTACAATACAAAAAATGTGAAAGTTCGTAATAAAAGGAGAAGTAATGGAGGGCTAGCAAATCAGACCCATTAGTTTGAAAACTACTACCTGGGAGACACAAGATAACCTTTAGGAAAGCACCTTTAATCGAAGATATGGTTATGAGGAGTGTGTTTCTATTGGTCATAAGGAAATAAAAAGGAGGCTACCATTCTTAGATGTAGATGGCTTTGTGAAATATTTAAAATGTAAAGCCTGCCAGTATGGCCTGAATTGTAAATTTGAGGAATCCAGATACTGCGGAAATAGTACAGATTAAGAAGCTCCTAACATGCAAGAATAGCTATTGCATATGCTTCCCAATGTCCCTGCCAGAAACTGTACATTAGTAGAACAACATTACTAGTACATAAACGGATTACAACACCTCAGAGCTATTAAAGGAAAAGATATGTCGTATTTTCAACCACATTTTACTAATATCCATTATAGAGAAATTGTCGAGTTTAAGCATTTTGTATTCAATATGTGCCCCTCAATGAAAGAGGAGGTGACAAAGAAATAAAGTTACAATGTCTTGAATCAAAAAATATTGTAGAATTTAACGCCAAGTACTCTACAGTCCCTAACAAGAATGAGGGATTACATGTATTCTTGGGAATTATATATGTAAGATATATTTGCCTTTCTTTCCAGGATGCCTCGTTTTTGGGATTTTCTAGATTTTCAATTATATTGCATTAAGTTTTAACTTAACACATTTTTCGTGCATCGATCTTAAAATGAGCTGTGGTTAAAAAAATTATAACAATTTTTTGGGTTTAAAAAAAAAAAGAGTCCTCCTTATAATGATGGGAAATCCTGGACAGAATATCCAATTACGATAATGAACTGATGACTGATCGATTGCCAGAGATAAGTGTTACAATTACTACTCATGATTGATAATCAGTATTAGTATATTTATATATATAACAAATATGAAAAAAAATGTTTTCTCAAAACGTGTTACTGATTACTTTTTCATTTCCCAATGGGAATATTCAGTGGAAGGGTTACCTCAAAATAAAATGGGTTTAATATGGTCATGCTATGTAAATTTAAGTATTATATTCCCACTTGAGATATATATGATAGGGAGGCTATTATAATCATGGGAGATAAGAATTGTTGACATGGATTTAGTAATGTTTATGAATTAGTTAACATGTTGACTTTATCGGGTGCTAAAGGCTATGGAGAAAATGTGAAGACACAGAAAGTGAGAATAGATTTTTTTGATTTAGATATTTTGTAAAATCTATGCATTCATGAATATGATTACTAAATTTACCAATATTGTTAGATATGAGATATAATAAGTTAATTTCATATTGAACATATTTTGGTCTCTGCAAAGATTAAGCAGTAACAGCTTTTTGATGAAAAGAAGTCAAAGATGGCTGCCACTAACGTTGTACAAAATGGATGAATTGCAATTTGGTGGCGTGTTTCCTAGCGTGAAGGCAAAAGAAAACTTTGAATATAATGCTGTTTGAAAAACATGGCGACCACAGTGAGCAATGCTGAGGATTCAGCCAAACTGCATTGTCTTGGCATTACTATGCACAATTATTTTGATTAATAAACAGATAAACTCAATTTGACCCTCACAGTGCTGTCTATTTGGTTGCTGGTGAGCAGAGAGATTTGATTTAATTATAGATGCCTACTGGAAGTTGACAAAATTGCGTATATATATACTGTATATACTGAAAAAACCAAAGATTACATGGACGTTATAGTTAGGCTCAGGTGTTTCACTGGCACAAAACCAGTGAAATTCAAGTCATACTTAATTAATCTATCTATAACTCGTGCCCCCACAATGTACTGCTTATGACCTCACATATTACATCACTCATGTCATGGTCGGTGACAGCACTGATGACATCTTAAATGACTTCACTTATGACATCACTGATGACATCATCCAGTGACTGTGAGTGTTTTTTAAAAGTTTATGAGTGTTAATATATATATTAAGATGTATTGGTGAATCAGTGGGTGTATGAGTGCCTGTATGGATGGTTCAGTGGGTGCATGATGGACTTTGTATGTGAGTGATTAGGTGTCTCAGTGAATGTATGGGTAAGTGACTGGTTGTGTGAATTTCTGTATTAGTCTGTCAATTGCTGTCTAAGTGGCTGTAAGGGTGTGTGAGTGGGTATGTGAGTGGCTGTATGGGTGAGTGCTTGGTTGCTTGAGTACCTGTATGGTTGTCTGAGTGTCTGTGTGGGTGGGTGAGGGTGTGTGTGACTGCCTGTATGGATGAGTGAGTGGGTGAGTCAGTGGCTGTATGGGTGTATGAGTAGATATGACAGTGGCTATATTAGTGAGGGAGTGGGTGTATGAGTGGCTGTATGGGTGAGTGAGTGGATGTGTTTGCAGATCTATGAATCAGTGAGTGGGTGTGTAAGTACTGGTATGGGTCTGTGAATGGGTTTGTGAATGGTTGTGTGGGAGTGGGATTAGGTCTATGAAAGGTTCTTTGGGAGTGTGAGTGGGTGCATCAATGATTCTGTGGATGATGTCATCAGTGATGTCATTTGGGATGTCATCAGTGATGTCACTGACCATGTCATGAGTGATGTAGTATGTGACGTCATAAGCAGTGCATTGAGGGGGTGCTAGTTATATTTAGCTCAGCTAACTGTAACTGCTGAATTTCACTGGTTTTGCATGAGTGACACCTGAGCCTAACTATATCGTCCCTGTAACATTTGGTCTTTTCAGTGAATTTCTAAGTTTTTTTTTTAAATTCCATTTCCTAACTAACGTCCCTGTAACCTTTGTTTTTTTCAGTGAATTTCTCTGTTTTAAAAAAAGTGAATTCCTAACTATAACATCCCTGTAATCTTTGTTTTTCTTCACTGAATTTCGATGGTTTTTTCGTGGTCATGTTTGCAAAGTGGTGGAGAAAGGGGGTGTGGCCTTCGACAACCTCTCAATAATCCAACTGTGTGGGACTTACTGGAGGTAACAGGAGGGGTAGTTGGCCCCCAAGGATCCTCAGCAGCCAAGGGAACTTCATTCCCTAAACAGCAGTGCACCAGGAGACGTAGTTGCAGAGTGGTGGAGAAAGGGGGTGTGGCCTCCAAGACCTCTCAGCAATCCCGCTGTGTGGGACTTACTGGAGGTAACAGGTGAGGTAGTTGGCCCCCAATTACCCTCTGGAGCCAGTGGGACTTCATTCCCCAACCAGCAGTGCATCAGAGGTGTGTTTGCGGAGTGGTGGAGAAAGGGGGCATGGACTCGGAAGTCCTCTCAGCGATCCCACTGTTTGGGACTTACTGGAGGTAACAGGAGGTGTTCCTGGCTCCCAAGGGCCCTCAGCATCCAATGAGACTTCATCCCCCAACCAGAAGTGTGCCAGGAGGCACGTTTGCAAAGTGGTGGAGAAAGGGGGTGTTTCTGTCAGGTTGTCTCCTGCTCCTCAGAGAAGAGATCACTTACGTTTCTTCCTGAGACTAATTGAATATTAACCATAATTTGTTCATTATTTTCCAGAAAAGGCAGAACCCTTAAGAGAATTATTAAGAAAGGGCAAGAAATGTTATTGGGGAAAGAGACAAGAGGAAGGTTTTGCGGACATCAAAACAGAAATGAGTGATGTATGAATATTGACACATTTTGATCCAAAATGTATAAGTATAATAACTGTAGATGCTAATGCTCATTGGTTAGCTCTACTTTTATCACAAATAAAGAAGGGGGAAGAAAGGCCTGGTGTGTTTGCTTCAAGATCGTTGAGTACAACTGGACGCAACTATACAGTGATTGAGCGGGAAGCTTTGGCCGCTGCATGGGGACTGAGTACTTTCATACATAGTTGTAGGGGGTATGTTTCACATTACTTACAGATCATAAAGCATTGCTTAAGGTTTTACAACCAGGAAGAGTGGACAAGGTTTCAACAAGATTGGTGACATTTGCTTATTGTTTACAAGAATACAGGTAAAAAATGAATATGTGGCTGGATACCAGAATGTACAAACAGACTGTTTGTCGAGACTACCTTTGAGGTGGAATGGCAATATTAGTGAGTCAGAATGGGTTATTGCAAACATTAAAGATGTCTTAGAAGGTGAACCTGTTACCATTACATGGGAGGAATGGAAGAATACTGCACAGAATTAGGGAGTTTTTCAGGAATTAGAGAAGTGCATTTGTGATGGATGGAAGAGGGAAGCGATGTGGGTGTTCCATTGCAGTTATGTTAAACTTCTCAGTGAATTGAGTTTTATTATAGCCGATGCTTTAGTTATGAGAGGTGAGAGCTAAATGCCTCCCATGGGAGTAGAGGGGATATTTATAAGGCTTCCCCAAGAGGTGCATTTGGTCCAGTCATTTACCAGAAGATGTTTAAAGGAAAGATTTTAGTGGCCAGGATGCACAATGAAGTCAAATTGTGGGTTAAAGGTTGTGATTTATGTAGGGAAACTGAGAAATGTTTGAAAGTTCAACACAAAAGAACAACTTTTAACCTCCCTGAATACTCAACACTCACACTTTAAAATTATTTATTTTTTAAATAATAACAAAGTAACTTTAAATTACCAAGCTGAATAAATAAATAAATAAAAAGACAAAAATTCAGATTGATAATTATAAATAACTATCATAAATATTTAACAATAAATAAATATAGAAGCCAAAATAGCCCACAATATTTGAAGTACCCAAACGCTTTTCTGTCACCTATACACAAATCCTAATACAATAAAAAGCTATACATAATAAAACGACATATATAACAACATAGCTTCAACAAATTAACAATGTCCAGTTAATAACATGAATAAATTTTTAAAAAATTAACGCAGGCAGTTTTGTAGCTGAAGTACTGGATTAGTGAGAGGATGATTGAAAAATACAATTTCAAAAATGTTTTAATGAAATTAGCCCAGGAAAATGCAAAATAAAGTATGATAAAATAGAGCATCCAATAAGATGATAATAATCCAGGGAATACAGTTAAAACCCCAGTAAATGATGCATGGTTAACTGAAAGAACAAGGAAAAAATAAAAAAAAGCTTGATGAAAAAATGACCAAGTATTTTTCCATGAAAAAATAAATAAACACATCCAGGTTGAATCTAAAGTCCGTCACACAAAGAAAAAAAATCTGTACAGTAAAAATATATAAGTCCACCCAAACGAAATTTATAAGCCTCATATAAAACATACCACACTAGAAAAAAATTAAAAACAATATTAAATATATAGAAAACACATATAATATATATATACATATAGCATTTTACAATCAAGCCTGCAACACTACCCTAAAGTAACTAACACATACTGCACTGAAAAACAACACACTAAAATAACATTCACTAACAAAAACTATCTAACTTACTCTTAACACCACTCACCCACCACTAAAACATTAGAGAACAAGTGTAACATAATCTTACTTAAAACCATAAACACCCCAAAATGATGAAGAAAAAAATCAAAGAAACTAGAAATTAATGTTAGGAAAATGAAACTAAAAATAAGACTTGCATCCCATAGAAATCAATGTAATTAAAAAATGTATTTTATGTATTATTCTTTATAAAATAGCAAATAACATGCTAAGGGGCCCATTACGATGGCGGGCGGAAGCACCACCGCCGTGCTGGCGGATGCAAAAACCACCAGTTACCGCCGGCACGCAGCAGTCCACACGCCCGTCCAATTACGATGCGAAAAGTAGGCCAAACACCGCCGGCAAGCCAGCAACACCGTCCGCCATCAAAGTGCGCCCGTACATGTAGCGGCGCAGCCTAACTGACACACACCGTCCGACGAAACACGTCCCGCCCGGCGCATAAATTACGATGCCGCAAACAAACGGCTCCCACGGCCAAGAGATACCGTACGCCAAACCGAAGCGGTAACACGGATGCCGAGCACGGACAACGAAGAAGCGGCTCCCCGAGCATGAATCCAGCACTGCAGGCACTCCCCATGCTTCTGCTGATGCACCACCAAGGACGCAACGTACCGCGGAGACGCAGGTAGGCACACACACAACAAGTGCACGCAAACAGCGCACACAGTGCAAGGGCGGAAAAAGCGGACACCCCCCCACCAGCGCGTGTACACTACACATCCACCATCGCATCCACATATGACACACAGGCCAAATCGTAACATCGCAGAATACATGTGTACACACCACCTGGGACTAGTAACCAACCACCCCGTCACGGCCCAAAAGCGCCGATGACGCCGCCACACATGCGCACAACGCAGAGGCCAACCGCAGCGCCATGCATGCGTCGCACACAGACACAGGGACACAACCAAGCAGCACACACATCAGCCCCACCCCGAACGCACATGACACGTGACAGGCCGGCCACAGACATGTCCCCAACGCCCAATTCACGGACAACACCCAACGCCACACAACCGACGCACACATGTCAGTGAAGACACGCAACAGCAGGACACACCCCAGTGTAACAAACATGGCGTAGCACACAGCGGCGGCAACACCAACTAGGAGAAGCAGGGCCCCTTCGGGAAGAGGAACGCCAGTACCTCACAGAAACACCCATACCACCCTGCACATATGAACAAGACATATAAAACGGAACACCAAAGAGCCCGGGGACCGACAACAGGTGGCCCAAGAATAACATTCACACACAAGGCCCAACGCAGAGCGGAAAGGCAGCCTGCCGCCCACACAAGGGAGAGCAGACAGCACTGAATGACCTTCCATTCCAACTCCGAAACCACAGCCCTATGACAGAAGCCGGTGAATACAGCCATTGTCCAAGAATAGACCAACACAGGCATGCCGAGGAGACCGACCACAGGGCAGATAGCGCATATCACAGAAGCACACAACGGACGGGGAAGAAAGAAGAAAACACTCCCCCATGTCGGCCACATGCAAGTTAATTGGAAGGAGTCACACAGCACTGACCTTGAACTGTCTGAGAAGCATGTGGGAAGAGGGCCCGTGTCCTCCAAACAAGCCAACAGAACACAAGTCCTGTCTCCCCACGACTACACAGAGCTCACAGCAACCCCGGAGCGTGCACATTGCAGACTGCACACACAGCCGGAGCACGCCACCTCAACGAACCGCTGCGAAATGGCAACCGCAACACACCTACCCAACTACGCCGAACAGCTCAAGCTGTACAAAACCAACCTGTGCCATACATTGGGATGCGATCTCCTGTCCCTGCTGAACGTAAGTTACCGACTGACTTACCGCATCACATTGTTCAGCTGCTTCATGCCCGTCTTCTACTGTCGGAGGTGTCCCTACCAGCATCCCGTCGAGATATGCCTCTCCAACCCGGCATGTCTGAAGGCGGACCTGCTACCACTACTCCTCCCTCTGGACGCACACGACAGGGCCTGCTCTGCCTATGGGGGCATGGCGTATGTGGCCAACATCGCACCCGCACTGAAATGGGACCACTGTGCCTCCACACGACGGATCATCGAGAACAGCTACATCGAATGTCACCCAGCATGCCCCATCATGGTCCTCCAAGGGACAACTTACGAACAACACCTTGACAGCCACCATCCGCTACATTGGCTGGCAAACATGTACACCACCAATGACATGGAAGCCCTGCTGGACGGCATCGCATACCTGACAACCTGTAAATACGTCGGACCACAACGCAGGTTCCCCGAGTGACCTATGATGTCCAACCCCGCACCCATGCTTAGCTTCCGCACGGACTGGCCAGTCACCACCACAACAGCCATACCAAACGACCGGCAACTGTAACCACACCATCAACGACATCGCCATGACATCGGATATGACCGGGACATGCACACTGTTCCCCATCACATCCAGGAACACTGCATGCATCATGGGAGGCAGTGGCATGGGCTCTGTGTATCGCACCCACATGGACGGAACTGCACGAACAACCAGGACACGACATGGATCCAGTGCACATGGACACACACACCGCTCAGTGGACATGAATAGGTCGCCTGGAGTCTGTGGGTGCTGCACCCCTCCCGCCCCCGCCCCGGGAATCCCATACCAGGACCTTTGCATGGACGACAAGTGCATACAACAACAACACGACCCCAGTGACTGTGACATGTCCAGTAACCACCACAGTGCAACAACAAGTGGCACGCCGCTGCATGCACGCAAGCACATGCCCTGATGTCAACTCACATGCACGCGTGCATGAGGAACAACCGCAGCAAACCTGTCACATGGAACTGAAATGGACTGTGCCCATGATGCCAAGTGGTCTGGTAGGCTACATGTATACCGTCTGTGTCAAAGTCCACAGCTCCGCAGCTATACGTAAATGTACATTAGCACAGCCTTGGCCAAGCAGATGTCACTCTGAAGCCCACATCCCACATGCAACAGCCAATCACATGTAACCCCACACCCTATCCCATTTGCAATCATGCTCAGTATATCCTCAACATGTATTCCGCTGCCAGTAGTGTCCACTATACTGCATCACAGAGGACAGAAGACTCAATATAATGTTTGAAACCAAAACTGTCTCCGCTGACTCATTTCACAAGTACGAATGAGAGAGGATGAGAGTATGTGAAGTACACGGCAGTCGTGACATGACCATGTAGTCCACTGGTATTGGATGTCAACGCAAATGAGTAGCACCACTGTGGAAGACACACATGTGTCGTGTGAAGTCGTATGGACGCAGTGCTCAGGTGGGTGGGTGCGACGGGTAGATGCGCACATGCCAAGTTGGAGCACGCCGTGTTGGGAGGGGTCATGAACAGTACACCACCGCTTCCCTGGGCATTGTGAGAGGACACCTGTCGGGGGAGTGAACACGTGTGTGCACAGCAGCCGGGCACACGTACAAAGCGGTACCAGGCGCACCTCAGCCCACCCTCTGTGGACAAGCTGGATCCTGTTGTGCGCCCACCATGCCCCTTGACAAGGCACACACAGCCCCAGTCGACCAGGTGTAACCCCAACATAGTCAATCCGCACAGGCGATACAGGGCACGGGATGGCAGTGGAGCATGGTGTGTGAGAGGTCTCCTCGCGCTCCTCCTGGTCATATCACGCAGGCAATAGAACCTCAACGTCTAGCATGGCACAAGTCACATGGAAGTGTAGGGGGACGCACCACAGCACGAGCAGCACTGACGTCACGGGAGGTGGCTCGCACCATCCCATCCATTGCCCATCATACCAACCACGCCACATGCCATTGCGACTAAGTGCAAGCGTGCGCCACCACCCCCGAGCCCTCCCCAGAGAGGCCAAAGAGTGAATGTGTGGGCCATCAGCCACAGACGGACGCGGCCTGGCCGCAAGGGCAGCCACAGCCACTGGGTGTCGCAGGTGGCGGATCCGGAAGGCGAAGACTGTGATGCATAGTCCATGCAGGCCGGGTCTCCATTTGGGGCACCACGCAGGTGGACGGCGTCCCGCAACACATCATACCCTGAGACAGCCCACTCGTGCAACTGGACCCACACATACACTCCTTGCCCTCTCTGGTGCGAGCTTGGGGCTACCTGTGCAAGCGCTAGCCTCGCAGGTGAGCATGCATATTGGGGGAGCGAGGGGAGGACATGAGGGCTGGGGCGAAGATGACTGTATCACTGTCAGTTAGTACAAGGGATGACCCAGATGTGGAAAGGAAGAGACGTGTCCCGTGTGTACTGCAACTAGTCGCCAATCCAACTACCCCCCATGTCCGGAATGTAAGCCCGCACCTAGGCCCGCCCATCCGCCACATCGAACATACCACCAGCACGACAACCTTCCCATTCGAAACACTGACTGGGGGTGGCGACCAGTGTACAATCATGTGTAGCCTACCCACGCGTACATGTGGGCCCTCCATGATCCATGTCACCTGCGGCAAAGTCATGACATGCGCAATGAGGGAAGTGAGGAGAGCTGCCCGCCCCACGCGCAGAAGGTGCATCAGCTCCACAGACCCAGCAGCGAGTCCAGCAGGGGTCACATGTGCAGGGGCAGCTGTGCCTGGTGTGAAGGCACATGCATATAGACAGCACATCGACCAATGTGTAGTCTGCCCACATCTACAGTCCATCATCATGCGGACATAGGAATTGAACACAGGGCAACACATCTCAGTGGGTGCACCCACCGTGACCAACAATGCGCAATCATCGACGTACCCGCCCTGTGCATGGCCCCCCACCCAACGGAGGCACATCCAGTGCCACCATCCCACACACACAAGCCTTCCACGGAACATGCTGTGTCCAATGGTCAGTACAGAGTCAGCGCCCATCTGGTGGATCCTGAACAGGAGACACATGCACACACATGCCAGCTCCCACTATGTACGACTGCCACCTGGCACGTGCAATGTAACCTCTCACCTGTGACGTGTGACTGCAAGCACACAGCCGTCTTGGCATGGGGCTGTCAATGTGGACACCTGTCAATGTTTCGGGAGGTGTGATCCGTACAGTGCTGTACATAGGGTGCAGTGCTGACACCTACTACTGTCTCATATCCCCTCGTGCCACAGGTCCCACTTGTTTTGGCCGCTCAGCCTGTGCCCACATCGTCGTCGTCGTGTGCCATACTCATCCAGCCGCGGAAGCAGTTCCATGCTCAGCAGACATTCATGTTGCCGTGGCGTTGCCGCTTGACGGATATGCAGTCAGTCCCCATCAGCACGCCCCGCAAGTCATTGGGGCCTAGATCCCCATGTGCATGCACATGGCAGTGGTTTGTATCACTAGCCATTGCCATTGTTGGGAGACCTGTGTAAGTGTATTGTGGCCGTGCCGTCCCAGCTTGACAGCTGGGCTGTGGCTCATGTGCTTGCTCAGTCATGTCAGTGATGTGTATGCGAAATTGCTATGTGTCGTGTTGCTTTGACATGTGTCCTCTGCCATTGTCCCTAGGCGGAGACCGAACATTGACCGCCCATACCAATTGCTGGCAGACATGGAGGATACGGAGGTCATTAGGAAGTTTCGGCTGGACAGGCCAACCCTGCATCGACTGTGTGCCATGTTAGAACCCCATCTCCGTCCCCGCAGGGTGTATCCGACTGCTGTCACCCACACGGCTAAGGTGATGGCCGCCATGCATTTCTTCGCCACTGGGTCATTCCAGCACACAGTGGGCAGTGGAGGAGGGATGTCCCAGCCCATGTTCAGCAAGGTGCTGAGGGATGTACTGGCAGCCATGATGCTGTACCGGAACAGGTACATCCGCTTCCCCAGGGCTCGTGAATTGGCGGCAGTGAAGGGTGCATTCTATGCCCTTGGCAGAATCCCACACGTCGTTGGAGCCATTGACTGCACACATGTCGGCCTTGTTCCACCACAGGCCACTGAGCACCTGTACCGCAACAGGAAGCACACGCACTCCCTGAATGTGCAAGTGGTGTGCCTTGCGGACATGGTGATCACCCACGTGTGTGCAAAGTTCCCAGGCTCGGCCCATGACGCACACATAATGCGCAACAGCATCTTGCCACGACTGATGTCCAATATGCAACAGGATCGTGCCTGTATTGTCGGTGAGTATGTGGAGTGGTGTAGCGTGCTGGCTGTGCGATGCTGTCCCCTGTCCAGTTGGATTAGCAACGGTTCTCTGTGTCCCTCACACCCAGGTGACTCTGCGTATCCGAATGGGGCATGGCTGCTCAGTCCATTGAGGAATCCTCGCACCCCAGCAGACGATCGCTACAATGAGGCACATGGGAGGACCAGACGTGTGGTCGAGCGTACCTTTGGCCTCCTCAAGTCCAGGTTCAGGTGCCTGGACCGCACCGAGGGTGCGCTGGCGTACTCCCCACAGAAGGTGTGCCGGATAGTGGTGGCGTGCTGCATGCTGCACAATCTGGCCATTCGGAAGCAGATCCCCCTCATCGTGGATGACGGAGATCAACCAGGGCCCCAGCCCGCAGACCAGGACAGCTCGAGTGAGGAGGACAGCGGAGAGGAGGAAGCTGGTAATGTGCGGCAGCAGCTCATCGCCCGCTACTTCACTTGACGGTGAGTGTCCATGTACGACGGCTGATGTGGCTGTATCTGTGCAGGTGTGTGTGTGCTGTGTCAGGGTGGCCGTTTGTTCACTGCGTGCTGTGTGTCAACGCTCCATGGCCAGGGTAGTATGCCACTGTTGGTGGCTGTGGCATTGTGCCCTATAGCTCTGTGCGATGTGTGTACATTGCTTGTAGTTGTTGACATGTACTGTGTGATGGGTGTGTGACACACTCATTGAATGTGCTCCTGTTCTGTCTCCCACCCCTAGGTCCCTACAGGCCCTCCGGATTCAAATGCCATGCCACGCATCAGGTGCCTTTCCGCCCAAGGTGGCCGTTGTATTCCGTACAAATAAGACACAGGGCACAAACAGCAGTTAGTGAAAAAGGTGCATTTATTACAAACTGTGACATGTGATTGTGTGTAAGGTGATGACAAAAGTGGTGCGTGCAGTGACAATGAGCTGTCGGTCATGGCTGCGTGATGATCAGGGTGTACCCACTGGTTCTATGTCCATAGTCCAACACACACATGCCATCCAGATGGCTGTGTGGAGTGGGATCGTAGTCCAAGTCAATGCAGTGGCTGGTCAAGGAAGGCTGGCGGAAGGCTGGCTGGCTGCCTCACTTGCGTCTGGAGCGTGCGAAGTCCTCCCGGGAGATCTGTTTCCTCTTCGGACGGCCCCTTCCACGTTTGCGAGGGGGTGCCTGCTTGCGACATGCTGGTGGTTGAGGTGTGATCACTGGCTGTGGACGCAGGGGAACTGGACACTGCTGCTCCACCCTGCGCCCCGGCAGGTGGTGGCGGAGGGGAGCTGCTGTCCCTGGCTATGACCTCACCGCCACCACCAGCTGTCCCATGAGGTCCACGATTTGGCCCATACGGGCGTCCATGGACCTCAGCACCCCCAGCACCTCACGCGTGTCTGAAGCAGACCGGACCCATTGTCCTTGGGCCTCTTCATAGGCCCCAAGGACTCTGGCCATGTGAGGCAGGGCATGGCTCCCAGGGGAGGCTGGCGTTTCCCTGACCCTGCTCCTCCTACCAGTCCTGCTGCCACCGGCCTGCCCACTAGCCACATTGCTCACCACGGTCCTCGCTGTGGCTCCCAGGGTGGATCCAGTCGTCCGGGCCACCACCTGCGCTGGGGCTGGTGCCAGCGAAGACGTGGCGGTGGTGGCGGCGGTGGTGGTCGGTGCGGCGATGGTGGCGGTTGCGGCAGTGGTAGTGGCCACAATGACCGTGGGTGTGGCCGCAACGACAGTGGCAGCAGGGGGCTGTGAATGTTCAGCAGCCCTGGATGATGGGTTGGTGGGTAGGAGGGGTCCTGGGGAGCGGCTGGGCCCTGCCACACCAGATGGGCCTGCTTGGTTGTCCGTGTCCGAAGAGGAGGACAGATTCTCCAGATCCGTGTGTCCTCGTTGGGGGCTTGTAGGCTGGCTGTGCTGGCTGCTGGCTCCATCCCCAGCATCCAGCAGTTCATCACCTGTGGAGAGAATGAGATTTGTTATTGTGTTGCACCTGGCGAAGTATGTATTTGTCGTCTGACATTGACAGTTCGTGCAATCTCGTACATGGGTTTCCCGGAGGCGTGTGTGTGGCTGTAGCATCTGTAGTTGTGTGTGCTTGGCAATGGGACTGTGTGCTGTGCACATGTGGCATGGGACGGATTGGCCATGCCGATGGGTGTGTTGCTGTGCCCCTACTTATTGTGACTCTGGTGTATGCGGGATCCTGGCCCATCCTGGGTCTGGTTTGTACTTTGCTTTTGGGGTTCAAATGGAACGCTTAGGAACGCATATGGCAACATGGGGGCCATGCCCCTGATTCGCATTTGGGAGGGGATATGCTTTTGGGGTTCAAATGGAACGCTTAGGAACGCATATGGCAACATGGGGGCCATGCCCCAGATTCGCATTTGGGAGGGGATATGCTTTTGGGGTTCAAATGGAACGCTTAGGAACGCATATGGCAACATGGGGGCCATGCCCCAGATTCGCATTTGGGAGGGGATATGCTTTTGGGGTACATGCTGTGAGCCATGGGTGCCGAACGTGACATGTGTTGTGGCAGCATGACAGTGCATGGTTTGAGGTGTGTGCATGCTTGACATGGCCTGCATATTTGCTGTCTGTTGTGATTACTGGACATGGCATTGGACGCATCGTTATGAGTGAGTGATAGTTGTGTGCCAGCCAACGTATTGCAGTTGTCCCATCTCCTTGGTGTGTGTGCTGCCCTGTGCCATGTGCATCACTGCAGTGCTCGGGGGGTGTGGCCCATGTTGTGTGTTGTTGCTCACAGTGTGGCGTGCGCTTCATTGACTTCTGGCACATGGTTGGTCATGGGCATGTGTCTTAGCGTGACTGCTGTATGTGTGGCAGCTGTGCGGATGACATGCCTTTCATGAGACTGGGGCTGACGGATGGGATGGATGGTATGTTGTATGTGCATGGTGTGTCTGTGAGTTTGATGGGTTCAGTGGTGTTCGTGTGCATTTATGTTGTTCCGCTCTGTTGCGTCTAGTGTTGTTTGTCTTACATAGGCGTAGTTGTGGGGTGTGTTGTTGACAGGCAGTAGGGGCTACATGGACAGGACTTCAATGGTGTTTCGGTTGTGTGTGATGAGTTGCACAGTGGCTGCCGTGTGGGACTATATTCAGTGTGGCTTGTGCATGCAGACGTGGCTCCTTGGGTGTTGCTATGTCTGTGATGGGTCATGTGGGGTGTGAGTCTGTTGTTCATGTCCGTGTGCACATTGTTCACTTGTTCGTGACGGTGGGCGGTGCTGCGTGTTCGTCTGTTACGTGACATGTCCCATGTGTTGGTCGTGTTATGGTCCTCATGCCTCCAGTAATCCAGCCCTGTCCAGTTTCCCACCTGCAAGTTGTTCGTGCGTGCACTGTACTGGATGCCACATGGCTCTAAGCGGGGGTGCTCCATGTTGCAGGTCTGTGGGGGTAGGGGGTGTTGTGGGTCGTGGGGGTGGCTGGACACCCACTGACACCGATTGCTGTGGACCGTGATGTCTGCCTTTCGGCTGTCGTTGTGCACTGCGGTGGCTGACACGTGGCTGTGGGGTGTGGGGATGCTCCTCCTTGCTGTGCTGTGGGACTGGGGCCTGGTGTGTGTTGTACTTGGGCTGTCCACCGTCCCACCCACTGCACTTTGTGTTCCTGCCACTTACCTGTTACTTGTCGGTTAGTGCAGCTGTGGCGGACACATGGGTGTGGTGGGTGCTCGTTGTGGCGCTTCTGGCATATTTGGGGACATGTTGGTGGTTACGTGGCTGGCTTAGTGTACACATGTCCCCACGCATCTTACAGTTGTTCGGTTTGGGCTGTGTGTGGTAGTGTCTGTTGCATGTGTGTGTGATGTGTTGTGTATTGTGTGCTGGACATGGGGGTGTTTGTCCCTGGGAGCTGTGGCATGGTGGTAGTGCATGTGAGTACATAGCGGTGTGCTGGTATACATTAGTTTGTACTTACCAGCCTCCACTCCCCCTGTTAATCCGGCGAGGATCTCCGGATGGATTACGACTCGCACCTTCTCCTCCCACGCTTTGAAGGTCTTAAAGAGCGCGGGATTCCCTCCGCCAGTGACGGCAGCCAGCTCTCTGTTTTTGCCCTCCTTCTTCTTGACCAGGCTCTTTACGTCATTCCAACGTTTGTTAATCTCGACTCTGTTCCTGGGCAGGGTCCCGACTGCATTGACCTGGTCTACGATCCGGTTCCACATTCTGTTTCTGGTGGCTAGTGGTGTGTGCTGGACCATGTTCCCATAGATTTGTGGGTACACCTTGATGATCTCGTCGACCATGACCGTCAGCTCCATGGGCGTGAACTTGGGCATTCTTTGTGGTGCCATGATGTTTGTGGTGCTGGTGCGGTGTGTGTTGTGTAATGTGCAGGGGGTTTGTGGTGCCGGTGTTTGGTGGTGGTGGTGGTGGTGGTGTTTGGTGGTGGTGGTGGTGGTGGTGGTGGTAGTGATGTGTGCGTTTCTGTGGTGTGCTGCTGTCCTTGCTGTGTCACTGTGTCCTCTCCTCTCCTCTCTGGTTTGCAATGTAGCAAGGGGTTGTGGTCTGTGGGAGTGCTGCTTTTGTACTCACCTATGTGGGTGTGTCCTCATGGTCTGTTGTTTTCAGGTGTGTTGTGTCTGGGGTTCTGGCCTTTGTATTTTTTGTTTGTCCGGGGGGTGTTTTCGGGATGTGTACTGTGCTTGTGTATTTGTGCGTGCCTTGCTGTGTGGACTTGTTGGCCATGTTGTGTGCTATTGGTTTTGTGTGCGGATGGTTTCTGTGCAGGTACGTTGGCGCCATGGCTTCTGCCGTGTCGATTCTCATCGGCGTTGTTTGCGCTGGCGGGCGGTATATTTGTTGTTTTCCGCGCTCATGTCGGTGCGATCGTAATTTCACGTGCGGTGTGTCGGCCGTGAGGGCGGGCGGTTTTGTGTTGTCGTGCGTGTTTCCGTCCGTGGCGGGCGGTTTGACTCCGACTCGGACGTTGGCGGGCGGTATTTTGTGTGCTTTTTCCGCCGATGGCGGTTTTCGGTTTGTGTAATCGTAATGGCGTGGTCGGTGTTCAGGCGGTGTGTGCGGGCGGATTTTTGCCGCTTCCATGCCTGGCGGATTTATTTACGCCGGGTATCGTAATGGGCCCCTAAAATATTAAAAACATTTTCTATTTTAAAATGTGTATAAAATATTTTATCTACATATATTAAAACACTGTTAAAAATATATTGATTTAATTATCTGTATTTTTAAATGTATGTTTAAAAAACATAATGTCAAAAAAATGTTTGTTATACATGTGTTTGTTATACATGGCTATACAACATGTTTAAAAAATATATAATTGTAAAGAAAAATATATCTACACTACAACTATATCATATGTGTAATGTTAATTATTTTGAAGTTAAAAAATAATGTTTTGTTAGTAAAAAATAACAGAGAACTTGCTGTAGTCACTGTGAGATAATGTATAGTAAAAAATGTTACATAATAAAAGAGATGTTCAGGAAATATATATATAATAAATAATATAATCAAAAATATAAAACAGCAAAAATATATTAATAAAAAAAAGTATGCTGTAAATTACTATAACTTTTTAGGTTACAAATAAATATGAAAAATGCTAACACTTATTCGATTTCAATTTACCATTTCCATTTAAAATGTAGCTACATTGGGGAAAGTGTTCTACTTTGGAAAAGTTTTAATTTACTATTCCCACCCCAAACTTTTTTGGGGCAAACATAACCGCATGTGGGAATGTGGGGGTCTTTGTATGGAAATTGTACTATTCCCACTCTAAACCTAACCACATTGCAAAAGGTTTGGGACTTTAGAGGGCTCAGATTTACTGTTTCCTCTCCAAATGTAAACAAATTGAGGAATGTGTTGGACTTTGGTGGGGTGAGATTTACTATTTCCACTCCAAACCTAACTATATTGGGGAAAACGTTGGTTTTTGGATGGGTGAAATTTATTATTCCCACTCAGGTTTCGGGCTACGACAGATTTTAGGCCCGGGTACCAAGATAAAAGTGGCCCACATTAGTGAAAAGATGGCCCACAATCACAATTCAAGACACTTTTAAAGTTGTAAAGACATGCTGAATAGGTTATTTGCAAGGTATGCAAGACTACATGCATTTGGGCTTGCTACAGGCAATGTTCGTGGTAATATCTGGAAAATCAACAGTAAAATAAAAGGCCCAGCAGACCATAAAACAGGCCCACAAACTACCAAAAAATGGCCCACAAACTGACTAGTCAGACCAGCCCTTCTGACACTGCCAGATTGCCATATAGGGCAGTTCGGCCCAGTTTCCACTCGAAACCTAACCACACTGGGGCAAATTTTGGACTTTAGGGAGTGTGATTTACTATTGCCGCTCCAAAATTAACCACACTGGGGAAAGTGTTGAAATGTGGGGGGAAGTCAGATTTACTAGTCCCACTCCCCACTTAACCATATTGGGGAAAGTTTCGGGCTTTTGGCAGGGGAGCAGGATCACTCTTCCCATTCCAAACCTAACCACATTGTGGGACATGTTAGGGTTTGGGAGGTGAGATTTACTATTCCCACTTCAAAAGTAACCACATTTGGGAAAGTGTTGGACTCTGGGGGATGAGAGAGTGGTGAGATATACTATTCCCAGTTCAAAAGTAAGTGCATTCGGCACATTGCTGGACAATGCGAGTGAGGTTGGCTATTCCCCCTCCAATCTTAAATTGGGGAAGTGTTTTTCTTTAAAGGGGCTAAATTCACTATCCCTACTCAAATCTAAACCACAGTTGGGAAAGTGCTGGATTGTGAGGGTTTGTAATTTACTACAACCACAAAATTCTAAAACGCATTCCACTGAAAATTATTATTTTCAAGGAATCTATTTTACATATTTAAAAAACACATTATTAAATTTGCCAAAATGGAAGCAGTAACAAAAACATAAACACTATCTATTCTTCTCAAAATGGAATATACTATACATATAATTAGGTTAAATACAAAAAATAAATACATTAAATGTTTTACATATAAAACAAAAAAGTAAATTTAAAAAAAGAATCACATTTAAAACACAATTGCACGAAATTAAATTTGAAAAAGTAAAAGAAACATATTACAACACCATTATTTTAAACCAAAAATTATATATACATTAATGAAATATATTTGAGTTTAAAGACAATTTATTAATAAAAAACAAATCTTTTTTTAATGTAAATGACAGGTAGCAGAAATTGGTTAAAATATGACATTCATAAAAACATACAATAAATATTTAACAAACTACTCAAAATAAAAAATAAATAAGATTTGTACATGAGAATACTATGCTAAAATATTTTAGAACTATATAAAATATACATGTAATCACTGAATAGCAAAATCATATGAAATGTAAATAATATTTTAAAATGTAAAAGTTTAAGTAAAAAGCACAACAACTTCAAATATAACAAACATACACAAAACTTCTAATTTACTCCCACCCAATTCCCCTATAAACCCAGTATCCCACTCGTAATAATTTTTAAAAAATACAAACTTTTTTAAAAGTATGCAATATATTAATTAAAAAATAACATATAACAAATTCACACAAAACAGTGATATACATTACAACATAACATGCAACTACGCGTTTAACAATTGTATTAAAATACAGTAAAAAAAAACTATATTCTTATACCTGTAACAATCTGTGCCAAAATATTTTTTGACATTGTGATATTTAAGTCACAATATTTGTGTCTCATGATATTCTTGGCACAATATTTTGGCGGAAACCAAATACACATTTTAAATCAGGAAATGTTCAGCCTTTTCTTTTTAATGTTAATCTCAAACACCAAATTGCCCAAAGGACTTTCCTGTGTCACAAAATATAACCACTGCTTGCAGAATCTATTCTCTGGAAAAATGCATTCCGGATTAACAATGGAATTCAATTGTAAAGTACAAAGATTTTAGAAGTATCGTCACTTTAATTATGTTGCTTTGCCCATGCGCCTACACTTTTTTTTACAAATTTTGAATTTCTTCTTCATCTTCTGTCGCCTAAAGAAAGTTTGATGAATGATATTGATTGCGCTCTATGATCAGCCCTCATTCTGAAGACACCGAGGGCTGATTTACTAAGATTTTATGCCATGTTTGATTCACAAAAGGGACGCAAATCGGCATCAAATCCTTTTGTACAATTTTCTATCCAGCGCAAAACCTTGTTTAGTCCTGGAAATAAAGTGAAAGTAATGCGTAGCAGCGCATAGCACTGCTTTGCATTACTTAGCGCAAAGGGGATGTAACATCGATGATGCCTGGGATTTCCCATGCAACCACCCAAGGATTCTGATGGTAAACCCAATTTACTAAATAAAGTAGACAGGGTTTAGCATCAGAAAATAGCGCTCCTTTAACCAGGCACTATGAGGGAGAAATGCTTTTTTCTCCTTTATTTTCCGACTTTGCATGTGTGCAGCACTGTCCAGCACACATACAAAGTGGGAAAATGTTTAAAATTATTCTAAACATAGTTTTTTTTTACTGGAAGGGTATCCTTCCAGTGCAAAACCTATGCTTGACTCACAGAGACACCCTTGCAATATGGGGCAAAGGTGTCTCCGTGTCGCACAGCTGCTAATTTCAGCACCTGTGCAAGGGAGAGTGCCATATTTCAGTAAATTTGGCACTCTCTTGCTCCCTCCTTCTCACACAGTGCAGCATTTGTGGCTCCTGAACTGCGCTGCGTGTGAAATTGGTAAATCTGGCCCATAGCGTTAGTTACAACTCCGACCTGAAATGTCAACATTAAATAAGACTTAGCCTGTGCGAACTATTCTTTGACTGAATTCTATACCTATAAACTTACTCAGTTGGTTTTTCATCCAATGAGTGTTCAGCACAGACAAGCTTGGGCTTCATTTTAATAAATAATCATTCGTTTTGTTGCATACCAGTTGGTACAAATCACTTTTGGAAATGCTACAGCAATGCACCATTTTGCTCCATTTATGTCACTTGCTTATATAGTTAAATTAATTAAAATTAATGATAATTGTTGCATTATGAAATTCTATGGACACGCACAGGTAAGACAAATGCTCAAACTTCATATCTTGAAATTGTGTGGAATTTCAATAAAATGTCATGAAATTACATGACATTATGTAAGTTGCGCGAATGTAGTATGCCAGTATCTCACATAGGATACTGACAGCCAACTGGCTTGTGCAGAAAATGGTTCTTGGGAAGACATTTTCTGAGCATCTCAGTGTTAAGCAAGTTCCAATTATGAAAAAATAGTGCAATGGAAATTTTTGAGAAATTTCACATATCCTAAAAAGTGTGAATTTTGCATGCAAAGCAAAAGTTTGCCTGGGCCCAACGTAGTACACGGTTTAGGCATGGTCTTTGCTACCCTTTGAATGTTATAAATAATTCTGATTATTAAGTGTAGGAACTATTGTTCCTATTAATATTTTAATTTGTTCTGGTTCCTCCAGAATAAAAGAGAAAAATGTTCTTCTAGCTGAAAAATGTAATATAATTTTTTTTAGGATCACTTTGCACTGTTTCGGAAAAAATACACAGTAAGTTTCACTTACACACTTCTGCATTGTGGATTGGAATATTCTGAGCACCACCCTGTGTTCATCTCTGCACTGTGATCAAAGACAAATATTGCAGATGAAATAAGTCAATGGCATTCAACCACACATTTCTAACAGAGAATCGTTTACTGCCTGGTGTATGTTCACTTTGTACACAGAAAACGTGCATGAAGCCAATAGAGGTTTTGGCATTGTGTGATGACATAATAGTTAATATTACAGCAACACATCATTATCACTGACATTTAGGGGCCGATTCCGATTCGGGCCGGAAATCTCTCCGACCGAGCCGGACTCGGAGAGATTCCCGACCGAATCGGACCCTAGCAGCCCGACCGAACGAGTACGATGCGCACGTATGCCATCGGACTCGATTCGGTCGGACTCCATTGAAGTCAATGGGAGCCAGTCGTACGACGCGTACACGGGCTCCCATTGACTCAATGGGCACGACCTTGAACAAGGGCGCCCCCTACAGCGTGTTCGCGTCGATGCGGGTCGCGCCGTACATGCACGTGTAGGGGGACCCATGGCTCCCCCTGTGTGTGACTCGCGTGCCTACGCTTCCAGGGGGTCCGACACGGACCCCAAAGTGCGGCTCCGACAGCTCCTTGGAGCCGGACTGCGCGAGTCGGTCGGAGCGGTCGAGGTGCGCATCGTACTTACCCGGCTGGGGAACGTCTCCATTGCGCGGTGCGAGTCGTCCCCGTGCGAGTCGGTCGGAGCGGTCGGGTCCTGCGAACGAGTCGGTCGGAGATTTCGCGAGCGCACGCATCGTACTCGCTCGCCCGGACGCACGTACGATTCGGTCGGGAAATAGGGCTCCGAATCGGATCCGGTAAAGCCGAATCCGATTCGGAGCCCTACCGGCCGAGATCGGAATCGGCCCCTTAATGTTGAAATTTGGGTGGAGTCATGATCCTCCATTTACATATGGATGTGTCTCCACGCTTGTCTGCCTTCTGAAATGCATCTGAAAATTTCTCAGTATGTTTTTGCTGACAGGTGGTAGGTAACCATGTAACCCCATAAAGTAATACTCCGGCCACTCTCACACTGAAATGCTGCAGGAATGTAAGGGCCTGATTATGAGCTTGCAGGTGTGGGAGCAGGTTTACAAGTTATCTTGTGGTCTGGCGGGTGGTCCTTTGGCATTCCCATGGCGGTGCCTATTAAAAAGGAACCGCAATGGGAGAGACAAAGCCCATTTCTGCACGGCATGGGCTGTGTAGTCCATGCCCTGCAGGAAAGGGGGTGCATGCAGACGGTGGGGCACACCATGTGTTCCCCTGCATTCAGGGCTCCCCCTTTGTTTACTCACCACCTCACTTTTCATGGCGGGCTCACCGCCATGAAATGTGAGGCGGTCCGAAAAATCTTAATATGCTTGGCGGTGCTGCAGCTGCACCGCCAAGCATATTGTGGCCACAGCCGGGGATCGCGGATCCCTGGTGGTTGCGGTGGTCCTATAGCAGTCCAACCGCCGTAGTTGTAATACAGCAGTCCGACTGCCGGTGCTGTGGTCCCCGAGCGCCACTGCACCTCCACCGCGGGTTTGTAATCGGGCCCTAAGACTAGAATATGCATTCTGATGTTAGAGAAATCCTGTGTGCCTGGGAAAGGAATTAAGGAATGTATTTGGATCCCCTTAATTCTTGGACTCCGAAGGCCACCCTAAGGACCAAAGAAGTGGGTCTTTTGCAGGCCCCACAAGGAGAAAGGGGGTATGGGACTTATCCAGTAGTGGCTACTGGTGTTGAAGAAAAGTCTGGGAAAAGGAGAGTCTCTAAAGAACAGAGTCTGCTGCATTGCCCTGGACAAACATGGAACGTCAGTTGGAACTAGACTTTTGGCTGTGGTCCTAAGTGGGATGAGAAAAATATTTTCCCACTAGAGCACATGGCAAGGTGTATATTGAGAAGACAAGTGAAATGTGGGGAGAATTTCATCACCAGAGAATTGGTTATTCTGCTTTTATTATATGTTCTAACTATCTAGACATACCATAATAAGTAGGACATACCTTCATCATTTACTTGTTTTACATTTTGAACATTTGCTGCACTTTTCTGAAGTTAGGATTTTAAAAGACAGGCTTTTAAAGAAACTATTCCGTTTTAAATTGTGGGCATTGACGTGCGTAATGCCCCAAAACGAATCCACTGCTGCCCTCTAGTGGTCCTAATGTTCGTTTTTGTTTTCTTTGAAGGGCCACGGGCACTCACTTTGTGAGTTAATTTTCGCAACGATACTGACTTTAATGAAAACAATATTATTAGTAGTGACTATTTGCAGATTCCTCTGTCAATTTTTAATTATTAAAGAATCTTCGGTTTTGTAGTTTGTATAGTGTGAAGGCGAGTGTAACATTATTTATTGAAAAGCACGAGAATAAAAGACAGCTTCCCTCACATCTAATTTTTAACAGTCGCACATAGAACCTTGAGAAAGCGTGTTGTAGAATATATAGAATGTTCCAAGAAACAGGACTTCCGAGAGATGAATGTTTATTTCTTTACTGGCTGGTGTGTTTTGGTACAGCTCTCCATTTACCTCACACAAATCTTCCGAGGAAGTCCTTGGAAGTCATTCCAAACTACCAAGGGTAAGCTCAAGATTCCTCTCTGAATCCAGGGTTTATGCTACAGTGTCCCACTGTTTTAACTGTTTAAGTGCTCAATAGGGAGACCTCTTCCCCCACCTCTTCTCTTTCTATCTTCTAGCCCGATGATCAGTACCATGATGTAATCCGTTTCAGACATCCTGGAAAAAGATTACTTTCTGTTTAATGTGTTGTTGTACCCTCTGTTTTGAATCAGTTAGTAAGGAACAGGCATTCAGCTGAGCTGAGGGAGTGGCTCAAGTGACCTGGGTGGCCTGGAGCATCCCACTGCCATGATAACCTTGTGATTAACATGCTTAAGTTTGAGATGTGTGTGCCCTTTTAGGACCCATCAGCCTTTACAATCCATTTCATCAATGGTACAGTAGTCAAAGTTGTTGTTCACTGTCTTTTTCTTGTTTGCACACAAACCTGCTTTTTCGTGCTTGTTTGTAGTACTGTGGAGCACACAAACAGCAAAATATATATTTACTCTGCAAATGCTATTTATGTTTGATATTCTTCTTTGTAGTAATAATGAGGGTCACAATGGGCAGGTTTTCATACAAAGTGATGAACTATCATAAAACATTATGTCAGCTAATCTCTACAGTGCAAAATACTTTGTCTCAATATGGAAAAACATTTGTGTTATTCTGGATATTTGTGCTGCATTTTGTGCATATTCAGTGTTTGGTCTTTCTGTGATGTATCACTCACTCCTGCCCTGCATGAGTGGATGTTTGTTCTGTGTGGCAATGCAGAAGTACTGGAGTATTTGTGTATTTTGTGCACTGGCATCCTCCCGCCTTACTGCGTTATTTGTGGGAGTGCACTTTCATTTGCATTACTCTCCGTGGCACGCCTCTCATTGTCTCCTTGGCACTCTCATGGTTGGCTTCTGTCTCCATGATTTTAGATACCAGTAAATGAAAACTCCTACTTTTTCACATATGTAGTAATTTCTGAATGTGTAACATTAGGCGTTCATGGGAATATGGGCACACATGCGGAGGCATGTATACATGAAAGCTAATATTCGATGTTTGTTATCAGTGTAATTTGACAGACAAGAACGCCTCTAAGGTGTTTGACTCTGTTTACTCATGTTAATTGGGGGTGTACATTAGGAAGGGAAGACCAGTTCTGTTCAGTGAGGACAGGCTGCATAACTGCATAAGGGGATACGAGGCCAACTGAGGGGGTCATTGTAACATGGGGAGGAGCCAGTGCTGAAGACAAGAGGGCTGTGAGGTCCTTCGCTGGGGACAGTGTGTCCACAGAAGTGACTGGAAAGTCGACAGGGTGGGGCAAGGGTGAAAGAGGCCGGGGTTTATTGTTTATTAGTGGAGGGTTAGGTCTGTGAGGTGATTGTGGTCGTGTCAGGTTGTGGCAATGAATCACAAAGAAGATGCCATTTACGCATAATGTGGTGTCTCTGGTCCCACATGCTATTTCTCCTGAGGACAGGCTCGTTGCTACAGCTATTGTTATTGGTAATTAGTTGGTCACATGTGTTGGATCTTGGGCCTTAGGCTCTCATGCAGACATGCAAATGACCACGCAGACACACAGTAGGGGTAACTGGAACTTGCCCAAGGCACGTGCGCCCGACCCCTTTTATTAGCAGGTTCACCTGACCGGTGACACCTGTGATGGATGGGTGTGAGGCAGTGCTTATTTTGTAATAAAATAAGTGCTGGGGCCCTCGTCAGAAGGCCACTAGAGCTGGCACCACCCATAGCCCCTGCCAGCACTGCCAAAACAAAACTATTAACCATCACACTCCTAAAAGTGTGACAAGTCAGACTATGCCAGGCTCCCAAAGCTGTAACAATCACTTGGGTGGCAGGTAGTAGTAATTTTTAATGTCTAAATATTAATAAATATCTGTTGTTGAGCTCATCACTAAATTACACACCATGAGTCAGACTGTCATATGCACCAGTGTTGACAATGAAGTGCCGGTGCAGAGCACCGGAAACCACCGGCTTAAATTAAGCACTGGTGTGGGGTGAGTGTAGAGGCCAGCCCTCGGGGAGTGGCTGGTTACATAGGGCATATGCTGGAACACTAGAACATGTCCAGCAGATCACTACAACATGTACCACGCTCATACATTTAGAAATACCAGCTTCACAGTTCATTGGAGGAGACAAGAGGGATGATGCCTGTCAGGATGGGCAGTGTGCAGGGGTGGAAGAATTCTAGTCTGATGGCAAAGGATAGCTTTTATTTGAACCAAAAGAAGGGCCTCAGTTATGGTTTGGTGGCCTGGTCACCAAATACTAGGAGAAGCAGAGGCATCCCACCACCACTTCAGCTGTTTCAGACCCTCCAAATCGAGAGTTATCAGCCCAGATGGTAGCTTTTTTTCCCCTGATGCAGCTCCCACTTCCATCCTGAGAACCGCTTCATGTAAAAACAACACAAAGCCATGGGGCATGTTAGACCTACCATCACTTTAGTATTTTTCAAAGACTGACCATCAAAGCAGGGATGTCCCTCACATGTTGGGAGTATTTTTGTACATGGCTGGTATTTTTGTACTTTTTCTGTCCAAGGACCTTCATAATTGTCATGATGGGCTCAGACAGAAAGGATGTTGTTAAACATGTCAGGATCATGACTGCTATTTCTACCAGCATTGTGTGCATTGCTAGGGTATTCCCGATGTAGGGCAATTAGCGGCTCTGCCTTTGGGAAATCATCATTGCGTGCATTTAGGGGTTACCAGGGTTCGTTCCTGCGATCTCTGGTTTACCCCGGGCGACCCCTGGCACTGCCTTTGCGACCCCTAGCTTCAGAGGTGGTGAAATCAGTGCCAGGAACACAGGGGCACCTTGTCCTTATGGACATTGGTTGGGCCCCAGCGCTCTTTGTTTTCTGTCAGTTTTTTTATTCTAATAGTGAATAATGTTACATTATTGACTATTAGGGTTATAAAAATGGACACAAATAGATGGAAATTACTTTGCCTGACAGATGAGGTAAGTAAAAAAAATGCTTTTAAATGTATGTTGTGTGCATGCTTGCGGGAGTTCATGTATTAGAGAATGTGCGTGTACACGTAAGCAGAGTGTCTGCATGTGTGAATATGTGTGTGTGAGTAAAAGCAAAGGTCAAAGGGCATGTGATGTCCCTTCCAGTACCCCTGGCATTTTGATTGAATTGACGTCCATGACTGCATGCCCATAAATGAGGTGGCAGAGGGGTGGGAAGAAATATCTGCCACTTTTAGGAGCATGTCCAGTTTCTGGTCCATTCTAAATCACATTTAACTCTGTTTTTGGAAATGAAAAGGATGGGAGAAACAAATATGCCAAGAGTTCGCCTCTAAAAAGATGTTCATGAAGAATATTGTTGCACACGAAAAAGAAAATATTCCTTGGGAATATATACAAGATTTCTGAGTGCCAGGCAGTATTTTTTCTGTATCCATTTGGACCAGGATCCGTTTCTGAAGGTGAAAAGTAAATGGGCAGACGCAAGGCAAAAGGAGAAAACAACAGTAAGTGTGAAGACAACCATCCACAGACTGCACCTCTTGACTGCTGCACTGCACCCTGCACACTACAAGAAGATAAGTAAGACTTATTCTAAATTGGAAGTTGTCTAGTCTTTATTGTTCGGAGAAAGTGAGGGGCAGAATAACTGGAGGTAGTATCATTTCAGAATGTTGCTGTAAAACTCATACTTAGATTAATTGTGAAAAAGTGAATGGTGATTAGCCATGCTGAACACATTTTAATTTACCATAAATTATCTAGTGTTTTATAAATATTATACTGTGTGAATTTCTAACTGCTATTGTAGAAACTAATGTATTGCTTAGTAGACCATTCTGAATTCTATTGTTGAAATATTTTAGTACTTTGTGCATGTTTATATATTTTGGGATAGATACGTCTATGTCACACAAATAAATAACTAAAGTGAATTGAGTGTCAAATGAGGCAGCAGAGCACCGGCCACATTTTGAATTTCCTGTGTGGTTAAACGGGGTCATAAAAGTAGGCCGTTTTTTAAATGGGGTACAGGGCAAACACAAGTTATATTTTGAATTGAGCAGTGGCGGCTCCTCCATAGGGGTGTCGCCCTACTGCTTTCTCGCAGTGCGAGAAGCAGAAACATAAAATGGTAAAACTACCATTTTATGTTTCTGCTTCTCGTACTGCGAGAAAGCAGAAGTGCCTGGAGTGCCTGGTTGGGGGCGGGCGGGTGGGCGGTCCTTCTCGAGGGCAGGGGGGGAGTGGCTTGCCCACTGTTGTGGGTACTGACTGTTTGGTCGGCCCCAGGGCCGACCAACCCAGTCATTGGCACTCTCCCTTTTTCTCTATGTAGGCTGCTGCATGCAGCCTACATAGAGAAAATGGCTCGGCTGGGGCGCTCTCCGCTGCGCCTCACCAATCACAACGCTGCCATTGCAGCGTTGTGATTGGCTTAGGGGAGGGAGGCTGCCTGTGGCTGCTTCCTGTTGGGACCCCGCCACTTCCAGGAGCTGAGGCGGCGCGGGACTCAGGACCCGGTAAGGTAAGTTTTAATTTGTTTTTAATTATAACGACCCCCTACCCGCGAGTCCCCTACCCGCGACTGCCATGTTCCACCGGCCACGACTGGCGTTTAAAAGTCGTACTCAAGCACAGAGGTCGATTATGGTTTTCGCCATTGTTTATTCTAGAAGAAATTTGCTTTTAATTCACGCTGCGGCAGGGAGGCAGAAAGTATATTTAGGGCTGCCTCGGCCCTCGATGAAGAAAGGCAGGTATCACTGACTGCGCCGATTATGAAAGCCTGGGGTTCTTTTGCAAGGGGCAGCTTCCCCCCGTTGCTGCCCCAAGCACCTCTAGTACCAGGATCACAGACTTCGAAGTTTTCAATCAATCATTCTGAGTTCCCTTCATGCATGTTGGGCACATGGACACTTGTTAGTCACCTTCAGTAAGGACACAAAGAGTTATTGTAAAACAGCCGCATCGTTTACCTTACTTAATTTTCCTCTTTTAAAGACGAAGGGGCAGATCTACAAGAAACTAACGCAGCGCGGTGCCGGAAGTCATTTTGCTGCGCCGCGCTGTGTTAGTTTCGAAGCACAGGGATGCGACATATTACAACAATATGTCGCATGTCTGTGTTTCCCCCTGCGCTGGCGTACAAACTGCTGCCTTGCGCCGGCACCCTTGCACCATGGTGCAAGGATGCCTGCGTTGTGGGGAGATTGTTTTTGTGCAGGAAGGTGACCTTCCTGCACAAAAACAATCAATTGAGGTGATTTCCTCTTCCAATGTGTGCTGTAGAATGCAGTACGCATTGAAAGAGGAAAAACCAAGGAGAAATGAAAACATTTCTCCTCGTTGCACCTCGCTACTGGCGTAGCATTCTGACGCATTTCCAGATTTACGATTTCTCGTAAATCTGGAATTGCATCAGTGGACATGGGTGTTGCGTGGGAACACCCACAGCAACACCCATGTCATGCCCCTAACACGCAAAGGGTTGCGAGAACAGGGGCGATATTTACAAGCACAGGTTAAGTCACGCAGGGTGACTTTACCTGTTCTTGTAAATATCACTTAGCAGGCTGCGCCACCGGTGCGTCACGCAACGTGATGCACCGGCGGCGCAAGGGGCTTGTAAATCTGCCCAGAAGTCTGAAAGGAAAACTCCAATCAACGTCGCTCTGTCAGTGACCTCCAGAGAGCTGTAATCCATTTTTCGAACCCCCCTTTTGTACTTTAAAACAGAAAGCGAGTATGCTGCGCACACCACAATGCAGCCTCACAGGCCCGGACCAGGCCCATATTATTGGCCTTTGTATGATGCACGGGCGCCTAAACCCACACACAAACGGACCGCCTGCAGACACCCATTTCATGAAGTCAGGGCCGGAGTGGGAACCCAAAGCACTTATCTATTAACCTTTTCTCTGTGAGTGCAACCGAGTGCTTGGGGTCATGCACGGGTCTACACTAACAAATATATGTGCGTTTTTACATATTAAGTCATACCTGCTACGACGGAAAAAGAGATTAAGGAATGCCAGCATTGACTGAATAGTCAAAGCGTTCCTATGTTCTCATTCGTTATAATCTCATCAATTCAATATCATTGATGACGTCTTGGAATGCATAAAAGGGGCTGTGCCGTGGAGCATGAGTTCAGCTTTCCATTCAGGCACCTCTGAGTTTTGTGCTCATGTTTTGTTTTCACCAGTGCACTGAAGCGCGCTCTTTAAGTCCATCCATTTCAGCAATGAGGTGATGGTCAGTTGGTACAGAGCAAAGCATAAGGATTGTCATAGGTTCCCTGACAAGCGAATGAAGCCCCAGGAGGAAATCTAATCCCAAATGAATTCTTCAAAGAATATCATCCCTGATAGTACCTAAACTAGACACTATGGGGTCGATTCCGACCTCGGCCGGTAGGGCACCGAATCGGATTCGGCTTAACCGGATCCGATTCGGAGCCCTATTTCCCGACCGATTCGTACGTGCATCCGGGCGAGCGAGTACGATGCGTGCGCTCGCGAAATCTCCGACCGACTCGTTCGCAGGACCCGACCGCTCCGACCGACTCGCACGGGGACGACTCGCACCGCGCAATGGAGACGTTCCCTGGCCGGGTAAGTACGATGCGCACCTCGACCGCTCCGACCGACTCGCGCAGTCCGGCTCCAAGGAGCTGTCGGAGCCGCACTTTGGGGGTCCGTGTCGGACCCCCCTGGAAGCGTAGGCGTGCGAGTCGCACACAGGGGGGACCCATGGGTCCCCCCTACACGTGCATGTACGGCGCGACCCGCATCGACGCGAACACGCTGTAGGGGGCGCCCTTGTTCGCGTCGTGCCCATTGAGTCAATGGGAGCCCGTGTACGCGTCGTACGGCTGGCTCCCATTGACTTCAATGGGAGTCCGACCGAATCGAGTCCGATAGCATACGTGCGCATCGTACTCGTTCGGTCGGGCTGCTAGGGTCCGATTCGGTCGGAAATCTCTCCGGGTCCGGCTCGGTCGGGGAGATTTCCGGCCCGAATCGGAATCGGCCCCTAAATATAATGATGCCGGTTGGCATGGAAGCTCAGATAAATGAGGAATTTCCCCAAGAACCTATAGCATATCTTTTTAAAAGAGCACCTGTAGAGTATTGGTTTTAACAATCTCGCGTATTTTATTTTCAGCTTGCCATGGGGAGGTCAATCTAGCGACCAAATGTGACGAATAAGGTGATTTATATCCTTTTTTGGTTATCTTAGTCACGTGAACTGAGATACCTTGGTGTGTTCTGTAGATTAGGTCTTGATAAAACTGCAAATACTTTGCAGAATGCTAAAACATGACGCATTTCTTATGACATGAAGAGTGCAGCTGAGTATCGCTCTTTTTTTTAATCATGAAGGAGGAGGGCGTTAATACATTTTGTACTGCCCACCATCACACATTTTTAGGTGATTAATAGGTTGATTGATACACCACATTGTAGTTAGGCAAGCATAGGGCCTGATTCACAAACTGCTCTTTGCAGTACATAAAGTAGTACTATAGTTATACTGCTTACTTATTCTAAATCCGGTTCCCAAACCTACAGGCAGAGAGCTCTACCTCCACCTCTCACATAAGATGTGCAGCTGACTGCCATAGAAAATAATGGAGGCAGCAACTTAAAATTACACCTCATAGGAAATAATGTTAAATAAAATGAATTCGACTTTTAATATACATATATCAGCTTAAAATGGAGCATTTCATTTGGGGAGTTGCTCCATGCCAAAAGAAATTGTTCTACCAAGGAATTGTATGAATGATATGAAATTGAGGAGAATAACATGTTAAGTAGATCCCAGAAAGGGGCTATCCCCAAAAAGTACTTAACACAACTCAGCACAAGGTAACATTGATGAAACAGGACGATTTTTTCTTTAACAAAAAACGTGAAGATTCGTTTGTAAATCAGATCACTACTACATTGATTGGATAGTGTCTGGGTTGCGTTGCCTTATATTGCCCCGCATGTGGTATGTGAGTCAGGCAATCCAAGGCAGAGGGCACTGTTGGGCTCATCATGACAGCCATACACTGGGAAATATTAACTCTGGCAAATGGTTCTAACTAGAGTAAATAAAGCAAAATAACTTTCAGTGAATGAACACCCCTCGATTACAAAATACTCCATATGAAAAAAACCTCTTTGAGTTAACGTGATAAACTTGCTGGCCTGCTCATTTATTCACCTAGATCAAAAGGGCAGGTTTATTTTGGAATATGCTGACGTTTCTGATCACCAGGTGTCTTCTTGTGGTTTAAATCCTCATCTTGGTTCACAAATAAGTAAGGGGATTATTCAGTCATTCCCTAAGGAGCCACACTGTCTAAAGCCATGATCCACACTGCGCATCTCACCCACCTGCAACCCACTGTTCTGTTCTAGGCACCCACCTGCAACTCGCCTACTTTATTATAACATGTCTATCATGCCCACCTGCAACCTGTGTATTCCTTCCATTCACATGAGACCAACCAATTGAATATACTCGCCTAAAACACACTTATCCATATATACCTATTTTATCCCACCGGCAGCCTAATACATCTAAAACATACCCTTTCTTTTCACTTACAACCCAGCTATTCTGGCCACCTACTACAACACATCTATGTATTCATCCACTCACAGAAAACCCATTTGCACGCGATTGAGCTATTCATTATCCACACAATGCACACACGAAACATTTACTTGCATCACCCCAATGCTACTAACCCACCTCCAGCCTACCTTTCCCATGCACACAGCACTAACTCACCTATCCCATTTGCCCACCCCATCCTGACTGTCTTACTCACCCACTTACAGTGCACACATCACATTCATCTCATTCTTCCAACAGCATGTCAGTTTTCACTCACTCCCACCTAAATCTGGTCTATCCAGCTGTACATCTGCTATCCATTCATCTCCGTAGCCTGCCCACAGCCACATATGCCATTAGCCATCTCACAATCCACAAACCCAACACTTTCACTCACAGTCCACCTATTCCGTCCATCCAAACAAGAAACAGCACACCACTTGGCTTTCTCAAATGTACATCACTGCTGGTTTAGGAGCTCTTTTTTTTTTTAAACATATTTTCAATATTTAAACTTCCTTTGAGGATCAGTTTCATGTTCAATTTCCCATGTGAATGGAATATGCATTAGATTTACTTCTGTAACACTGTCTTCTTTAGTCAAGGACTCCCCAGAGAAAATGTGCCCCCTCACCAACAATATATTTTCTCTGCTTTCACAGCAGCCATCACGTCTCTTCTGTCCCAGAAAACCTTTTGTCTAAAGCAAAAACAGTCATTTGGAAAGTCATCGTAATGGTGGTGTTCATGCAATTTCCATCCCAACAGGTGGTGAATGCCATTTATTATGAGCTCTCCACACATCAGTTGAGCCAAAGCATTCTCAGGAAATTTGGTGTGATTATATGGGTATGGAGTGAGGGTTGTATTCCTGACTTTGTTGGCAGTGTTTGATATGCTGTATACATTGATATTGATGGTGTTCACCTGTTTCAAATGCAGCAACCAATGGCTATATAGCATTTGTACATTACATATGACAGTAAATAGCTGCAGTTTCTCTGTCTGTACTGATCCCTTAAGATTATCTCTGTAGCCCTTGTCTACCTTTGCTTTACTTATTTGATGTGTTGGTGTGTCCTCATGATTACAAATTTGCTTGAAAATGCACCATTTTTCCACTCTTTTTTCAAAAATTTTGCGGGGGAGAAGCCCCACGAACCCCCCGTAGATTGTTCACGCTCGCTCGCTATGCTCGCTCGCTACAGTGCAGTACAACAACTATTTTACGCCTCACTACTTTCAAATGTCACCAGCCGCCACTGGAATTGAGGGCAGGAATTGAGATGGGCTTTATAGTTGCTGACAGGACAGTGGATGTGTCTTTTTATCTTGTTTTTGAGGTTGGGGTTTTAGGACGCCATATCCTAGAAGGTAGCTCTCTCACACCCGAACATATTACCGATTGGACAGGCCACTTTGGAATTGGATGTGCCCACAAAACTCTCCATAGACAGTCAATAATATGCTTAAGATATACGGTTGAGTGAGCTTTATCTATCCCATAAATATGAAACTCTAAACCTACCTTTAGTCTTTCATTTAGTCTTCATAAACGCCAGGCAAGCAGGAGTGATGAATTCGGTGGTGCATGTGCATCAGTAGGTGAAGCAGCACAGAAACATTTGTTCATGTTTGCAGCAAAAACAGCATTATTGGTTCCTAGGTTACAAAATCGGCGCACTGCGCCTTCATTTGAAGTGTGTGTTTTTCTCGTCATTTCCAAAAATGCATCTCGCTGACAGCGAGCAGAGCCAGCCCCTGCCTGTGTCTCAAGCATTCACGCTTTGGTTTTTTATTGTTATTGTTCGGTGTGGGCGGTTGGTATCTGCGCTGAGGAGTGTGGGCCCAGATGCTATTTTGGAGACACTCTTAATAAGCAGCATTATCATCCATCACATAAGTTAGTAAATGCCTGCTTTATGTGCTATTATGAACGATGAACTCCCTGACTTCCTCTGACAATAGTCGGATCCATCAAACGCTAAAAGATGTACTTAAGAAAAATGACAACTTAATTTCTATTAGTCATCTAATCCTATTCTTGAGTGGTACTGCGACCATAGAAATATGACAAGATTGCAGAACTAATGGCTTTACATTTTAAAAAATTCGATTCCCGTCCCTACCAGCATTTGCTCACTCCTCGGTTTCCTTTTCTTATAAAAAAGCATTGAAATTCAGTGCATTTTGGTGGCACTTATTTTGCTTAGTTCATTTTAGGTATACTCTCCCTGCACAGAGTGCATTTGAATTGCGTATTACCGAGATGTGATGTGACTTTTAACCCTATAGAGGAGAGGTCACTTGGGAAATGGAATCTCATCCTGCGCGTTCTAATCCTCTTTTGAAGCAGACACAAACCGTCTTGTTTAAAAAAAAAAAAAATTGAGGGGGGGCAAATCTATGAAACCCACAGAGTGGTTGTGGCCTCTTGCCTCCACTTTTATAACATAATGAAAGGAAATAGCCCCTCTATTGCTTTTCAGTGCATGTCTATGCAACCTCCTGAGGATGAAGATTCCTTGTAATGGCTACAAAGCATATGTACTAAACATAGCATATGTACTAGCAGAGTGAGTTCCTCCTACATTTTTCACTGAGCATCTTTTTAGAAATACTATTTTTACCAGCGTAAGGTCACCTGTTTGCATGGCGATTTTGTTTGTTTTTCAAGCCACAGTGTATGTTGTATGTTGTATGCTGCTCGCAGAGAAAACATTCATGGCAATTTATTTCTTTTGACTTGACTGTGATGGAGCAGGATTTCCCAAAAAGAAACCAGCTCGAATTTACACCCCCATAATACGTACTAACAGTGTGTAGTAACAGTTTAACATACACTTTACATAAACACGTGGGAAACTGCTTTGCGCATGTATGTACTAACATGAACTAATGCATGAAAGAACTAGGCCGCACTTTGCGCCTCTAAAAGAAACAAAAATAATGCATGAAATAACTAGGCCGCATACTAAAATGCGTTTGAAAGAAACAGAATTAATGCATGTTGAGCTGCATTTTATATTTCGCACCTTACATCTTGCTTTGAAAAATAATGAATAATATCGCTTTTGCCTTAAGCTTATGTTAGGAAAACATGTAACAGGGGATAATGCAAAGGTGGGTGGTAAACAGTGAAAAATGCATTTCTATGTAATTAATGAATGCTTATGTTCTATTTGCCGTAGTGAGCTGAAATGAGCCTCCATTAATCTTAAGTTGACCAGATAGAGGAGGGGCTGGAGTGAGAGCAAAAATGTCATGACAATGCAGCCAGAAGTACTGAACGCTGCGGATGATGAACACTGGTTCAAGGCTAAAGCAGCCCAGAGAACATCGATTGCCTGCCAAAAGGATGTGACTGACCGTGGGACTAAAAGACTGCTTCTGCGGACATTGTGGAAAAGATGTATGAAAATGTATCAAATGTATCACATAATAAACCATGTGAACGAGTCAGTATTAAATCATGGGAAAGGATGTAGACTTATATTCATGAACAACAAATAAATTAAATCACGGTGGTGTGATGCACCACCTCCCCGAGCACCAAATGAACTGTTGAGTTTCGCAAAATGTTTCAATTAATGTGGGTTGGACATGTAGGTTTTAGAGTATATCTGGGGTGCCTTTAGGTGTGTGGTTTGGAAAAGCAGCGGTAGGAGATTGAGAGGGAGATGCGTCGCTGTCCGTCAGTTTGCAGGGAGGCCTAGCTGTTCCTGTCCCTGTCCCGTTCCTGTCTCTGAAATCTTTGTTCCTTGACTTAGTTCGGGGAACCCCCACTGTCCCCTCGGCCAAGGGGTGGTATTTCACAGATCCTTTGGGTTTGTATTATTCTGACTCGTACTTTGCAAATTATTTTTAAATGTATTCTTGTCTCTGAAACTTATGTCTCTTCATCTATCCACTCCGTCATAAGCATATTGTTTTTGCATTATTTTTGCTGAAACATATGTCTCTTCATCTATCCACTCCGTCATAAGTATATTGTTTTCGCATTATTTTTGCTGAAACTTATGTCACTGCATCTATCCACTCCCTCATATGCATATTAATAATTGTGATGAGTTTTGATATTGTTTGTATTGCTGTTTATTTTTCTCTCCCATGTGTGAAATTCTTTGTTTGCATTGTGACCTGTGTACAAAGAGCATAACCCTATAATTGAGATAAAATTTTGTTTAAAACTTATCGAGAGTTTGGAGTTATTTAGCTGTTTAGAAAGTCATTTAGTCATATTATTACCATCAACTTCTCAACTAATTGGTCCATCGACAGAGAGGAAAGAGAGTTGATATAATGTGCAAGTTATGTATTTAGAATTGTTAAATATGAATCTGTGAAGAAAACATTTTTCACGTCTTTTAAACTTGACCCCCAGCGCATCAGGGATTTGGGTGAATGTGTATGGGCCATTGTATGAAATCTTGATGAGTATTGAGGCCTGATTAAGTGTCACGTTGGATCAGTTTTCTGGTAGCAGAGGACGGTTTAATTATTGATTAGTTTGGTAATAATTATTAATTATTGATTATATGTTTTAACAAGAAAAAGTTAGTGTCCTGTTCTATGTTGTCTAGAAGTACAGGTACGGAGGTACCTGAGGAATCATGGAATTTAGCCTGAAATAGGCAGAAGAAGAGTGTGGATAAAGAAATCACACTGCAGAAGTACTTTGTCTGTTGTAATAATACTATACGGCGGAAGGCTGTAGGTGTTATAATTTAGGGACAATTTCGTATGTGAGAAGAGTATTTGAAATGGTGAAGGGTCCACTTTCGAAACTCTGGCCTTATCCCCAGAGGAGTACCAAGACCTCTTTTACACCAAAAAGTCCTCTTGCGAAACTTTGGCCTTATCCCTAGAGGAGTACCAATCCTCCTGGAGCTTGTTAGAGAGGTAAAATAGCGCTGGTCGTTATTTTTTACTTGCAGTGAAAGAAAATTTCTTTGAAAAGTGAAGAACTATCTCTTTATTTAGCGGAGCAGACAAGGTAGCATTGTTTTGTGTTGTTACTAACAGAATTTTGATTAAGAAAACTTAGAAAATATTGCTGTATTCTTTTGTAAAGGGAGGGTCAGAAGAAGGAGTAATACTGACGTCAGAAAAAAAGCCGCGCTGGCATTGATCAGGCAGCGGGCGTGTACCGAGCTGTGATTGGTTAGTTGGTGTGAGCCGCGCTGACATTGGTCGAGATAGCAGATACGTAGAAAGAAGTGATTGGACGGTTGGTGTGAGTCGCGCTGGTATTGGACGAGAACTAGCAAATAGAATAAGAAGAATTACGGAAAGGATTCTTAGTGTTTTTTGTTGTGATACATTTGCGTAAAGAGTCAGAAAAAATGAAGTTGTTAAAGAAAATAAAGAATTTCTTTAACCCCTTCGCTGCTAGGCCTTTTCCCCTCCTGTGCTAAGCCTTTTTTTGGCTATTTGGGGTAGTTCGCGCTTAGGCCCCTGTAACTTTTTGACCACATAACGTATCCACGCCAAATTTGCGTCCTTTTTCCAACATCATGGGGATTCTAAAGGTACCCAGGGTTTGTGGATTCCCCTGGAGGGACCCAGAAATTAGCCAAAATACAGCTAAATGTAGGTTTTTGGGGGAAAAATGCGAAAAAAGGGCTACAGATGAAAGCGTCTGGTTTTTTCCCTGCAAATGGCATCAAAAAAGGGGTTGTGGTGCTGAAATAACCATCTTCCCAGCTTCCAGGGACAAGCAGACTTTTGTCAGAAAACCAAAATTTTTACACAGTTTTGGCATTTTTCTGGGACATAGTCTATTTTTGCTATTTTTTGTGCTTTCAACCTCCTTCCAGTTAATGGTAGAAATGGGTATGAAAGCAATAATGGATCCTGGAAAGCCATACATTTCTGAAAAGTAGACAAAATTCTGAATTCAGCAAGGGGTCATTTGTGTAGATCCTTCAAGTTTTATTTATAGAAACAAACAGTTAAATATAGGAAAAATTGAAAATTAGTTGAAAAAATCAGCCATTTGTGTCAACGTTTTCACCTGTAACTTCTTCTAATTATGACAGATATTTGAAAGCAATATACCGTTACATACAATGGACCTTTCTGGTTGTGGCGATATATAGGACTTGTAGGTTCATCAAGAACCCGATGAACCCAGAGCCAATAACTGAGCAGCGTCTTGCAATGGTTTTTATTATGTACCGGGTATTTAGCAATTATTCTGGGAAAATTTATACATGGAAAAATCGGTATGAAAGACACCTATGTATTTCTGAAATGGGAACAAAATATAGAGTTTAGAAATAGTAGATATTTGCACATTTCCGAAATTGGGAGTACCCATACTAGCATGAGAATTATAGGACATTTTTCAAAATGACTTCTTTTTACACATTGTCTTTCATTTGGAAGGCAGAAATGCATCAAAAGTCAATAGATAATAACAGTTGCTCTACAATTTTGTGTTACCCTAAGTCTCCCGATAAAAATGGTACCTCACTTGTGTGGGTAGGCCTAGTGCCTGCGACAGGAAACGGCCCAAAACGCAACGTGGACACACCACATTTTCACAGTGAAAAATGACCCTTTTTTGCAAAGTGCCTAGCTGTAGTTTTTGAACCCTAGCTCTGCCGGCACCTAGGAAACCTAGCAAACCTATACTTTTTGAAAACTAGACACCCAGGGAATCCAGGATGGGGTGACTTGACTGGCTCTCACCTGGTTCTGTTACCCAGAATCCCTTGCAAACCTAAAATATTGTCAGAAAAAACAAATTTTCCTCACTTTTCTGTGGTGGAAAGTTCTGGAATCTGCATGGATCCACAAAATTCTACCCACCCCGCATTCCCCAAAGTCTTTCGAGAAAAACGGTACCTCACTTGTGTGGGTAGGCCAAGTGCCCGCGACAGGAAACGGCCCAAAACGCAGCGTGGACACACCACATTTTCACAGTGAAAAATTACCCCTTTTTTGCAAAGTGCCTAGCTGTAGTTTTTGAACCCTAGCTCTGCCGGATCCTAGGGAAACCTAGCAAACCTATACATTTTTGAAATCTAGACACCCAGGGGAATCCAAGATGGGGTGACTTGACTGGCTCTCACTAGGTTCTGTTACCCAGAATCCCTTGCAAACCTAAACAATTGTAAAAAAAAAAAACATTTTCCTCACTTTTCTGTGGTGGAAAGTTCTGGAATCTGCGTGGATCCACAAAATTCCACCCACCCCGCATTCCCCAAAGTCTTCCGAGAAAAATGGTACCTCACTTGTGTGGGTAGGCCTAGTGCCCGCGACAGGAAACAGCGCAAAACACAACGTGGACACACCACATTTTCACAGTGAAAAATGACCCTTTTTTTGAAAAGTGCTTAGCTGTAGTTTTTGAACCCTAGCTCTGCCGGCACCTAGGGAAACCTAGCAAACCTATACATTTTTTAAATCTAGACACCCAGGGAATCCAGGATGGGGTGACTTGACTGGCTCTCACTAGGTTCTGTTACCCAGAATCCCTTGCAAACCTAAACAATTGTCAAAAAAACACATTTTCCTCACTTTTCTGTGGTGGAAAGTTCTGGAATCTGCGTGGATCCACAAAATTCCACCCACCCCGCATTCCCCAAAGTCTTCAGAGAAAAATGGTACCTCACTTGTGTGGGTAGGAATAGTGCCCGCGACAGGAAACAGCGCAAAACACAACGTGGACACACCACATTTTCACAGTGAAAAATGACCCTTTTTTTGAAAAGTGCTTAGCTGTAGTTTTTGAACCCTAGCTCTGCCGGCACCTAGGGAAACCTAGCAAACCTATACATTTTTAAATCTAGACACCCAGGGGAATCCAGGATGGGGTGACTTGACTGGCTCTCACTAGGTTCTGTTACCCAGAATCCCTTGCAAACCTAAACAATGGTAAAAAAAAACACATTTTCCTCACTTTTCTGTGGTGGAAAGTTCTGGAATCTGCGTGGATCCACAAAATTCCACCCACCCCGCATTCCCCAAAGTCTTCCGAGAAAAATGGTACCTCACTTGTGTGAGTAGGCCTAGTGCCCGCGACAGGAAACAGCGCAAAACACAATGTGGACACACCACATTTTCACAGTGAAAAATGACCCTTTTTTGAAAAGTGCTTAGCTGTAGTTTTTGAACCCTAGCTCTGCCGGCACCTAGGGAAACCTAGCAAACCTATACATTTTTTAAAACTAGACACCCAGGGGAATCCAGGATGGGGTAACTTGACTGGCTCTCACCAGGTTCTGTTACCCAGAATCCCTTGCAAACCTAAAAAAGTGTAAAAAAACCACATTTTCCTCACTTTTCTGTGGTGGAAAGTTCTGGAATCTGCATGGATCCACAAAATTCCACCCACCCCGCGTTCCCCAAAGTCTTCTGAGAAAAATGGCACCTCACTTGTGTGGGTAGGCCTAGTGCCCGCGACAGGAAACGACGCAAAACGCAACGTGGACACCCCCAATTTCACTGTGCAAAATGACCCTTTTTTGGCAAAGTGCCTAGCTGTAGTTTTTGAACCCTAGCTCTGCCGGCACCTAGGGAAACCTACCAAACCCACACATTTCTGAAAAGTAGACACATGGGAGATTCCAGGGAGGTATGGCTTGCGTGGATCCCCCAATGTTTTCTTACCCAGAATCCCACAGAAACCTGAAATTTTGCTGAAAAAATCACTTTTTTCACACATTATTGTGTGGGAAAGTTGTGGCATCACCGGGCTGACACAAATTTCCTACCACCCAGCATTGCCCCAGGTCCCCGATAAAAATGGTGCCTCACTCGGGTGGGAGGCCCAAGTACCCGCGACAGGCAAGGGCCCAAAACGTATTGAGGCGACATCAAAAATGCCTTTCACAAAATGACCTGGTTTTGCAAGGGGGGGTCCCATGACTTTTTGGCCCGGGGCTCGGTGGCCACCTAGGGAAACCTAGCAAACCCAAACATTTCTGAAAAGTAGACACCCGGGGGATTCCAGGGAGGTATGGCTTGCATGGATCCACCAACGTTTTCTTACCCAGAATCCCCTGCAAACCTGAAATTTTGCTGAAAAAATCACTTTTTTCACACATTTTTGTGTGGGAAAGTTGTGGCATCACCAGGCTGATACAAATTTTCTACCACCCAGCGTTCCCCCAGGTCTCCCGATAAAAATGGTGCATCACTCGGTGGGAGGCCCAAGTACGCACGACAGGCAAGGGCCCAAAACTTATTGAGGCGACATCAAAATTGCCTATCAGAAAACGACCTGGTTTTGCAAGGGGGTCCCATGACTTTTGGCCCGGGGCTCGGCGGCCACCTAGGAAACCTACCAAACCCACACATTTCTGAAAAGTAGACACCCGGGAATTCCAGGGAGTTATGGCTTGCGTGGATCCCCCAACGTTTTCTTACCCAGAATCCCCTGCAAACCTGAAATTTTGCTGAAAAAAATCACTTTTTTCACACATTTTTGTGTGGGAAAGTTGTGGCATCACCGGGATGACACACATTTCCTACCACCCAGCGTTCCCCAGGTCTCCCGATAAAAATGGTGCCTCACTCGGGTGGGAGGCCCAAGTACCCGCGACAGGCAAGGGCCCAAAACATTTTGTGATAGGCAATTTCAATGTTGCCTCAATACGTTTTGGGCCCATGCCTGTCGTGCGCACTGGGCCTCCCACCCGAGTGAGCACCATTTTATCAGGAGACCTGGGAACGCTGGGTGGTAGGAAATTTGTGTCAGCCCAGTGATGCCACAACTTTCCTACACAAAAATGTGTGAAAAAGTGACTTTTTCTCAAAATTTAAGGTTTCTGGGGATTCTGGGTAAGAAACGTTGGGGGATCCACGCAAGCCATACCTCCCTGGAATCCCCGGGTGTCTTCTTTCAGAAATGTGTGGGTTTGGTAGGTTTCCCTAGGTGGCCGCCGAGCCCGGGCCAAAGAGTCATGGGACCCCCTTGCAAAACCAGGTTGTTTTCTGATAGGCAATTTTGATGTTGCCTCAATACGTTTTGGGCCCTTGCCTGTCTCGCGTACTTGGGCCTCCCACCCGAGTGAGGCCCCATTTTATCGGGAGACCTGGAGACGCTGGGTGGTAGGAAATTTGTGTCAGCCCGGTGATGCCACAACTTTCCCACACAAAATGTATGAAAAAGTGATTTTTTCTGTAAAATTTCAGGTTTCTGGGGATTCTGGGTAAGAAACGTTGGTGGATCCACGCAAGCCATACCTCCCTGGAATTCCCGGGTGTCTACTTTTCAGAAATGTGTGGATTTGGTAGGTTTCCCAAGGTGGCCGCCGAGCACCGGGCCAAAAGTCATGGGAACCCCTTGCAAAACCAGGTCATTTTGTGATAGGCTATTTTGATGTCACCTCAATACATTTTGGGCCCTTGTCTGTCGCGGTAGTTGGGCCTCCCACCCGAGTGAGGCACCATTTTAATCGGGAGACCTGGGGAACACTGGGTGGTAGGAAATTTGTTTCAGCCCGGTGATGCCACAACTTTCCCACGCAAAATGTGTGAAAAGTGATTTTTTCAGCAAAAGTTCAGGTTTCTGTGGGATTCTGGGTAAGAAAACGTTGGGGGATCCACGCAAGCCATACCTCCTGGAATCCCAGGTGTCTAGTTTTCAGAAATGTGTGGGTTTGGTAGGTTTTCCTAGCTGGCCGCCGAACCCGGGGCCAAAAACTCATGGGACCCCCCTTGAAACCAGGTTGGTTTGTGATAGGTAATTTTGTTGTCGCCTCACTAGGTTTTGGGCCCTTGCCTGTCGCAGGTACTTGCCCCACCCACGCGTGTGAGGTACCATTTTTATCGGGAGACCAGGGGGAGCAGAAAGGCTGTAATGGTGGCGGGGATGTGGGCATTGGCGTGCCCACTTCGGGCAGCCCCACCCTAAAAACAAATGCGCAAAAAAAATCCCTGGTGTCAAGTGGGCTTTCTGCTGCCCCGGGGGGCAGATTGGGGGCTACTGCCCCCATCTACCCCCAGGGGGGCAGAAAGACTGTTATGGTGGCAAGGGCATGGGGGCATTGGCGTGCCCATTTTGGGCAGCCCCCACCTTAAAAAAATTGCACAAAAAAATCCCTGGTGTTTAGTGGGCTTTCTGCCCCCGGGGGCAAATTGGGGGCTACTGCCCCATCTGCCTCCCAGGGGGGCAGAAAGGCTGTAATGGTGGCGGCGGGGTGGGGGCATTGGCGTGCCCGTTTTGAAAAGCCCCCACCCTAAAAAACATTGCACAAAAAAAATCCCTGGCGTTTAGTGGGCTTTCTGCCCCACCGGGGGGGCAGATTGGGGGCTACTGCCCCCATCTGCCTCCCAGGGGGGGCAGAAAGGCTGTAATGGTGGCGGGGGGTGGGGGCATTGGCGTGCCCATTTCGGGCAGCCCCCACCCAAAAAAAACCACGCCAAAAAAAATCCCTGGTGTTTAGTGGGCTTTCTGCCCCACCGGGGGGGCAGATTGGGGGCTACTGCCCCCATCTGCCTCCCAGCGGGGGCAGAAAGGCTGTAATGGTGGCTGGGGGTGGGGGCATTGGCGTGCCCGTTTCGGGCAGCCCCCACCCTAAAAAAATGCACCAAATAAAAATCCCTGGTGTCTAGTGGGCTTTCTGCCCCCCCGGGGGGGCAGATTGGGGGCTACTGCTCCCATCTGCCCCCCAGGGGGTGCAGAAAGGCTGAACATTGGCAATTTGTTTGGGGGGAGCAAAAGCCCTTGCCCAAGGGGCCGCTCTCCCCTCCCTGGTGCCTTAGTGGGTGGATCCCTGCTTGGGGATCGCCCTCCTGGGGTGATCCCCAAGCAGGGATCCACTGGGGAGGGGTACCATTGGAAAGGGGAGATTCTCCCCTTTCCAATGATACCTCTCCCGTCTTTCTACGTGCTCAGGGGGCTGAGCTAGTCCCCTGAGCACGTCCCCTGAGCACGTAGAAAGTGAAACTGAAATGAGCCTAAAGGCTCATTTTAGTTTTGTTTTCAGTGAAATGAAGTCAGCGCGACGTGCGCGCTGATCTTCATTTCACTGAAAGGGAGGGGGGGCTTCGGGAGCTGGGGAAGCTCTTCCCCAGCTCCCGAGGCTGTGGGGGAGAAAGGAAATCCCTCTGCTGTCTGCAGCAGAGGGATTTCGTGCCTCTGGCCTCATGACGGAATGGTTCCGTCATGAGCACAGGAGCACCGATGCTCATGACGGAACCATTCCGTCATGAGCATCGAAGGGGTTAAGAAGGATAAACCAGTAGTGACTAGAGAGGGAATTCTTATTCCCCCACCAGGAACGCCTGCTTCCTATATGATGTTGGAGCGAGGATACCATACGTGCACTTGGTTAGAGAATTGGGTGGAATACACAAAGGATGATGGTGTTATAGCTTTTCCACAGCATGGTTCGTTTAATATGAGGATTTTACAGAATTTAAGAAATCGAATGAATTTATTAGAGCCAAATCCCAGACCTACACAGTATGAAGCGTTAGAGGAATGGGAAGTAGAAGCAATGGAAAGAGAGAAATATCGAGAGAGTAGGAGATACAGAAATTTAATGACTAGGTACCCTTTTGAGAGAAGAGAGGACACAATGAAACGATGGAGGACAGCTGTGGTAACTGAGGGTTTGTACCCAGTTTTAGTTGCTGATGATCAGACAGGAGGTAAATGTAAAGAGAAAAAGAAAACTTCAAGTTTAAGAGATGATGCAAACGATTCTGATGATGAGTTATTAGAGGATATTATGACCAAAAGACCTCCGCCCTATCAAGAAAATTCAGTTGAGGTGACTCCGAATGCACCCTTTATGGGAAATCCATTAATCCCACAGATTGCGGACATGGCTAGGATAATGCGAGAAAAAGAATTTGACATGCTAAATAAGGCAAAAGTAGAGCAGATCCAGAAAATAAATCAGTTAAGTCTGAATGCAGAAGCCTTAACGGTACCGGTAACAATTGGTCCCGTAGTTCCATTGTATGGAGAAAAACAGAATGTATCAAAAGTACATACGTTAGCAGTTCCTAGGAGTAGCGTCAGGAATGGAATGGTGACGGTAGTGAATGAAGATGGACAGGCTGACACAAATACTACATTGTTAGATCTTCCAGTGTGTGAGATGATAACAGAAACCCCTAGAAGAAGTGTACAAATAGATCCAAGGAGTATAGGGCCGAATGGTATTTCAGCGACAGGGAGTTCAGCAGGTCCTTCACCAGAGGAATTAAATGATTGGATACAGGGAATGGAAAAGCAAAAACCTCAACCACAGAGTATAAATGTGAGCCAATTGAAAGTGGATTTGGAAGAGATGATTATTGGTACGATAAGTCCAGACAGATTTGGGACTTAACGAGATGATGAACTATTGTTTTTGTGTAAAAGCATTACTTGGAGAGCGAGGAATCAACATGAGAAAATATCAGAAGCTGCTAGTGAGTATAGAATAGACATAGAAAAATCGAAAAGTATTGCAGAAATCATACAGATTGGCTTTCACTGATAAGGATCTGGAGAGCTTGAATGCATCAGGGAAAAGATTGCAGATAAAAGAGTTGATGAATATTTTGAATAAATGGGGAGATGTTGACCGATGGAAAGGTAGATGGATGAAAAAGAAGGAAGAGGCAGCTGGCAAAGGAACATCAATGTTTCCGTTAAGAGAGACAGAACAAGTTGAAAGAGCGTGTCCGATGAGGGAAGTTCCAGGTGGAGGATATGTTCATGTTCCTTGGTCAAGACAGGATATATTGTCTTTTACGAATGATTTTCCCAGATTAAGAGAGAAACCAGTTGAGTGGTACAAACAGGTAGAGAGGTTTGTAAAAGTTTCAAAGGTTTTGTTAAAGGATCTAGATGGTTTGTTCGAGATTGTTGTACCAGCTGATCTGTGGACAGAATGTAAAATCACTGTTGACTGGCCAAAAGAAGAATATCCTAGAGATCCTAAAACAGGTGCACCATCCGATGAGGTGATGAAAAAGTACAATCAGGTAATCACTTTCTTGAAAGGGAAAATTTCCCCTAAAGAAACAGATTGGGTTAATATAGACAGAATGACCCAAGAACCGAAAGAATCAGTACATGCTTATTATGAAAGGTTGTTGAAAGGTTGTTGCAGGTATTTAAACAGGACAGCGGATTTGAGAATATTGGAGACAAGGATATGGGACATTTTGTGTATTGTTTTGTGTTTGAATTAAATCCGGAGATTAGTAATATGATTCAGCAACATTTGATCTGTTGGCAGAGTAAAACAATTGACGAAATTTTGAGGTATGCGAAGTATTGTAGCGATGACATTGAATCAAGGCATAAAAAGTTAAAGGAGAAAATGATGTGGGCACAAGTGAAGGTAGCAGAGCAACAAGAAGTGAATAATAATCCCCAGACAAGTTACCAGATGAATGGTCAGAATCAAAATGGTCAGGTACCCAATGGAGGTAGAAGTAGAGGTAAAATGAGTAAAGAAGAGGCTAGGAAGAAATTTCCTTGTCATGCGTGCGGAAAGATTGGACATTGGAAGAACGAGTGTAGATCTGATCAAAAGAATAATGGGGTAAATAAAAATTTAAATCCACAGATGCAGAATGAGGTGGTTTTGAACCAACAGAAGCAGCAGCAGCAGGTAGTTACTCCACAGTTACAGGTGCCACAAGCTCCCATGCCCAATAATGTGAATGCTCAAGTACAGAGGTACGGTGCGAACACTGGATTTCACGGAGGTGACCAGATTGGTAAGAATCAAAGTGTGCAAATGGTTCCACAATATTGGTTGCAGTGCAATGAGAATGATTCAGACTCATCTCAATGACAGTGCCTGAGGGGGGAGGAAGAGTGCGTACTTGGCACATCTTTAGAGGTAGATCAGTCAGGTCCATTTGTCGAAGGAAAAGTGGAAGGTAATGATATTACATTCCTGGTGGACACTGGTGCTACACGTTCTACTGTGAGAGCAGCAGAAATCCCAAACCTACCCCTCCCGGGAGAAACTATCCAAGTTGTAGGAGTCTCAAATAAGCATATTAGAACACCAGTCACAAATCCAATAGAAGTTCATTTTGGAAGTTTCAGAGACATGCATCGCTTCGTGGTATGTGATTCAAGTCCAGTAAATCTCTTGGGAAGAGATTTATTGTGCAAAATGAATTGTACCATCTATTGTACACCAGATGGTATCGCATTTCAGACACCTGATGAGGATGTTGAATTCAAGATGATGTTAGTGAAACAAGGGACAGAAGTGGATGAGTTGTTTTCACTTCTCACAGAAGAAAGTTTGCCTGAAGAATTAAAAAGTACATTGAGGTCGGATGTATGGGACTTTACGGGAAAGGAGATTGGCCTAATGACAAATGTAGATCCGATTCAGGTTACAGTGAAAGAGGGTGCTGTGTATCCAAACACTCCTCAGTACAAAATGAGTCCAGAAGTAATTGCAGGAGTCACTCCTGTGATTGATCAAATGATTGAACAGGGAATTTTGAAAGAAATAATGAGTAGTCCTTGTAATTCGCCCATTATAGGAATTGAAAAGCCAAGCGGGAAATATAGAGTAGTACAGGATTTAAGAAAGATCAATAAGATTGTAGTACGCTGTTGTCCAGTAGTACCAAATCCGGCAGTAATCCTTTACCAAATTCCATGTGATTCAGAATGGTACACAGTGATTGATCTGTGCCAAGCATTTTTCTCGATTCCTCTACATCCGGAAAGCCAGTATTTGTTTGCATTCCGGTTTGGAGACCGTGTTTTGGCATGGTGCCGAGTTCCTCAAGGGTATACCGAGAGTCCTTCAATCTTTAACCAGATTCTGAAAAGATGTCTGGAGACTTTGATCATGCCAGGAAATTCAGTTTTGGTTCAGTACATTGATGACCTACTTGTGGCATCAAAGACCCGAGAGGCATGTGTAACAGATACCATTGCCTTACTGAACCATTTGGCAGAAGGAGGACACAAAGTGTCACCAGCAAAATTACAATTTTGTAAACAGGAAGTCCAATACTTAGGACACAAAATAGAAAAAGGGGTCAGAATGGTGACACCAGAAAGAATTAGTGTGATTAAACAGATGAGCCCACCTGCCACTCAGAAAGAGGTCCGAATGTTTTTGGGAATGGTTGGATACTGTAGGCAGTGGATCAGTGGTTTCTCACTGATTGCAAAACCTCTACAGAGGTTGACACGAAAAGATGTGAAAGATCTGATTGTGTTGGATGATAAAAGTATGGAAGCTTTTACGAAACTGCGAAACAGTCTTTGTCGAGCACCTGCATTAGGAATGCCAGATTATGCAAAGGATTTTGCATTGTATTGTTGTGAAAGAGATGGGTGTGCACTTTCAGTGTTAACTCAAAAACATGGAATGGCATGACGTCCCGTAGTATATTTTTCTGCTACTTTGGATTCAGTAGTTGCAGCGTTGCCAGGTTGTTTAAAAGCAGTAGCTGCTACTTGTGTGAGTCTGGAACAGAGTGAAGCAATTGTGATGGGACATCCAGTCAAGGTGTTTGTGCTACATTCAGTTGAGATTCTTTTAACACGTACGAGGACCCAGTACATGACCTCTAATCGGCTGACTAAGTATGAAAGAGTGATCTTGGGTGCTGAAAATGTGACTGTGGTAAGGTGCACTACAGTGAATCCTGCAACTCTGTTGCCGAATTCATATTGTGAGGAAGTGAGAGAGGAAGCGGATCATGATTGTCTGGATGTGACAGAGTTGTGTACGAAGCCCTGGCCTGATATTGAGGACACTCCCCTAGAAGAATCAGATTGTGAGATGTTCGTTGATGGATCATGTTCAAGAAATGAAAAAGGAGAATTGTGTTCTGCCTATGCTGTTTGCACCATAGCGGGAGTTTTAGAAGCATCCTGTCTAAAAGGGGTAAACTCTGCTCAAATTGCTGAATTGATAGCTCTGATTAGAGCATGCAAAATTGCCAAAAGTCTGAGGGTAACCATATTTACGGATAGTCAATATGGTTTCGGGGTTGTCCATGATTTTGGGCAGCTATGGATGCAAAGGGGATTTCTGACTTCTTCAGGTTCCCCCATTAGAAACAGCAAAACTGTAAAAGATTTATTGGATGCTTTACAAATGCCTAAAAGAATTGCAGTGGTCAAATGTTCCGCACATAAGTCAGGAGATGACTATGTGATGAGGGGCAACAGATATGCAGACCAAGTAGCGCGATTCTGTGCACAAAATTTAATTGTCCTAAACAGAGGAATTGGAAAAGAAAATACCAATTGCCATCTTATGTTCTCTTCATCTTTTGAAACTTGGGATGAGGTTAGGCAGTTGCAGGAAGAGGCGAGTGATGAGGAAAAAGAAATCTGGATAAATTCAGATTGCAGAAAAAGAGCAGAGGATGAAGTGTGTGTCTATATAGACGAAAGACCAGTCATGCCAGACAGTTTACTATCCCAAATGGCAAGAGTATACCATAGAATTGCACATGTTGGAAGAAATGCGAGGATCAGGCTCTTCAAGCAATCATGGTATAACCCAAAGTTCAGGGTCATTGCAGAGAGTCTTTGCCAGAGGTGCGTCACCTGCCAGCAACAGAATCCAGGCAGGAAGACAATAGTTAGTTGGGGACGAATTGGAAAAGCAGCAGGTCCATTCACCCGACTTCAGTTGGACTTCATCGAACTCCCACCGTGCAATGGGCTGAAATATGTGTTGGTTGTTGTCTGCTTGTTTTCTCGTTGGGTGGAAGCCTATCCAACAAGAAGGAATGACAGCCTAACTGTCAGAAAGCTGCTTCTAAGAGAACTGATACCTAGGTTTGGATTTCCAGTCACTTTAGAAACAGATAGAGTAACACATTTCAATAATGAGATAATGCGGATGATTTGTGCAGCATTGCAGATTGAACAGAAGCTGCATTGTGCATATCGACCCGAAGCTTCTGGAGTGGTTGAGCAGTTAAACGGCACAATAAAATCTAGGTTAGGAAAAGTGTGTGCATCCACAACACTGAAATGGCCTGATGCTTTACCCCTTGTATTTGTATTTGTATTTGGGTGTTTGTAAAGCGCATCAATCATCCCGAGGGACATCACGGCGCTAGGGCTGAGTGTAATGCAGTGCAGTTTACTCTAGGATTAACCATCAGCAGGGTCAGTATCTAGGGAAAAGAGTGGTTTTCAGCTTTTTCCTGAACAGGAAATAGTCGTCTGTTAGACGTAGGTCAAGTGGGAGGTTGTTCCAAAGGACCGCGGCTGCTTTAGAGAAAGATCGATCGCCCATCTTGACCTTGGTCGTACGTTTGACTGAAGCAAAGGCCAGATGGGCAATCTCAAGTTACGTGATGGGACATGAAATTCTATTTTGTCGCGTAAGATGTATGGGCCTTTTTTGTGCAGGGTTCTGTGTGCAAAGCAGAGGAGCTTGAAACTGGCTCTTTGGCGCACTGGTAGCCAGTGTAGCTTTTTCAGGCAGTGCGAGGCTGAACTATATTTCTTTTTGTTGCAGATTAGTTTGGCGGCGGCGTTCTGAACCACCTGGAGACGGGAGAAGAGATAGTCGGCCATGCCAACCTAAAGAGCATTGCTGTAGTCCAGCCTGCTCATAAGCAAGGCCTGTCTCACCATTTTTTTGCAATTCAGTGGGATCCAAGGGAAAAGTCTTCTAAAGAGTTTTAGTGTGGCCAAGCCTTTTTCGCAGAAAGTACGTACTTGATCCTGCATAGATAGGGTATCATCAAAGATGATGCCCAAGTTTCTTGCAGCCCCTTTTGGTACTGGGGCGGTGCCCAATGTCTGGGGCCACCAGCTGTTGTCCCAGATTGTATTGGCGCCCCGAAAAGCAGGACCTCAGACTTTTCGGCATTTAATTTTAGGCAATGCCTGGACATCCACCCTGCAAGTTCTGAGAGGCAGTTTAATAAGTTGTTCCTAGTGTCAGCGTTGGTCAGCCTATTTGCAAGGGGAATCACTATTTGCGTGTCATCGGCGTATGAGCAGATGTCAAAGCCCCATTTCCTACTGATGTCCGCCAAGGATGAGACGTATACATTAAAAAGGGTGGGGCTCAGAGTGGCTCCCTGTGGAACCCCATATTTAATGTTTTAGCAGTGGAGGAATAAGATCCCATTTTGATTGTTTGGGTTCGATCTTTCAAAAAGATGCGAACCATGAGTCTTAGAAGCATTCCTGACAAAAAGACGGGTTTGAGTCCACATGAAGTCCTGATGGGAAGAGCAATGAGACAAGCATTTATACCAGCGAACAAACTGATGAATATATCTGATGATCTAGTGCTTGATTATTGTAGCGGATTAGCTGATCTGGTGCGTTCTGTGTCTAGCCAGGTTGGAGAAGATGCTACTATGACACAGCCGAATCAAGCTCATGATCTGAGTCCTGGTGAGTGGGTTCTTGTCAAGAAACACGTGAGGAAATCTTGTTTAGAACCCAGGTGGAACGGACCCTACCAGGTGATTCTGGTGACGACAACAGCAGTGAAGTGTGGTGGTTTGCCAAATTGGATCCATGCCAGCCATACCAGACGAGCCCCAAGTCCCCTTGAAAGACAAGAAGAGCAGCAACTGGTAAACAAAAGCCAAAGACCAGAAGCTGAAGTGTGTGAAGCTGAAGAATCTAGAGTAACAGATTCTGAAGAACAGACAGATGATGAACAGCCAAGCACAAGTCCAGTAGAGTGGGCACCAGTTACTGGGTCTCATGAGATTGCTGTTGAATCAGAAGAACGAGAAGTTACTGAAAGTCAAGAAGTAGAACAGACAGAAGAAAGGTCAAACAAGAGAACTTGTGAACCAGATGGAGAAGGTGAAAAAGTAGTTCAAGTTAAAAGGCCAAGAAAAGGTGACAATTGGCCAGGTGGAGTGAAAAGACTGAAATACACTCTTGTGAGGAGAAAGTCATAGAGAAGACCAGAGCAAATCAATGAGGTCACAAGTCAAACAGAACAAGAAGAGTCAGAAGAAGAGTCAGTACGAAAAACAAGGAGATTAAGAATTCCAAGCAGGAAGTACAAAGCACCAGAATGGACGTACGTGATCTTGGAAGAAATTGAAAGCTCAGATCCAAGTGAAGAAAAAGACGGTACTGGCACTGAGCAAGTGGATGAAAGCAAATTAAGACCACCTAAAAAGAACTGTGGAAACTTTAAGGTGAAACATTGTCAGACGAAATGAATAGAGAGACTTGAAGTGTAGGATTACACTATTTTTCAGAAAATTATTTTTAGTAAATTTAGAATTTTTATAGGTTTATATTTTTATATTTTTGGTAGAATACAAAAATGGCTGAAGCAAAAGTGACTGAACATCCAAAATCTAGTCTAAAACATAGATGTATTAAAGCTTGCTTATGTAGTGTCTTTTAACTAACATTTATGTGGATAATATTAACTGTCATTGTACCTATTCTAATGGTGACTAATAATGAAAACAAAACTAATGACGTAATAAGTGAAAGAGTGAATGATGATACTAAAGAAACCCCTAATAATAACATAGAACGAATGGATGGAGGCATTCTCCATCATGATAAATCAATTAGTGATTTCTCGTTAAATGTCTTTACTAAATTGTTATATGAATATGTGAATACAATGAATGTGAGTGATTGTTATGTGTGCATGCAATTACCTTCGTCTGTCTCAGAAGGGGTGACTTATCACCACCTTCCTTTAACATATGGTGTGTCTTGTAGTGTCTTATCCAGCCTATTCTACGTGACAGGAAAACTGGAGTATCACTATTCTAATATAGATTTAGGGGATATTCACAAGGACTTATCTCCGATTTATCTCCACCTTAACTCATCAAAAGTGGAGATAGAATTAACACCCCATTCACAAGCGGATGCAAACTGCAGTCAACGCAAGTATTCCCGCGATAACCGCCTCAACATTTACCTCCACGGGTGACACCACCAACTAACCCTAATGAGATGCAGAGTAGGCGTTCCCGTGCAAAAACACACGAAAACACCACAACACCACTTTCACAACGAACTGCCAGATCTGCGATGCGAACCAAAAACAGGCGATAAGCCGCGGTAGCACCAGGGATTTAACACCTGCCTTTTGCTGGTGTTAAGCAGGATGACTACCTGCAGCACTAAAGGGAGCCCAGCCCAGAGCCACATCGGAAGACCCACAGATGCCATGGAGTCAATGATCATGCAGCTCCGATACACATGAGGGCCACAACACCCACCGCCACCACCCCCGCCCCCCGGACATACACATACCGTGCACGACACAAGAGCCACAAAAGCGCATGATGACGCACATTGACAAAAAATAACACACATGTGTGGCCAGAAGAACGAGAAACAGTCACACAGCACTGAAGTAACAACCAAAAACTTTATTGAAATACAACACAAAGCACCAATGCGGAAGACTCCTGTCGGGTCCGTCCGGGACAATCTCGATGTCACAGCCTGGAAAATTAAGCACAAAATCAGAACGTGTGCCATGCGCACATCAAAGGAGCGAGACACAGAGCAACAGAGAATAAAAGAAAGGCTGAGAGAGAAGGAAAGGAAGGGAGAGAGAGAGAGAAGGAAAGGAAGGGAGAGAGAGAGAGAGAAGGAAAGGAAGGGAGAGAGAGAGAGAGAAAGACAGAGAGAGAGAAGGAGGGACCCTGCCGCCCCCGCGCACCCAGGCACCACTGCTCACCTGCTGCCACCGGTGTGTCTCCAACCACGTGCCGATATACACTGCAAGCCACCAGGTCTGCAATTTGTAAACGAGGCCAGAGTCAATCATGGCAGAGTCCATCTCACTGCACACGGCAACAACGCCTGTCCGTCCCTGCTCACACATGCAGCCGCACCCTACCCCCTCCTGCCGGCCAGCGCTGGCTGTCCGCACTTGCGCACCCAGGCCCTACTTCTCACCTGCCGCCAACGGTGTGTCCACCAGTGGGCACACCACATGCCCGTGCAAGCTCCAGGCCCAGGTTCTGTCACCATGGCATGCTCCACATCAAGCGGACCCGCACCACGGCCCAGCTGGTCCCACACATGACGCTGAGTCCTGAGGCATCAATGGCAGAGACCACATCAGTGCACACGTCATCATCACAGGCTGCACACCCGCTCAGCTATTTTGGTGCCACTAACCCTGTGCAACCCCAGTCAGCGCCACGTGGTGGTAGGCCCGTGACGGGCGCAAGGCTTCGGGTGCCACTAACCCTGTGCAACCCCAGTCAGCGCCACGTGGTGGTAGGCCCGTGACGGGCGCAAGGCTTCGGGTGCCACTAACCCTGTGCGCAACAACTCATGGGCCCTTTATGATTGAGAACCATGGAGCGTCCGTCATCCATTCACCACCGGCAGAGGGGAATGTGACGTTGTTGGCCCCTTATATTGGCGGGATCACATTGGCCTGTGACGCCTGTGCCGGATGGGTGTGGTGTGTGTGCAAACCTGCCCTCAGGGAGTGGCCGTGACATGCTGACAACTAGACCAGTGACCTGCATACCACCAGCGTGTACGCCTGTGACATGTAGCTATGTGGGCCCCCCTCTGAGCGTAAGCGGAGTGGTCTGGCCTGGCGTACGCCGGACCAGCGCAGGGCTTGCAACAATGACTCGGGGGCTCTGGGCGTGGTTCAGTCCATGTCCGGACAAGGAAGTGACTAATGGGTGTGTCCCTGTTGTAGTGTCTGTGGCACCCGGAACACAATCGGCAATGTAGCACACTGTGACTGGCATCCCACTAGATGTGCATCATTGACGTAAGGGAAATCACTGTCCCTACATTCATCCACACATTCATACATGAATGATGAAAGATATGACACAGCAGTGCGTTTCTGGATGTTTATTGCACATCCGGTGGAGTTTTGCAGCTGGAGCAGTACAGGTCCATGCCAAGCACACTACACAATATGGGCCCGTGGAGGGCCAGCCAGAGTCCATCCGGTAATGACAAGTACTGCGGAAGAGGAAGGGTACAGTCCGCAGTGTGGTCGCCGTGTCATTGGTCATCAAACAGGATATGGCAGTCCATGTCGCGGGCCAAGGTGAGTGAAGCGGAGTGTATCGGAGGTCAGTGGAAGGTCATGAGGCCATGTGCGGCACCAAGCAGAAACAGGCAAGGTGGCGGAAATGAATGCTAGTGCCTCCTTCTGAACTCAATCCCATCCACGTCCTCGTCCTCGGATGTGTGCTCTGCCCCACCTGTGGGTGTTGCAGTACCGGCTGCGGCACTGTGTGCCACTGACACATCAAGGCCGGAGGAGGATTGTCGGCCGCACTGTGTGGCAGTGACACATCAGGTGCCGGAGTGGATACGCCTGCCGCACTGGGAGGCACTGACACACCAGGGGGCGGAGATGTGGATGGTGTGGGGGCAGCAACATTCATCATCGCCACGCCTTGTGGTAGCAATGCCATGATGAGGACATGCAGGGCATGGTAGATCCCAGCTACATTTCGCTGATGTGCAGCGGTGGCTGCCATCCTTTCCGCCTCCATCCGCACCATGTCCTCCATGAGCCTCCACATGCGTGCCATCTCCTGGCTGAGATTGCTGGAGCCACTCTGAGCGGACAGGTGCTCTTGTCTCCGAGTCATGATTCCAGCAATGTCAGCCAGGGCTCGTTGGAGACCATGGAGTGGCGTGTGGGTGTCCGTTAGGGACTGGAGGTGGTCCCTGATGGGACTCAGACACCCATGGATGGCATCAAGTTTGGTAGCCATGTGGTCGAACCCCACCCACACCTGCTCAGCCATCTCCCTCTGGATCTCCAACACACGGCATTGGAAGGCCATGTGTTGTTCGGGGGGGTCTTGGGTGACAGCCGGGGTTGTGGGTGCCTCCTGCTGGGTGGTTTGTGGAGTGGGTAGGGTCTCCTCGATGCAGCTGGGCTGCCCTGGTCCTGGAGGTGAGTGGCGGATGAGTTCCATGATGTCTTGGAGGGCTTGGGTGTCGAAGCTGGTGGTGTCCTCCTCGTCATCAGTGAAGAGTGGCTGGGACTGCTCTGCAGGTGGCACTGACGGTGCCCCTGCAATGTGAAGGGGAGATGCTGTGTTACAATGTGTCCTCATGTATGTGGCTGCATGGTGCATGTTGACATTCGGACAGCATGGCAATGTACAGTGTGACAGGCTGTTGATCAGGGCCATGATCCAGAGTCATTACGGGTGTGCACTGTGCTCTGCTTGATTGTGCATGTGTGCCATTGTGGCCATCTCCCTCCATCCCCCCAGTACCTGGTGGTTACTCTCCCAGTTGCTGTGGTGTTGTGTCATGTCGAGCAGTGTCCGGTCCCCCGACTCCTGCCATGGTCTCCACACTGATGACTGTCGACACCAGCTCCTCCATGTCATCCAGCTCCAGCTGTGGCGCTGGGCTCCCACCTCCAGTCTGCATTGCTGCCTTCTGGTTGCCTGCGAGTTTCTCCTTGGTCTTGCGCTTGATGTCATTCCATCGCCTCTTGACCTCGTCCATTGACCTCTTGTGCTCTCCTACGGCGTTCACCTTGTCCACGATGGCCCGCCATAATCCATTTCTGGTGCCCAATGACACATTGGAGGCGACGAACAGTTGTTGATGGTGTTCTATCACCTCCGTGACCAGGATCCGATTCTCCTGCGGACTGCACTTTGTCTTCCTCTACTTCTTTTCCTTGCCCTTCCCTGTCACCGTGGTCCCGGGCTGGTTGTCCGGGGTACTTGTGGGGTTGCGCTCGTCCTCTGCGCCTGCTCCGGCTGCCTCCATGGCGCGTCGGTGTTGGTCATTTTGTGTTTGTGTGTTTTTTCTCCTTTTGTAGTGATTTTCCCGCCTGCTGTGTGTGCATGGCAGGCCTGGCGTTGCTCATCGCTGATTTCCTCATCGCGAATGGGTTCATCGCACGTTTTTTGGTGTCGGGGTTTGTGTTTTTATCGCCGTCGCGGTGGTTGTATTGCTGACATCGTCCGCGGTTTCAGGAGATTATCGCATGGTACCGCCGTGTTGTGAATTCCACGTTAACACAGGGCTATTTTCCTGCGATGGACTGCGATGTGTAAAGTTGCGTTAACATTTTTTGGAGATGTTTAGCACACGTTCTTGTGAATATACCCCTTAGTATTTTCAGAGATATCTATTATAAAGGTTTGCGAGTAGTAAAAATGCACGTTACATGGGAGAATTCTTCCATATTACTAAGGGGCTGATTACGATGGCGGGCGTTAGAACATCCGAGGTGCTGGCGGTGGTGGAAAATGCCCTTTTCCGCACATCATCGGCGGTCCTTGCGTCCGCCATATTACGATGGGCAAAGATAGCCCATTTCCCGTCTGCTGCGGTGTTTCGGGAACCGCCAGGAATCCCCTTCCGCAGCGGTGGCGGACAGAGCCAAAAGGGAGGGACCTCCGTGCGGAATGCGGTTACGACCGCCGGTTGTATTACGATGCCACAAACAGCCCACCACACCGCTGCGGAGAATCCGGACAAATGGAGGATGGCGGTGGCAATACTGCGGATAGCTCCATGTGCTCGAGACCGCTGGGGAAACGGCGGTCGTTGGCCGTTCCGCAGCAAATCCGACCGCCGCGGACGGATTTTCAGCTTTTCTGCCGCGGAATCCTGGAATTCGACCGCCGGGTTAGGGAGTTTCTGGCGGTGCATCCTAATCTGGTCAGCGGTTTTGCCGCAGTACCTGCGGGCGGCAATTTTCCGCTAGCACGGCGGTCGGAGTGCTTTTCCGTCCGACATCGTAATCAGCCCCTAAGACACTAGATGTAGGATATGCTTATAAAAACAATCTAACATGTAGTTTACTGTTTGAAGAAAAGGTGTTCATAGATATGGTAGAATATAGAAGAGAAAGTTTCTAAAAGAAAGCTGCTGAACAAAAGTCACAGATACCACCATGGGCATTTAGAGAAGGAGATTATGAGGAAGGCGAGACATGTCCCTGGACTGGTATAAAAAGGGGAAAATCTGTTTGCTTAGAATGAAAACTAACTATAATAATTATTTCATTGGTTCTAGTGAATGTGAACATACTTACCAAATTTCTGGAGGTTGGGGATTGAAGGGTGGAACTGATCCTGTTTTTCCAGGAATCTATTATGTGTGTGGTAAGAAAGCCTATTACAGGTTGCCTGCACATTGGTATGTTAGTTGTTATTTTGCAATTGTTTTTCCAAAGGTCTTCCACGTAGACAAAAGCCACAACAGAATCAATTAAATAAAACAGGGACTAACACGTAAGAAGAGAGCAAGTTTCTCAGAAATAGTAGGTGATATTTTTGGTGCACTGATACCCTCAGTTGGAGTCATTCTAAATTCACATAAAATTCGAAAATTGTCCACAGTGGTTGATCGTTTATCGACAGATACTGCTGGTGGCTTCTTGATGATTGACACCGAAATGGTTGCGATCAGATCAATGGTTTTGCAAAATCGACTTGCTCTTGATATTTTATTGGCAAAGAGGGTGGAGTCTGTGGCATGTTGAAAATTCAACACTGCTGTACTTATATCCCTGACAAAAGTAAAGGTATTGAGGGATATATTAAGAATATTACGAAATTACATGAAGACTTGACCCAACCGGAGGTTGACAGTGTTTGGGAGAGACTTGGTAAGAGTTTCTCGTCTGTAGGTAAATGATATTCTACCTTTGGAAGTAGTTTATTAGAAAAAATAATAATGCCAATCGTTTCAGTAGCTGGAGTAACCCTAGTGATAATAACAATATATAGATGTTGTAAGTGTAAGTGTGGAACAAAAGAGATGATAGGATCAAACAACAAACGAAAAGCAAGAAAGAGAAAAAGAGATGAAATAGAACTAGAAGATATGAAAGGAGATTATTATGATGAGATGAAGGAGTTAGATGAGAAGATGATGAAAAGATAAAAAATTACGGAATTTTAGGTAGATGAAGATGGCACTTGGTATAGTGGGTATTTTATGATGGCTCCAGGAAGCCATCAGAGGGGATTGATGGAGCAGGATTTCGCAAAAGAAACCTACTCGAATTTACACCCCCATAATACATACTAACAGTGTGTAGTAACAGTTTAACATACACTTTACATAAACACGTGGGAAACTGCTTTGCGCATGTATGTACTAATATGAACTAATGCATGAAAGAACTAGGCCGCACTTTACTTTGCGCCTCTAAAAGAAACAAAACTAATGCATGAAATAACTAGGCCGCATACTAAAATGCATTTCGAAAGAAACAGAATTAATGCATGTTGAGCTGCATTTTATATTTCGCACCTTACATCTTGCTTTGAAAAATAATGAATAATATCGCTTTTGCCTTAAGCTTATGTTAGGAAAACATGTAACAGGGGATAATGCAAAGGTGGGTGGTAAACAGTGAAAAATGCATTTCTATGTAATTAATGAATGCTTATGTTCTATTTGCCGTAGTGAGCTGAAATGAGCCTCCATTAATCTTAAGTTGACCAGATAGAGGAGGGGCTGGAGTGAGAGCAAAAATGTCATGACAATGCAGCCAGAAGTACTGAACGCTGCGGATGATGAACACTGGTTCAAGGCTAAAGCAGCCCAGAGAACATCGATTGCCTGCCAAAAGGATGTGACTGACCGTGGGACTAAAAGACTGCTTCTGCGGACATTGTGGAAAAGATGTATGAAAATGTATCAAATGTATCACATAATAAACCATGTGAACGAGTCAGTATTAAATCATGGGAAAGGATGTAGACTTATATTCATGAACAACAAATAAATTAAATCACGGTGGTGTGATGCACCACCTCCCGAGCACCAAATGAACTGTTGAGTTTCGCAAAATGTTTCAATTAATGTGGGTTGGACATGTAGGTTTTAGAGTATATCTGGGGTGCCTTTAGGTGTGTGGTTTGGAAAAGCAGCGGTAGGAGATTGAGAGGGGAGATGCGTCGCTGTCCGTCAGTTTGCAGGGAGGCCTAGCTGTTCCTGTCCCTGTCCCGTTCCTGTCTCTGAAATCTTTGTTCCTTGACTTAGTTCGGGGAACCCCCACTGTCCCCTCGGCCAAGGGGGTGGTATTTCACAGATCCTTTGGGTTTGTATTATTCTGACTCGTACTTTGCAAATTATTTTTAAATGTATTCTTGTCTCTGAAACTTATGTCTCTTCATCTATCCACTCCGTCATAAGCATATTGTTTTTGCATTATTTTTGCTGAAACATATGTCTCTTCATCTATCCACTCCGTCATAAGTATATTGTTTTCGCATTATTTTTGCTGAAACTTATGTCACTGCATCTATCCACTCCCTCATATGCATATTAATAATTGTGATGAGTTTTGATATTGTTTGTATTGCTGTTTATTTTTCTCTCCCATGTGTGAAATTCTTTGTTTGCATTGTGACCTGTGTACAAAGAGCATAACCCTATAATTGAGATAAAATTTTGTTTAAAACTTATCGAGAGTTTGGAGTTATTTAGCTGTTTAGAAAGTCATTTAGTCATATTATTACCATCAACTTCTCAACTAATTGGTCCATCGACAGAGAGGAAAGAGAGTTGATATAATGTGCTAGTTATGTATTTAGAATTGTTAAATATGAATCTGTGAAGAAAACATTTTTCACGTCTTTTAAACTTGACCCCCAGCGCATCAGGGATTTGGGTGAATGTGTATGGGCCATTGTATGAAATCTTGATGAGTATTGATGCCTGATTAAGTGTCACGTTGGATCAGTTTTCTGGTAGCAGAGGACGGTTTAATTATTGATTAGTTTGGTAATAATTATTAATTATTGATTATATGTTTTAACAAGAAAAAGTTAGTGTCCTGTTCTATGTTGTCTAGAAGTACAGGTACGGAGGTACCTGAGGAATCATGGAATTTAGCCTGAAATAGGCAGAAGAAGAGAGTGGATAAAGAAATCACACTGCAGAAGTACTTTGTCTGTTGTAATAATACTATACGGCGGAAGGCTGTAGGTGTTATAATTTAGGGACAATTTCGTATGTGAGAAGAGTATTTGAAATGGTGAAGGGTCCACTTTCGAAACTCTGGCCTTATCCCCAGAGGAGTACCAAGACCTCTTTTACACCAAAAAGTCCTCTTGCGAAACTTTGGCCTTATCCCTAGAGGAGTACCAATCCTCCTGGAGCTTGTTAGAGAGGTAAAATAGCGCTGGTCGTTATTTTTTACTTGCAGTGAAAGAAAATTTCTTTGAAAAGTGAAGAACTATCTCTTTATTTAGCGGAGCAGACAAGGTAGCATTGTTTTGTGTTGTTACTAACAGAATTTTTGATTAAGAAAACTTAGAAAATATTGCTGTATTCTTTTGTAAAGGGAGGGTCAGAAGAAGGAGTAATACTGACGTCAGAAAAAAAGCCGCGCTGGCATTGATCAGGCAGCGGGCGTGTACCGAGCTGTGATTGGTTAGTTGGTGTGAGCCGCGCTGACATTGGTCGAGATAGCAGATATGTAGAAAGCCGTGATTGGACGGTTGGTGTGAGTCGCGCTGGTATTGGACGAGAACTAGCAAATAGAATAAGAAGAATTACGGAAAGGATTCTTAGTGTTTTTTGTTGTGATACATTTGCGTAAAGAGTCAGAAAAAATGAAGTTGTTAAAGAAAATAAAGAATTTCTTTAACCCCTTCGCTGCTAGGCCTTTTCCCCTCCTGTGCTAAGCCTTTTTTTGGCTATTTGGGGTAGTTCGCGCTTAGGCCCCTGTAACTTTTTGACCACATAACGTATCCACGACAAATTTGCGTCCTTTTTTCCAACATCATGGGGATTCTAAAGGTACCCAGGGTTTGTGGATTCCCCTGGAGGGGACCCAGAAATTAGCCAAAATACAGCTAAATGTAGGTTTTTGGGGGAAAAATGCGAAAAAGGGCTACAGATGAAAGCGTCTGGTTTTTCCCTGCAAATGGCATCAAAAAGGGGTTGTGGTGCTGAAATAACCATCTTCCCAGCTTTCAGGGACAAGCAGACTTTTGTCAGAAAACCAAAATTTTTACACAGTTTTGGCATTTTTCTGGGACATAGTCTATTTTTGCTATTTTTGTGCTTTCAACCTCCTTCCAGTTAATGGTAGAAATGGGTATGAAAGCAATAATGGATCCTGGAAAGCCATACATTTCTGAAAAGTAGACAAAATTCTGAATTCAGCAAGGGGTCATTTGTGTAGATCCTTCAAGTTTTATTTATAGAAACAAACAGTTAAATATAGGAAAAATTGAAAATTAGTTGAAAAAATCAGCCATTTGTGTCAACGTTTTCACCTGTAACTTCTTCTAATTATGACAGATATTTGAAAGCAATATACCGTTACATACAATGGACCTTTCTGGTTGTGGCGATATATAGGACTTGTAGGTTCATCAAGAACCCGATGAACCCAGAGCCAATAACTGAGCAGCGTCTTGCAATGGTTTTTTATTATGTACCGGGTATATAGCAATTATTCTGGGAACATTTATACATGGAAAAATCGGTATGAAAGACACCTATGTATTTCTGAAATGGGAACAAAATATAGAGTTTAGAAATAGTAGATATTTGCACATTTCCGAAATTGGGAGTACCCATACTAGCATGAGAATTATAGGACATTTTTCAAAATGACTTCTTTTTACACATTGTCTTTCATTTGGAAGGCAGAAATGCATCAAAAGTCAATAGATAATAACAGTTGCTCTACAATTTTGTGTTACCCTAAGTCTCCCGATAAAAATGGTACCTCACTTGTGTGGGTAGGCCTAGTGCCTGCGACAGGAAACGGCCCAAAACGCAACGTGGACACACCACATTTTCACAGTGAAAAATGACCCTTTTTTTGCAAAGTGCCTAGCTGTAGTTTTTGAACCCTAGCTCTGCCGGCACCTAGGGAACCCTAGCAAACCTATACTTTTTTGAAAACTAGACACCCAGGGGAATCCAGGATGGGGTGACTTGACTGGCTCTCACCTGGTTCTGTTACCCAGAATCTCTTGCAAACCTAAAATATTGTCAGAAAAAACTAATTTTCCTCACTTTTCTGTGGTGGAAAGTTCTGGAATCTGCATGGATCCACAAAATTCCACCCACCCCGCGTTCCCCAAAGTCTTTCGAGAAAAACGGTGCCTCACTTGTGTGGGTAGGCCAAGTGCCCGCGACAGGAAACGGCCCAAACGCAGCGTGGACACACCACATTTTCACAGTGAAAAATTACCCCTTTTTGCAAAGTGCCTAGCTGTAGTTTTTGAACCCTAGCTCTGCCGGCTCCTAGGAAACCTAGCAAACCTATACATTTTTGAAATCTAGACACCCAGGGAATCCAAGATGGGGTGACTTGACTGGCTCTCACTAGGTTCTGTTACCCAGAATCCCTTGCAAACCTAAACAATTGTAAAAAAAAAACATTTTCCTCACTTTTCTGTGGTGGAAAGTTCTGGAATCTGCGTGGATCCACAAAATTCCACCCACCCCGCATTCCCCAAAGTCTTCCGAGAAAAATGGTACCTCACTTGTGTGGGTAGGCCTAGTGCCCGCGACAGGAAACAGCGCAAAACACAACGTGGACACACCACATTTTCACAGTGAAAAATGACCCTTTTTTTAAAAGTGCTTAGCTGTAGTTTTTGAACCCTAGCTCTGCCGGCACCTAGGGAAACCTAGCAAACCTATACATTTTTTAAATCTAGACACCCAGGGGAATCCAGGATGGGGTGACTTGACTGGCTCTCACTAGGTTCTGTTACCCAGAATCCCTTGCAAACCTAAACAATTGTCAAAAAAACACATTTTCCTCACTTTTCTGTGGTGGAAAGTTCTGGAATCTGCGTGGATCCACAAAATTCCACCCACCCCGCATTCCCCAAAGTCTTCAGAGAAAAATGGTACCTCACTTGTGTGGGTAGGCCTAGTGCCCGCGACAGGAAACAGCGCAAAACACAACGTGGACACACCACATTTTCACAGTGAAAAATGACCCTTTTTTGAAAAGTGCTTAGATGTAGTTTTGAACCCTAGCTCTGCCGGCACCTAGGGAAACTTAGCAAACCTATACATTTTTTAAATCTAGACACCCAGGGGAATCCAGGATGGGGTGACTTGACTGGCTCTCACTAGGTTCTGTTACCCAGAATCCCTTGCAAACCTAAACAATTGTAAATAAAAAACACATTTTCCTCACTTTTCTGTGGTGGAAAGTTTTGGAATCTGCGTGGATCCACAAAATTCCACCCACCCCGCATTCCCAAAGTCTTCCGAGAAAAATGGTACCTCACTTGTGTGGGTAGGCCTAGTGCCCGCGACAGGAAACAGCGCAAAACACAATGTGGACACACCACATTTTCACAGTGAAAAATGACCCTTTTTTGAAAAGTGCTTAGCTGTAGTTTTTGAACCCTAGCTCTGCCGGTGTTCTAACTAGATGATCTCCCCCGTAGGTTTGGTCTCCCCCTACGTCAGAGGGGAGCTTAGAAATACAGCTATAAGCTAACTAGATGCTCTCCCCCGTCGGTTTGGTCTCCCCCTACGTGGCTTACAAATACAGCTCTAACCTGCTTTGTTGGTTTGCGCTCCCCCTACGGGGCTTACAAATACAGCTTTAACCTGCTTTGTTGGTGCCTGGCCGTATGTCTATACCTCCCCTAAAGTGCTTCTGCTATTTGTGCGTGCGCCTGACCGAAAACTCTTATGGCATGTGTAAAATTTGCAAATATTTACTTTTTAAGCAATAATTGTGAATCTATTTTCGTATGTAGCATATGCATACGGTAAAGGAAAATGTTTGTTTTCACCAATTCTTTGGATTCTAAAGAATTTCTAGATTTTGACAAAGAAGTATTTTTTGTTAGAATAATACCACGATTTTTATAAATATATAAATATATTTATACCTACATATACATATTATATATATTACAATACTTATAACAATGAGAAAGATGAATCCAGCAAAGTACAATTAATATGCTATTTGTTGATAAATTGAGTACTCCTAGGTTTGCGCTCCACTGCCTTCAACCTATGCGCTCCAACTAAGGAGGGCGCTTTCAAACTGTGCAACTACGTGTCTGAATCATGGTTGCATCTTCTGTTTTGTTGTCCCGCCCTTGACGCTCCCAGAAGACTTCTTTTAAAACCCTTATATTTAAAAGGGGCATCAGTACATCTTGTGAGGCATCTGCTCTCTGCTTTACTTCCCCAGATATTCAAGTGCTTGTAAGGTCTGGAAAATATGTGAGACTCCTGGACAATCTGCTTTCACCCTCTTCTGTTCGCACCCTATCAGTTCCTCCCCCAAAAACTCATCACCGACTTTATTTGCACTTTGCCATAGCGTCTCTGTACCAAATTATTTTATCCTTGGTTTTGGAACCCAGTCACAAGATTACAATAGTAACTACAATACTGCCTCGTCACTAATATGTGTATGAATTTAAATATTGATGGTTTGCTTTGTTTATGCTTTTTAATGTTGTAACAGCGCTATGATGACATTTTATTGCATTGGTTATAATTAACTGTGCTAATTTAATCAACTAGAGTGCCATTAATTTGATCAATAGAATTTTTTTTTAAAGCACTTTATAAGTCTATCGTGAAGCACTATGTACAGATTGTAGCAGTTGTATTTTAACCCCTTTGCTGCTAGGGCCTTTCCCGCCCCACCTCCCCCTGTGCTCAGCTTTATTTTGTTTATTTGTGGTAGTTTGCACTTAGGCCCCTGTAACTTTTTGTCCACAGAAAGTTTTAATGTAAAATATTGTGCCCTTATTCCCAACACCCTGATGATTTTAAAGGTACCCAGGGTTTGTGTATTCCCCTGGAAAAGACCCAGAAATTTTCAAAAATACTTTAAAAAATTGCCTTTTTCTAAAAACAATTGTTCTAAATTGCTGCAGTAGAAAGCGTCTGGTTTGTGTCTTGTAAATGGCATCAACAAAGTGTTTGTGGTGATGAAATCCCCATCATCTCAGATTTCTGGGGCAAGTAGACTCTTGACAGTAAACCAACATTTTCTATGAAGTTTTTATTTTTACTGTGACATAGTCAATTGTTGCATTTATTTTTTCTTTCAACCTCCTTCCAGTTAGTGTTAGGAATTGTTTTCAAAACAATAATGGATCCCAGAAAACTATACATTTTTGAAAACTAGACAAAAATTTGAATTCAGTAATGGGGGCATTTGTCTAAATCCTTTAACGATTTCCTATATAAATTTACATTTGACAATAGTAAATCAATCAATCAATCAATCAATCACAGAATTTGTAGAGCGCACTACTTACCCGCGAGGGTCTCAAGGCGCTGGGGAGAAAAAAGGGGGGGTGCTGCTACTGGTCGAACAACCAGGTCTTGAGTAGCCTCCTGAAGGTCAGCAGGTCTTGGGTCTGTCGTAGGCTTAGTGGAAGGGTGTTCCAGGTCTTGGCGGCGAGGTGGGAGAAGGATCTGCCGCCGGTGGTAGTTCTTCGAATGCGAGGGACGGTGGCGAGGAGAGGTCGGCAGAGCGGAGCTGGCGGTTGGGGACGTAGAAGAGGAGTCGTCTGTTGAGGTAGGCTGGGCCAGTCTTGTGGAGTGCCTTGTGTGCGTGGATGAGGAGTTTGAAGGAGATTCTCCTGTCGACGGGGAGCCAGTGCAGGTTCCTCAGGTGGGGGGTGATGTGGCTGTGGCGTGGTACATCGAGGATCAGGCGTGCGGATGCGTTTTGTATGCGTTGCAGTCGCTTGATGAGCTTGGACGGGGCTCCCGCGTAGAGGGCGTTCCCATAGTCAAGTCTGCTACTGACGAGGGCCTGGGTGACTGTTCTTCTTGTATCTGTCGGGATCCACCTGTAGATCTTGCGAAGCATGCGGAGGGTGTTGAAGCAGGAGGAGGAGACTGCGTTGACTTGCTTGGCCATGGAGAGCGTTGATTTGAGGATGACTCCCAGGTTGCGTGCGTGGTCAGCCACCAGGAGTCGTCCCAGGCTGAGGGGTTGGAGTCCAGGATGAGGACCTCTGTCTTGTCCGTGTTCAGTTTTAGTCGGCTGATCTTCATCCACTCGGCGACGGCCTTCATTCCTTAATGGAGGTTGGATTTGGCGGCAAGGGGTCCTTGGTGAGGGAGAGGATCAGTTGAGTGTCGTCGGCGTAGGAGATTATGTTGAGGTCGTGCTGTCTGGCGATGCGTGCGAGCGGGGCCATGTAGATGTTGAACAGTGTTGGGCTGAGGGATGATCCCTGGGAGTGCGCCGCAGATGATCTCGGAGGCTTCGGATCGGAATGGTGGGAGGCGGACTCTCTGGGTTCTGCCAGCGAGGAAGGAGGTGGCCCATTCCAGGGCCTTGTCTCGGATCCCTGCGTCGTGGAGGCGTGCGCGTAGAGTGCGGTGGCAGACAGTGTTGAAGGTGGCAGAGAGGTCCAGCAGGATGAGAGCTGCGGTCTCACCGTTGTCCAGCAGTATCCTGATGTCGTCGGTGGCGGCGATGAGGGCAGTCTCAGTGCTGTGTTGCTGCGGAACCCCGATTGGAATGGGTCCAGGATGCTGTTTTCTTCGAGGTATCGGGTTAGCTGTTTGTTGACGATCTTCTCGATGACCTTGGCTGGGAACGGAAGCAGGGAGATGGGCCGGAAGTTCTTGAGGTCTCTCGGGTACGCCTTGGGTTTTTTGAGTAGGGCGTTGATCTCTGCGTGTTTCCAGCTCTCTGGGAAGGTCGCGGTCTCGAAGGAGAGATTGATGACGTTGCACAGGTGGGGTGCGATGGAGCTGCTGGCTTTGTTGAACATGTGGTGCGGGAAAGGGTCTGACGGGGAGCCGGAGTGTATTGTGCTCATGGTCTTGATGGTGTCATCAATGTTCACGCTGGCCCAGGCTGGTAGGGGGTCGTGGTCGATGGTGTGCGGCGGGTCTGGTGCATCGATCTTAGTTGGGGCTGTCTGGGTGTTGAAGCTGTCGTGGATGTCGGCGATCTTGCGGTGGAAGAAGGTGGCGACGGCGGGATGTCGTTGGTGTTGGAGCTGGGGTTGGAGAGTTCCTTCACGATGTTGAAGAGCTCCTTGCTGTTGTGTGCATTGTTGTCCAGGCGGTCTTTGAAGGAGATTCTCTTGGCGGACTTGATGAGGTGGTGGTGGTTACGGATGGCGTCTTTGTGGGCTGCGTGGCTGTCCGGTGTCTTATCACTGTGCCATTTCTTCTCTAGTTTCCGGCAGGTACGTTTGGAAGCTAGGAGTTCTGAGGTGAACCAGCTGGCTCTTTTGGTGGTGTCACTGTAGGTGAGTTTTTCAGCGGGGCGAGGGTGTTGGCACAGTCGTCCATCCATCGTCTGAGGTTGCAGGCAGCGTCGTCGGTGTTGGATGGGTCGGAGGGAGGGCTGAGAGCGAGGTTTGCCCATAGTTGGTCTTCGGTTACTTTGCTCCAGCAGCGGCATGGGATCTGTTGGGTGCGGTGGTGTGTGGTGGGTTTCTGGAAGGTGAAATGGATGCAGCGGTGGTCGGTCCAGAGGAGTTCCGTGGTGTGGCTGAAGGAGACGTGGGAGCTTGAGGAGAAGATGGGGTCAAGCGTGTGGCCGGCGGAATGGGTCGGTGTTGTGACGAGCTGCCTCAGACCGAGGTTGGCGAGGTTGTCGATCAGGGTGGTGGAGTTGCTGTCGTTGTTGTTCTCCAGGTGAAAGTTCAGGTCTCCGAGGAGGATGTAGTCGGTAGAGGTCAGGGCGTGCGTGCTGATGAAGTCGGCGATGGAGTCGCTTAACTGGGGTCGGGGCCCAGGGGTCTGTAGACAAGGGTGCCTCTAAGGGTGGTGTTGGGGTCCGTGTGGATCTGGAAGTGCATGTGTTCGGCGGTGCTGAGAGTGTCGTCGGTGCTGGTCGAGACCCTGATGGTGTTCTTGTGGACGATGGCGATTCCTCCTCCAACTGCGTTGATGCAGTCTCTACGGGTGATCTTATAGCCGTCTGGGATGGCTATGGCGATGTCGGGGGCGGAGGAGTAGTTCATCCAAGTCTCTGTCAGGAAGGCGACGTCTAGTGATGATGTGTCGAGCAGGTCCCAGAGCTCGACGGCGTGTTTGCGTGCACAGCGGGTGTTCAGTAGGATGCATCGGAGGTGGTTGAGGTACTTCTTTGCGGGCGCCAATGCACTAAAGCATTAAAAAATAGCCATTTGTGTCAACGTTTTCACCTGTCATTTTCCCAAATAATATAACATTGAATAGGCAGGATCCTTCTTTTTTGGATATATAGGACTTATAGGTTCACCAAGAACCCGAGCAACCCAGATCCAAAAACTGAGCTGCGTCTTGCACTGGTTTTTCATTGAGTACTGTGTTTATCGCAATTCATTTGGTAAATATAAACAGAGTAAAGTAGGTACAAAGGAAAGCAATATATTTCTTAAACAAAATATAGAGTTTATAAGCAGTGTGTTTTGCATATCTCCAAAATTGTGGCTACCCATGCAACATGTGATTTAGATGACATTTTTTAAATGACTTCTTCTTTCCCAATTTTTACATTAGGAAGGCTTAACTGCAAAGAAAGTTAATTCGTAATAACAGTTCTTCTACTATTCTGTTTTCCCCCAAGTCTCCCTATAAAAATGCTACCTTACTTATGTGTGTAGGCCTAGTGCCCACGACAGGAATTGGCCAAAAACGCAACGTGGACCCACCACATTTTTAAAATGAAAACTGGCCTTTTTTTGCCTAGCTATGGATTTTGAATCCTCGCTCTTCAGGCACCTCGCGAAACCTTGCCAACCTATACATTTTTTAAATTATACACTAAGGGCCCCATGAGGATGGTGGGTGGACAACCCTAGCGGTGTTCTTACCATCTGCCAGCTATGGGAGGTCCCACACTGCCAATTAGTATGCGACCGCTACTGTGGCGGTCGCATCCCGCATCTTTGACTTTGCCTCAGGCGCTGCTGTAAGCAGCACCCACCGCAAAGCCAAAGAGGCATGTCGTGCATTGCCATGGACAAAGTGGCAGGCACGGCGCGGTGCCTGGCACCTTCTGGATGGCAATGAGGGTGGTACCATAGATACCCCCAAGTGCAGCCCCCACCCCTCCAACCCACTTGGGGGCCCGCAGCGGGCCCCCAAAGCAATTCCTGCCATCATTTCCATGGGGGCCAAGCCGCCATGGAAAGGCCTTCACATCACACCATCCTAATATGGATGGCGGTGCCTGTTAGGCACCGCCAACATACTAGTTCTGCCCGGCTGGCAATCGGAATGATTGACTGCCGGCTGAAAGCGTCCGCTGTGAAACCCCCTCCATTGTAATATGAAGGGGGTTTCAATCGTTACGATGTGGTGGCGGTCGCCACCGTCGGCTCGGCGGTGGTGAACGTCACGACATCCTAATGAGCCCCCAAGTGAAATCCAGTATGGGGTCACTTGTGTGGCTCTCTTTAGGTTCTGTGTCCCAGAATCCCTTGCAAACCTCAAACTTCTCAAAAATTAAACAAATTTTCCTTTCATTTCTGTGATGGAAATCTGCCTTTATCTACAAAATTCTAACCACCCCGTATTCCACAAGTCTCCTGATAAAAACGGTAGCTCACTTGTGTGGGTAGGCCTAGTGCCTGCAGCAGGAAACGGCCCAAAATGCAACGTGGACCCACCACATTTTTGCAGTGAAAACTGACCTTTGTTTTTCAAAGTGCCTAGCTTTGTATTTTGAATCCTAGCTCTGCTGGCACCTACCGAAACCTAGCAAACGTATACATTTTTGACAACTAGACATCCAGGCAAATCTATGATGGGGTGACTTGTATGTCTTTTACCATGTTCTGTTACCCAGAATCCCCTTTTAACGTCAAACTGTAAAAAAAAACAATTTCCATCACATTCCTGTGATGGAAAGTTCTGCAATCTGCGTTGTTCCACAAACTTCCACCCACCCTGCATTCTCCAAACTCTCCTATTAAAAGTGCTACCTCACTCATGTTGGTGTGCCAATTACCCGCGTCATGCAAAGGCCCAAAACGTATAGAGGAGACATCAAAATGACCTATCACAAAACGACCTGCTTTTTAAAGAGTGGCACCTGGGTTTTTGGCCCCGTGCTCAGTGGCCATCTATGGAAGCCTACCAAACCTACACATTTCTGTAAACTAGACATCTTGGCCAGTACATGGAGGTATGGCTTGCGTTTATCCCCCAAAATCTTCCTACCCAGAATTCCGTGCAAACCTCATATTTAGTTTTAAAAATCACATTTTCCACATATTTTGTTTGGTATCTCCATGCCGGCTTAAATTTCCTACCACACACTGTCCTCCTCAGTCTTCCGAAGAAAATGATACCTCACTTTGTTGAGTGTCCAATACATATTTGGCTCAAACTTTTTTTTGCCGCCTCGAAGCCAGACGGAATGACCGTTTGAATTCCTTTACAACTGCTATCATGAAAATGAGGCACTCGTAAAGTAATCTTACAGGCATATTACGATGCAGCTGTAAATGCTCTGATCAAGGGTCGGAGACTTTTACAGCTGCATCTTAATCATCCCCTTAATAATCTTATATTTTAAAATATTATTATTTAATTTATAACTTCAACCTGAAATACAGTTTTATACAATATTTTTTTTTATACATTATCTTTTTATATATATATTTTTTTTCTTTAATTTTTGAACAGTGTATATCTTTTGTTACAAATAATTAGCAACAAATTAAACAAACTAGTTTGAATACATAGTTAAAAATGTATGTATATTATAATAAAAATTACTATACATTGTATAATTTCTTTAAACTATTTTATAACATTTTTTAGAATTGAATATATTTTTGACACATATTTTAGAATAATATTGTGTTATATTGACTTCAAAAGGTACACATTATTTTTTTCAATTTTTATTTGGTGTCCAAGTACATTTTTTCATCTAGCCTTGTTACTGTTTGGACGCGTTTGGGAGAGAAGCTTGCATTTGTTAGCTACGGTTATCGGTTAAGGTAGGTTTATTTTACATTTTTAATTTCAGTTACTTTAATATTAGAGGAGGTAGTTAAGTTTTGTATATCGTTTGTATTGTCTTTTTGATGATTTTGATATGTTGTGTAATACATAGGTACAGTTATATGTTTACTACCATGATAACCTTTAAGGCTTAGCAATATGTAGTATATTAGGTGCTCATTATGATAGCCATCACATACAGATTTACCCACCGCCATATTAGCATGGCGGAGGGTATCGTGGCGGATGCAAAGTCCGTCCTCCGCTTTTCCGCTGGTGGCAATCGCACCTATTGCCTGGTGGACGGCAAGGGCCACTAATATGTTGGCAGTGCCTAGCAGGCACCGTCTGCCATATTAGTTTGTGTCCTGTAAGAGGCCTTTCCATGGCGGTGGTGCCGCCATGGAAAGGCTGTTGAGAATTGGGTTTGGGGGCTAGTTGCGGGCCCCTCTTGTGAGGGGCCCGCATTTCCATGCACCAACTGTCAGGCATTTTGTGGTGCCTGCCACGTGGTGCAGGAAATGCGGTGCAAGCACCTTTAACATTGCGGAAGGCGCTGCAGCCCCCAGCACTGCCTGCAATGTTAAAGTCCCAGGATGCACCCACCAGTTTGGCGGGCGCATCATGATGGCAGTGGTGGGACCGCTGCATGTCTGGCGGGCGGTACCAATCACCGCTACAGTGGCGGGCGGACAAAGTCCACCCGTCCTCATAATCAGACCCTTAGTTATGTGTACATTAGTATGTGTAGAGTTCTTTTATTTGTTTTAAGTCTAATATATAGGCCTTCATTATGATCTTTCTTTGAAAGTCTACGACATTAGGTCTGAGGCTTTCTGACTCAAACCGTCGTTTTTACTTACGACCGGCTGATGATAATACTGCCGGTCTGAAGTGAAACCGGCCGGTTATTCACGCTGTCTTCCGACGGGGCTCCAGGAACCTGTTGGCCAATCTGAACTGGCATGTAATTTATATGTATGGCGATTTACGCCGTCTGGATTACGATGCACTGTTTCTGGTACTGTTTTTTAATATCCTGCTTCACACATGGAAAGTATGTTTGAAACCTACTTCACCCTGCGGCCTACGGTTGGTGTTTAATGTGATACCTAGGATGCCCACTTGTTGATCCCTGCACCGTGAGGCAAGCACCCTGTATTCCCTGGTACACGGTGCATGGATGAACTCCACCTCCTATTTCCCTATGTGAGCTTGTGCTACGGCCAGTTTATGGCTGTAGCACATGTTCCTATAGTGGAATTTGAGAATGCGACTGCACCTCAGCATGTGTGGTCTTATCGTAATCAGTTGGTCGGGACTGCCGTTTGCAGGTTGGTCGGTCATGTTTCCGCTATGGTGCGTACACCATAATAAGTCCTCTAATGTTATTAATATATTTATGTGGAGGAAGTATTTCATTTTTAACTGGTGTAATTTTTCCTGATCTTCAGTTCCAGGGACGATGTGGTTACCATTTTTTCTATTAAATGTATATATTTTTTTATAAAATAATAAATATTTTACATTTTTTGTATTTTTGCTTTCCTGAAGCATTTGTTTCTTTTGATCTATTTTTAATGTTTTTTTTTTATCTTTAGATGCTATGGATGATTAGATATTTAGCTTTAATTTTTTCTCAGTTGTATTTACCCTTTTTTTGTTGCAAATTACAAAATAAAATAACAGCGGAAATAGTGGGCACCCCTGCCTTGTGCTCCAAAGGAGAGCAAAAAGGTGGATGAGAAGCACCCACAGGTCACTCAGGCAATAGTAGCACTTTTTATTCACTATTCTTTATGCAAAGTACGCGTCCCTTAGGTCCATGAGCTCCATCATCCATAAAGGTATGTCCGCTTTATAAGTTTGAACCTCTTCTTGCTTTCAAGAGAGACAACCACCTTCTCATCCTCATTGTTCTGCGTCTCCAACTGTCTATGGGAGTTTGTCCTAACATGATTCGCTGAAGTGTGAATATGTATTAACCCTACCTTTGGTGGTTAAATAATTATGTAATATAGACCTTCAGTTTATTGTGCAAAACCTTCCCCATGATCTTTATATCTGCATTTATGATTGATATTGGTTCGTATTTTGCTAATTGAAGTGGGTCACAGCCAGGTTCGTTAAATTAAGGGGTTTTTAGACAGACATATGTGTTTTTAAATGTCGCCCTACCTAAATATTGATTTCTAAATATCATGACTCAGAAATCATGACGTTAAGAATATTGTGTTTAAGAATATCGCTTATAAAACAAGAAATATCATTTTAAATAATAGATTTTTTTAAAATAAATTTTCAAAAATTTACTTGTTTTAAAAATTTCTTTTTAAAATTAGTGTTATGTATTTTAGTATATATTTAACATCTATGTGTTTTTGGCGATTTCTATAATAATTGTTTATGTTTTCTAACATATGTGTTACATTTTTAGTAGTTATCAATTGTTTTTTAATTAAATTTTGCGTTTTTTATTTCCGTAGCGCGTAGTGGGTTTATAGTTGAGTAGTTTTGGAATTAATTTAATTTTCGAAAATTCATGATTATATTTTATTTTTTTATTAATTATTTAATTTAGATTTTATAGTGTTAATTGTGTAAAGTATTACAAAAATTATTATGAATTGTTTTTTTATTATTAATTATTTCCAAAGTAGTTTTTGTAATTGTCTAAATTTTTCGATGCATGATTGTGTGTTTTCTAGGAGTAAAGTGTGTGAAGCACTTTATTTTTAATTCATTAATAATAAGTTCCTAATTAATATTAACTAATTTTTGCAAATTAAATTTGTAAATTCTGTTACTTTTTTAGGCGTTGGTTGAGGGGTTTATATGGGCTAAAGCGTGGTAAGTAATGTAAGTATTTTAAAATAATATTTAGTTTATTATTATTATTAATTAATTAATTGATATTTATTTAGGGTTATCGTTTATAATTTTGTTGTTTGCATATTACTTTTATAGGGGTAAAGGTTTTGAATTATATTAATTTTACTTACTTTACAATCCCTATTTGAATACTATTCAGTTTATGAATTAGAATTTTGTTTAATAGTGTAAGTTTTTTTTACATTTTAATTTTAGCTCATATTTTTCACGTTTATAAGTGTGTAAAGTGTGGGAATTTTCATAATTTTAATTATTTTTTAATAATTTTTTAATTCATAATATTTCTTTAATTGTTAATTACCTATGGCATTAGGTAAGTACATCTTTTCTTTAATTTAGATGTAGGTTTTGAATTTCGTGGTGTTATAGGGTAGGAAATAAAAATAAGTAAATTTACGTAATAATTAATGTATTTCTTTCTAAAAATAAATTTGAAATCAAAATTAACAAAAAAATATTTAATATAATTTTTGAAGGTATGGGTCATATGCATTTATCATTAGGATATTTTTTGTTCAATATGTTATATTAAATATATTTTTAATTTAATTTGTATCATATTTCTTTTTCATATACTTTCTTTTTAAATCAGTTTCATGTTGTTAATATTTTTTTAATTTTTATTTTTGTACTGACTGTAGTGGGAATCTTAATTCAATTAATTGATTGAAGTTGGAATAGTAAATTTTACCACGCTACTATCAACACCCTTTCCCTACTGTTGCACTCACTGGAGTTGGAATAATAATTTTTGCTCCTCTGCTAACCAACACTTTTACAACTTTTGCCTTCATTTGAGTGGGAATATTCATTTTTACCTGTCCACTATCAACACTTTCCCATCTGTTTAACTCATTGGATTTGTAATAGTAATTTTTAGCCCTCCGCTATACAACACTTTCCCTACTGTTACACTCATTGGAGTGTGAAGATTAATTTTTACCCCTCCTATAGACAACACTTTCCCTACTGTTACAATTATTGGAGTGGGAATAGTGCATTTTATCTGTAGCCTATACAACATTTACACTTCTGTTGCACTCATTCTAGTGTTAAATTGTAAATTTTACCCCGCCACTATCCAACACTTCCACCACTGTTGCACTAACTGTAGTGGGAATAGTAATTTGTTCTCTTCCGATATCCATCACTTTGCCAAATTTTGCACTCATTGGATTGTGAATATTTATTTTTACCTGTACGCTATCCAACGCTTTCCCTACTGTTACACTTACTGGAGTGGGAACAGTTATTTTTATTCCTAGGCTATAGAACACTTTCACTATTGTTGCACTCACTGGAGTGGGAATACTAATTTTAACTCCATCACTATTCAACATTTTGCCTACTGTTGCACTGACTGCAGTATTAGATTTAAGTTAAAGATTTTTAAATAGTTTATTTTTTTATTTTTATTAAAATGTTTCATTTTTTCGATTTTATGTTATTGCTATATATAAATATATACACATATATATACATATATATATATATGTGTGTATTTACATTTTTATATAATTTTAAAAGTATCAAACCAATCTATTAAAAAAAAATTTAAAGTAAATATCTATATATTTTTTATTATGTATGTTTGAATAACTTTTTATTAAGTTTATTTGGTATATTTCTTAAAATGTATATTACATTTACTTTTTAAGCAAGAAGTAATTTTAGAATTAAATATATACAATTGATTTTACACACAAATATATATATATATATATATATATATCTATATATTTTATTATATATATATCTATATATTTTGTATAACTCTCTTTTTAACTTCGATTCATTTTATTCACAATTTGTTGGTACTGACCTGTTAAAGTATAGGTAATTAATATTTTTGCATTCTATATTTTTAAACTATCTTATTTCAATCTATATTTTTTAAATCAATATTTTGACAGTCATCAAAATAATGAAATAAGCCCCTACCGAATAACACGAGAGGAGCTGTGATGCCGGATATACACAGTATCAGTTTAATTAAAAAAGACATTATGATGTTAAGTTATTTTGTAGAATTCAATTGGAAAACTGTTGTCTTCCGGGGCCTTCACAGTTGTCATCTTGTAAATGACCTGTGCAATCTTTTGAAGCGCCTGTTTTGTGAAAGAATGTTCCGGCATATTTAAGGAGGCAAGTGCCTTGTTAAAATTTCCATTATCCTTTAATATTTCGTGCTGGCCAGTGAGTGGCACATCACATGTGGATTTGATTGTCGTTATCATTGCATGTGACTGTGCCTGACACAACTGCGCATCAAATCAGCATCCAGCCTTAATCCTTTCTATAAATGTCTTTGCTTTAAGAAAAAAACAATTTTCTCTTATTTCTCCTTGTAATAAGGGATTATATTGATCATGGTGAGGAGAAGTTATATATGTGTGGGGGTGTTGGTGAAGTGTTATGTGCCGTAGTCAGGCAAATGATCATGCCCGTTAACCACTTGCATTGTTTCACCCAACAGCGCTTGAAGGATGCTGAGTTTCTCATCAAATTTCCTCTCACGGATTACTTTCTGTCTGTCCAGAGTACCTGTTCAGAGGAAACTGATACAGCATTCTCATACCAAATTGCATCTCAGTTAGTGGCACAACTGATGCTTCTCCTCAGGGGCCTTGTACTGTGTTGTGGTCATAAGCCAGGGCTCCTGGTGGTGTTGCAGGAGACAGAGGTCAAGGTACAGCAACACACGGACTTTGTCAGATGTATGCTTCAGTACAAACGAGGCAGTCAGTAGATCTTGTTTTTCACAAAAAGTTTTTACATTAAATACTGCCATGCATAAATATTGTGTATGCAATATTCTCACACAGATATAAGGTGTCCAACATTATCCGAATCAAGAATATTGATTTTGAGGTAAGTAATACAGTTGTTAGTATTATTGAATTTATTACTATATTTTACAGAAATATCAAAGTTAAGAATATTCTATTTAAATTGGTTCTTTCTTTTTAATCTGTTAGCTTATTTTATTTGTTAAAAAATGTTTGTTTAATTTGGATCTCTTTTATTATTGTTTTTAAAATGTTATTAATTTTTGAAAATAATTTTTTATTTTGTTACTTTAGAATACCCTATTTGTTATGCCTTTCATAAGCATTTATGGTGGTAATTAAATAAAATATAATTCATCTGCAAACAATTAATATATAATATTTTAGAAATATAACTAATAATTAATTGTTGATTCTATAATTCGATGTCTTTTCTGATGTAAGATTATGGAGCAGCATATGTTTTGTTGGTGTATAGACAGTGAAGGAAATTAATGAATTATAAATAATTATTAGGTTTTGGTTATTATTACTTCTTTATTTGAGAAAGATGTAAGTCAATTGTAAATACAATTTTAGCACTATGGGGGTCATTAGGATGGCGGTCGGATAATCACCCTGATCGGCATGGTAGCGGGAAAAGACCACCCGCAAGGGCCACGGCATAACCGCCGGTCCAATTAGTATTTTCCGCAGTCCAAATCAGACCGCGGCGCTATGTTCACGGCCATTAACATTGCGGCGGTTGTTGCTGCCAGCAGCACCGTCGCGATGTCAAAGGACCATGTCCTCCATTTCCTTGCACTGTGTGGCATGCACTACACAGTCGCTGCCACCTGGTAGAGGGACATGTAGGGGTAGGGGGTACCATGGGTACCCCCAGTGCCTCACACCCTCCAACATATTGGGGGCCCGCAATGGGCCCCTGGAACCTGTCTCTGCCAGCCTTTCAATGGCGGTTCCAACGCAGGGAAAAGGCTGGCTTCCGCCGGCATCATAATTTGGTAGCCATAGGCTGGCCCTGCACCGTCTCTTTTTCACTGTCCAGCTCTGCCCAGCAGGCAAGTGTGAGTACTTCTACCGGCGGAAAAGTTGTGGGTGGTATTTATCACCGCCGCGGTCATCACCGCAATGCTAATGCGACTGGCAGTTTTCCTGGGTTCATTCGCAGACGGATGGCCGCTGCCGTGCCGGCGGGTCCCACCGCCAGCCGGCGGCGGACATCCTTCCGCCATCCTACTAGACCCCTATGTTATAGCTGAGTGGTTTCTGTTGTGCAGTGGTATATGATGTGTAGTAAAATATTTGTAATTAAATAATTATTATTTGTTGTTTATTAATATTAATTTGACAATTAATTCAGTTTATTTAGTAATACAATATGTTATTTCTGGTTTGTCAGATTTGTATGTTTAAACCCTGTGAATGGATGTATTTTTAATCATTAAATAGAATGTTAATCTATAATAAATAATGAAATGTTAAACATTTATGCTTAATATGTACTTGAGATAATGTTTATTTGATATCATTGGTGTGACTTTTGGCATTTATATGAATAAAGGAAATTAAGTTAATTTTTATAATTTAATTTATATACTTAATCATTAATAAATAGTGTTTAACTGACATTTATCAAAATAGCACAGAATATTATCTTAATTATATATATTAGTTTTGGTCTGATTCATTATTCTATTCTTTATTGGTATGTATGTGAATAATTCGAAATAGTGTGTTAAATTATTAATTGTTATTAATATGTTCATATATTTAAATTTAAAAAACATGTGTACATTATATTATTTGAATACTTTACTTGAGATGTTTGTCCTGTACTTTCTATAACTAAAGGGTATACATTTTTGAAGTAATAATACATTTATTAATATTCTTTTGATTTTTACAAATTAATTTATTTTTTTGTGTATTTTTTATTGTGTTCTGCTTTTGGAATGTAACTAACATTTGTTCGGATTAGGATTGCATTTGGAAGACTGTACTACCGCCATTGTGGAAAGAATGTGACCGACTGACAGGTAGTCAGTAGTCCCACCCACCAAATTTGAGATCCGACTGCCTTTGAGTCATTTGTAAACATGTCTATTTTATAAAGGCTTGTGCTGCAGCCTGGAAAAGGCCTGCATCACAAGCTTAAATCCTAAGAGACATGTTTTTAAACATCCCTGCAGCCCATGGCAGGCACGGCATGCAAGTTTGTTTAGGTGGTGCACCATGGAAGGGTTTCACCATTGCGTAGGTCTATGGGTGGCAGAGCCCCTGATCGTGACCCAAACAAAAAAATTCAGAATACGCTACGTGAAATGGTTGGAGGAATGTTGCATCGTAATCCATTGTGGTGGAATGCAATCCGACCGAACATCGGGCTCCTTGAGGATATTGGAAGATGTTGCTCGGTTCATCCTTTTTGCAATTCCACGGACCGGCTGCAGCCTAATGTGGATCTGTCTGACCGCTTGTACAGATCTAAGTACTAAAGACACCGACAGTCCTACCTTTATTATAATTGGCCCCATTGAATTTAGAGTTATTAAAAATATGTAAATTATACTTTTCAAAATATTTATACTTATTTTTTGTATTATTATTTGAAATAAATGCTTATTATATTTTTTGTTATTCTAAATATTTAGGGGCCCATTAGTATGTCGGGCGGATCGCCACCGCCCGCATGGCGGTCCACCCAACATATTCCCCAGCCCGCATGCAAATTTCCCCCGCCACATTACCATGGCGGGGGGCCCCGACGAACGGAAAGTCCGTCTGCCGGTTTTCACGTCCGGTCGATGAGTCGGCCGGACGGGCAGCTGTTAATATGGTGGCAGTGTCTGGTAGACACCGTCATCCATATTAGAATACATGCGGGGACATGCGTTGCCGCCACGGAAAGCTCATGCGGTTCTCAACATTGGTGGCCCATAGCGGCCCCCAGGGATTGTGGGGGGTGGGGGTGCACATGGGGGATACCTATGGTACCCCCTGCATTTGACAGTACAACGTGGCAGGCACCGCGCGGTGCCTGTCACGTTGTACTGTCAAATGCACAACTTACATTTCTGGCATTGCGGCGGGCGGTGCTTTCAGCACTGCCCGCCGCAATGTTAGAAATGCGGGATGCGCCCGCCAGTGTGGCGGGCGCATCCTAATGGGATGTGCGGGACCACCGCATGCATTGCGGGCGGTCCCATTTCTCGAGGGTATGGCGGGCGGACAAAGTCCGCCCGTCATGCTAATACCCCCTTAGTTGGAAATTATGTATTTACAAATAAAACTTTTTGTGTATTTATTATTTTCTAAAAACTGTGTTTATTTTGTTT